>JALMQS010000085.1:12618180-13018627 GCA_024734495.1 Forficula auricularia
AAATAAAAGATCAGATGCTTGCTTAGCACGACTCAATATATATATATCGGAGTATAAGCCCATCTTCAGGAGTTCACAAAGGTGAACTTGTGAACTCCTGAAGATGGGCTTATACTCCGATATATATATATATTGAGTCGTGCTAAGCAAGCATCTGATCTTTTATTTACTTGAAACCTACCTAGTATTTTATATTTAAAAAAAAAATTTTGAAAAAGTTCCAAAAGAAGTCAGAACCATGCATTCAATGTATTTGGAGTGTAAAATTATAATTACTTAAAAATATCTTTATAAATAAATTAGTATACTTTTAAAATATGAAACATTACATACATAATTAATAATAATTATAACGAAATTGATAGATGAATTTAATCCCTCAATTTTAATCTAATGTTAAATAATATCTGGTTATTGAAATTGAATAATATTAATGATAAATCGTTGAAAACGAGAGAGGAAATATCAAATATATAAATATTTAACCCTATAGTAGATTTCTATTCGAATTTTTATTTGAGTCAATACAAATAGGGAGAAAGAAAAAATGACAGTCGAATCGCCGAATGACCAGCAGAGAGAGATAGAAAGAAAGTTTTTACAGGATTCCCATTTTATTCCAAATGTGTTTATGGAAATCTTATTTCCTTCGGGAAGGAGGGAGAAAAAAAAGAGATATATACCAAAAAATAATAAAAAAATAAGAAACCGTAAAAGGGTTTGGAAAAAAATAACACCTTGTGATTTAGAGTAAATAATATTTAAAATGGAAGAAACAAAATAATCGATATGCTATTATCTAATTTTTTATATGGATTAGACAAGGACACATGATGATAGTATTTAATTATAGTGTTTTGGTTAAACCACCCACTATATATGGTGTCTTACGTTAATCTTAACGCAAGATGGCAAATTTATAAAAAAAAAAACATTTGGTGTGGTCACCACAAAACTTTCACATTTTCATTTATTTGAAGTCATCGCGACACTACTAATTTACACTCCCTTCCTTTATTTCGTTTTTTTTTATTTTCTCAAAAACGGCTCCAGCGATTTTTAAAAAAATTAGTATACGTAATTGAAAGTAATGGAAGGCAGCCCAGAGGTAGTGAGGAAAGAAAAAATTAACACATATAAAATAAGGTGTAATTTATTGGAATCCTTCCTCCTTTCCCTTCAAACCGACGTTTCGGAGGATTTTTCCCTCCTTCTTCAGGGTTTCAAAGGGTCAATGAATGAAACAAATAAAAAGTTTCCTTCTTCTCTCCACAGTAGTGTTCAAAAACTTTCTTCATTTTTAACAAAAGGCATATAAAGACAAAAAATTTTTTTTTCCTTCTTTTCTTAATTAACAACATTTTATTTGTTTCATTCATTGAAACCCTGAAGAAGGAGGGAAAATTCCTCCGAAACGTCGGTTTGAAAGGAAAGGAGGAAGGATTCCAATAAATTACACCTTATTTTATATGTGTTAATTTTTTCTTTCCTCACTACCTCTGGGCTGCCTTCCATTACTTTCAATTAAAATTTCTACCAGTCCGTCTCTCTCCAGAGAAAATTTCGTTGCAAAAAAATTAGTATACATATTTACCAAGTGTCTTGAACTTGATAAATACACTAATTTTTAAAAAAATCGTTGTATCCGTTTTTGAGAAAATAAAAAAAAAAAACGAAAAATCTCTCATTTCAATGTCCACTTCCGGTATTCCGATTTCAATGACTGATTTATTGCGCCACGCAGAGGGGGACAGCCATTTACAGAAAGAAAATAGATTTGTTTACAAATTAGGTTGTAACACCTCATCAGCCGTCTAAAAATAATGCCAGATTTTATGCCTATTGGTAAAATGTCAATGTATATATGGGTGCCAGTAGAATACCAGAACCGAGGCCAGAGAGTTGGGAGCGCCAAAAGCGCCCCACAACTGTGCACTGCGATTAAGCAAGAATAATAAATTACAAAAACAAAAAAAAAAAATAATTGAAAAAAATATAAATAATAGTTAACATTAATGTTAAAAAAACGTTAACTTGATGTACTCCTTCTAGCCTATATCAAGCTTGAGATTCGAATTTCGTATCTCTGAGACTTATGGTTCTGAAACGCAGGGGGGGGGGTAAATTCTTACGTACGTAAACATCAACTTCCGGTTTTTCTATTTTAGCCAAAATCTTGTTAAACTTCTTCTAGCCTCTAGAGAGCCTAAGTTTCAAATTTGAAGGCTCTGCGACTTTCCGAAGACAAGATATGAACGATTAAAATATTTATTTTACTTCACTCCTAATTTACAACCCCTTCTTTTTTTTACAATCGGATTAAAAATTTGACACAACTATTAACTCATGACACTTGATAAATACACTATTTTTAAAAAAAAATCGTTAGAGCCGTTTTTGAAAAATCCAAAAAAACGAAAAGTCTTTCATGCAAATGTCCACTTCCGGCTTTCCGATTTCAACTAAAAGCTTGCTGTACTCTTTCTAGCCTATATTGAGCTTAAGTTTCGAATTTCGTAGCTTTGAGACTTATTGTTGCGAACCGCAGGAGGGGTATATACGTACATACGCATTGACCAATGGATTTTTGGCCACTTTTTGGCCCCTGGGGACCCCAATTTCTGGTTTGATGTCCGGAATCCGGTTTTCAACTATTAAGGGCAACGATTCCTTGCATCTAGAAGTTACAAAATGAAATTAACTTTTTTCATCTCTGAGATACAAGGTCTCAAAGAGTCAGGACCCAGACAGGGCACCGCAATACTTCCACATATATACACGTATATATTTTATATTGCTGAACTGCTATGACAACAACGAGTAATTTTCATTAATTTTACATACATTTTTTTTAATATTTATCTAAATTTGAATTTCGGTTTTTTACTTTTAAATTAGTATTCATTTAAAATAAATATTTATTTTTACTTTTTTGAATAAAAAAATAAATAAATGAAAAAAATATATTCATTTAATTAAAATATGAATTTCATTATTTATAAATGAAATAATAATTATGTATGATTCAATTATAATACTCATATAATCATAAAAAATATAAATTCATGAAAAAATAAATCAATAAATTAAAGAAAAAACTTCTGATTTGATTTAAACAGAGAAACTTAACTTTCCAATCACATTTTCCTCGTGATACTTGACTTGATCATACATCATTAACGGACAAATAACTGAGCTCTTCATAGTTTATGAATTTCTAGGCACTTGTCACACAGTATGTTAGATAAGTATTCTTTTGAATTGATTTCCAATTTCTCTGGATTAAGAAAATTCTAATTTTAGGACAGGGTAAAGCTGTCTGGTGGGAGGGCTCAATTTTGGATTCACTCGAAAAATGTTATGATTATTTTTTTAGAAATATGTGAAACGTGGAGAAAATTGATTTCAAAGAATTACTTTTGTATCCAGAAAGACGCACGAGGGAAATGAGAACCCAGTCTCGAGAAGTCATAGGAATAAGCAAATTTTTCAATACGTTTCTTCGGCTAGTATCCAATTTAATAGCAAAGTAGTGTTGAATGTTAGAAAATCGTGTATTTCGCACAAATTAAATGTTTGGACATCTTATTGATTTTATCTCTTTGGAATGAACGCCATGGTAGTTTCTATAAAAAAGGGAAAGGGCGGAAACAGTTCTACGATGGATCAGGGAGTCAAGACCGTCATTTAATGCTGGATCTCCTATCAGTCTTATAGCTCGCTTCTGAATCACTCCAAGGTAGCAAGGGAATGCTTGTAGGCTCCTCTCTACAGATGCGAATCATATACGAGAGGGGTGAATTTGAGATTGTATAGGATAGAGAAGATGAGCGGGCGTGAAAAAGCGACTGGCGAGGAAAAGAAAGCCAAGCTTAGTTCAACCTCAAAATGAAAGAAATTGGAAAAAATAGAATTGCCATATGCAAATAAAGCAATAGAACAAACAAAGAATTGCGAATTTACCAAAATACGACTCAAAAAATCGATCCGAGGTACGCTTTAGGGGTACGTTTTAGCAGCCAAGTGGAGATAATGAAAAAATCGAAGACGGCTCTGATTGCCAAACCGAAAACCGAATATAAAAAATGTTTCGAGGATTGGATCAAGGGCTGGGATGACTGCGTTACAATTGATGAGGAGTACTTTGAAGGAGACAATATCGATTTTGATTAATAAATTTATATTTTTGATTTTCTGAATAAATTCCTGAAACTTTTTGATCAAGGTAGTATGTGGACAGCGTAGCAAGCCTTAAAAAAGTTATAAATTTTTCCTCAAATTTTTTATTAATAGAGGTAACCTTTTTTCAAGGGATAAGCATAGAATTATGTATTGCGCTGCGATATTAAAAAGAAACAGAGAGTTCTAGCAATCTAAAATTTCCCCACAAAGTAACTGACAGGCAGGCTATATATTAGATATTTTAATAATACTTTTGCAATCTCTATTGAATTTCAATTTTACATTATATTACCTTTCGATTGATAGTTTTTATTCTTCTATTTGATTGCCTTGTAGTCGGGTTAGGATTTATTGGAAATAAAACCTGTTGACGGATGATGAATGAGTGAATGAATGAATGGATTTGTTTTTGAAAAGCCTAGTATGATTGTTGATTGGTCTAGAAGGCTAGAAAATGCCCGTGAACTCACTCTCTTGTTATTATTATTGGTGGCGTGGAATGGGACAAGTATACAATAGATACTTGTGATAAACCAATGAATAAATTCATCATATATATCTATTAACCAATTACGAAAAGGAAATTAGTTTGGATTTTTATTTAGTTGAGTAATGGAATATGTATATGTAAGTATAACAGGTGTTTCCATGTTATCCCATCCGTCATAACAAAACATAATTTATTGCGTATTGTACGTGACGAGAACAATGTCCGATTTTTAAGATTATAAGAAGAATGACACATCGGAATAATAAGAAAAAAAATCCCAAAGGAAAATACACAAGCTCGGCCATACTTGATTTATTTAATTTCGGAGAAAACTTTTATATACTATATGTGACACCCTCAACGTTCAACTGCGAGTTTCAAATATAAGCTAGAACTTGTTCAGGTTTATTATTGCCTTGGTAATATGAGAGAAATGAGACAATCACAGGCTGGAATTAAACAATTCAGTCATATATTTAAACAAATCTTTCTACTGTCTTAAAAAAGTTTTTTCATATTATTTTTTTCTATAGAAGTACATAGTATGTAATTGAAATTCGAAATAGACATACCATAGCGAAACTCATTTTTTCCTAATTAACCCACTGGGATTATATAAGAATCAAATTCTACATTTCCAAAATCTTAATAGATGTTTCTACAATTCTTTTAATAGCCGATGATCTTTAAAGTCAATGATTTCGTAATTATATAAGTTGCATGTAGGTATATAAAGCACATTTCTGTGACTCTACTAAATATCTATGTTAAAATTCAAGATTGTTAAATTTAAGACAAACAATTACCGATAAAGCAAAATGAAATTATTCATAAAAGACTGCTTAAGATTCTCATTCACTAGTAATAAACTTTAAAATTTTCGGATTAAATTGAAATACTGTAATACTGTAGCCTGGAGAATGTTATTTGAGTTCTGTATAATTTTATGGGTTTTGTTCACTTGACGTCTTATTGTCATCTGAGTCTATCAACGAAGAAAGTTCATAATTTGTAGATTCTCGAAAATATCGTCCATCTTCCTTAGTTTTCTTTGCATCTTTCCCCAGAGGGTAGATAAAAAATATTTTTAAATCTGACTCCTGAGTGTGCTTCCAATTAGGCAGCAGCATTAGGAGATTATTTAGAATTTTAAGAATCTAATTATATCCTCTCCGTTATTATAAAGATCCAGACCATGGATCGTCTTAATTCTCTATACTCCTTATTACATAGTGAACATAAAGATATTTCATTGAATTTGACGCTCTCAGCTATTCTTAGGCTGCGGTATACAACTACTTCCTAGGGTGCAACATATTCTGATAGTGAGCTAAGAAAAAGAATTCTAGTTATACTATTGGAAACTTCTTCTTGATGGACCATAATATTTAAAATTTCTTAAGAGGAATACTTCAACTATAAAAAATTTCATTCTAATTAAAGGAGGTAAATAACTTTGATTGATATAAATAAATCTTCTTGCTATTATTAAATACAGGATCTATTTGAGAAGTCCAAGTCTTTTATCTTCATTCCCGTAATGTTACACACACGTCACTTCAGTTAGATTTATTCTATGCATTATGTGAATATTATTAGTATGTTGCACTCATGATATATTACTGAGAAGATTTATAGTTCAGTGCATAATTTTTAAAATAAGTCAAACACAGTGAAAAAAGAAGATATACATAATGTCCATGTATATTTAAATATTATTCTAGTTCTAGTGCATCTCTTTCTGGTATCATTTCTATTGCAAAACAACATTTATGTTTGATGTTCCGTTTTGTTTGTTGTTTTTCTTGCAATTTGAAATTCTACCCTTCTCGTTTAAATAAATAAATATTCTATTCTCAAAGGGTTTTATTTTCTTTTATATTAAACCACCCGCATTTATATAATATATAGGTATTGTTTTTTCCATACTGTAATTTTTCAAAAACAGCAGGGGTTCCCGGCGTCTTTTTTCAATTAATATTTTACCATGGCGCCCAATCCTAAGTAAAATGTATGTCTAATCGTAAGTAAGAGATAAAAATAAATAATTAATTAATTTTTAGCTTCTCCCTTTGTTTTTTGTCTAGTTAGCCAATAAATAAATAAGATTTGAATTTTTAGTTAAATCAAACATAATTAATTATGTGTGATTTAACTAAAAATTCAAATCTTAATAAAATTAATCACAAAAATAAAAGCTTAAACAGCTTCGTTACTGGAAATAAATAATTTCAAATAAAAATAAATATGTTTAGGAGTAATTAATTTTTTTAAGTGGTAATTAATATTTTGCTTTCTTTGGTGTTTGTGTTTTGGTTTGAGAAATGTCTGAAACTGAGAAATGTTCATTTGTACATCTACCAAATGTTAATTCGGATATCTAAATCCACGATAGTGGAAAAAAGAAAGGTCGTAGAAAGTTCATTCAGGTCCCATAATAATATCTAATGTCGATCCGTCTAGATTCCCATAATCCAGGTAAATCCAAAAACGTTATCATTTTTTTTGTCAGTCCAGATTCCCCATTCATATCACTAGTCAAGAACGCAGAATCGTTCAGTTAGTTCTAGTGCCAAAAAAATTGTATTTTATTTGATCAGATATACAGAGAGAGAGAGATTTTCAATTTTTTGGATTTAAGGTACCTGAAAAATTGGAAAAAAATTGAATTTGAATTTTTTTACGAAAATAAAAAATTAAATCATTTTGATTTGGAAATTTTATTATCAAATTAAACACGCCCAGCAGGCTTTAGTTTGCAAGCCTACCGAGGAAATTTTATTAGAAAAAATAATTATTAATTTTATTAAAAACAAATTTCGTATGAATCGATTTTTTAAAATGAAAACCCCATAATTAATATCTGTTAATTCTTATTTATTTGATTTTTACCTAATAAAAATAAATTCATTGTATATATTTATTTAATGAAAAAAATGTATTCAATAAATTTTTTCTTTCCTTAAAAGCAAATGAAAAGAATCTATGGAGAAATTTCGAAAAAATAATTCCCTTATTTCATTGACAATTTAATTCATACACTAAAAGTCCCATAAGCAACGGTGTTTTTGTCACTATGACAGCGAAAAAACTTTACCCTAACTTTTCCAGCGACAAAACTGAACCTAGCTTTATGATTCTAGTAGGCCTGCATCATCGGTGTCTAGCAACACTGACATGACAACCAACATTGTAAACAATTTTATGTCAAACTTGCATTGTATGAAAATGTCGAGATTTGGAGAGTCTTCGACTGGAGAAATTGAAAAAGCTATCAACAAAAATTGATTCATTAAATTGTCTTACCGAATTACACTCAAGCTTTTTTTTTTGGGTCGAAGTAAACTTGATATTTTATAATTCGAAAAACTACCTACTATTTTATAACTCAAAAAACTACCAGAAAAATTTACTCGTCCTACGAACTCGTAATTTTTTCACAGGTAGTTTTTTTCGTTTAATTGCCAGGCAACAAAATTCTCATTAAAATGTCAAGTTTACTTCGGCAAAAAAAAAGCTCTCGTGTAATTATAAGTGAAAATATTTTAAAAACGATTAAAGATAAAAATAATAAATTCTCTGAAATGCAATTGGGATAGAATGTCTCACTCTGGTATAGAAAGAAATGGGTGCGAAATATAAACTTGGGTGCTTTTGTAATGATCCCGGATAGATATCGAGACAAGTCCATGTCCATTGGAGACATTGAAACAAGCTCAGATACGAAATAAAGAATTTTCTATTAAGGAAGTTGTTTCGCTACAATACTAGCAAAAAGTTAATACTAGAGTATATAGAACAGACAATAAGGATTCATAATTCATAAGCCAAAAACTTTTTGCTGTTTATATACCACTACTAGCCAATCCCGTGCTCGTTTGACAAATCTGGCACCATTGTAAGAGATTGAATATTTTTATATTAAAATGACTGATAAAATACATTTTAAAAGCTAAAAAATTTCTATAAAAATCGTTTTGTTATTTTCCAACAAATGTAATCAACGCCCACGTTACACCTTATGAAAATGATAATTTTGAAAAAATCTAGCGTATGCATCTTTCTCTGGTTAAATACATGCTGTGTTGCCAAATTGTTTTTAGTGTAAATTTTTTTATACACTTTTCATAATTTAGTCATTATTATCTCAGAAACTGTATTGTAACTATGAATCAAAATTGTCTTAAAATATTGGTTAAGTATTGTTTTTTTTTATGATAATGATGAGAGAAGGAGTTACACCAAAAGGTGCAACCCCTAAAGGCCTGGGTTGGCCCCTCCATCGTGAAAAGAAGAAGAAAGAATTTTATGGGTTGGGCGGGGGTCAAAGGTATCTGTGGATACGTTTAATGTTGGTTTAGTTTTTTATAAAAATGGTAAATTATAATTAAATATGTATGTAAATTTTCCGATATCCCGTATAGTGCAATGTATAAAAGTCTGAAAAACTCTATATGTATTCGAAATTTAATATCTCCGGAACTATTTTGTTCATAAATTTCGTTTTGCCACCAATCGATGTAGAAGTATTTAAATAATAATCTGTCAAAATTTCAAAAAAAAAAAATCCTAAGAAAACCCATTTGGTGGAACAACTACCTTAAACGAGTATAGTAAGAGTTTTATCAATAGCGTCTACTTCTCCTTAACACAAGCTAACTATTTGAATACGAATAATAAAATTGAATGCAAAGCCTATTATATAGAAATGAAATATGTTTAAGAAATTGCAATTTAAAAACACATGAAAAAGAATTATACTCTCAATCTATCGTATAGATTAAACACGTATGAAATAATCTTTTATTAAAAAAGTAAAATATAAGCTTTCAAAGCGATTCAATGCAAATAATTAAATTAGTCACACATATATATAGTGTATTATATAATAATAATTAAAAAAATTAAAAAATATTAGAGGTCTTATGTTTGATTCTGGCTTATATATTCACTAGACGCTGGTTATGTTCATTAAGGATAGTAAATTTAGAAGTTAGTCAAGAAATAAGAGAAATTATTTATTAATATTTAAATTATATGTTATTATGTGACCATGAACGTAATCAGAGAAATATTTATTTTAGACCATTTCTATAAACCGAAATGATAGCGATTCAGTGAATGAAAATAATTTCAAGCATAATTGAATGAATAGATATCATTTGTTCAGCTCTAGTCACTTAAATATTCATTTAGATCTCATTCACATAATAATATTCAATTGTGATTATATTAATATGCTATTACAGCCTATCAAACAAATCAAGCTATAATTTTTAAACTCAGCATGATCACGAGTATTTCTATCAATTGAACAAGTCAACCAAATGAGACACCCTTTTCACTTTATATCGGAAAATTATATTCAATAGCAAATAAATTTGTTTGACCAAATTCAGTTATCTCTACTATAACTCATAGATTATAATATAAAATATGAAATATATATGTGGGCATTCCATACCAAATCGGACGGTTTAAAAAATTTTAATTTTTGATTTCCTTCATTTTTTGACATTTTTAATACCTACCCATCAAAAAACTCTTCCTGGTAAATTATGAAATTTTTTTGATCACCGGTTTTAACGATATCGAATTTCAGTTTTTCGCTCATAACTTCTTCAAAAATGGTCCAAATTATTTTTTTTTTTAATTTTTATTTTTTTACATACTTTTTAGAAAAAAGACAAAAAAATTATTCAAGTGTTTTTTATATGCAATTTTTAAGTTCGAAAATTTTAATCTTGTTTTTAAAACTGTATATAGTCTTCGATTTTTTTGATAATTTTTTATTTTAAACTTCTATTTATTTTACAAATTTAAAGACCGGATTGAATTTGATCCTAATTACTATTTTTTTCAATTTTTTTGATTTTCAATTTTTGATTTTGATTTTCTTTCAACGAACTAAAATACTATAATAATTATTTATTTTAAACACATGTTAATGATAAAAATCAATATAAAATAACTAAAAAAAGAGAACTCAATACCAAAAAGTGGTTTTAACAATGGTTAATAGTGAATAAAATTTGTTCGATATTTTCAAAAATTAAAAAAAAAAATAGTAGTTATTATACGGCCACTATCAACCCGGTCTTAAAATTTGTAGAATGAATAGAAGTTTAAAATAAAAAAATTATCAAAAAAATCGAAGAGTAGATACAGTTTCAAAAACAAGATTAAAATTTTCCAACTCAAAAACCGCATATAAAAACACTTTAAATAATTTATTTTGTATTTTTTTCTAAAAAGTATGTAAAAAAACAAAAATTTGAATTTTGACTATTTTTGAAGAAGTTATTGTTGAAAAACCGAAATTCGATATCTTTTAAACCGGTGATCAAAAAAATTTCAAAATATTATCAGGAAGAGTTGTTTGATGGGTACTAAAAAATATCAAAAAAATTTAAATTTTTCAAACCGTTCGATTTGGCGTGAAATGCCTAATATATTCATTAAGTTTTCATTTTTTTTTCTTTCACTATAAAATTTGATTTGTTTTACTAGTGCATTTTAAAAGTTCACATTAATTATTAAGTAATGATCTTAATCGGCTTGTTCTTACTGAGTAAATCATGTACTTCACCCGACACAATCGCAGACGTGTCGTTTAGATCTCTATGAAATAGATTAATATGGCCTGAAGAGGGATCGTGTGACCTATAACCTTGTAATATTTTTTAGTGTACTTTTATTTTGTTATGATTCAGGATCGATACTGTATAATTAATTATGTTTAAAATAAAAAACAATAGAACAGAACTTGTAATTAAATAATTAGTAATTTAGATGTAAAAGAAGGGCTTGTATAAAGCTATATAAAGTTGAAACTTAAGGTTCAGATTATTAATAGAAACGTGTGTGTCAAATTTAAGTCCATGGCTACAAACTTTGTCTAATTTTAGATAAGAACATTCTATTTTTTTATAATTATTTGCATTTTTGAATCGTAAATTTTGAAGCTAAGATATTTATTTTAGAAAGAAATCCTATATGATAATTTTATTTACTTTTTAGGTATGTACGAGTAAATAGTACGTGTGTGTCATGTGGTGCAGGGGTCCGATTTTTGGAGCGATCCTGGCTTGAGCCATTAGGCTAGTACTCTATCTACTAGACCAACCTGGCCTCTATTACATGATTAATTAAATTCAAAAAATAAATTTTAAATAGATTATTAAGAAAATCGTACCTAGTCTTGAAAAAGATTTCACTTTTTATTCCAATTCTATTTTGAAATTGAAATTGTATAGATTTTATTTTGCCGAGAGTAGCAGAGTTCATTCATAAAGAGAAATCAAAGAACACATACTGGCGAGAAGCCTTTTGGTTGTGCACACTGTCCAAAATTTTTTAGGCATAAGAATGCTTTGGCTATCCATTTACGAACACATACAGGCGAGAAGCCTTTTGGTTGTGCACACTACCTAAAAAGGTTTACCTATAAGTCTAATTTGGCAGTCCATTTACGAACACACACAGGCGATAAGCCTTTTGGTTGAGCACACTGCCCAAAAAGGTTACAAATAAGTCTAATTTGATTGTCCATTTACGAACACATACAGGCGAGATGCTTTTTAGTTGTGCACACTGCTCTAAGAAGTTTACTAAAAAGTAGTATACTTTCGCTGTTCATTTACGGACATTGTCCTCTGCTTGATGCAAATAATAAACATACACATATGGGGCCATTCATAAAATATGTCACGCAAAATTTCCCCCTTTGGACCCCGCCTTCGTCAGGATGCGTCAGATTTTCTGGAAGGCCCCTAACAAAGAGAGTCGACACTCGATAATTCGAACTCTTCAGCTGTTAACTTCAGTAAATCGAAAAAATGCTGTGTATTTTGATACGCTGGATAACTCGAAATTCTTTTCGTAACAAGAGTGGGAGAGGAGAACGTTCTATAATTCGAACTAGGCCACTTCCCCTCTTTATAATTCGAATTTTTCCTAGCAAAAAACTATTCTTAATTTTTTTAATTAGGTATGTTATTATCTATTGAAATGTTAATATATGTAATTTTTTGTTCTTTTTTGTCATTTTCATTATTTTTACTTGAGGCTATATATAAAATTTATGTAAACATAACATAAACATACATATTTTGAAAACAATTATAATAAAAACTCTTAATAATTCGATTTTTTTCTTTCCACTTGATAATTCAAACTTCTTGATAATTTGAAGTCTCGATTATTCGAATTTTTTTTGTAGTCCCTTGGATTTCGAATTATCGAGAGTCAACTGTATAAGTTCACAAAAGCTAGACCCCCCTACCTATAATCGATTTGTTGCTGACAATTTAAGAAAAAAATAAAAATAAAATTGATTAAGTGCGAATGTCACTTTTCCTTAGACTCCCTCTCCCCTTGTCACATATCATCATGCTAAGCAATACCCCCCCCCCCCCCTGGTGGAAAACGTTTTTATGAATGACCCCTATAGTATATAGGTATATATATATATATATATCAAACTAGCTGATGCCCGGGCCTTCGGTCTGGCGTCACCTCTAGCCCCTGGAGGGGAGCCTCTCGTTTTATGGTTAAAATTTATATAGATAATAGCTGACCCGACCACGCGTTACTGTGACTAATGCAAATAATTTTAGAATAGGTATTAAAACAGTAAATGAATTATTTATTACTTGTCAAAATTGTTCCCTTGACAAAAAATAATGGGGGTCGGGTTAGGCTAGGTGGTAGCGTGTCAGCCTGCTAACCAAGTGGACCCGGATTCGAATCCGACTCGAGGCATCCGGCTAAAATCTGACCCGGGGTAGAGACAAATTTAAAAAAATAAATAAATAGTATCGAAAATGGGCTTAAGGCTATAAAGGCCGAAAAGCCAAAAAATAAAAAAATAAAACAAAAACAAAAAAAACAAAAAATATTATTGACAGTTGAACGATTTTCAAAAAGCTATTATCGGCCATCTTGTTTGTTTGCTTTTACCACCCAGAGAGGCGCTGGCTTTGTTTCCTCGAAAAAAATATTTTTGACATGCCACAGGTGTAATATCTATAAAAACACTATATATATAAACTCTCGTGTATTTGAATTGAATGTTGTGTGAAAATTTCAAAGAAATCGGCGAAGAACTTTCGGAGATCCTTCAATGTACCACTTAAGCATAACAGTACATTTTTATTTAAATAGATACAAATGTGTATATTTGTTTGGGACTATAGTTTCAAAGGCTTGGCCTTCTTTATGTGGTTAGCTTGCAATATCGAATCGGTAATTGACCCCATAAGAAAATAATATATAAAATATTTCTAATTAAATAGACTGATGATGAAGACCAATTTCTGTTTATGAAATTGTATGATTGTGGTTTTAGCAAAACTGACAAATAATCGAAATTACAGAACGTGCTGAGTATTAAAAAAGATTTCATTTTTTCCTTCATTTCCCTAATATCTGTGATAAATTTGATATGTATTGTTTTTGTTTTGATATTTCTGCTTGGAATAGTCTGCCGTACATTGTAATCGAATGATTTTCTGTCTGGGTTGGATGGAGCGTCTCCACATGAGTCATCCATCCATCCATCCACTTCTTCGGCTCCTTGCTGACACCACTCCCATTCTGTCCTTCCTCTTCACTCTTCACAAACAGATACAAGCTTAAGCAGCATCCAACAAAACGCGACATACCTCCCAAATGAATTGTCACTTTTTATTTATTTATTTATTTTTTTCAATTTCTCTTCTCTATTATCATTTATTGACCTTGGTATCGGATGGCGATTTCAAGGCTAGACATAACCTTACGACAAACAACAACAGCAGGAGCAGTAGCAACAGCAGTCGCGCCAGCCTCTTTTCTACCATTTATGGACGTAGCTTTTATATATCAAGTACATTAGTAAAAAAAAAAACTCCAAGTGGAAACATTAAAGAGAGAAAGAGAGAGAAAGAGGCACAAATCAAGTTTTCCTTTCAAACTAAAAAAGAAAAAATATTATTTATAAAAACTAAATAAAAGAAAAAACACCTGTTGCTGACAGAAATTATATTCATGAGCAATAGTGAGTTGGATGAGCTAAAGTGAAAGCGATAATCACTATATCAAGTAATTATAATAAGAACATGATAGTATCATAATTTTAGTAGGTAATACATTTAAATCAGGTACAATAAAAAGTTTTATTTATTTATTTATATTTATACTTCACATTGATAATATGTTCATTATTCCAGAATTTTTAGAGTATTTTATTCCTAACATATTTTTTGCCTATAAATTCGGCCTATCTATTCAAATTAATTAATATTTCTAATTTCATATGATTTTTAAATAATAGAAAAAATTATAACCTTATAATTTTTTTATTTAATGAGTGATGAGAATATTTTCAAAAAGTCATGCGGACTAAAAAAAGTAAAAAAATTGGTTATTTTTTAGTATGACCTCGGAAACAATGCCCATTTGTCAATTCCTAAGGAAATATTTTTTTATTCGATATGTATGTGTTTATGTGAGTGTGTGTAAATTGGTGTAGGGGTCAGATTTTATAGCAGGTCAAAAATTTTGCAATGAAACGGGCTGATTTTAGGTAATGACTCAACCAACACACTTGTGTCCCAAAATTGGTTGAAATATCCAGAAAATCAATTTGAACCCTATAAAAATGTAAGAATAAATGATTTGCCGATTTCGTTTCTGAAGAGTATTGTACATTTTTAACTTACTTGAAAAAAAAGGAGGAGGTTATCAATTCAACGGAATGTCTTTTTTTGTGTGTTTTTCCGTCGATTTCTCTTTACTATGTGGGCCGATTTCGATGATTTTTTTGCATTGGGTTCAGTATAGTTTCCGATTGGTCCCGTTTAAATTTCATTGGTTTTGGACCTTTTTTGTTATGTATGTTCATCTAATTGTCTTTTAGTGAATAAGAAGCTTTAGGGGCTATATTTAAAACTCATTAGAAAGGACAAGAAAACGGTGTAAACAA
This sequence comes from Forficula auricularia, assembly GCA_024734495.1. NCBI lineage: Eukaryota > Metazoa > Arthropoda > Insecta > Dermaptera > Forficulidae > Forficula > Forficula auricularia. The sequence continues at coordinate 12,633,819 of JALMQS010000085.1, forward strand.
CACTAAGTAAGTTTAAGGGTTCATGGAGCTAAACAAGGATTAGGGCTTGTTTTTAAATTTCATCAAATTTAGTTAAAGATCCTTTACAAAATACAAAGTCCTAATCAAAGAGGCGGTTTTGAATCTTGCATTGAGTAATCAAACGAGAGAGGGTGTAAAATAGTGCCTTAAATTTAAAGTCAAATTTTCTTATTACAGAAATAATATGGGCATCTCAAGACAGGTCTGACCGTAAAGTGGTATCTAACATTAGGAATTTTTCGAAAAGCTTTGAGATATTCGAATTCAAAGGAATATATCTAAAAGATTTCAATGAGTCCCCTACAAGTTAGAAAACATTTTGTTTTAGCTGCACTAAATGCTGCGTTAAGATTAGGGAAAAAAGAATATAATACGTGTTACCTTTTAAATACTCATAATAAAGAAATAATTAATGTACATAATATAATAAATATATATGTTTATAAAAATAATTATTAATAATTATTACTTAATTATAATTTCCTTTATAAAAGGAATATAAAATGATTCGGTTGTTGTCCTCTTTTTACAAAAACTCTAAAATAACAGGCCCCTTGTTTAATTTATTAACTACCAAATCGCTGTTTAAAAGATGAATCTCCATGCTAAATGTATTATTCAACGTAAAATAAAAACAGCTAATAATGTGGTAACATGTTTTAGAAATTTAACGAATAAATTTTTTCACTTTCTTTAAAGGTAGATTAACAAGAAACAAAACCAAAACTTTTTTCGTATACATAAAAGTCGGTCGATTTTTGTAGCCTAAATATTAATATAAAAAGTAATTGATGTTTTAAAGATTCCTAGAAAAGTAAAAAAAATATGTATTTTCAAAACGTTTGATTGTTTTTTAAGCAGAGACCATAATGTAAAGTAAAGAAGTAGAGGTGTTGAAGCTGAGCATCTAATTTCTAAAATATAATATGTAAAATATTACCTAGAGTAAAATACCAAATTATATACTATTGATAAGTAATTTCAAAACTATCTGTGAACACAGTCCTTATGATATTTTTTTTAAGAAAATTGTATTTAAAATTCTCCAATACAATCAAGATATTATATTTATTATAATAGCACGGAGTGAAGGCTTAAAGAATTATTTAAAAATATTCCAATTTATTTTTCTCTTTGCTCTGAAACGACAGATTTGTTGCATGACCGGTATCTGAATGTTTAGGGGAACTTAAAATTTGGTTACGTTGTAATTAACGTCCTTCACTTTAAAAAAATTTATTCAGGTAACCCTCCCTCCCCTAAAGAAAAATTGAATATGTTTTGTGATTTATTTGAAGTTGGCTGTTTGTTTATTCCTTTATATACAATTAGACAAGAAATTTAATAGATTTTCATGAGCAAAATGAAGAATGAAGATTGCATGTCAGAAATAATTCAATTTAAGCACTTTATGAATCTGCTATATCAGCTTAAGTTACTTGGTTGATGTTCATTAAATACAGGCTTATAAAGAAAATGTTTCCACTAACATGATTTATGTCAAATCGAATTATAACTTCTCGTTGCCATTCGGATCATTATATTCGGCTAATATAACGCTGCTAATACATTGAGAAAAATTAATATTATATTCAATAACCAAGCATGCATAAGTTAAGAACTCCAATTACTGAAGAAAAAAAATGATATTTTCTAATTTCAATTTAATGGAAAGTGTGTATCTTATATATAATATGTTTAATTACATACACCATCTCCCCTCCTAAGCAATCAAATCAGACATTCGGGTTAAATTTATGGGAGGAGGCGATATCTCGTTTAATATACAGTTAAACATATTTAATTATTCTAAGATACACAGTCTTCTTGTTTTACGATAAATTATAATTTAAAGATTCTTGTTTTACGATAAAATAAATTAGATTGCGGCGTAACCAGAGTCTCTAGTTATTTCGAATTATGAAAGATTTGCCATCGAAATTATATTATATACAGTAGAGTCCAGAAAACTCGGCCTAATGTGGACCAAAGGGTGGTCGAGTTTGTGAAAATGCTGGGTTGTCGGGACTGGTGTTACAAAAGAATAACTACGAGTGTTTCCTCAGAAAATACAGTACTATACTTGTATGTTGTATGTATTGTTTGCTTGAGAATACAACAGAGAATAAAGTGTCCAAATACCCTTAAACAAAGGAAAAGTACGTACTTTATGAAGGAATGGAGCCTTTACTACATGAAAATGAAAATTAATGAATGCACAGTGTTCATTCATTTACCTGATAAGGGGTTTTTTCGCCCAGCCAGTGTGTGGCCGAGTTATCCGAGTGCCAAGTTTTCGGGACTCTACTGTATTAGATTAGAGACCGTTACCTGTTGACTCCATATGTTGTTTGCAATTTTGGTGAATAAGGCAAAATACACCCATTCGAAAGTTTATTATTTTTTACTAAAGAAACGGATTAAGATCTCAATAAATGTTATTTTTCGAATAATTTTCAACCAGATCTCGAGCTAGAAAGTCAAAATCTAATCAGTTCTCCACATTGGAAATACAAATATTTTAGAAAAAAAATAGTTGAAAATGATTTTTCTCCACATTCCACACAATGTGCCTGAATTTAATACTAAACTCGCCTAACTCCCGGGCGTACCGAGTAATAAAGGAGAAATTAACAAATACAGCTTTTTGAATTTTAATCATCCATTTCTGGCTGTGCACACTAAGCCCTCCGCGCAACTTCTGATCCTATTTATATTAAGCTGAAGAGAGACTCTTTTATTTATTCCTTATAAATTAAACAGCTCTGCCACTCTGCAAAATATCATTTTAATTTTATCTAATTTACTGATTAAAATTTTTTATTGAAGAAACTTATGGATTATATCAAAACCAAATATTGTAATAGTATAAATAAAGTTCAAAATCTTGAATAAAGCCAGGCTGGACTGGCAGTGGTCAAGGTGTTCATGATTCTTCTACTAAAATTACGTCCTTCCGAGAAATAACTAACTTACTCATTTGCTTTTCCTTAAATCAATTAAATTATTGTATGAAAATTAATTACCCCGTGTTGGGTTTAGAATGTGTCCAAGGCACCTTTTTTCTTAACCTTGAACAATTTGACCGAATGTGCTAGAGGAAACATCAAAACCATATAAAAAGAGAAAGGATTAATTTCATTAATATACCTAAATGTTGGACAGGTCAAAAGAAACAGGGAAGAAAAATAATCCAACATATTTTCAGTTTTTGTTTTTTTATTTATACATTAAATAGTTTCGGTCACTATTGGTTGAACATCTTCAGTAGTACTAAAAGAATTAAACTTTTCTTTAAAAAAACTTCGCCAGGTAAACATATAAGCCAAATATTTTTAAGCTATACTACATACAATATCGTTTTAGTTTTTGTGATTGTGAATGATATGATTTAAGTAATTTAAAGATAGGAATTATTTAACGGATCATAGTGGTGTTTCTCAAAGTGGAAATAAAATTAAAAAATCTTTTAAATTATTTTGGAGATTTTTTTATTTATCTCTATACATATTTCGGGCTTTGAACCCTTCATCAGGAGGTTTAACAGAAAAAGATAGGAATTATTTAACGGAATTATACTGGTGTTTCACAAAGTGGAAATAAAATTAAAAAATATTTTAAATTATTTTGGAGATTTTTTTTATTTATCTCTATACATCTCTATACATATAACAGAAAACTGTTCTGTTAAACCTCCTGATGAAGGGGTTCATAGCCCGAAATATGTATAGAGATAAATAAAAAAAATCTCCAAAATAATTTAAAAGATTTTTTAATTTTATTTCCACTTTGTGAAACACCACTATAATCCGTTAAATAATTCCTATCTTTTTCTGTTAAACCTCCTGATGAAGGGTTCATAGCCCGAAATATGTATAGAGAAAAATAAAAAAAATCTCCAAAATAATTTAAAAGATTTTTTTAATTTTTTTAATTTTATTTCCACTTTGTGAAACACCACTATAATTCGTTAAATAATTCCTGTGTTTAATATGTTTCACTATAAACCAACACCGCTTTCCCTAAACTTTATTAATTTAAAGATGTTTCATCTTGCACCAACACCACAATCCCTATTAATTATTTAAGTAATTTGTTTTTTATACTGATGAGGTAATTTTTATTCTTTTGATTCAACAGAAGATGGTCAACCAGTAGTGAGCTAAAATATTAAGTGAATAAATAAAAATAATTTATCGAGAATATTAATTTATTTCAATTGTGTGACAGGTTAAAATAATATATAATAATAAATTACATAGTAATAGTTTGGAAATATTTTTAGGAATAAGTAGATAATATTTATAAAATGAGGTAATGTATTGCCATTAGTAATTAATTCGTCTATCTCGATTGCCATATACATAAAGGTGACAGATGAAAAGATACTTGATCTTCCAGAACGATGTTTGTTTGTTTATGTGTGTCTATTGACAAATTATGTGAAAATAGATTTAGAATCTGTAATTCTCCAAGGAAGACCAAGTTTGAGAGCAATAAATGTTTGACAAATAAACAAATTCAAAAGCTTGTCTTTACACCAAATACCGAAACAAGTTGAATTAAAAGAAAAAAAAGGAAAATAGATTCCAGATGGCCAGCCATCTCCCGGTCTACCTTTTCGAAGAGACAGACAACTAAAATAAAGTGAGACAGACGGGAGAACAGGAGGCTGTGTTCTTTCTTCTCTGAAAAAATCTGAAACAGCCTGACTAAGAACAGGACAAGCGTCTTAATTAGGAAAAGAGAAGACGAAATTGATTTAATAAATTAATTTGAAGAATTTTAAACAATTTTTGGATTTTCAGGATTCTTACAGATCGTTATTTTGGGAAACAGTAAGAAAATATGAAGAATTTAGTAATTAAAAATATGTTTGGAACTTGTCTAAATAAATGAGAGTTTTCTAATGACATGTTGTACATGCTGGGTCATCAAAATATTTGTTTGAAAAATTAAAAAGGTATGAAGATGTGAATTATTTCGAAACAGAACACTAATTTACTAAGAAACCTTCGTCTTTTATTTTTGGACTTTGTCAAGCTCAAGAATTATTACAAACCATAAAGATATCCATATTCGAGCTGTTAAATTAAGGGAGATAAAGAGGTTTAAAGATTTTAAAGACGAAAATTTTCTGGTCGGAAATTTTATAAAATTTTATAAATTCGATTGTTTGGAAATTTTCAGACCAATTTATTTGGAATTGAGAAGTTTAAAGAGATTTTTAAGACAAAAATTTTTGTGGGCGGAAATTTCGTAAAATATTTCTATAAATTCATTGAATTGTTTCAAGGCTCTCAGACAATTATTTAAAAAGTAAGAGAGGTTTAAAGATTTTAAGACAAAAAAATTTTGTGGTCGGAAGTTTTATAAAAATTTTATAAATTTGATTGTTTTAAGGCTCTCAGACCTTTATTTAAAGAGATAGAGAGGTTTATAAAAATTATAACAGCAAAATAGTATTTCTCCAGAAATAGAAAAACTTGTGGCACAGAAAATTAAGTATCAGGCAAGAAACAGTAAATTAGTATTCCTAGTATTATTGTATTGTTTGTTTATATTATTTTATAATTATGCTTTATTTGTTCTCTCTACATTGTTAATATATTAAAATTTAATAAGTTACATGTTTTTATTTTTTATTGTTATTATTATTAATTCTATTATATTTAAAAACATAAGTAGAACCCTAAAAGTTTCTTTGCGGACCTCTTAAACTTCACACTTTTTATTTTGGCACAAGTCACGCATTGAGTTTGACACATACTTATGTGCTAAAGCTAAACAATAAAAATATGGGTACGTTTAGTTTATATATTAAAATAAATTTTATAAAATTATAGTAAAGACTAATCATTATTGTTCTCACTTAGGATTAGAACCAATAAATACCTAAGCTTTAATTTGAGAGACCTGTTTTCCAATAATTCATATCTTGAAATCAAATTGAGGACTATTAATATATCTTCGAAAGATATTTAATAGAAGACACACTATGTACTTATTTATTTTCAAATTTATTTAGGTTATATTTGAAGATACATATATGATATTTGAAGAAGAAAAAGAAGATGGATAGGAAAATAATATATTTTAAAGGTATAAGCTTTAAAAATTTCAGTAATTAATTGTAAAGCCTAGAAATTATTTGCCATTTTCGAATAAATATTAAAAGTGTTAAGTGAAAAGCTTTCTGTTCTGCCGAGAGTAGCTGAGAGTTGCTGATTCATAAAGGGAAATCAATGAGGTTGTCCTCTACTTGATGGAAATAAACATACCTACATAAATATATCAAAATATAAATATGTATAAATCTAATTTATCTGTTTAAGACTATATTTTCGAAGTTTTGACCTTCATCATGTGTCTTTTTATTAGATGAAGGAGAAGGTATCAGCCAAAGATGGAATCACTGGGTTCAATAAAACACCTTTAATAAAACGTTTCGGCATGAATTTATTTGACCATCTTCAGTTAATTAGAAGTTATACACAAAATGCGGTACACATAACTGAAGATGGCCAAATAAATTCAGGACGAAACGTTTTATTAAAGGTGTTTTATTGAACCCAGTGATTCCATCTCTGGCTGATACCTCCTCCTTCATCTAATACAGTTTCACTACAGCAACGAACTCTAACAATATGAATCATTTTATTAATAAATATTTGTTCTGGTTAAAGGAGACAATAAAAGAGTGTGTCTTCTGCTGGAATTATAAATTTTATTTATAACGAGATGATAGTTTCGAAAGCTTTGCTCTCTTCATTATTACAATTTATTCACAGGAATTCATACATTAATATATTGTCTCCTTCAATATATAAAAATTCTGCTTCTCTCAGCAAAAAACTTTCAATTTAATTTGATGTGCTATTTGATTCCATGAGAAATAATAGATCAAATATTTCAAATTAAAAAACTGATGATGAAAATCAAACCTTCAAAAATATAGTCTTAAAGGCTTTCCCTAATAAATCGATTTTCTTGCAATCCTTTTAAAATTTTGAATACACATATTTATATGTGTTCTTTATACGTAGAAATTTTTTTCAATAGTCCTTGCGGCATTAAATTTAACACCCGAACCCTATACCGATTGATGTTAAAGGGACTGTTTCATTAAATAACAATCGTAATTTTCTTGAAATTATTTTATTTATATAGGTATATGTTAAATTGTATTAAGTACCTATAGAGGACAACCTGAAAGATTTTCCTTTATGGATTAAAAGTGTTCGTGATTTTAAAAACATAATTATGTTTAATAATAAATTATAACCACTAGTTTTGATATGGCAGTGATTTTCTTTTAATGAGAAGAATGAAAGATATAACTCCCTGAAGGCACTCTACGCTTATAAGAAGGAAGGGACTCTCACAACAAGGACGTTATTTTAAACCATATTTAGTGATGGGTCAGACAGACTTGGATCTTGAAGGATTGAAGTAATAGAACTCAGAAAAAAAGAAAGGGAGTCATTAAGGGGGTTAGACTAAAATTTAGATTACCAATTTTTGAATGTGTTTGATTTTTCCTAATTTGACTGCAAAGTGTTGTTTGTTTGTAAATTGTGTGTTTTGTGTTACGAGTAATAAGGCTTTAGGGAATATTATTGACTTAATCACGTTAAAACAATGTATTGCTAGTATCTATAATAAATTCAATAATAGAGCATAAAATTGAATACGATTCCGTTCCCGTGAGTAACTCCGATAATTAAATAAATAAAATATTCCTCGGTGGCTTCCAAAGGTGATGCCAGCCAGGCAGGGTAGAAAACTGACTACCCCAACTCAACAAATAGTACGATGGTCACGAAATGTTCAAAACTCTTCTAACTGACCTCCTCTTCTCCTTTAAAATGCGCACATCGTCTCCTAATTAATTTTTACTAACTTCAGCGTAAAAAAAGATTTAAATATTAAACAGGGAGAAAAAAGAGAGAATTACATTTTTATTTTATTAATTTAACTTTATTTAGATAATTTTTAATATATATATATATAGCTTTATTTTTAACCGACTTCAAAAAAAGGAGGAGGTTCTCTATTCGACTGATTTTTTTTTTTGTGCCTATGTTACCTGATATCTCCGCCAATTGTGAACCGATTTTGAAAATTTCTTTTGCATTGGGTTCGGTCTACCTTCCGATTGGTCCCATTTTTTTCATAGGTATTAGACCTTTTTTGTTAGGTTTGCTCATACCTAACTTCTTTGTTTATGAACCGATTTCGATGATTCTTTTTTTATTGGAAAGGGGGTATCTTAGGGATGGTGCCATATTAATTTGGTCAAGTTCTGATGATATGATCACTATTAATAACATCACTAAAAAGAGAAAAATAAAAATAATTTTTAAGAAAAAAATAAAAGTGACTTCAAAAAACTAAATGCAACAAATAAAATACACCTAAAGGTATAAAATAATTTAGTTACAACTAAACTACGAAATATTAACATGAAATTACTTTTTGAAGTCGGTGCCAAACATATACCTTTTATGAATCGCACTCGACGGATCTTACTTAGTACTTTTTTAAGGAATTTGGTGTTGGTACTTGGTGAAACATTTTTTAAAATTATTGGATAAAAATACTTGGTAGGTTTCACATTAAGATATAAAAAAATAAAACGAATTTATTTTTGGAGAATCTTTAATCTCGATATATATATTTATTTCGGGTGACTAACCCAACTTCAGGAGAAACAGAAAGTAACTGTTCTCCAAAAATAAATTCGTTTTATTTTTTTATATCTTAATGTGAAACCTACCAAGTATTTTTATCAAATAATCTTACTTAGTACGTTTGGTTGGTACGCTCGCGTATAGGTATAGTTTGTTTGGCACCGACTTAAAAAAGTAATTTCATGTTAATATTTCGTAGTTTAGTTGTAACTAAATAAGTTAATAATTATTTTGTACCTTTTAGTGTATTTTATTTGTTGCATTTAATTTTTTTGAAGTCGGTTTTAATTTTTTCTTAAAAATTTTTAATTAATCTTTTTAATTAGATCCTGATTAAAAAGTTAAAGTTAACGGAACTCATTTTAGACACTCTTCAGGGTGGTCTCAAGAAAAGGGATGTATAGAAACTTCCTGACAACCGGAATTCTCTTCTGATTACAAATAGAAATGAACAAGGAAAGGAAAGGAGACATAAAATATACAAATCATTCATACAATAAAAGAAATACACGTACCTATATGTTTTATAGATTTATAAGAAATTAACAAATCTCCACAGGGCGAGTATTTTTAGGCCTAATATGATTGATTATTTAGCTATAATCCTTTCATACACCGAAATGGAAACATGATCATCGAACAGTATAACAAGGCTAAAATTCGGCCTTTTCTCGAATATTGCTCGCATTTGTGGAGAGGAGCCTCCAAGCATTCTCTTAATACCTTAGATGTAATTCAGAGGCGGGCTATCGGACTGATAGGAGATCCATCATTGGCTGACAATAGCCCAACGTAGATCTGTCTCCGCTCTTTCTCTTTTTTATAGATACTACAATGGCTTTTGTTCTGAAGAGATTAAATCAATGATCCCTCCAATGATTCATTTGCGCGAAATACACGATTTTCTAGGACTCAACACCCCATACGCGCTTAAATTGGATACTAATCGAACGAACGAATTCGCCAACTCGTTTTTCCCTATGAAATCTAGAGATTGGAACTCTCTTACTCTGACCGTCTTCCCAGCAACATATAACCTTCAATCTTTCAAGACACGCATCCACGAACACCTTCAACTCCGACCCAATTCCTAAATCTCTTCTTATTTCCAAGATACAAGGGCCCAACGCGGACTTCAGAGGTTGAACCTTTTCAGTACAACTTCTTGTATCAGTATCATTATAAAAAAATAAAAAAAAAAAAAAAAACATACTTATATATTATTCAAGTTTCATTATTTATTTTTGTGCTCTAAATTGGGATTTTTGCAAAAAAAAAATTGTACTTTTATTTTATTTGTTTGGTATCTATCTAATGATGTAATGATAGAATTTTTTTAGATTTTTTCTTCATTTCACTTCCTTTTTTTACTCATTAAAAAATAAGTAAATATGATCGTGAGCAGCTAAGGAATAAATATTATTATTTTCAAGGTAAGAGATGTAAGTATTTCTGTAGTCTTAACTGTTGAGCTATAGTTTTATCACTTCAGATAACAGTTGTACCAGTATAAGACCTTCACAGTACATAAATGGAAAAGAAATAATCTTCTACTTCAAGCGCCATACTTGATTCCGAGCGTAGGCGATTACTATGGAGAGTACCTCTCCATTGTAATTTTTTGGGGCAAATTTTTCTCAGGGATGATTTTCCATTGCCTTTCCCTGGATTTAGTGAGGCGACAAAGATGAAAATTGTTTTGATTAATGCGAAACTCGATTCCAAGTCAATTAGATCCGAAGTCAAGGGCCTTAGCCATTGCTCTCGGCGCCCCCTAAACAAACTATTTAAAAAAATATATATAATTTTGTGGAGGTGTGACGAAAAATTTTACCTATTATAAGAATTATTTTTTTATTTATTGTCACCGGGAACAAAGCCCATTTAGACAGCACATCAGTAAAGTGTTAGTATGGTTAGTGAGGGAGCCGAGTTTTAGCCGGTAGAAATTTTATATGCTACGATCGAACCTCGGCCTCCCGCTCCAACATCGTCATCATCCATGCCGAAGCGGGGTCAGCGCGTTAGCCAGCTCGGCTAACTCGACTCCCATTGTAAGAAATTAATTGTTGATAATTATTTTTTAATTTTATTACAATTACTGTGTTTCATAAGTATATATTCTTACTAGTTTAGATAAGATTCAAGGATTTCTGAATACATAGAATTAAATACATGTTGGGATAATGTAATAATATAATATGATGCGTACAAAGCTTACTTGATGTATTGTTAATCTTTCTATTGTTTGTATTTATATTTATATTTATATGTTTGTTGATGTTATTGAAAATAAATGTTTTTGAATAAGATTACGAGTATTAATTAATATGAACGTAATATTGGCGCCCGAACAATGTGAAAATGATAAGAAAACCTAGTAGACCACTAGCGAAGAGGAATAAGAAAAATGATTTTGCGAATATGGAAATAACGAGGGGGGAGATATCGAAGATCAAGGATCATATAAAAAAAGGTGAGCATAGAGTAATGGATTTGGGAGAGGAGGTGAATAAATTAAAAAATGAATTCGAAAAAATAATAAAAAAATTAAAAGATGATTTGGAAGAGGAAAAAAACAAGAGGATAGAGTTGGAAGAAATAATAAAAAGGAAGGAAAATTCGGAAAAGGGAAGTGATTTCGAGATTAATAGGAATATTCAATTAGCAGACGTGGGAAAATTCCTTCCGGTGTTTAGAGCTCTCCCAGAGGAAGATCCGAAGTTATTTTTAAAAAAGGTTGAGAATACTCTATTAAAATATAAAGTACCGGAAGATGTTTGGCTCGTGGTGGTTTCGGATCAGTTGTTAGATAAGGCCAAGACATGGTGGCGGGTGGTCAATCAATTTCCAGCGTTGGATTGGAAAGATTTTAAAATGAAATTTCTCCGAGAATACGATAGTTTAATCGTAGTCTCAAAGTTAAAGGTTATGTTTTATGAGGAGAAACAAAGAAAAGACGAACCTATAAGGTTATTTATTGAGAATAAGATGGCTTTATATAAGAGAGTTTTTCCGGACGAAGATGCTGGTTCAATCCTTCAAGTTTTAGTGGAGATGATTACTCCACGTGTTAGATCGTCCATTAGGGGAATGAAATTCACTGATATTGAAGGGTTTATGCAGACGGTAGAAGAAATAGAAAGGGATTTAAAGGATATGGATAAAGAAGAGAAGACAAGTCCCACTCAGGATAGAAGTTGCATTCAGGATAGACGTTTTTGTGGATTCTGTAGGCGGGAAGGACATGGGGAAGACACTTGCTTCAAGAAGGGAAACGAGTGGAGGGGCAAGGAAAAAGGGAGTTCCTTGTCCAAAAAGCAGTAGGATTCCCTAAGAAAGTAGGAATAGAAAGTGAGATCGGTAGTCATATTATTTGTTGTGTGAATAAATTTTCGGAAATCATTAGTCCATCAATGGAATTACAAATAGAGGAAAGTAGAAGGGCATTAACTAATGAAGATGATTTAATTCCGTACTGGTTGAAGGAAGTCAAGGAGGATGAGTTGAATATAATGGAAGAGGAGAAACTAGATGCTGGTCAGATGAAATTAAATCAAAATAAGGAAGAGTTACTTCATCAAATAAAATTATATTCAGAAAAATCGATGGATGGAGCAAAAATTATTGAAAATAGTCAAGAAAGGGGAAGGTTAGTTAAATATCATTCGAGTTATTTTAAACCTAGGAAGAAAGAAGAATGATCCTGTGGGAAGCTGCGTCCGTGTTCTAAGGAGGGGAGAATTGATGCGTACAAAGCTTACTTGATGTATTGTTAATCTTTCTATTGTTTGTATTTATATTTATATTTATATGTTTGTTGATGTTATTGAAAATAAATGTTTTTGAATAAGATTACGAGTATTAATTAATATAATCGTAATATAATAGAGATAATAAATAGATTGATTACATTGCGTATTTGTGTTAATAGTGTAATATATCATACGTTTTTGAGAGAAATAATATTTTGGTGTAACTTGTTGAGTCGTGAATTGCGGAACACTGGCATAAAAAATTAATAATTTTATACTCTTTAAATTTTATTTTCGAGATAGCAGTAATGCAGAACTTTTAGACGAGTTTGGTCTTGTATGAATCAAGGTACCAAAAAACCTGTATTTCAATGAAATATCTTGCCGAATACGAGTATATTGCAATTATTTTAGTGAAAATTGAATTGAATGTCAATTTACTGTTAATTTATTTTTTATTGCGTCAGGTAAAGGAAAAGGGAAACTTAAGAGACGAATAAATACGTGATTTGCACCGGTTATGAGGAAATTATTGGTTCGTTAAGTTTATAGGTACGAGCAATAATATTAGGAAAGATAATGATAAAATGGAAATGAAGGAAATAAAGAAAGTAATAAACGATAAGGAAAAATGGTGATGAAACATTCACCATCTCGTATATTTATACATATTTACCATATTTGGTTTTATCAAAGAGCACAGTGCGTGGTCAGGCCAAGTTCAAGCATTGGCTTGGCCGTACACGCTGTACGCTATTTATTTTCATGAAACTTGGCTATTACACATTATGCCGTTAGGATAAATGAATTAAATTCGTGACTAGCCAAGTTTCATGAAAATAATTTAAATTAAAAATTTAAAATCCATAAATTTAGATTGTCATTCAAAATGGAAAGAATGTATTTTAATTTAAAGAACTATTTTCTCAAATTAATTATTCTTGGTGAATTTAACTTGGTACACTAGATTTCACTACTTTTTCGAACTTGGCCTGTTTTTTCACAGAATGTTTTGGGTAGGATTTCTATTAGACAACAAAGTATCACTTGTCATTGTTATCGTGTAAAAAATTACATTTTTTCTGATTTTTTAAAATATCCCCCAAAGGGTTCAAACTAATTTAATGCAAAAAATTAACCAAAATCGAGGCTTAGAAAAAGAGATATATTTAAAAAAAGTTCTTCACAATTACAATAAATCCTCATACTGCGTACTATATAATGAAGTAAAGACAATCTTTAGGGCAAATTAGAGAAGAGACTAAAAAAACTGTTGGTTTCCAAATTGTGTTGTTCGCAGGTCTCCCTCGGATCCACCAGGAAATACCTAAATAAACAAAACCACTCAATCGGCTGATATTGAAAAAGAAACTTTAGGGTGATAGGAGCAAGATGTTATTCTTATAATACAAATAGTTCACGAGGAAAATTTTCAATATATATATATAAGAGAGAGAAAGGCAAGTAGAAATGTAAATTTAATAATCTCTAAAAGGGTTGAATAGAGAGGAGTGTTGTACAAACAACAAAAAAGTTATTCTAATACAAAAACTGTTTTTTTTTCTTGTGTATTCAATGCAGAGATAGATAGCAGCTCTTTGAGTATCGGATAACAATATATTCTAGCTCATTCATTTCTAAAAGGGTGAATATGAAATGAGATCGACTGAACAAACATTGATTCTGGAAAGAGAGGCTGTTCTAACTTTGCTTTTCCTAATAATATATATACATATACTTATTTAGAGAAAATGTGAGCGCAGTGGAGTTTGTTCTAATTTTAAGGATCGGTTTAGTCTCGTAGAACAAGGCGAGACGGTACCAAACGAGAACAACCTTGTGAAGCCCTACCCATCCACGATAATTCAAGAAGAAGACAAAGTCTTAAAAACCTTTTTCTAAAACCAAAAAGTGGTTAGTTTTAGGGTTTTGTAGCTTCAGAACTTCGGATTCAAAAACACCAGAAATCACAAAAAGTGAAATTTTTAAATGGGGGAAGCTATCGAACGTTTGTAGTTAATGAGCTGAAAAGTGGGTTTCTTTTAATCAATAACTGCACCCTCTCTGTCAAGTTTCAACTCTCGACCTTAAACAGTTCCCTCACAAAAAAAATGCCAAATCACTAGAATTTTGGACAGTGTAGTTTTCAATTTGTTTAATTTATTTATACTAAATCAGTTCGGCGGTTTGGGATTACGGAAAAATTTTAAAAACACACCACGTGACTTATATGATACTTCTAGAAAAACTTGAAATTTTTACTTATCTTGGATTCACCTCATTTTTAAATCTTAACAAAACTTCTTTCGCGCACTTGATTTTTTTTTCTTAATTTCTCCAAAAATGCTGAAAAACTAAAAATTTAAGAAATTTGGTAATTTTACCATTATAATCACTCAGATATTTTTAAAGAAAAATTAAAATATCCCAAAATTTTACTTTTATGTTGTTCAATATATGTATTTATGGCTTTTTTGAAAGCCCATAAGCTAGGTTTATTTTCGAGAAATTTCGAAAAAAGAACTAAGGCACCAAATTGCTTATTACGATTACTTAGTCATAATAGGTATGACAAAATATAAGAAAAACATTACTCATTAGACAATTATTAATATTTTTTATTAAACAAATTTGTTGTCATATAGTATGGGGTAGACATTGTGAGCTATTAGACCGCTATTAGACCACAATGTCTAACTTATAGAACCGACTTTTTAGAGGGTGTATTTAATATTAATATGAGAAATATTTTATCAATTAGAGAAATAGAAAAAAAGATTCATGGCACAATTAGTCGAGAAAACAATCATAGAATTTAGAAATATTTAGATAGAGAGACAAAAATTACTTGAAAAACTAATTCCTTTGAGTTTCATCATTTCATTGCCATATTAAGTTCATTGATGATGCATTCAAAGAATATTCTTGTTTCAACCTAGGTTGATACGCAACTAAAATTTCAAAATCTACCATTTATAAAGGTATCTATTTGCCAAACAATCCTACTATTATTTTTTTATATGTCTGTCGAAAATTCGAGGGAGGAATTTTCGTGGAATGATTTATTAAAAATTAAATCATTTTCGAAACAATTCAACTTTATGAATATGTGAACTATACATACCCCTCCCTTCATCTAAAAATACAAAAGCTGAGCTGACATAAACTAACTAGGTATCAGTAAATTTCCAAGGAGTTTGTAAATGAACTAAATTTAATCGAAAGCTTTCGAAATGTTTTTCCGTTATGATGAAACAAGCAAACATTTAAACTGTCGAAAAACAATTTATTAGTATCTATCGACAAATTGAAAAACTTTGTTAATTCAAAAGATCATACTTACGAAAAGACTAACATTTCCTTATAAGGATTAATTGATCATCAGATGAAAATAACTATTAAATTGTACATTTTTAAGGTTCTTTAAGCGGAACCCTTATTAGTATCCTGGCCATTGTCATATCTGGTGAAGTGCTTACAATGAAAAACATTGGCTGGTATGAACTGCAAGTAAATTATTGATTTCATGTTCCACCATAGTTTCCTTTTATGATAGTGATCAAATGGAAGTTGTTGAGGTATGAGCTTCTGGCCCAAGGCGAAAATTAACGAGGACCCACCTCAGACCTCATGTTCTCTAGTAAATCTGTTCAGTTCAGCTAATTAGTGGAACTGAAGAAAATCAAACCAGAGTTTTCAGGTTAACTACTCTTCATACCGCTTAGATTCGATATAGTCTTTCTAACTGCTTGCTTGCCTAACTTGAAATAAATAAATAAAAGACACCACTAATGACCTGTTGACTCCCCCAAATTCTAATATTAATAGCACTAGTGGTTCAGTATCTCCTGAATTCTACTTTCATCAAGCTACTGGATAAAGACACATGCTAGGCACAGTGAAGCCTAGAAATTCTAATCAAAGTGATTAAATCGAGGATCCGAAACCGATAGATAAAACAATCGAAAAACGGCGCCATGAGAGATAGAAGTATTATATAAATAAAAGAAATAAATATCATCACTCATGTCAATAATATACAATAAGATTTTCGTTTTTCTCATTTAAAAATGCCAAATTCAATTCTCTTCTCCTGTAGGTGGGGACCTACGCACACCTAATACAAAACGAGTTAAGAAAATAAGTTTTGAAATAATTAATTGCCTTCAAATTACGTAGGAAATAGATAGTATATTTAATCTTTGGAAACACACCGAAAGTTTAAAGAATCATTGTGTGTATGCTGAAAAAAAGAAACCTTATCGATAAAAATATAGTACTAGCATATAACTTACAATATTTTAGATCAAACGTTTGTCTATCTTTTGCTCACAGTTTAATCAACTAATAAACTAATTCTCAGGGTAAGTAAACCAATAAAAGTTAGAACCAAAAATAGTTGTATTTAGCCAGTTATTTATGTTTTAAGACTAATAAAAGGTGGTGCACCCAAGTAAAATTTGAGAACAACGATTATAAGAACTTTATATATCTTTAAAAATACTATCATTATAACAAAAATGGGAATTTTATAATATAGTTTCATTTCATAAAAAATTAAAAGATTTGTGTTATCTTCTTTTGAATTGGAATTATTTTCTTTGTTATTCATTTAGACGAGTGTCTGCCAAACTATGTGTCGCAGCACAATTGTGTGCTGCAAGAGATTTCAGATATGTCTCGAAAGATTTAAAAATGTAAGTAAAACTATTTGAACTTGGCATTGCTGGATCTCATTTTATCCACACGGTAAGAAGTTTTGAATTATTTTATAAAGAAAAAGTTGATAATTTTCAAGATCCTTGTTTCCATTTTTGAGTGACTAAGAGATACAAGCTAGCTCACTTGATCCCAGTGATGTTTGCAAATGTCCAAATATCATTACACTTACAGACAAATTGAATTCTTCACTTAGGTAGATATAAGCTAATACTATGGATCAGATAAATTAAAAATCCACAGCTTGAATGCTCCCCAGACAAACAGGCTTTGATAGACAATAACTTTTAAGGAGTTAGGTGTTGGTTCTAGGTTAAACATTTTAATATAATAATAAAACTTGAGCAAGATGCGAGGTAGGTTTCACAAAAAAAGAAATAAAACAAAATTGAGTTTTGAATTCGATATATTTCGAGGGTGAGCCCATCATCAGAGTCAGAGAAAACTGATGATGGGCTCACCCCGAAATACATCGAATTCAAAACTCAATTTTGTTTTATTTTTGTGAAACCTACTCGCATCCTGCTCAAGTTTTATTATTATATTTTGATAGACCGATTTAAAATTAGGTTTATCTAATTTAAGAGCTGCATTTTGATATAATACTTTCTCAAAATCAATTGCATCCTACTCACGAATAAAAATATTATCTAAATTACCTATACATTTATAGATATTATGTTGATAACTAATTTATTTCCTGATAGCAGGTTCACTCTGGACAATGTCTTATTCATCTCTTAGTGTCTTTAAGATGATTTAAGATTTCTTGGTGTCTAGAAAACATTTATAGAACGGGCGTGCTATCACTGTTATTACTATAGTTACCATAGAAGTTCTTTATTTTTATTCATACTCTTAAAGTATACGTTTTTGGGGTTTTTATTTGGTGTGCGGCGAAATAAATTCTCCTTCCCTAGTATATCGTGAGATAAAAAAGTTTGGCAGAAAATTGATTAAGGGCCGGTTGTATGTCGCAAAGTAAATGCTTTTTACCATTAACACAGGGTAGATGGTAAATGGAGGGACTGGGATGGCCAATCAGGTGCCAGGCACTGACTATCCTGCGTTAGTGGTAAAAGCATTTACTTTGCGACATACAATCGGGCCTTAGACAGCTATCTGTTTATAATATTTTAATTTTTTATATATTTTATTTATATAGGGAAAATGGTAAATCATTTGAATGATATTTACATTTTCTCTTTGCATACATGGTTACTTTTTTACATAGTGAATTCATCAGCTAAATGCTTCAAATTAGAATCATAAATTGTAAATGCAGCGAAGAGGAAAGTCCAATTTCTATATGTATATTTAAATAGAAAGAGGCGAGAAATGGCAATGTGTTACAGCTTAGAGCGTAGAGATTACATCAGAGTAAAGAAAATGATGATCCTTGGCGAAGCGAGCGGCAGAAGATACCCAAAGAAATAAATCACCATTTGTTATTCATTCTATTCAAACAACAACAAACAGCGTAGACTACCTAATTCCATATAGAATTGCAAATGCATCTAAATTATTCATTTAAGTGAAGGAATTCTTAAATAATCCAAGATTGGATTGAATAGGAAATTGCTATTCGGATTTTTTTTCCTAATGTGATTTATCTCTTGATCCTGATGTAATAAAATTAGTGTCGTCTCTTACGAAAGATTCTCGTCCTTCATTATCCTCGGTTTAATCTTTTAAATTATATAAATATTCAATTAGATTAGAGACATCTTGTCGCTTTAATCGTAAAAGAAAGAAAATTGCATTTTAGTTTAGGTAGATCAAAAGGAGGAAGATAAGCCAGCGCTTAACTTAATTCTATGGAATAAACTTGGTACATAAAATTTTTACCATGAAATCAGGGTATTTTGTTTTTAAGGGGATGAGAACAGGATCAATATATAATTATTTTTTAAAATGCACCCTTCATCATCCAACCCCTATCGCAAGATTAAGTTAGGGGAAACAACGCAACTTTTAGACGGATCATCAATTTTGATGGAATATGTCTGTTCCAGAACAGATGAAAATTTCAAAATACTAAATTTAAAATATTAATTGAGAGTTTGTAAAAAATATTCATTGTATCAAATAGAAATAAGCGAACAAGTAAATATGTATTTAAAAAATATAGGCAAAAACTTTTTGTTTCAAATAACTATTTGCCTACGGTATATCAATACAACAGGGATATACCCAGTAGCCCCTCCACCAAATCATCTAGTTCTAGTTGACACAAATTATAAATGTAAATCAAGGAAAATCTTAAATAAATTACATTTTTTTAATCCTGTATTTATGGTACTATAAAATAGTGTTTATTCTCTATTTTTTATTGTATTTATTTACAAAATATATATATTTATAAAATTCTGATTTTGTTTATTTCAGGGGAGAAGTAGAGGAATTTGGAATCTCAAAAACTACCAAATCTTCATTTACTTCTTTTATATTCTTATTTTTTTTCATAAGGTATTACTTGATGTGACAGTCTGAAAAAGAGCTGAAGAAAAAGACAGGTACCTACAAATTGTGTTCATTTTATATGGTAATATTCAAAAAAGTAGGAAAATTGCTCTGGTAAATTAATGTTAGTGATATTTATGGACTTTGGTTTCAAAGGAATAACAATTAAAGTCGAAATATACGTATCCTGGTTTTATTTTAATTTCTAATTTAGCAGCAAAAATATACAGAATATTGCCTATTTTGATGATTTAATTTTATTTGATATAACTACATAAATTTTATTCATCTAAATTCAAAATACAATACTATAAAAGACCTGTTGATTTATTGTCTTAGTTAAAATTTCTCTCAGCTTTTGATGAAAATATTTCAAGGTGTAGAATGTTTGCCCGATGATTGCGGCTGTCTCTTGAAAGTTTGACAGCGACATTTGCAATGTGGTAATGCTCAGAGGGTTCATATTTTCTTTTCGTTCTATATTTATTTATTTATCGTTCAACATACACTTAAATACGGTACTAAAATAGAAAAATAATAACCAGTGTTTATCAAATAAGCTCACTAATAGCATAGCAATTATTTAGGAAAAAGAACTATGTAAGGGGTTTACTTTATAGTGGGGTAACTTTGTAATTAATTTTTTTTTTTAAATAAATTATGAATTTTTAAAATAAACCTACCCAGAGATATATCTTGTTATATCAAATCTCTTTTGAATTTTATTCATTTTAGGTAGAAATAGTTTAACAATAAAAATTTATGAAAATATTAATTTAAATCAGGGGTATCCAACCTTTTGGCTAACACAGGCCACATTTGAAGAAAAAAAATTGTCTCGGACCGCGGATAAAATATTATAATTCTATTGATATTTGCTATTCAAAAAAGATAGTGAAAATGTAGAAATAAGAACTGAAGTGAGCTTCTAATTTTACATTTCGTAAATTTTATAGTTGAAAATAGCTTCCCATATATGTAAATACATACCTACATACTTACAAAAAGTGTTATTATGTATTAGTATTTGTTTATATTTTTTCCTGGCCAGATAATTAATATACAATTTTAATAAAGAGACAATATTCAATTTTTCTTTCAGGTCGGTATCTAATTGTTGTTTTAGAACATTCAAAGAGAAAATTTGCAACTAGAAAATTTATTTCTTATGAAAATGGAGTCGAAAATAGACCAAAATGATGATTATTTTTTCAGAAATCTTGAAATCTAGGTTCAAAATTTAAAACTAGCACTTTTATTTTTCGAAAACTTCACAGTAGATTTTCAGATTTTTTATTTTCGAGAAAATAAATTACCAGGCCAAATTGTTGTGTGTTTTCCAGTATCTACATATAAATCTCAATGTTGTACGGACTTTTATGACTTAATATGGACCACGGGTTGGACAGCAGATCTAACAGACAAGTCCTAACAAGTTTTAGTCCAGGGAGAGTAATTACCAATTACTTGTGATTGTTCTAGAAAAACACAATTCCTTGTCTCTTTTTGTAATAGAATAGACAAGGTTAGTGTCGTAGCATATAAATTACTGCAATAATATATAAATATTTTAGAAAATGAAAATATGAGAAGAAGAAGAATTTTTAAATATTCGAAACTTCATTATTATTATTTTTTTTTATCTTATATAGTTGAGCTTATAATTTTGCTTTTAGTGAATTTTATTCTTGAAAAAAGCTTCACGTATTGTACAAATATACATTCATATTTCGAAAAAGGGAATAAATATATCTCTACATATAAATCTCAATGTTTTAAGGAAGTTTATGATTTTATGTTGGGCCACACTCATTGCAGTGCTGGACCGCATGCGGCCCAAGGGCCACGGGTTGGACAGTCCTCATTTAAATAACTATGAGATATATTGATCTCCGTCTCGTGGAAATGTATTATCAGGATTATAAATACATATTAGATATTATACTTTTAAAGGGGAAGGCCCAGATTAAAATATTTCTCCTAAATAATTAAGGATAATATATGTGATGTGTGTCTTTTAGAGAAGTCAAGGAGTTGGCATGGGCCAGAGTCGAGTGGTGATTACGTCAAACCAGCCTTAGGACAGTGTTCTCAATGATGGATTAATTTAATTTAAATATAGATCTAGATTAACGTGATGGAATTTTATGACACCCACGTTTTTTCAAGATTCGAAAAACTCACTTGTAATTTTATTATAAAATATGGCTATACACTGGATATTTGAATCAGTCACCGAAATAATCTTTTGATAAATATGTGTAGATCTTGGACTGAAATTTATTGTATGCCAAAAGAGGTTGTCTCTGCTAGCGATTTCAGAATTCGGGTTCAATATCCGAGGGGTCAGCTGATCTACCGATATACAATTAAAAGTAATTAATGTCATCTTTGATAGAGACTTTATAATTTTAATTTTTATAATAAAATAAATAAATAAATAAAAATATTTGGCATTAAGGACTTGAATGGAAAGTCGAGGGGTGAATCGCGACCTAAAATCATGTACACCTACTTCCACTTCCACTTTCATTTCCAAGTAGAAGACAATAGATGACAATAGATTATCTAATGAATTCCAAAGTAATTCCAAGGAGGGTGTACACCTAATTCCAATCGCGGTTCACCCCTCGGGAAAAGTAAATTAAAAATAGTAAAAATGTAATCAAATGAATGATTTTCAATAATAAATCAATAGCAAATTGCTTGTCAGCCTTTATTTATTATTGCGAAACTAATTTCCATCAATCGTGGTAGACGTAGAATGGGAGTTACATCTGTCTGTGAGATCATCCCCTACAACCGACCACCTACCCTATTGCTGCTGCAGGCCTTTCATTCCACATCTGGTCTGGAAAAGTAGATAAGAGCAAAAGGGGGTGTAGAGGGGAGAACAATGAATAACCCCCAATCCATTTATTATATATATAAATATATATAGTCCTCGGATAATTAAACTGAGGGCACTTAATTGGATTGTAGGGGTTGGAAAAAATACAAGGGATTAATAATAGATGTTGTTCTGTGAGATACAATTTCCAAAAGCAAATTGGTAAATCTATAACAGGTATTTATTTATAAGTGATATATAGTTGTTTGAGCATCAAAAATGTGGTAAAGGCTTTTACAGCTTACATGGTTAAATTTAAGCCCACCCACATATCTATGTTTTTTTTTAAATAAAAATTAATATCTTTTTTAAATAAATAATTTATATTATTTATTTATAAAAAAATAAAAAAAAATGTCAAAATGTTCAAGTTTTGGCACGATCTTTGTAAATTTTGTTGTTTTAGTAATTTTTTCGTCAGAGAGTGGGTTCGTGTTAAAACTTTTTTTTCTTTTCTCCTGGCCTTAATCATTCAGTCGATTAGTTAATTTATATTTGCTTCCCCTAATTTAAGAATATTTAGACTTTAAGTAAATACCTATTGGGTATAACTAATTATAAAATAAATTCAAAACATAAGAGGTTACAATTTCAGATATTCCTGTTCACCCTTAAGATACCTATAGCTTTTTAGATCAATAGGAATGTTATCATGAGACTCCAACAAACACAAGAGATATTTACTATTTATTGGAAATTCTACACTTTTGTCGAGTTCACAATAAATCATTTGGGACTATTTTTTGTTCAGATCACCCAGTTCGAAATTTGAACTTGACAAAAAGGTAGTGTTCAAATTTCCACTCAATAACTATAATTGTTCAAGAACTCCCCAAATAAAAGGCGATTCGTTTTTCCACAAAAAAAATCAGTCATTGAAAGTTGTGAAATCCAAAAATCTCACTTAAAAAATACAATACAATTATTATAAAAGAATCTTCTTCTTCTTCTTAATATACCTATGGTATGTTTATTCTAACTCGTTGTGAGAGCGTTTTTTAGGTCGACCTCTGCTTCTCTTGCTTGCTGGTTTATTCGTTAAAATTTTCTTGAGAATTCGGTCTTTGCTCATTCTTTCCACGTGTGTGTGCCAATTTTCTCTTCTACATTTGATCCAGTCATCATCTTTTTCACCACATTTTTCCCTGATGTCTTCACTTCTTTGTTTATCAAACAGCGATAGATCAAGAATTCTTCTGAGGGTCTTCATCTTGGCGATTTCCAAAATCTTCCTAGTTTTGGCCGTATCTGGTCTTGTTTCGGCTGCGTAGGTCAGTATTGGACTTATCATAGACTTATATATTCGCAGTGGCTCACAGAAATAACGATAGAAGAGTGATTGAGACAATTATGATAGAGCATTCAGCCCGGATGCGCTTGGCCTCTGCATCTTGCCTGTTAAAATATCTTCGGCCTGGAAAAGGTTATAATATTTCGAAGTGCCTTTCTGCTACCATAAGTTCTTCCGGTTCTGTCGATGTGAACTTTCCAAAGAAAAAAGTAGCATCCTACGTAATATTTGAGATAATCAAATTAAATCTTGCTCTAAGGCTAAATAACATTACGATAGCCTTCTTGTGGGCACCAAGTCATTCTAATATCCAAGGAAACGAACAAGTTGATAGATTGGCTACTACAGGCTCTGTAACTGGAAATAGTTTAGATATAGATTTACCTATCGGGGATGTCAACTCTATTATAAAAAAGTATAGTTTTAAGATTTGGAATGAATATTGGAGTAAGAGCTCTAGAATCAAGAGCTCTCACTTATTTTCTATAAAGTCATAAATGAGCCTTGGTTTGAAAAAATAAAATTGTTCCGAGGAATATCCACTTAAATAACTCACTTAAGAACAGAACATTCCCTCACTCCCGTCTATTTAAACAAAATTGGCGTGAGAGGTTCCATTCTGCAGCTGTGATCATTCATCTTATGGAGATATCAACCATAGATATATATTTGGGATGCAATAGAAATTTGGAAACAATCAATAGTTTCTATTCGGAGATCAACAAAGAGGTTGCATTTCGCACAAACATACACCAGTCATCAGATAAAACTATATACAAGAAATATACATATGATATATAACAAAACTATATACAGGGTGTTCGCCAAAAGATGTAATACTTTTAAGACTATTATTGTCTTTTTCCGTTTAAGATGAAATGCAAAGTGCGAGAGAGTTTAAAGTTACAATTAAATATAAGATAATTATCATTCATTAATTGGTTCATATTAACATTGTTCATAAATAAAAAAGAAATAAATAAAAGCTGCCTTCATAAATTAATACAACTACAACTATAAAGAATTCCTAAAATAATATAAGATTTTGAAACACATTTTAGTGATCGGATCTCTAAATATGACTAAAACTGCAGATCGAATAATACGATTAAATAATTAAAATTATAATGTCAGAGGGTATGTTATATTCACCCCATCGGGAATCGAACCTGAGTGTCTATTTGGGTGAAAGAAACCCCTCTGACATATCCTTCTCAAAATTTCCACTCCGTCGGATATTAATAATGATACTATCATTTGATCTAGGTCATTTTCTAGTAAATTTGAATCTAGTACCATCGGCAAATTAATATCTGCTATGTAGGAGGGATTCCTCGGAAATGAACCCAAGCACTTTAAGTACGCATTTTAGTGATCTAGTCCTAGAGGTATGACTAAAACCTCCTAGATGCAATATAATACGATTATCTAATTAAAATCTTAGATAAATGACCTAAATTCATAAATAATAGTATAATAATCATGTTAAATTAAATAATAATAAAAAAAATTACATATTATGTGCTGTCTAAATGGGCTTTATTCCAGGGGACAATAAAAAAGTCGATGTGAACGTTTTAAGTAAATTTTGGATAAAAATCACTATGATTTATATATTCTAATAATTAAAATCTTTTCATGAATGTAAAGAGCATGAAAATTGTTGTCCTCGCATTTTTAAAATATAATAATATTATATTACGATAAGCAATTTTAGCTCTATAAAAATTCTTCCCCTCACTCGTCAGATTATTATATTTTTAAAGTGAGGCAATCTTTTTTGACTGGACAAATTTCATTAGCTGATTTTTTTTGTTCATATCGTATTAGCTACCTACCTTATGAATAAGCAAAAGATAATCAATCTTTTAAAAATGGAAAATTCATTTAAAATTCAATTCTAAAGCTGTCAATAAAACATTAAAGAGTCGTGAAATTATTAAATAGGGCACTAAAGAGAGAAAATAGGGAAAGCCTTGGAGCATATAAATGTGAATTAAGTTTTTTTTTTAAGCAGGAATTAATGAAAAGCAAATATGCCTGACATTTTACATCGAAGCTGCTCTCTGATGAGCTGACTTTCAGCTGAAATGTTGTTTTCCTGGCTTAAACACATTTTTTTTTTACGGACCTCGACTCTATTTGATTTTCATTAACTCTGTTAAAGAGTTTTATATTTCTCTGGGTGACTCACATTCCCTTCACTCATTATATTTTTTTCAACAAACATTTTCTACTCTCTAATAGACATCTTTTAGTGTATCGGGGTGTCGGCGCTCAAGAGTTACCATCTACCGTGAAAAGATTTTAAACAATGCTTTGTTACCTTGGGCACGTAAACAATTCGGTAAAAACTATTGGACGTTACAACAAGACTCGGCACCATTCCATAAAGTCCGCGAAACCCAACGTTTTTTACAAGAAAAAGTTCCCAGGTTCATTTCTTCACAATAATGGCCCCCATATTCCCCGGACTTAAATCCAATGGATTTTTCCATATGGTCCATTCTTGAGGCCAAAGTATCAACTAAAAAATATCAGACGGCCAACGCCTTAGAGATTGCTCTTCACAAAATACCATCAGACCACATTCGTGCAGCGTGTGATGCCTTCTCGGACAGAGTCGATGCAATTATCCGCGCTAAAGGTAGCTACATCGAACAATAACATATTTTTCTCAAAATTTGAAATTTTTTTACGACATACTGAAGTTTTTAAATAAAAAAAAATAAAAATTGACAAAATTACAGTATTTTTAATTGGTAACACTTTGAGTGCCGACCCCTGTATAATACAATCTTTAAGGTAAATTAGGGAAGGGACGGAAAAAGCTGATCGTTTCCCAAATCGTATTGTTCACATCTCCCTCCCAGATAAACCAGGTGATGTAAATAAACAAAATCCCTCAATGGGGCAAAATTGAAAAATAATCTTCAGGGGGATATTATTTATATATTCGGATTTCTTTTACTAACTTCATCCACTCATCAAGACTCACTGGATAACCTGATAGGCGTGGGGTTATAACCTCCAGGTTAGTCAGACCAATATTCATTTGTGAAGACAGGTAAATAGTTGAGTAATGATGATATAGATTTTTTTAGGATTCCTTAAGTCTACATCCAGAATTCTATTGGTCTCACGTCTGACTTCTGACCGTAAAGAATAGAATCCCTAATGAGTAGTTTTATATTAAAGTGATATAAATACAGTCAACTCTCGATAATTCGAAATCCAAGGGATTACAAGAAAAATTCGAATTATCATGACGTTTGAAATATAAAAAAGTTCGAATTATTAAGAGATTTTATTATATTTTTGAAAATATGTATGAGCTTACATAATTTTATGTATAGCATCAAGTAAATAAGTAAAAATAATGAAAAAGACAAAAAAGAACAAAAAATTACATATGTATTACTACCATTGCAATAGATAATAACATACCTAATTAAAAAAATTATGAATAGTTTTTGGTAGGAAAAATTCGAATTATAAAGAGGGGAAATGGCTTAGTTCGAATTATAGAACGTTCTCTCACCCTATTTTTACGAAAAAGATTTCGAGTTATCGAGCGTATCAAAATACACAGCATTTTTTCGATTTACTGAAGCTAACAGCTGAAGAGTTCGAATTATCGAGGTTCGAATTGTCGAGAGTCGACTGTACCCATAATTTTGAAAAAAAATCATTTAATGCCTTCTTTAGTTAGACATAGATGTTATTTCTATGTAAAATATCATCATAAATCCAAATAAAACAGTTCAAATACCTCTTTGTCTTTAAAACCAGAAATTATGATTAAGTGCGCAAAGCTCAAGGCTTGAAAACTTTTCCTACCGTCTGAAGAGAATATTGTCATCGATGAAAAGTGAAAGGCTTCGGTATTGAAGAAGCAGATCACCTGCTAGACTGACAAACTAAGCCCAGAAGAGGCTTTGCAATCTCTTTCTTCAGATGGCAACGTTAAATCCGTATAGTAGGGGAGCTCTTCTCAGAAAACCCCAAGCCGTTAGAGCTTAAAACATATAAGGACGTCTTTTCGAAAAAGGAAAACAAATAAGAATTATATTTCGATGTCTTCTCAAGAACTTTATCAAACAATAATCTTTATGTTCCAGAAATGAAATTCAAAACAAGTTAAAAATATGTTTCTGGTTGGGAAAGCAAGAAATTGGTCCTAATTGACTTGACTATAACTCAATTGTTTTATTTGTTCAAGAATAATATTTTGTAGAGAGAGACAAAGAGGTTTTCCTCTGCTTGATGCATCTCTCGGCAAAATAAAAGCTTTTCAAATAATGATATTTTGATCTACAGTCTCTGAGTGATACGTATTATTTTCTTCTTCATCTACATTTCAGTAAAAAACAATTATGCGAATAATAATCTAGAATTTTAGAAAAGTCTATTATTCTTGATTTAAAATCCGATTAGAAATAATGAAAATATAAGAGCAGTGTCACCTGGAAAGTGAATTTATTTAAAAAAAAATTTATTTTTGCTTATTCGTTTTCAGAAATGTCTGAAAAATTATTTTCATCTATTAATTTTTGGTCTGCCTGACTGAATGGGCGTAGTTAGGGGAAAGGGGGCAGTGCCCCCCATTGAAAAAGACTCCATTATTACGGGTCATCACTTAAGTATTTCTCATAAAATTATTTCGTTTCTTCCAAAATTTATCAATTCTACTAAAAATTTAGTTGATCTCTAATCGGATTACCGAAATTGAAACCTTATGGTGGCTAATCAGCTGGCCGGTTCCCCCCCCTCTTAGTGAACCTCCCTAACTAAACCAATGCCTGATTGTGATTGTGAATTCGGTTACGCCCAGGATAATTTGAAAATGGAAAACTATATAAAGTTTCTTCTGTTGCTTGTATAGTTAGTTTAAATTTTTCAAACAAATAAGTGTTTGGATTTTGGACCTTCTAGTTGTATAAAATGAAAAAAATATATGTTAAATAGTTTATCCGCCTAATAGTATTAGATTCACTAGAATTGTATTTTGCTCACTGTGTTAAAAAATGTCTGAAACATGGGGAACAAATATTTTCAATCATAATTTTTTTCTGACGTGCGTCTGGATTCCGATACCCACGAAAAATCTTAAAAAGTATGATAATTAGCTGTTAAAGCTTATAATTTTGGGATAAATTCATGTTTATAATTGTTTTAGACTCTATGGATTTTAATAGTTTTATTTATATATGTTTTTATTATAACCGGAGAAAAGCTATAAAGTTTTCACCTTTCCCTCCAATTATATTTAAATTTATTACTAGGAGAAGCTGAGAGCCCTGCGGTAGCTCAACCAACTTACTAATTTTTAAAATTTGCTGAAAACATACCAAGTTTTCAAAACATGTCACTTAATGCTCAAATTTAAAATCATTTTCTAACGATCGTTGAACTTGTGAATAAGTTTTAAAAAATATTACACAATGAGTTAATGTGTTTTGTTATGTCTGGTTTGTCGTGAAGGGCAGTGGGCTCTTGACGCTTGGCTAAATTTGACATGAATGACTGACTGGCCGAGACTCAATGTCCATAACCTAACACTAGACATGAACACAGAATGGTTATTAATCACCCATCATTTACAACTATTCTATGGATTACTCCCACCTCTCAGATAGTATCTTTTGATTACATGATTAACATGATACCTATTAAATCAATTTCAGCTTCAAGTGTTTGTCAACACACTTGGATTATCTTGGATATTGTTTGCACACCTATTATGATCATATAAAGGAATTTATCAAATTAATCTATAAATAGAGATTGATGAGGATCTGAGAGATAACATTTTCCACTAAATATGTATCAAATAGTTAGTTAACAGTAATTTAGATAATAGATATACAAAATGGTTAATGATTCGAAATATGTGAAATGTGATACCCTAAGTTACCAAGCAGAAAAGATATTAAATTCTTCAATTTTTTTTTTTTTGCTTACTCATAGTTGGAAAACATAAGAGATTGTCAGCTACTGAATTCGAAGTGTTAGGGATGGTTTGTATTATATGTCAGAAGGGTTGTTTCACCCTCGAAAATTGAGCCTGAATGCCAAAATTCTCTCCAGGCTTGACCTCGCAGGCGACGAGCCTGACATAATATGTAACATGGATCCGTCAATCAGATTCAGTTGGCATTGTCTTGTATTTTTAACCGACTTCAAAAAAGGAGGAGGTTCTCAATTCGACTGAATTTTTTTACATTAGAAATCTTAACTCTGCTACTATAGGCAATTTGAATTTTTTTCCTAAATGAAATCGTCTGAAACATGGAGAGAAACTATATTAAAAGTATTTATTTTATGAATATCTGTGCCAGAATAGTACAAAAACCGAAGCCTTTAGAAAGCTCTTTCTGGTGCCCAATTGTTATATATTGGGGGACGATGACGACGAAGAATTCATTAGATTATGGGCTTCAAGCATCATAGCTTTTAGATGAAAAATGCAGAAAATCAGAAAAATGGAATCGTTAAATGGGAGTCTCTTAAACTGTTCTAGATATTTTTTTTCAAAATATCTAGAAAACGGCTGATCTCAATTAAGCATCGCATTAAAAATAGGGATTTAAGGGCTACAAAAAATATTTGATACTAAACAAAATAAAAAATTGTGTATGAATGCTAGAAAAATCTCAAGAGAATGTCCCAGATTCTGTGAATGATTTTCAAACCAGCTGATAATACCCTATTAAAAAGTATTAATTTTAAATTTCAATTAGAGGTATTTTTAGGTAAGATTCAGATAGAATTTTAACAGACACACGCCCACCCATATAGCTATAGAAAAAAATATAAAAAAGGCTTTTTTTTAGACACAAGAGGACTTGAAATATTATAGAGATTTTAGTAAATTAAAAATATCATAAATTTTAAATATTTATTTATTTATATTATCAGTCATTTACTTTTTATTTTTACAAAATCAATCAAATGGTCAAAATCATCCACTAATGATTGAGACAAACAAAATATCACAAATGAATGAAAAGTAAGGAGGAAATGATAAATAATAAAATTATTATTATTTCCGGTTTTTTGACAGATAAAAAAGTACAAATTATTAAGCTGAACCAACGTAATCACTATTTAGATTTAAGAAAAATTTAAATTTTGTGTTTTTTTAAAAGCGTGTTTTAGTTTTTTTAAGTACAATTCTTTTCTTTTGTGACCTTAAGAAATATTTAAGAACTTTTCAAGGATTCTAAAAAAAAGCATTTAATTAAATTCACAATTACCCCTAAAGCTTAAGGAAACGCCTTCGCGGTCAATTAGAAATGCAGTTAACGATTAAATTCTATAATTTGATTGGCATTTAAAATGTCTAAAGACCTCAATTATCTTCACGTTATCTTTTGTAACTAAAAACTTCATTTAACAATAATTGTTGAATATTTAAGTGAAGCTTTGATGAAATTTAATTGATCTATTGAAAGTTTTTTTCAGGTTTTTGTCTAAAATGAAAATTAATTTTAGCTTTCTGTTACATACAGAATGCTATTTCTGAAACATTCAAGTTAGCGATTTTCCAAAGTCAAAGAACTTTAGAAATTAGAATCAAACGTCTGAGAATTGTCACCTTAACAAGTATCTCCCACAGCATACAATGGTTCCTATACCGTTCTGCTGTGGCCACACCCTGAGCCGGATTATGTGTGGGAGGATCGGAGGGCTAAAAGATGAGATCTGGAGGCTCATAAAAAAAAAGGATATGAAATAATTTCTCAATTCATTTTCTATATAGTTACAAAAATCATTCAAAATAATTTGTTAGAAGAATTGAAAAAATACATTTGAAACGTTGACTAATTTACAATCTTTTTTCAATTGAAAGAAATTATTTTGCCCAGGGCAGAGTTGATGATTTCTAATGAGAAAACAATTGTCATTCGTTTTTTGAGTGACCAGCTTACTATTCGAAACAAAACAATCAACAAGGGTTTGGAACCCAGGAGACATATTTATAATTAAAAAGACTGATGAATAAATAACTTTTAAGGAGTTAGGTGTTGGTTCTAGGTGAAACATTTTAATATAATAATAAAACTTGAGCAAGATGCGAGGTAGATTTCACTCACCCCCGAAATATATCGAATTCAAAACTCAATTTTGTTTTATTTATTTTTGTGAAATCTACCTCGCATCTTACTCAAGTTTTATTATTATACTGATGAATAAGGTCAAACCTTCGAAACTATTCTCTAACCAATGTTTTTTTATAAAATTTTCAAATATCCGAAAATCTTATGTTTAAAAATTTTCCCGTTAATATAAATTTGATCAATGTGTCCATTTTTTGATCATGGCAGATGTTCAATTCAAATGAAATCCAATCACTCTAAAAACCTCACTTAACATTCGACCCAACCAAATCCTTTTCGTTTCTTGTCAAATCATCCTAATAAACAAGTTAATCCATTTATCCCTTCAACCAGAATTCGCTCCCTCTCTTTCATTTTCCTCCAATCTTATAATAAACATTCCTCTAACCTAAAACCACAACTCTTCGTCTATAACCCTTGGAAATTTCAAAAACTCCAATATCTTCTCTATTTCTTTTCAAATTCCATGAATAAATTTTATTTTATAAGTTTTACGATCAAATGGCCGTATGATTCTAAAGAAAAAAAATTTTGTTGAAAAATTCTTACTCAATTTTTCTATCAAATAGGTTTTAGTAGAAATGAGATTTTTTCGGTTAAAAGAGAACATGTGAAGTGTGAACACTGAAAACTAATCAATTATACACACGAGTTAGGGTGATAACAATGTATCTGCGAGTCAACATCAATCTGGCGAGGCTAGTTAAATTTAAAATCAGCGTAGTAAATAACTAATCCAAAAAAACTCGATGTTGACTTAGAACCCTCTAAATTTAAATGACTGTAGGAACACTACTCTCCAGGTGCGAGTCCAGGAGAAATCGTGCTTACACTTAAATCTAATATAAATAAATTTTAGAATTGTACTTAATATTATTTATTTTCAGTATTTCTTTAAATAATTTAAATATGTAGGTTTGTAGGTACATAATTAGCCGGAATACTAGTTTATCAAACTAGAAACTAGACGGTGTAAGGACCTTAGATTAATAATAGAGAGAGCTTTTATCAAGAAAGAGTAATATCTACATTGGTTTCATAGATCTAGAAAATTTTGGAAATAATACTGAAATTCTTAAAACAGTTGAGAATGAAATTTAAGAATATTAACTTATAATTTATATCAAAATCAGATGGCAATAATAAATGTTGGAGACGAAAAAAGGGAAGCCGAAATAAATCAAAGATTCAGGACACTGCCAGGCGATCTTAATACTTCACATTACATATCCTAAATCATTACATGATACTTATAGAGAATATATATATATATATATATATAGGTATATATGAAAATAAAAAAGAGTAAGACAAGGATATATTCTGTAATCTATGATTTTTATTTTTTTTTATAGAAAAAGCGAATAAAAAATTCGAGGATAACATAGACACAGGAATTGAAATTCAAAAACATTGCTATGCTTAGATTTGTTGATGACATTGCACTTCTAGGAGGCATTAAGAACAAATCAGAGGATGCTCTGAATGGAATCAACCAATTCTAGTAGATAATAATTGAAAATAAATCAGAGCTATTCTGATTTATCTCAAAATAAATAATATGTATACGAATAACAAAAAAAATTTCTTTTAAAATTAATGTTTGGAAAAGTGGGACGTTATTAAACAAATAAAATAAAATAATATGCTTAGTACAACATTTAGGATGATTTAACTAAAATGTTTAATTCTATAATATTAAATAAAATTATTTCTTTCCGCCTTCAGTTGTTTTAAAAGAAGAAAAAATACACAATACAAATATAATAAAAATAGTGATACATTTCTGTTAGAATCCCGGAGATAGGAAATTTATATTTCCTCAATTAAATTTGATCCCATCTCAAAAAAACAACAAGAAAAAATAAAAATTAATAATTTAAAAAAAAAATAAATAATAAAAACGAAAATGATTCTATACTTTATCTGGTTCGCATTGGATAAAGTAAAAATTGAGAAATGGCTTGCGCCTTTTTTTTATAGGATAGTCAAACTCTTGACTGATGTGCCATTTCAGTTGTCTAAGTAGCAGGGGCTCCCATGATACGAGTTGTCGCTACAAATGATCGGACTGGTAAACAGCGAGCGTGCCTCGACAGGTTTGAACATGATTGTTATTTGTGATGCTTCACCCACCCTCTGCTAATATAGAGCTAAAAGAAATAAGGAACAAATTTATTTTTTGGAAATTAAGACAATTTGAATTCACCTACAAGAGTCTCTTATTTTACACCTTTTTTAAATTCATTTTTATTATGTTAATACATAATATATTAGATATAATAAAATGTTGTAATCGAGCATTTAAAAGTTTTTTTTCTTTGTATTTTCGAAATATCTCAAAAAGGGCTGAAACTATTTATTATTCACCCTATTAGTTATTTTTGTAAAAAAAACCTTGAAACGTGAAAAAATGTTGTGGCCGCAGTAATTTGGGCTCAGTGCATATAAAGGGGCCAATCAGTATTTCGCACTACGGCGCAAAGGGGACACGGTGAGCCCTTGATGGTATAGAGCAGATGGGAAACGTTTTTGAACATTTGATTTGAAATTTTTAATTGTTTTTAGCTATCTATTATTCTCTTCTCTTTTTTATAAGATAAAAATTATTTTTAAATGACTTGAAAATAGTAAGAAGAAGTTTTTGTTTTCACCATTATATTGGCCTCAAAAATTTCTTCTACTTTACCTGTTTTCTCAGGAGTAACAATAGACCACACTTAATTTAGACACCCTGTATACTACTGTATTACCTTACAACACATATTCTTTACTATTTATGGGCATAACTAACAAAATGTGTCTATTGTCGGAATAACAAAATGTCCCTTATAATATACATTATACATATATTAAAATAATTAAATAGAGATTCATACATAGCTCAGTTTCAATTTAATTCTCGTTAACTAAAAATTAAAAGCTAATAATTTAATTTAATATTTCCATGGTAAATATCAAAGATTAATGTGAGGTTGTAATCTGTCCCTTAAATAAAACAAACAAATTTATTCCGAAAATGTCTGGATAAATTATTTAACTATAATAACAAATAAATTATAGATATTAATATAATTAATTTTCCTGGACAAATATAAATATCACTACAAACTATTATACATAAAAGAACCAATCTTTTGAAACATTGGAGTATAAATAAGTTCTAAAAATTATTAAATGATGAAATTATATATTTAGTTATCTAATGTATAATATTTAGAAGTTAAAATTAAGCTAATGTATGCATTTTGTAATTAATTTAAACAATAAAGAAACTATTTTTTTTAGATATAAGAAACACGCCGACATTGATTAAAGTCCAGTCAGGTATACAAAGTTTAGTGTCAATGTGAACAAGTAAGTTCCTGTCTATGTGGGATAATTTTTTTAGAAATTTTAGATGTAATTCAAAAAAAGAAATATTAATTAAAAAAACTGAAATCCCCAGTGAATTAAATATATCTATTTACACCTTTCAAGTTGTTCAATAATAATAATAATAATGCCTAAATGTAGGTATACTTTGTTCTGGGTATAAGAACTTATATAATAATGATATGAAAAAGTTCAAATTAATTTTAAATAAAGAAATTCAATGTTAAATCGTAAATAATATTTAGGTGAAACGATATATGGTTATATATATGTAAACAGTACAGCCACCTTTTGGCAGCGTTCACGAATCAGTTTTTACTTGGCAAAACATCTAAGTACTTAATGAATGAAATATAATTTAGTTTTTGAAATTGCGAACACCATTTCATAACTACGCCAGAAATAGAAAGCAATTAAGAGTTTCCCGGGGTTAGCTGAGAGAACAACTATACCTATGTAAGTAAGCATTTGATTTTTCAGTAGGCTTGTTTTATAGTCTACGATATTAATTTATTAAATTAAATGATCATATTAAAAGTTTTTCTTCGGAAACAGGGTGGTAGAGTTATAACTGAGAATTTAAGGAAAAGCAGTTCGGGAATAAATAAAAAGATTATTTCGAATTAAATAATATTTATTGGAAGGTTTCCTTTTTACTGTTTATGCCCTCCTTCTTCGGGGCCCAAAGGGTTAATGAAGGAAAGATTAAATATTTCTCCTTTTTGTCTACTTGTTCACCGTTCTTTGGTGTTGGGATTGTTTTTAGTTAAGATAGAGACTATTCTATTGATGATAGAAAGACTAAAAATATTTTCTCGACACCAACTAACTGAATAAGGAAGCAAGATGGAAAAATATTACATGCTTCCTTCATTGACTCTTTGAATCCTGAAGAAGTAGAGAAGATCCTCAGAAATGTCGGTTCAAAAAATGTAACGACAAAACTTTCCAATAAATACTCTTTTATTGGAAATAATCTATTTTTCCTAGACTGGTTTTAAATACTCAATTAAATGATGATTAATTTACATAATTTTATTTATAAAATGGACTACCTACGGATGTGATCCTGGATTCAAGTCTCAGCTAAGTGATCAATAATAAATAATATGTAGACATATAGGCAAATAGTTATTATATTTATTAGAGTTTAGTTTCTTGTAAGCTTTTGGGAGGCGACTGTGGTCTAGATTGTCGGGCCGGTGACACCGAAGTATGCTGGTTCGACACTGAGTCTCGGCAGATATTTGCAGTCGCCTCCTCTTGGAAAGCAATGACAACCTACCAAGAGTATAATTGCCTAGTAAACCTCTCTAAACTAGCCGTTCGGAACTGGCGTTAAAAAGTAGGTCCCGAATATCTGCGTAAAACAACTAAACACTCAGCACAGGTATATGTGGAGAGACGCCAACGCCCGTTTCGGGTATGGAACTCTATAAGGCCAGTTGTATGTCGCAAAGTAAATGCTTTTACCACTAACCAAGGTAGCTGGTAAATGGAGGGGCTGGGATGGCCAATCAGATGACAGGAACTTTAAGTTCGTCATCTGATTGGCCATCCAGCCCATTTACCAGCTACCTTGGTTAGTGGTAAAAGCATTTACTTTGCGACATACAACCGGGCCTAAGAAGAAGAAGAAGCTTTTGGGAGTTAATATAAAAATATAGTCCCAGTAGAAGAAAATGGATTATTATTATTTTTTTTTTTTGGGGGGGGGGGATATTCGTATTTTTCATACCTTTTGTCTCCATTTTCGAGAAATGGTAGTTAGTATTTTTTTTATTACAAATAGAGTGAAGTCACCCTTTGTGGTTTTCCGTCATCTATTATATTTGAAAAAGAGCCTTGAATTCTTAATGTAATTAAAATCTGCTTCCTGAGCAGTAATTGAGTCAAACGAGATTGATATGTGACCTCTCAGATTACTCTGGTGGCGGAGAATACTTTCAAGTTTTTTTTCTTTGGAATCCTTCAAAAATTCTAATTTTTTCTTAAATGTTTAATTGTTTTTAGAATGTGTTATGTCCTAAACGATGAGGATATTATTTTCGAGTTTGTTTCTGAACGTTTAGATTCTGATACCCAAAATAACTCGAGAACTGAAATGCATATAAAGTTCTTTTTGGGACCACAGTGTTGTATTTTCAAAACAAAAAACCTCTTATTATTTTAAGAATTTTCGAAAAAATAAAATACAGAAAATAAAATTCGATCGTATTTGAGAAGTCTCTTAAACAGTTATAACTATAATTAGCTTAAATATGTCAAAAAAGCTTTGTTCCAAATTTTAGCCTTTTCAACTATCCACGGCAAAAAATTTCCGTGTACTGAATTTTGAAAAAGTTTTTCGTTTTTTCCGTCAATCACTTATTATTAAATTCCAATTACTAGTTTTATAATCACTTAGTGATATGCAGCTCTAGCTTTTTTTATATTTTTCATAGAGGCTACCTGACCTTTTCGCGAGTGACCTTAGATAAATTATAAAGAATCATTTGCGCAAAGTATTCAATGGAATTTATTTCCAACTCTACCTACTAACTTTTATCTTTCATTTAATCCTTTAAAATACGAAATCATAGATTTTTACGATTCGAACCCAGCCTCTGAATTCTCTTTTATATCCAATTTATAGGATTTATGACTTTATGCATCCACAACATAAAATCTTCAGATCTAAATGAAATCTCAAAATAATGATTTTTATAATTAAGTAATGGAGAGGGATTCAGCCAATGGGCAGCCTCTGCTGAATAAAAAACTCCCAATTATGGAAAACGTTTCGGCTTTAATTCAATAATGCCATCATCAGTTCCTAAGAGCTGAAAAAAGCGATAGAGTACACATGTAAAAATACAATAAAATTTTTTTACAAAAAATTCAAAGTTGTTAATTATAAAATTATAATAAGTTAATGGAGACTCGTGGAAAGGTCCACAGTGATCTTGTAGCCAAGGTTTCCGTTTGTATATATTATTATTGGTGTAGAATATTGAGGTATTTCGGAAAAATATGATACGGATGGTTGGTATGTAGTAAAAAACTTCTTATGTAGTTTTTGTGTGTTTAATGGTATACATTTGCTTGCAAAGGTTTCGACTAGATCAATCCTTCATCAGCACCTATTTATTAAAATTCATTACATTTTAGTGTGCATAGTTGAAATATTAAAATGCAAAGTGGATAACTTGGTACAATGAAAGAACCCCATTTTTTACACAAAGACACAAGCTGTTGTCGAAGGGTTGGTTGTGTCTTTGTGAAAAAAATGGGGTTCTTTCATTGTACCAAGTTATCCACTTTGCATTTTAATATTTCAACTATGCACACTAAAATGTAATGAATTTTAATCAATAGGTGCTGATGAAGGATTGATCTAGTCCGAAACCTTTGCAAGCAAATGTAAACCATTAAACACACAAAAACTACATAGGAAGTTTTTTTACTACAAACCAACCATCCGTATCATATTTTTCCGAAATACCTCAATATTCTACACCAATAATAATATAAAATTATATCTTACAGTTTTAGCGACACAATTAATTTTATAAATAAATGTACGCAGGCAGAGTTGTTATGGATTTTATCATAATATAAAAAATTATATGAAATATAAAATGGTACATAAATCTTGGTGTGCTTCTCACTAGATATGCGCAACGTCTCAAGTACAAATACAGCAAATTTTCATTTCATTCAATAAATAATAACTCTATGAGGACATTGATCTAATTAGAATCACTGACCCCTCACAAACATCTCTGAATTAAAAGGATTTCTCCAAATAATTAATCAACATTAAGAATATGAATGAGAGCTCATGGATGTCATTATATTGAGACGACGCATGGATTTGAGTTTGGTGATGCTGTCGTCTTGATGTGATTGGATAACAATTATAAGCGTCTGTTAGCCGAAAAATGTTTTATTAAGACCTAAGGGCAAAGGGCTCTTAATTTTCAAACAGATTGTATTGGGCTTAGCAATGCCTACAAGTCAATATTGACAAATACTGATGCCCAAGTATAGTAAACATAATTTTTTTTTTTAAGGATTTAGGTGTCGGTTCTAGGTGAAACATTATAAATAACTTATGAGGAGAATTTTCTAGGTTAAGTTTCACAAAAGGAAATATATTAAAACAAATGTATGTTTTTTTTTTTTTTTGAGTTTTGATTAGCTCGATATATATTTCGGGTTACTAGCCCATCTTCAGGAGTTCAAATAAAAACTGAATACAAATTTGTATTCAGTTTTTATTTGAACTCCTGAAGATGGGCTAGTAACCCGAAATATATATCGAGCTAATCAAACTCAAAAAAAAAAAAAACATACATTTGTTTTAATATATTTCCTTTTTGTGAAACTTAACCTAGAAAATTCTCCTCATAAGTTATATAGTAAACATTGAGAAAAAAGAAAAGAATTATAAAATTTTTTTATATTTTGTCATTTTAAATTGAAATTTGATATTCTTAATGTTGATTAATTATTTGGAGAAATCCTTTTAATTGAGAGATGTTTGTGAGGGGTCAGTGATCCTAATTAGATCAATGTCCTCATACTGTTATTATTATTTAAATGAAATGAAAATTTGCTGTATTTGTACTTGAGACGCTGCGCATATCTAGTGAGAGCACACCAAGATTTATGTACCATTTTATATTTCATATAATTTTGTATATTATGATAAAATCCATAACAACTCTGCCTGCGTACAATTTATTTATAAAATTAATTGTGTCGCTAATACTGTAAGATATAATTTTGTAATTAACAACTTTGGATTTTTGTAAAAAATATTTTATTGTATTTTTACATGTGTGCTCTTTCGCTTTTTTCAGCTCTTAGGAACTGATGATGGCATTATTGAATTAAAGCCGAAACGTTTTCCATAATTGGGAGTTTTTTATTCAGCAGAGGCTACCCTTTGGCTGAATCCCTCTCCATTACTTAATTATATACATATACAGCCATCAAAATTGTATCAATAAAGATTTTTAATTTATCCAATTAGTAAAAACAATGAAAATCTTTTAAAATATTTTGGCATTACTTGGGCACAACATACGATTAACACTTACCATTAAAAAACTAATTTTATGATTAAATCAAATAAAAATAAATAAGGGTGAATCAAATTAAGATATATGTATATATATTAAAGTTATTTAAAATACATTTTTAACCCTCATTATTAATATTAATAAATTATGTACCCGGAAATCGAATGACCCATAATAGGAGGTTTACATAGTGATTTTTCACAGACATATGATCTTTGTAAATTTAATGAAAACAACGAAGGTGTGATTTATTATTTATACTTAAGATAAATAATATTATAACTAATAGTTTTTGAAAAAATAAAGAAAATTCTAAAAGAGCTTGTGCTTAAGACTTAAGAGATACTTTCGGATATACAATTATTATAAAATTTGTAGACAAAAAATTATTTCTTAATAGCGATAAATATTACAAATTAAAAAAAACAGCTTTATTCGTCTTTGAGAAAAATATCCTTGAAATAAAGCTGTAATTGAACCAAATCCTTGCTGTTATTGCTAAAAGAACACCCCTATCTTAGGTTATAAATTTAATTTTTCTGAAATTAAATATTTTTGTAGAATTGGCTTAATGAAGATTAATTTAGTGTATTTTTTGTCTAATAAAAAAATAAATTTTATCAATTATATATTTTGAAATTTATATCGAAGGTGTGTGACTCGAACGAACGCGGTCGAAAAAAAGAATTTGTTTTATAAAAAAAGTTTAACCTAGAACCATCCTTTAAAATTTATTGTATTCATTCCCAGACAGAGTGACTATTCTGCTTGTCGAAAGCTAACCTTGGATTTATTTGTATTTTGTATGCCCTGAATAGGGATCTGTGGGCGGGAATAAATTAAAAAAGTCTTTCTCTCTTTCATTCATGTGAATCACAGGTATTTTTTGTCCCATTTAATGGTCACCTCCCTTCCTTTTTCACCCTTTTTATGCATTCATTCATAAATAGAGGCGGATCTCTTCATTGAAAAAGCACAATCAAAAGAAAAATAAATAAATAAATAAAAACAGCTCCTCTTCCCTGTATTCTTACCTTTTACTTCTATCTATATAATATTTCACTTGAGCTTTCAAGAATAAAATTTATTTTTACAAAACAGCTATAGATATTTTTTCAAGTAGGTAAAGATGAAATTTTATATCTTTTTCTCCATGCTTTGATTTTTATGGTATAAGTAAAAAAAAAAAATTTATCAACGTAGAATAATACCAGTCACAACTCGAGATTCTGTCATTTATCTATGAACTTATGGTACAGTACTTTCAGAAGAGAAGCTTCTAGATTTCACTTGAAAACCATAAATTGCGAATATTAGATTAACTTTGTAATTAAAGAAAAAAATTGAATTTCCAATTATTGAGCCATTTCTTCCGACTTTGGTTAAGCCCTTTAACGCACTAAATTATATTTAAAAGAAAATCGAAAAAAATTACACATCAAAAGGGAAAGAAGGATGAATGATATTCTAGTACCTACTTTAAATGGCTCTTGTGAAAAGTTTTTGTTTTGTAAACCTCCTTTTTATTCCCCTATCCCCTTCATACATATTAACTTTTTTTTATTTTAAATGCTGGTTTGTTCCCCTAATTGAAAAATTAGCTGAAGATCAAGATTGAGGTCATTTTCGACGTTAACTTAAACTAGGTAAACTTTTATCCGACAGCTAGTTGATTTAGCTACCCAGTTAAAGGATTTGACCGGAAGTTGAGTGCAATTTATCTACAATCAAAAATTGAAATCTCTGGCGAAACTATATCTAATTAACTAATAACTAATATCTTCACGAAGATAAATAAAAAAAACCCAAGAGAAAGAATTAACTATATTAATTTCAACCACTTAAGGAAAGTTGAGTTAGATGAAATGTCATGCTTAAGGCTGAATAGGGTAGCATGTAGATTTTATAAAAGAAATTGAAAAAACAAATAAATAAGAGATGAAATTTTGTTTAAATCACACATAATTATGTACAATTAATTATATATGATCTGTGATTTAAATAAAATTTAAACTCATAATAAATTTAATAACAAAAATACAAGCCTTTAACAGCTACTTATAATAAATAAATAAATATTAATAAAAACTTATATTTTATAAATTAAACACATACATGTTTTCCCAATAATTTCTAATACTAAAAGAAAGCTAAATTAAGTATCTAAATAATATTTTTATGTTTTGGTTCTAAAACTTTCTTCATTTTGTTTTATTGTTCAACTTCTTTCTGTCTGTATCAATTCACAGTATCCCCTCAAGGCCTACCAAATCAGTTCCAGTGGGATTAGGATGGCTAAATTCTCTAACAGAACACAGTGTCTTAGAACTAACTAATTGCTCCCCAAGCTGGTCAGCTTTCGTGATCGATGGGTCTGAATGCTTTCAACAATTTATTGTGTTAATGATGACAAAACGCAATAAAGAGATGTGGAAAGACTCTGTAATGTGGATTTAATTAATTGTGATATTGTGATCAAATGTTTACAAAAAGCATACATAATTTAGATAGGAATATTTCGCTACATTTTTACAATTTTTGATTGAATTTTTTAAGACAGAAGTAGTTCACGGTCATTTATTAAAATTGCACTTGAGCCCGGAGTACATGGTTTATTTTGCTGATTCATAACCATGGTGAAGGATATAATTATCATGGTACTCGAGTTTTTTTCTACTGATTGAGAGTGATTTCAATGTATAAATGATTAATAAATTTGATTAAATCTAAAAAAATTTATTAGGTGAAATGTCTATATAAATGTTTATATCTTTAACACGTTTTCATTGGTAGGACTGATTAAATAACTGGATAATCAATATTTATATTTATCTATCTGGGTGAGAACTTTTCAAGCCATGCTTTATCTAAAAATAAGTGAATTTGGTTTTCACTGAGAGTAATCCCATAATATAGGTATGCCATTTTCTAAGAGAATTACAGAGTAAATTGTGCGGAAGACGCAAAAAATAATTAAATTCTTAGGATTTTCATTCAAAACAAATTTGAAAAATCAGTGTATTCCAAATAGCGTACAACAATCTTGCAAAACAAGGTCCAAGTTAAAAAAAAATTTCTATATTACAAAATCACAAAGAGAATAAAACAAAAATTAACTTTAAAATTATGCCTAAAAATGTTTGCCTTTGGCCCGGAAGCTCCCGATCCCTGTGGGGCTTTTGCCAGAGCGTCTTCGGGAATTCCCGCTAATAGTGCTCTAGCCTTCCTTCTCAACTACGGACGACCACGAACATACCACATAATACTAGTATATAGGTATAGTTCAAATAAGTATAAATTTTAATATTTTTTGTTGGAGAGTTTAGCTCTGTTTAAAAAATAATGAGAGCTTCTAGAGTACTCAAATTTATTCTGATTCAGAATTTTGAAGCACTTTTTAGGGAATGACCCACGAAAAACATATTAAGTAAATCTTAAAATGATTCTGAGTGTCCAATGTTAGATTTCCGGTGTAGTGGTTGAATCCTTGATTTTAGAAGTAGTCAGTTCAGGTGCAGCTGTTTGGTGAAGAATGAGAGAAAAACTATATTTTACACCTGCTACACCTGAGTGTAACTAGGAAACCTCAAAAATCAAGCAAACAAAAAAATATATAGGGATTTTAACAAAATAACTAAATGAATAAAAAAAAAACAATAATAAAATAAAAATAAAGAACTTTAGTTACATTTTGTTTTTAGAAAATATTGTATAACTATCAGAATAAAATTGTATTTAAAACACATGTTTAGTTATTTTATATTGTACTCTGTATAAAATTTTCTTGATATCTTTCAGTGATTTATATTAAAAATATTTGTGAGCCACCGGCTATTTTTATATTGTTAGAGAGCAATCATTGTAAGAGATCCAATCATGTTTAAATGGAAGTGGACAAACTGGCACCAAAATAAGACTTTTGATAAAGACTTCATAAAAACGAAATTACTTATAAAAATTATATAAAAATATTAATTAATAAATAAATTAGAAGAGTTGCAAAAAGCAATGCTGTAGAGTGTAGAGTATAAATGAGATGGCATTCCAAAAAATTCTCATCGAAATAGCAACACATTTGACCTTTGATGATGGTAATAAGAAATCTTAATGGTTTTTTGACGTTTATTTGATAGGCACTATGTTGAAATTTATCATTCATATTATTTGTAAAGATGTAATAATAAAAATAAGAGTAATTTAGAAAAATATTTTCTTTTCAGGATAGTACAATTGAATCCGTTATTTCAGAAACACCACATGTTACTTAATAAAACAAAGGTACATGTGTCATTTCTGAAATAAATGATTCAATTATGTATAATAAGTTAATAAGTAAGTAAGAATCTATACCCGTCTACCTAAAAAACAATGTGAGAAAGTCAAAAGTATGTCTTGTTACATTTTATTCATGGTAGTTCTTTTTACCCTTATTGATATGAATTCAAAGAATTATTTCATAAAATTTACGTAATAAAACTTAATT
Organism: Forficula auricularia; assembly: GCA_024734495.1. NCBI lineage: Eukaryota > Metazoa > Arthropoda > Insecta > Dermaptera > Forficulidae > Forficula > Forficula auricularia. The sequence goes on from JALMQS010000085.1 coordinate 12,678,701, forward strand.
TTTTAATTCATCATTATTTTTCGCACCTGGCGCTAATCAGTTTTTCACCTCCCTAGACCTTAGAACTGATTTTTATTTATCGAGCAGGGAAAAATTTAAACCTTCACTTAAATTCAATTATTTTTGAATGAAGGACAAAAACATCGAATGGACTAGTTATAAATATATAATACATATAATGGTAATGTTTAATACAATACGTTATCGGGCTTTATTTGACCCTCGCTTCTAGCTGTACGTGCCAGATCAACTTAATAAGGTTAGCGAGTGGGATTTTGGATGGGGTGGATCCGTGGCAGGGAGGGATTCACGTCCAATATTCCCCTTTAGGCCTCCCTAACAATATTAATCTATTCCAATGTGATGTAAGTGACATGACTAAACTGGATTGGCTGTCTTGAATCTCCACAATGCTTTATTGTTAGACCCCGTTATCTTCTCCCCTAAGATGTAGTAGATCGTCTAAAGTGTTTTGTCCAATCAAGTCATATTTTTGTTTGGAGAAATACCGTGATGGATTGAAGATGGTATAATTCGAGAAAATTGGAAAGAAGAAGAAATTGTTTTCGGAGAAGACATAGAAAACAAAAACAGGTCTCTGTGCCGTTAAGTCACTGTGCTTTCAAAGAGCATCTCAAAAAATAATCTGAGCTCAAAGGTGCATTTTTTGCATGCTAGTTTTCAGCTTCTGTCTAAACTGACAGTGTTCTATACTCTTAAGGGGTATGGTTAATGCTTTTCTAGTGAAGGTAGAGCGAAGTCTAAAATATGCCACCAGCATATATACTTACTTGTAGATTGTAGATCAGTGGTTCCCAAAGTAGTCCACATGGACCCCCAGAGGCCCACGATGACCTGCAAGGGGTCCATGCAAATGAAAAAAAATAAATTGGGGGGTCTATGAGAAGTGTAAATGGGGGTCCACGATAGTAAATCTCATTTAAACAGTTTGTGACTTTAATTTTGGCTTTAATGGAATAATTCACATACACAGAGAGATTTGTTGCTTAGTTTTTACGTGAAAACATAACAAACAGACTGACAGTACACTGCGGTTTTGTATACAAAATTATTTCATCAATTATAATGTTAGTAACGAAGTGGGGAGTTTATAGTATACTAGGTACTTTATTTTCTTAAAAAAAAATCCAAAATTCAGAGGTACGGGGGACCCTTTATATCACTTCAACATTTTTGGAAGGGTTCATAGATTTAAATTTTATGATAGATATAAAGATAAATATTATATTCAAGCTTTCTATAAAATATACTATTAGAATAAATTAAAATTTCTTGAAAAAGCAAAACTTTATTTTCTTAAAAAAAATCCGAAAATGAGAGGATCCTTTGTATTAATTTACTATTTTTGGAAGGGTTCATAAATTTAATTTTTAGGAGAAATATAAAAATAAATATTATACTCGAGCTCTCTATAAAATATATCTACTATTAGAATAAATTAAAATTTCTTGAAAAGTAAAAGTTTATTTTCTTAAGAAGGGGGTCTACCCAAAACAGAAAAACATGGCCAGAGGTCTACGAGACAAGAAAGTTTGCTGATCTCTGTTGTAGATGGTCAGCCATCTCAGAATTAAAAGGACTATATGCTTCTTAGCACTGGTGATATTTCGGGAACTTTAAGCGATGTTCAATTAAGCATAACCAGTATAAGGACCTAAACAAAAACCTGTTTCATAATAAGCCGCCAGTGCACAAATAAAAAGGGCTTATATACTCATAAGGATAAATTCTAAATTTTAAAATTTTTAAGATTGGTATAAAAATCGAAAATTGAATAAAAAATTAATTATAATTATTTTTTGAATTAAGTTAATTAATGGATTTTAAAAAGTTTTGTAACATAAAAAGAGTATTGCTAGTTAATTTTAAATATACTGCTGGAAGGTCTACTGAATGTCTTTTTATATTTCATATTTATGAATTGAAAAGGGAAGGCAATGGGAAACCACCCCTGTGAAATTTGTCACCAGGAAAATTACAATGAAGAGAATACCCTCCATAGTAATCGCCGACGCTCGGAATCGAATATGGCACTTGAAGAAGAAGAATTGAAAAAGTATCACTAACAATTTGATGCAAAATAAATGTAATAAAAAAAAAGAATGATTAACATAGGTAATTAGATTGAACTTAACTCAAGTGTTAAAATACTACTACTACTACCAGCTTGCACATGTATATTATTAGGCTCCTCAGAACAGTGGCTTTGACCTAGCCCTCTTCGCAAGTGGTTGGCAGGTAATTGTCCCGAAAAGCCGGGCAGATGGGTGAGAAGTTGGGGGTAGTGACGGGAGGTACATTCGTGACCCGGTGGGTACAGCAGCTCTCTGCTCTCGCTCTTGTATTGATCGGTAGACAGAGAGAGTTATATTAGGAACAGAGAAAGAGAGAGGGAGAAAGAAAATGAGCTAAATGATCAACAATATGAAAATCAAATAAATCTTCTATCAAACCAATCGCACTATACATGTATACTATATATATATATATGTATATCGAATGGACCTCTATATATCTGAATCTATCATTTTTTGTAACTTAAACTAATTGAATAAATTTCATCTCGGATGGATTTTTTTCCTTTTTAATTCAATTAATGTAGATAGAGCGCTCATTTGAAGCAAATTTCATTAGTAGATATTCAATTTTAAATAAACTAATGGATATTAAATTATTTTATATATTTTTTTCGAAGCATTTAGTAAGAAGCAACATGTTGCGAGGTTAGTTTTTAGATGAGTGATTGTCTATAGTCGCTGAACTATTGGCATATTTAGAGCAATTCCAACTATAGATACGTTGTTTACATCCCAATACAGTTATTTAGAATGGTCCAACCTTTTGTCTTACACGGCCCACATTTGAAGAAAAAATAAATGTTTCGGGACGCGGATAAAATATTATAATCCTATTGCAAGTTGTTATTCAATAAAGATAGTTAATAATGTAGAAATAAGAACTTTATTATTTTTTTAGCTCATAGTGAGCTACTAATTTTAGTTTTCGTAAATTTTTATTTGAAAATAGCTTCTCGTATATGTAAATACATACTTACATACTTACAAAAAGTGATATCATGTATTAGAATCTGTTTATATTTTTTCATGGCTAGATAATTAATATAAAATTCTAATAAAAAGACAATATTAAAATTTTCTTTTAGATCGGTATCTAATTGTTGTTCTAGAACATTCAATCAGAAATTTTGCAATTACAAAATTTATTTCTAATGAAAATGGAGTCGCAAATAAACTAAAATGATTATTTTTTCAGAAATCTTGAAATCTAGTTCCAGATTCAAAAATTACCACTTTTATTTTTCGAAAACTTCCCAGTAGATTTTCAGATTTCTTATTTTAGAGAAAAAAAAATTATCAGGGGAAATTGTTGTTTGTTTTCCATAATCTACAAATAAATCTCAATGTTTTAAGAAATTTTATGATTTTATATTGGACCACTTGGACATCCCAGGTTTAAGTAGAATGGGATTAAAGAAGGATATGAGGAATGATAATTTATTTTTTTAAAAGTCACAGATATAATAATCCCTAACTATCCATTATCTATTGACATGTAAGAACGTGCAAAGATCTAAAAGACAAGTCCTGACAAGTTTGAGCCCAGGAGAGAAATTATTAATTAATTGTGGTTGTTCTAGAAAACCCCAATTCCTTGTTTCCTTTTACTAGAATGATATAAAACTATACACTTGGTTAGTGTCGTAGCATGTAAATTACTGAAATAATAAATATTTTAGAAAATGAAAATTTAAGAAGAAGAATTTTTAAATATTCAAAACTTCATTATTTTTGAAGTGAAACTTCTTTACGCGCGTCATGGATTCTCGACGAAGGGAGTAATACCGGCTCATGGCCGTCACGAAAAACCGTCATAGCTAGGTGGCGGTAACCACGCCCCCAGGGACCCTCACCACCGCTCACCAGATGCACACGTACATAGAAGTGGGAAATTTAAAATATATTTCTTATCATTACAAATAATTAAATAGCAAAATAGAAATTAGTGCTGAAACCATCTAAATTGACATTTTTCGATAAGATATTCTTATTAAAAAATCTCACTTTAGATGGCTTCAGCCCAAACTTCTATTTCGCTTAGATAGTTAATCAAATCTGGAAAATAAATAAGACATAAATTATAATAGAATTACAATTATATATATTGTTTGGATTAAATATTTTCCATAAATTCTTAATTTCTAAACTTTATTTAAAAAATAATACAAAAAAATACATGATATTTTAGAAAAGTAATATAAATTGAATAAAAACAATTGGGAACAAAGCAATAGGTCATTATTGAATTGTAATAATTGTAAATAGTATTGGTAATTGTAAATAAATTGAAAATTTTGGAACTGTACATAAATCAAAATTCTCTCATGTATAAGAAAATACAGAAAGAGTAAATCTATGCTTCATCTTTGAATTATTTAACTCATAATCTTCAAATTAACCTAAGAGAGAAAAAAAGAGAATGAAATGAGAAGAGAGAAAGGAATAGTTTTCAACTTCCGTCGTGCGTAAGCTTGACACACTCAGAATTTTTATCTTATTAGTTGAGCTTATAATTTTGCTTTTAGTGAATTTTATTCTTGAAAAAAGCTTCACGAATTTCACAAATGTATATTTATATTTCGAAAAAGGGAATAAATATATCTCTACATATACATCTTAATGTTTTAAGGAAGTTTATGATTTTATGTTGGGCCACATTCATTGGAGTGCTGGGCCGCATGCGGCTTCGGGCCACGGGTTGGACAGCCCTGGTTTAGAAAGACCTAAAAAACGATCTGACATTTGAGACCTTCTAGCCAAATGGTTTTTAAGTATATATGAAAAAACCAGTCAATAAATACATATTATGAAAACACAACAACATTCTCAGTATGCTGTAAGCAACCCGTCTCGCAAGACGTTGAGCAACATGTGGCGAGTTACTTGTTAGTCGGAAAAATTAGTGTCTAGGAACTCTCTATTAACAGCCGTCTCTTCTTCAATCTCTGACTTGAAAATTTGTTTGGAAGTGAATAGTGGCCAGGGGATAATAATAATATAAATACACCTGAAGTATTATACTTCTTAAGTAGATGGCATTGTCGGTAGTCATAAAAGATGGCCAAAACCAACTTTTTTACATCTTAGATTTCTGATGATATTTATGCTATGCAAATCTAATAATGAAATTAGAAAAATGGACAACAAAATAGATAAATGGTTTGAATAAATTCAGATAATTTTTTTTTGGCTTTTCGACCTTTCTATACATCAGCAAATTTTCGATATTATTTTTATAAATTGTTTTTTCTCTCCAGGATCAGATTTTAGCCGGTAAATTCAGATAATTAAAACTATTCTAAAATACCACCTGTATAAAAACTAAAAGAATATAATCATTAATTCAGAATGATATTCACCATTTCAAGAATTAAATACTTATTATTTATTAAAATTAAGGATTTTGTGATCCATTTAGAAGTTCGAAGCAGAGTTTTATCACAATGGGCTTTTATTTTCGAAAGATTCGTATAGATTTTTAGAAAGATCATATACCCCCAAATCGAGAATTGCTTCGAATATCGGAATTTTTTTTCTAGATTCTAGAAGTTCAAAACTCCCAAATCAAATCTTTTTTCAACATAAACAGAATATAAACATTTTGGTACCAAATTGAAATAAAAAAATGCTATCGCTCTCGAGCTGTCATGGGTGTCGTTATCTAAACAAAAAGACAAGCATAAAAAAGAAATTATGGTTTAAAATTATTTTCTCCATGTTTTAGACATTCCAAACAGAAATTAAAAAAAAAAAAATTTGGAGTGAATTCAATACTTTGGTCACCAAATGCTCATAAATAGTAATATAAATCGCACATTTTGATTTAAGTTATATTTTGTAGCCATTTTGATTCTTCATAGAGGCTAATTTCTTGTTTACATTGAGCTTCCAGACTTATGAGTTTAATTTATTTTGCATTAATTAATTACTAAATACATTTAAAGAAATTATTAATAACTTGATAGTGAAAAATGAGAGAAATTTTTACTATGGTATTTATAAGTAAAGTCTGATGAAGCGGTTTTGACTCAAATGTAAATATTAGGTAAATATACAAAAGGTTCTGATGACAGTGTTAATTGGCAACAAATATGAACTTAACAGATTTTAATCTAAATGGGAAATAGGAATGAACCGAGTGAGGAAGGGAATCCTACCACTTTGACCTTGATTTATAAATTTACTCTATAGCTCTCTCACTTGCTCTCTCGGTGTGTGTGACTCATTTAACTTTGACACACTGTAGGTATATTTATTTATATCATAGGGAGACTTATTTGAAGGAAATAGGCATAAACTTTTTAAATTTGAATCCTTTCGAACAATTGAACTATTCAGGATATATTACTGACGTAAAGGGGTAGAGATAAATGGTCAGTTTAAATAAAATAATGTTATTGGACACCTGGCAATCTGTGAAATTTCTATAATTGAAATGCCAAATGAAAATTGGCATCGAAATTTTAATAGAAATTTATTGAATTTCATACTAGAGTAGAATTAATTTAGTTTGTCTACTTGAGGTCAAACTTCCAAATAACTTTGATGGTTGGCTAAATCAACTAACCTTCAGATATGTGTTCAGCCAGCAAAAATGGCCACGATTCGACAAATATTTTGACTCAAAAGATTATGTTGGTTTTCATCCAAACTAAGTTGTACAAATCGGCTTTAAATCATCAGTTTAAAATTTTGTTATTATAAACGTGTATGTATATGAGGGTATACGATTCTTGTAGATTAGAAGATAAACAAATTAAATGAGCAAATCACGTTTATAAATAGAATATTAATATTCAATTTTGAATTCGTATTAAAATCAGACAATCAAGGTATCAATGACAATAGATTCGTACGCGGTTTACTAAAAAGTAACAATATATTGATTTCAAATATTGTAACTGACAAAAACCTAGTGTGTTTACCCTAATGTTATATTTTTGAAGATATCAACAGTGTAATTTGTAGTAAAACTATTAGGAATATTTTTTCTTGAAATTCGTTTGAAGGTAATAAATTTATACATTTCTCAAACTTATTATTTTTTTCTATATAATTAAATAATTCAAATAGTAAATAATGTTAAAATAAATAGGTAGATGCACAAGGCTGCCAATTGGAAAACCTCACTTATTATTTGAAAAAATTTTAAAAGAAAATAATTGCGATTTGAATTAGAAAATATATAGAAATGAAAGTTTACGAAAGGAAAAGGGTTACTCAAGAGTTAATAATTTTAGATATGATACTCTTCGTCTATGGGAGAATAAATAAAATTTTGAACCCTAACAGGCTTGGTATCTAATCAATGAGGTGAAGAACAAAAAAAATATTAAAATAAAATATAATTGTTTTAGGAAAAAATAGTTATTTACGGACAGTACCTACTTTCGTACAAAATAGATTTTACAAAGAGAAACATAGAGGTTGTCCTCTGCTTGATGCAAATAAACATACACATATATATCGAAATTATATATCTGTGTATATATTATTTATTTGTTTGAGACTATAGTTTGGTCTTCATCATCATCTTTTAATTATAAATATTATTTTAATGGGGTCAATATCCATACGGTATTGACCCCATGAAAAATAATATTTATAATTTAAAATGACTGATGATGAAGACCAAACTATAGTCTCAAACAAATAAATAATATATACACAGATATATAATTTCGATGTATATGTGTATTTGCATCAAGCAGAGGACAACCTCTTTGTTTCTCTTTGTGAATCAACAACTCTGCTATAAAAAATGCAAAACAAAAACTTTTCAATTAAAAGAGATTTTAATTAAGTAGCTTGAGTCCATTGTATTAAGAATAATAAGCCACTCTTTAAGTTTCCACTTAACATATTATCGAGCCTAACAAGAGTGAGAAATTTAATATTTAAAGAAATGTTTAGAGCTATTTAATAAAAACTGTTTTGACTAGAAATAGGAGCTGCCTGGGAATACGTGCTTTTATAATATAAAGAAAAAATTCAAGAAAACACAAAAATAGAGAGCTTGATATTTAATTTAAAAGATTAAGGAATATTGGCTACTTATTCAGGTCCAAGCGATTTTTCAAGCCCCCACATCTTCTCACCATCTACAAGGCCCAAATCCGGCCCTGTCTCGAATACGGCTCTCATCTATGGAGAGGAGCCTCTAAATATTTTATAGCTACCTTGGATGCAATTCAGAAACGAGCCGTCAGGCTAATTGACGATTCTACCCTCACCGACACCCTCGACTCGCTAGCTCATCGAAGAAATGTCTCTGCCCTTTTCCTTTTCTATAGATACTATCACGGCAGGTACTCTGATAAAATCAATAACCTCCCAAAGCATGCTTTAAAGTACACTAAGTTGACTCCCAACACTCTTTTGCGGTTAAATTAGAAAAGTGCCGGACCACTTCATTCCCCAATACGTATATCCCCATGACTTCAAGGAACTGGAACTCTCTCCCAGCCTCCATCTTTCCCGGCACTTATAATCTTCAAACCTTCAAAACCCGAGTGCATAAACACCTACGTCTACACCCTCTCACTTAATCAACTTTTCCTTCTATTCTTTAATGCAAGGGTCTTTCGAGATCCATAGGGGCTGCTTCTTTACTGGTGCGCCCTTGCTGCATTCGATTGCATTAAAAAAAAAATTGATATTTGGTTGCTCAGAACATTTCTGGCTTATTACATATATCCTAATCCCGTCTGTATTTCTTACATAGCAATTAGTTAATTAGTATTGTATAAAAGATGAGAGGTATAACCCTATTGCGATTGAAAATTCAATAGTTTGCCCCTTAAGGAGTAGGCAGCTCTATCGGTTCAGACTCACGCTGATTGACTAAAGGATAGTATAATATTACGAACTCTTTTCTTATATTATATATTTTAAAAAATTATTTTCATTTATTGTTTATTGACTGATCGCTTTTTTTCAAATTTAACTTGAATATGTCATTTGTCTTAAAAAGAAAAAATACACTTATTTTCATGAGAATAAAACAAGACATGACATCATATATGATAAATATACTTGGAGATATAGGTTGGCAGTTGAGCTGATGTAAGTAATGAATGAACTCACGAGGCATTTATAATATTTAGAATAAACAAAAAAAAAATTCACTCATAATATTTATATTTTTTTCCCTATTTGAGAGTTCTGTGGTAAGAATGATGATCTGGACGATTCTTTTAGGATTGAACTGGATATTGAAAAATTATTAAATTAATAAACATTTTTTAAGTGGTATACACAAGATTAAGATTAAATCTTTTTCACAAGATGATAGAGTTAGGATTGTTATGTTCACACCCGGTTAATCTTGGCTGGAGTTCAATTTAGGCGCTTAGACGTTTATGCTAGCCATTGACTAGTTTTTTAATTTTTGACTCTGATTGGGCAGCATGCAGAATTCGGACTATAGGTTACTACTGTTTCTGGGTCTTGTACAATCTAATTCCTGTGAGCTTTAGCTGGTAAACAAAAATATCTGGCGCAGTTTAGAGCTATTATTAAATAAGTAAATTTTTACATGTATTGGATTATCCTTAGAAACAAATCACATCATAGATCAGTTCAATGTTAACTCTCCCAGGTGGTCGAGGGCCAAAGAACCTCCCAGACCATCTGACTGACTATTTAGTAAAGCCTTTTTATATTTATAGGAGACAATAAAAGTGTGTGTATTCTGATGGAAAAATACATTTTTTTACTTATTTATTGGGAAACTATAGTTAATAGTTTAAAAATATTTTCAATTTAGTCTCCTTGTAAATAAATTAAAAACTTTATTTTTCCATTAAAAGACATACTCTTTTATTGTCTCCTTTAATTTATAAAAATTCTGCTACACTCGGCAAAAAGAAAATTCCTCTTTATAGTAATAGTGAACGCTCGGAGTTGAGTATAGCACTCGAGTAAAAAGAATATGAAAAATCATTAATTCTAGTATGTTTTTGTTTTTGATTCTTCTTCTAATTCTTTCCATGTTTTTTAAGTAAATGAAATTTTCCGTTTGTATATTTATATTTCTTTGAATATTCCTCTTTTCCTCCTCATATTAAGTCTCAATCTATTTCTGTTCATGATTTGCTTTCGCTCGCTCTCACTCTCAAGTTCACAACAAGTACTTCTATATTTGCTGAGTGTTTTTAATGAATAATCTTTTGAATGATCATAATAAAGTCGTTTATCAAAATGAATAAAAACAAATAGCCGGAATACTAGTGGACCATCTGAAGTATTTCATGGCACTTCAGCGACACTTGAATCGTTTTCCAGATGAACAAATTAAATGGCGAATAAAAAAAATTCCAAAAGATACGATTCGCATCATGGTTGGTTGGATCGAATCCCTGATAATGCTATAATAGTTAAACATTTTTATAGTTCGTAAAGAAAAAGATGGAGGAGGGGAGACGATAAGAAGAAAAATACGAAATTAGGACAATTGAGAAACGAAGAAAAAAATGTCTCTCGAAGAACAACAGAATAAATAAATAAATATATCTTAAAAATATTTTCAATTTAGGAAATATGATTATGATTTGGAATAAACCCAAATATAGAAAATTTTAATTTATTTATTTATTTTTCGATCGTTATACAGAAAAACTTTAATCGGACGATAAAATTACAATAAAATTCTAATGAAATTTATAACGAAATTTCTAAAAGATGAATTCTATTGAAATCTATACGGACGGAAGAAATTACTCAAATAAATATCCATTGCCAATGCTAGGTCAACTATATTAAATAACATTAATTTTATGAAGCGCAGTACAATAATAATAATTTAAATTTGGCCACTCATCCTGCCTGAGTCTACAAGTAGCTTCTTGAATTTTCTTTTCTTCTCTTATATTAAATAAAACTACGACTTTTCCGTCTATGAATTCAGGCTTTTAAGATATTCTATCTAAATATATTATATTTGCATCCCATTTTTAAACTTGCAAAAATTGCATTTCGGATAAATCTCATTGGTTACGATATTGCCGCAGAACAAAGATGTACACGTTTTTTATAATGTATGATTTATTATTAATATTATTAATAAACATATATGAAAACAATTTATAAAATTGGAGTGAAAACTTTTTCAAAACTCAGTACACTTTCTTCAAAGTTTAGTTTATTGGCTTAAATCACAATAAGTGTGACATATCTTCGAGATATATATAGTTAATAATTATATGTAATGTAATAGCAAATTCATCCCTTCTTACATCTATTGACAGAAAGTTAGCGCGAAAACAAACTCTATTCTCCCATAAGAATAATACAAATAACTTCTTCGTTAATTAGCGGTTCGGATTTTTGCCATTTGGCAATTTTTCTTCAGCAAATAGAATGAGCTATGAAATTGTAATTTGGTATAGAAGTCAATTTCCATATAGTATTTTTGTGCCAGAAAACCCAAAATCTAATCAATTGTTTGTTTTTGAAATGTCAACATTTTGGTAATATGTTAGATCGAATACTATACGACATTCCGTTTTTGCGTTTTCATAGATATCTTAATATAAATATTAAAAAAAAATATCTTTGAAACGTTTCAGACATTTCTATATAAGATTAGAATTTTTTTTTTGAATTCTCGAAGGATTCAGCACGACCAGTAGGTAAAGCGTAGAGTGATGCCTAAAAAAATAAGAAGAATAGAAATCTACTAATGCATTAAACAAGGTGTGTTAAATGCTTCAAGTTAAGACTTAGGTATATATTATAATAATCCCACGGTTAAAATGTAGCTTGTTCTTGAATGAGTAAATGCTTCTTAGCATCTTATATCACCTATTATTTAACTATTAATTTCTGAAGTCAGCCGTGTTTTTTTCAATCCACTGAAGATTCTATACATAAAAAGGAATAACAAAATACTCTCCGACAAATGAAAATAATATCAGACCTTTACAAATAGCATTGAAAAATATTGGGAGAGGATCAAAAATATTTTTAAGTAAACATACGTAGATACGTAATGTAATTCGATGTGATTCACTGATTTCGTTTCTTCCTTCACATCTGTCAATTCCATTAGATTTTGAGCTTAACAACTGATTCAGGGATGGGTGGGGGCTCATATATATTTTCTTTTTTAAATAAGTTATATAAAGGCGTTTTTAAGAAATTTTTTTCTGTTAAAGTATATCAGGAATTTGAATCAAATTCAAGAAATTGAATTTGATGAGGAAATGTGACAAGTTTGAAAATTGATTTATTTTCTTTTTCTAATATTTAATATACCTAAGTATAAAAAAATAAAAATGATTAAATAGAAATGCCCCTCACCTCCTCTATTCTTAACCAGTTTCTTTTTTCCTCTTTTAACAGCAAAGGGAATATATTGTGTATCGTGTTGTCATAAAATATATTTATCCTAAACACATAACTTGTAGCGAATATAAACTTTAATCTAAAGCAGGAGCAGAAAAATGAAAAATATTAAAGATAAGGATTCTACCTATATGTATATTGTTTCAATCTTCCTGAAGGATGATCTCTTTTTTATCCATAGTAATTTTTTTATACTAAAAAATATACAAGAGTAAAGCGATAACTAGTAGCTAAGGTCTAAACCAATGGATAAAATTTAATGAAAATTACATTTTTCTCAATTTCCTTTTAATAATTAATTGTTTTTTAATTTTAAATCCCACTGATAGTTCATTACAAATATTATATATTAGAATTAGATAACTGGTTAGATAAATTAACACGGACTACATTATCGCAAGCACGAGAAGATCAAGAACAGTCGATGGTGGGGATGTAATCTCCGAAGTCGAAACTCAAATAAAATGTATACGCTAATGCATGTAAAATAATTGGTTCAATAAAAATTTATTATTATTATTATTATTGTTAGATAAATTGTTAATTAATTTAAAGAAAAATAATTAATTAGAGGTATTGAAGATGGGGGTCATGGTCAGGGGGCCAGGGGTGAACAGGGGGAGGGTCAGGGGCGATAAATGGTTAATTTATGAGGATGGTTAGAACAGTGCGGAGAATCAGAGGCGAAAAATTATTAATTAATTAAAAGAAAAATAATTAATTAGAGGTATTGGAGATGGGGATTAGGGATGGACGGGGCTCAAGGGTTGTCAGGAAGATAGGTTTAGTGGGGTGGCGAGTGATCAGAGGCGGGTATTCCTGGGTTGGGAAGAGAGAGTTGGTGGAGTGTGGTCGAAGGTGGAGAGGGTTCAGGGGCGGAATGGGGTCAGGGTAAGTGGCTGATCAGGTGATCGGGGGTCAGAGGTGGTCTGGGGCGGGCGAGGGGGTCAAGGAGATAGGGTCGGTGAAGTGGAGAGTGGTCGAAAGTGGAGGAGGTCCAGGGGTGGTGCGGGGTCAGGGAGGGGGTAGCAAGACGTCCGCCAAAGGCCGCTATTCTTAATAAGAAAATATCATGAGGATGGACATGGTTTCGACACCCACATTTCTGGAGTGATTTTGAAATGCTGTTAAAGAAGTCTGTTGATAAGGTCATTAAAAATGCTCACTCTAGGTGGTTTCAGCCAAAACTTCTCTTTCAATAAATAAATCAACCATTAATTGTTTTATTTTAGTCTACTTAAAGCAGTTTTCAAAAAAATTCGTAGTCTATGATTTTGTGGTTTTAATAATCAAATTTTACGATAGGTATAGGTGGAACACAGACAATGCGTCAATATTTTAAAATATAATTTTCGAAGTTTATTCCAATAAGTTTGTAATACCTACTAGTATGTCAAAATGACTCTAGCTTAGCAATGTTTGTTTTTGATTATTTTTTTGAAATTAAAAAAAAAATATATTAAAAATGAGTTTTTTATATAGATAACGATAATTTAGCAAGAAGTGTGAATTTTTTTGTATCCATATCTCTCGATTTTTTTTTTCAATGTCTGTTTAAATTTTGAAGATAATTAAAAATCGCCACTTGTATTGATCTATCCACTCCAAAGTCTTTTCAAATATTTTTTTAATAAAAATTTAATTTAACAAGTGGCCGAACATCTCTCTCCACTCATTTAATGAAAATGCCCTGCAATATTTGACATGGCTTTAGAAATGAGGGTCGAAAATGTCAATAAAATATATAATTAAGTTTCTATGTATAAACCAAGTCCGAGGCAGAGTACAGGTGAACCGGATTCGTCCTCACCCACCAAATTCTAAAAATTATGGTAATTTCAAATAAAGTTAACATTACGTCAAATTCAATGACTATTTTTTAAGCTTATAAAGATTTTTACTCTTCATTTTTCAGGCTAAATAAAAATTAAAGGCGATTCTATAAAATTTTTATAAAAAATACCTACTGTGATTTTGTTTGTTCTACGCCAGTTGAAGTTATCAAGAGCAGTCTCAGTTCGTCTTATACTTTCGATAAAAGAAGCAAGACTTGGATATAATCTTAAAAATATATATTTTAATTGAATGTAATGGAAGGCAGCCCAGGGGCAGTGAGGAAAGAAAAAATTAACACATATCAAATTTATTGGAATCTTTCCTTCTTTCCCCTCAAACCGACGTTTCGGAGGATTCTTCCCTCCTTCTTCTGAGTTTCAAGAAGTCAATAAAGGAAACAAATAAAATGCTTCCTTCCTCTCTCCACAGCAGTGTTCAAAACTTTCTTCTTCTTTAGCAAAGGAATAGAAAAACATTTTTTCCTCCTTAATTAAGAAAAGGAGGAAAAAATATTTTTCTAGGCCTTTGCTAAAGAAGAAAGTTTTGAACACTGCTGTGTAGAGAAGAGGGAGCATTTTATTTGTTTCCTTTATTGACCCCTTGAAACCCTGAAGGGAAGAATCCTCCTAAACGTCGGTTTGAAAGGAACGGAGGAAGGATTCCAATAAAATTTTCTTTCATCACTACCCCTGGGCTGTCTTCCATTGCATTCAGTTATCATAGAAAAAGATTTTTTCCTCCTTTTCTTAATTAAGGAGGAAAAAAAATTGTTTTTCTATGCCTTTGCTAAAGAAGAATAAAGTTTTGAGCACTGCTGTGGAGAGAGGAAGGAAGCATTTTATGTGTTTCCTTTATTGACCCCTTGAAACCCTGTAGAAGGAGGGAAGAATCCTCCGAAACGTCGGTTTGAAAGGAAAGGAAGAAGGATTCCAATAAATTTTTTCTTTCCTCACTACCCCTGGGCTGACTTCCATTACATTCAATTATCATAGAAAAAGATTTTTTTTCCTCCATTTCTTAATTAAGGAGGAAAAAAATTGTTTTTCTATGCCTTTGATAAAGAAGAAGAAAGTTTTGAACACTGCTGTGGAGAGAGGAAGGAAGCATTTGATTTGTTTCCTTCGTTGACCCCTTGAAACCCTGAAGAAGGAGGGAAGAATCCTCCGAAACGTCAGTTTGAAAGGAAAGGAGGAAAGATTCCAATAAATTTGATATGTGTTAATTTTTTCTTTCCCCACTACCCCTGGGCTGCCTTCCATTACATTCAATTAAAAATTCTACCAGTTCTTATCTCTCCAGAGAAAATTTCGTTGCAAAAATATATTTTAATTTTTTACTTGTATGTTATTAGTTTCATTTATTTTTTGTCTTAACTTAAAATAAATTATGCCTATTAAAATTAGATAATATTTAGTATATAAAAAATATATGCTTGCAAATTATAAGGATATAGGTATGCTTATATTTAAAATTATTGGATAAAAAATACTTGGTAGGTTTCACATTAAGATATAATAAATAAAAAAATTTATCTTTGGAGAATCTTTAATCTCGATATATATATTTCGGGTGACTAGCCCATCAGAAGGCCGTTCAAAATTAAATAAAATAGACTTCCTACCTTTCTCCCTCTACTAATTTTAAATATTTACCATTTTGTTATCTTAAAAATAAATTTTACCATTGACTTGTATTCAAATTTGAAATCCTCATTTCTCAGAAGGCCATTCAAAATTAAACAAAATAGACTTCCTACCTTTCTCCCTCCACTAATTTTAAATATTTACCCTTTTGTTATCTTAAAAATAAATTTTATCATTGACTATATATATCGAGATTAAAGATTCTCCAAAAATAAATTCGTTTTATTTTTTATATCTTAATGTGAAACCTACCAAGTATTTTTTATCCAATAATTTTAAAAAATGTTTCACCAAGTACCAACACCAAATTCCTTAAAAAGTATTAAAAAATACTTATATTTGAAATCATTTTTAATTCAGATGTTGAAATTTTGCGATTATTTATTTTTGAAAAAGGTATCTATAAAAAAAAAAAACTAAAAATCAAGTTCTTTGAAAATTCTAGAACATTTATTTTATTAAAAAAAAAAAAAGATACAAGAAAATTCAAAAAGTATCAAAATGTTGAAAAGCAAGCCTCTGAGTGTGGAAGCATTTCTTTGGTAAACAAATTCGCAAAATAAAAATTTTGTAAACAGAAAATATATATAATAATAAATTTTCGATATTCAACGATTTTACGTTACAAGCTGGTACCTGACATCTTCAATATGCAAAATATGATAATCATTCTAGTCAAAAATTTTACATCGAAAAAAAAGAAGAAAAATATCTGGAAAAATCTAGAATTTGAAAATAGAACGATCGATCTGAGAGAAAAAGAAATCATAGAATTAGAAGTGAACAGTCTTTGATGAGGATTGGCGGATGAATGGAATAGGGAACCATAAAAGAGTTTGGGGTTCTTCCGAGTTGAGAAGGGGATTAAATGTTATTCAACCCACGCAAAAGCCTCTCTCTCGGTGGTTTGGTCTCGATACGTAAAGGGGTGTGTAAGTTAGAAAAGGGTCCGATGAGATTGGTGTCTGAGACCTTCTCCGAAGACTTGTAGTATCAATCAGCAAGCATCTCAACACAGCCTCAAGACGATCATTTTTTTTCTATTATTTATGTCTTTCAGGTGTAGGTAGGTATGTAGATTACAAGGTCATCCTATTACCGAACTATTCGTAACTAGATCACATAAATGGATCTTTTATGCATTCTTGTTATCTTATCTTGACGAATTTATTGGAGATAGTCTATGTACTTACAGATAACTCGAGTGAAATGCGAAGATTCTTTATTAATATGTTAGAAGTGATTCCATAAGGTTGAAATATTATTAGTAAACATTATATATTAGATTTTTTCAAAATTCGGTACTTTCACAGAATTTTTTTTTATTACGTGTAAATTCTTCAATAAAACCTATCTACTACAATAATGTGTATTACAATCTCTAGTTTGAAGGGGACAATAAAAGAGTGTGTCTTCTGCTGGAAAAATAAATCTTAAATTTATTTATAACGAGACTATAGTTTCGAGGACTTTGCCCTCTTCATCAGTCTATTACAATTGATTTACGGGAATGTATGATGTATGATGATGATTTCATACATCAATTCCAGTGAATCAATTGTAAATTGTAATAGACTGATTAAGAGGGCAAAGTCCTCGAAACTATAGTCTCGTTATAAATAAATTTAAAATTTATTTTTCCAGCAGAAGACACACTCTTTTATTGTCTCCTTCAATTTATAAAAATCCTCACAATGTTTTCTACATTTGATTCAATCGCGAATCTAATGTAGGGAATTTTTGTCAAATATTGAGTGAAAATAATATTTGAACTTATATATTTCTAACTTGAAATAATGATATTAAATAAATTTTTTTCTCATTAATATATCAAAGAATAATTGATACGTCAACGAGAATTATTGGGTTAATTAATGGCAGGCATCTAAGATACATGCTAAGCTCTCAAATACCTATGGTGAGGCCGCTATTAGTGAAAGAACGTGCCAAGAGTGGTTTCAACGCTTCAGGAACGGTGATTTTGACGTCGAAGACCAGCATGGCGGTGGAAGAGAGAAGGTTTTCAAAGATGCAGAATTGGAGGCATTACTTGATCAAGACTCGTGTCAAACGCAACAAGAATTGGCAGGATCATTGGGAGTGACGCAACAAGCCATTTCAAAACGCCTAAAAGTAATGGGAATGATTCAGAAACAAGGAAATTGGGTGCCGTACGAGTTGAAGCCGAGAGATGTTGAACGGCGTTTGTTTGCTTGTGAACAGCTGCTTGCAAGGCAAAGACGGAAGGGATTTCTGCATCGCATTGTGACTGGGAACGAAAAATGGGTTCATTACGATAATCCCAAGCGCAGAAAATCATGGGGATATCCCGGCCATGCTTCCACGTCGACGGCCAAACCGAATATTCACGGTTCCAAGGTCATGCTCAGTATTTGCTGGGACCAGCTCGGCGTAGTGTATTATGAGTTGTTAAAACCGACTGAAACAATCACAGGCGATCGTTATCGAACGCAATTAATGCGTTTGAGCCGAGCATTGAAAGACAAACGGCCGCAATACAACAAGAAACATGATAAAGTGATTTTACAGCATGACAATGCTCGACCCCATGTTGCGAAAGTGGTCAAGACATACTTGGAAACGTTGAAATGGGAAGTTCTACCCCACCCGCCGTATTCTCCAGACGTTGCTCCCTCGGACTATCACTTGTTTCGATCAATGGCACACGGCCTGGCTGACCAGCACTTCCGGTCTTATGAAGAAGTGAAAAATTGGATCGATTCGTGGATCGCTTCAAAAGATGACCAGTTTTTTCAACGCGGGATTCGTACGCTGCCCGAAAGATGGGAGAAAGTAGTGGCCAGTGATGGACAATACTTTGAATCATAAATGTATAACCAGTTTTTTACAATAAAGCCTCGAATTTCGGACAAAAACGGCGGAAGCAAAGCTGTACACCCTTTAGATCTAGCGCTCTCGATATATAACATCTGAGATTTCAAATTCACTTGGTGATCCATCCGAATGTCTAGCGGGCTATACGCGAAATGACGTTGGATTGTAGCTAAGTGGATCACATCTTTTTTTCTCTCTTGGTCCAGACTTAATACTCCGCAGACTCCAATAGCGTAATCCGCAGTAGTCTCGCGAGATAAAAATATCTTTTTCAAATCAGCGCGGTCAAAATAATTCTCGTTGACGTATCAATCATTCTTTGATACATTAATGAAAAAAAAATTTATATAAAAATTCTGCTACTCTCGGCAAACAAAGACACACTCTTTTATTGTCTCCTTCACTTTATAAAAATTCTGCTACTCCCGGCAAACTGAAACTTTCAATTTAATCCTAGTTTGCTCATGTTCCCTACATAGTAATCATCGAGGGGTAAATAATAGCTATATACTTATTTTCAATTACATTATGTATGGTAAAAATTGGGCTCATAGGGAACCCCGAGGGGTGAACTGCGATATAATATCGTGTACACCTACTTCCTCCTCCACGTTCATTTCCAAGTAGAAGACAATAGATGAAGGGGCATTGTCTAATGAATTGCAAAATAATTGCACATAATTCCAAAGACGTGTACACCTAATTCCAATCGCGGTTTACACCTCGGAAATCATCAATATCATGGTCTTGCTTTATAGATGGCAAATACAAAGAAAAAAATAAATACATAGATTTTAATAATCATTTTCACTTCAAGTAAGGCATTCTCGTAGAATATTTTCTTGCCATCTACCAGAACCGAGATGGAACAAATTATATTTAATTATTATATGACAGAAGGGTTATTTCACCCCCTCGAGAATCGAACCAAACTGCCAAAATTAGCAATCCGAGCTGTCTGGCAGAGGTGGACCCTCTGAGATATGAATAACGCAAAAATTTCATTCAAATGTTTAAATCTTTATTTGTAAAATTTAGCTTAATAGTGATTCTAAATTTAAGCACATAGCCATGCTATAAAGTTTAAAAAAATGATTTAGTGTATGGAATTTTGAATTTTTTCAAAATTCGAAGGGCAATTGAATGAATTTTATCAGAGTGAATATGACTTCAAATTGCTGATAGAAACAGACTTTACATTTAAAACGATATTACAAAAGTTTGTCATTTACTAGATCCGAGATGGAATTTTTTAAATTATAGGTCAGAAGAGTGGATTCTCCACCCCTTCTCCCCCCTGTCATGCTTGAGTGCCAATATTAGCAATCCAGACCAAATGGCTGTAAGGTGAACCCCTCTGGCATATAATTAAAAATAATCAATTCTCTCTCAGATCTGTAGGTGACAACCTCTCTTTATTTAATTTAGAATTTAAAGTCTGTTTCGTAACAGCAATTTGAACTCTTTATGTAGAATATTTTTGTTATAGAATTTATATTTACAATCTTAGATTGTAATTACAATAAATACATTTCTTGGTAAACAATATCTGTTTGAGCTAAAAAGCTGAAACTGCACTCAAAGGTGCAACATTTAATACCAGCTTGTCCTTCAAATTTCAGTTCATTAGCTACTATAATATCTATAACTAAAACTTCAAAATCATCACAAATAACCACATAACACAAAATTAATAATTTTTACTTTATCATACAGGGTATGGTCAAGTATTGTAATCGTGAATGGAAAAAGTTTTTTTTTTCTTCTTTTTTTCGAAATATCTCAAAAACGGCTGAAACTATTTTGATTAAAAAAATTGAGCGAAACCATGGCATTTCGGTCTACAAAAAAGCTCAAATAAGTGAACATCGAAAAAATTATATTTTTCGAGATAATAACTGTTTTGTCAAAATGTCTGTTAGTTAGTCTGGTTGTTATTCTGTTAGCCTGTGCGTTACCAAATTTTGTGGACGAGCTAGCTCACAAGCTAGTATGAATATCAAAACCAAATTTCACAGATAGTTATGGTGCATTGATATTAAGAGCTGATTAGATTTTGGTGAATATCGACCCAAAATTAAGGGGGATGGAGAGGGGTTTAGAAATTAAAATTAAAATATTTTCAAACTAAATAAACAAGAAAAATGAAATATATAAATATACTATAAATTGAACCTATAATAACGAAAATATTTTTTTTCTGGCGCCAAAATTAGGGGGGGGGGGGGTCAAAAAATAAAAATCTAGGCCCTTGGACCAATCTCAACCAGAAGTGTATGGTAAAGTTAAGTGGATGGCCACATCAGAACGTGTCAATTTATTTGTTTTGTAAATACAAACATTTGGCTTTGGAATCATTTTTCCCCGTCTTTGTGTGATCGTGGGTATCAGAATCTAGACAGACAAAAAAATCATTCTTAAAAATGAATTTCCTCTATGTTTCAAATATTTCTATATCTACCTTATTAAGTAACAATGAATAAGAACCCGAAAAATAAAAAAATTAAATCAAATTAGTTGGTATACTTTTGAGACCTATATAGTAAATAGTAACGGATATTTCCAACATAAGATAGTTGACATGGTATTGGTTAATCGACAAAAATTATTGTTTTTGTCTGATGAATTTAAATAATGTTTGTTCCACAGTGTACAAATTTCAATTAGTTATTTGTTTTCAATTCAAATACATGGATATTTAGAATAGGACAATGCCGAATCTATTGAAAAACAAATGAATTGAAATGCATTCATTACCCGCATACATATATCCATTTCCCCCTCTACTTTCACTCGGTCCCCCTCTCTCTAAATGTACAGTTTATGTGTCTATTGTTTAATTTAGATTTTTTTAAAATATCCTTTATCAAAGGAATCGGAATAGTTTGAGTAGTTCCTGTGACCCCTTCTCTTACCTGTGAATTTGTGCTTTTGTATGAATTTTCATTTATTATTCGGATCCCTTTTCATTTCACTGAAACCATCATATTTACCAATAACAGTTTGAGTTTCAAGTACGTAGAACTAGTATTAGACAGGATAAAATTAATAAATAGGTAACTTTTAAGGAGTTAGGTGTTGGTTCTAGGTCAAACATTTTGATATAATAATAAAACTTGAGCAAGATGCGAGATAGGTTTCACAAAAAAGAAATAAAACAAAATTAAGTTTTGAATTCGATATATTTTGGGGGTGAGTCCATCATCAGGAGTCAAAGAAAACTCTTTATACATTGGAAAAATAATTTTACAAATAACAATTTTTTCTTTTTTTTAAATAGGTAATTTAAATATTTTTTATATGCAATTATTCATAAAAAATTCCTTAAAAAATGTTTTCCTCCGATCGTCAATTTTTTTTTTCATTATTTTATTATAGACAAAATTTTTGGTTTTATTGAAAATTATTTTATTCTTTAGATGCATTTTGGTTTACCATCACTCTTTTAAAGTGTATATAGGTAAATTGTGATTTAAAGCCAAAAAGTCAATTTACGATTAAACAAGATTAAGTTTCAAATTTCGTTGCTCTCCAAATTACTGATGCTGAGATTTAGCTATACACACACACGATCACTGAAATTTATCATAGATTTGGGTATGACACCCACAAAATTAAGTTTCTATATCTTATACTAGTAGAATTTAGATGGACTATTAAATGAAATTAACATTTAAAATTTTGGAAATAGAAAACTTCGAAAAGTGAACCTCCCGAAAATGAATGCAATATTTATATGCTTCAATATAAAATGGAAAGTAAAAATAAATACGTATATATTATAATTATATAGTACCGGGCACGTACCTAGAATCTTTATCGGGGGGATAAAAATTTTTGGACAAAAAAAATCAGAATTTGATTAAAAAATAATATGATCTAGGTATTTATTAGAAATAAAAACTAGTGAGTTTTTTGAATTTTGAAAAATGTAAAAAATTTTATAATTCCAACTTCATTGGGGATATTTCCTCTTAAATTTAATTAAAAAAAATAAAATAAAGCCACCATCAAAGATGTTATTAGATATGTTTTATTTAGATGTCAGAAGGGTTCATTCACCCTTTCAAGTATCCTTGACCAGAGCTTTTAATTTGTTTTTGTTTTTTAATGGTAACTAGTTTGAAGGAGACAATAAAAGAGTGTGCTTTCTGCTGGAATTACAAATTTTATTTATTTATAACGAGACAATTCCTGTGAAACAATTGTATTAGACTGATGAAGAGGGCAAAGCCCTCGAAACTATAGTCTCGTTATAAATAAATAAAATGTATAATTCCAGCAGAAGACACACTCTTTTATTGTCTCCTTCAATATATAAAAATTCTGCTAACCTCGGCACAAAAACTTTCAATTTAAGGTTAGTTTATTTATTATTTTATTTTTTTTTGGGGGGGGGGGGCGAAGCGTGTTGAATACGTCCGAGGGTAGTAGTGCTATTTGTTTAAGTCTCTGAAAAAAGAAGACGAATATTTAATGATAATTTGTCCAATCTCTATCTACTAATTTTATCTAATAGCAAGTTGAGATTTTTGTGATGTCTTGTCTTTGTAACAATGACGGGCATAATTTTTTTTTCTTAGTATGTCAAAAAAAACGAGAAAATAATTTTTTGCATCGTTTTTCTAATTTGATGTTTATTCTTGGTGTTTATTTTATTTTTGTGTTAATTATGTGAAAAAATAAGAAAATTACCATGTCGCCCTTGAAAGTAATAAAAAAAATCAGTGTCTGGGACTTGTTTTTTTCCTATTGCAGATAAATTAATTATTATCCATTACATATATTAATCAGTGATGACATAAAATAGTTTTTATTTTGTTCTAGCAAATTGGAAATTGCTATATAAAAGGTATTAATTCAAATATATAAATATACACATTATAATATATGTAAAATTCTTTATAATTATTATAATTTTACATTAAAATAAAATAAACTTCAGATATATTTATTAGCTAACAATAAATATCCTAAGATATTTAAGTTCTCTTCAATAAAGAAAAAATAAACTACTCTTTTTTACTTTACCATACATAGGGTATGGTCAAGTATTGTAATCGTGATTGAAAAAAGTGCTTTTTTTTCATTCTTTTTTTCGAAATATCTCAAAAACGGCTGAAACTATTTTGATTAAAAAAATTGAGCGAAACCATGGCAGTTCGTTCTACAAAAAAGCTCTAATAAGTGAACATCGAAAAAATTATATTTTTCGAAATAATAATTGTTTTGTTGTCAAAATGTCTGTTAGTCTGGTTGTCTGTGCGTTACCAAATTTTTGTGGACGAGCTAGCTCAAAAACTAGTGTGAATATAAAAACGAAATTTGACACGTAGTTTTGGTCTATTGAGATTAAGAGCTGATTAGATATTGGTGCATATCGACCCAAAATTAAGGGGGTTAGAGGGGGGTTAAAATTAAAAATTTAGTGCATTTGAGCAAACTCAACCAAATTTTGTATACATAATCAATGGTAACCCAGAAGTCTAAAAATGCAAAAACTAACCGTTACAAAATGGGGGGGGGGGTGTACGGTCAAAAAATGAAAATCTAGGCTCTTGTACCAAACTCAACGAAATTTTGTATTCATAAATCAGAAGGGCCTAGGAGTCTAAAAATGCAAAAACTATCCGCCCAAAATGGGGGAGGGGGCGGGTAGGGTCAAAAAATGAAAATATAGGCCCTTGTACCAAACTCAACCAAATTTTGTACACATAATCAGTGGGCCACCAGAAGTCTAAAAATGGAAAAACTAACCCTCCTCCCCTACATGATTATAAATAATTTTATTAAATATTAAATATAAGTGAGGGGCAAGGTTGTATAGTAAAGTCAAGTGGATGGCCACATCAGAACACTTCAGCTTACTTTGATCACATAACATATTTATTATATTTTTTATAATATATAAATTTACATCAAGCAGAAGAGAATATCTGTGATTTATTTTTCCAAGCCCTAACATATGAGAGACTGAACTTTCTTGCAAATTTTCACTAAAACTAAAGTATTGTTTTCCTTGACTGAATTCATCCATATCTTTTGATGTTTTATTCATTTTTCTAGTCTTTCTTTCAAATAGTATTGAATATTTTAAATCTTTATATATTTTTTATAAATGAAAAAAGATGGTTTCCAATAAGGAGCAAAATCCCATTTTAGAATGCATGGTGATTTGACAATTTTGCGATTTTATTTTTTCTTAATTAAATTTATTATATTTTACATAATATCTATTCAAAATTTGCATAGTGCTAAATTCCGCCTTCTTTAGAGTATTTATTCTATAATAATATTTTCTAGCTTATTTCAAAATTTCTCAAAAATGATATTGATAATAAAATTCCAGGGAACACAAATTACAAGGTTGTCAAACATTTTTTTTATAATCAGTATAGAAATAATTTACCTATCTAAGAAATTAACTAGTTATCTCAGATAAAATAAGATAAATAATTTATGTTTCTTGAAAATGTCTCTGTGAGTGCGTGTGTTACCAATTTTTCATTAAACCGTTAAGCGAGTAATTAGAATTTAGAATTTAGAAATTGTAACTAAAAAGTAAAAAACTCATGATTTTTGCTCAGTTTATCTTAAGAAACATTTTTGTGGAAGTTAACGATCTGTATAAATCTCATTTTCGAATTTTTTCATGAAAACAAGATTTCCATCCCTATTGGGTTGATGCATAATTATGGAACGTTTTTTAAAAATATTTTTATTCAGCAAAAATAATAATAAAATTTAACAAAACATGTTCAAATGATTATTCGGGAACGTATTCACCATCTACTTCAATATCTGCTTCCCATTTGCTTGGCAGTCGGTCGATTCCACGGGCGAAGAAGTCACGATTCTTGGATGCAATCCACGCTTTGACATCGGCCACCAAGTCATCCAAATCGTCGTAGATCTTAGTATTTTGCCAGTTTTTCAAAGAGCGGTTGATGTGATAGTCCGTAGGTGCTTCGGTCGGTGAGTACGGCGGATGTGGGAGTAGATCCCAGCCCTTATTGGCGATGAATTCGACGACCCGGCGCTCAACATGTGGACGTGCGTTATCGTGATGGAACACGATGTGGTAAAAATCGGTAAAAATTTGAACGCGATCAGCCTTGTTGTTGTCGGAGAGCTCGTGGGGGACCCATCCAGCCAATTTCCATACCTTGCCAAGCTTTTTGAGGCGTCGAACGATCGTTGATTCGTCGACATTGAAGTCTGCAGCCAGCATTCGTGTTGTAAGGCTTTCATCCTCTTCCACGGCTGTCAGAAGTGCCTGATCATCAAAATCCGATGGCCGACCTCTTCCTTCTTTATCCTCCAAACTAGTGTCACCTGATTTGAAACGGGCAAACCACTTCCGTACTGCACTATCAGTAATTGTTCCTTCGCCAAAAAGATCGTTGAGATCGCGAAATGAGTGTGCTGCCTTCCATCCTTTCTCGTAGTGGTAGAGCATAATATGACGAATATGAATATGGTTTTTGACACGCGTTTTTAACTATAAATAGAGAAGATTGGTTTTATAAAAAAATAAACAAAACGCCATTTTTGGCTAAAGAAAAACGCGCCAATACAAACGTTCCATAATTATGCATCAACCTAATAATAATCGTCGTTTCTATTTGTTGTAGATGGAAATAAAAAGTATTCAAGTCAGCTGAATTTCCAAGGAACAATAATTGATTAGTGATTTGGACGCATAGGCCACTCAGGCGCCAGGCCAATCAGATTGTTTATAAGAGTAATAAATAGTAATCCTCTACGAATTTTATAGAGATATATAGTTGAAAGCCCAATGAACTGTATATTTCCTTTATCGCCGCTTCTTCTCTTTAGTGCTATTTTTTATTCGTTATATACCAGTTCCCAACTGAAGAACGCCTTTTCTAACAATTTAGAGCTTTTTGCCTAAAGAATTTTCGAGTTTCCTTTCTAGGGAATAATTCTTTAAGAGTTGCGACGAACGCGAATTTTTATCTTATATAGATAATCTTAATATTTTTCTTGAATAGAAATGCTAATATAACCCTTGTATCACCTGACAGAGACTTCACTCCCCCCAAGACCTAGAATTTGCTGGCTACTTTTGGTGACACTGTTTATTAAAGGTTAAAGTTTTTAAAGGGCCCAGATTGCTCCATTCTTTAAAAAAATATGCGCCAGTGTGATTTGATATTATGTACTTAAGCCAATTCATTCAAAGTGGTAAACATCTATCAATGACAATTTTATCGAAATCTGATGAGTTGTTTTCGAGTGGAATGGAATAAACAAACAACCGGACATTCGTGTTTAAACAAAAAAACAACAACAAATTTTTAATTATTAAAATCTAACTCCTTAATGAAAAATCCCATATTTGAGAAGGTAAAATATATATTGAAAGAAAAGATTCCCCTTGCACATTTTTAATGACATAAACTCATCAGAATATATGACGTTTCGTCATCAAGCCGATTAATATTAGACTTTCTCCAGTGCTTGAAAACGATTCCAGAATTAGATGTAGAAACGTCGTGCATTTATGAATTTATTTCATTCAAAATTTGCAATCTAGGTGGTTTCAGTCGAAACATATTTTATTTTCAAATATAAGTATAACTTCTTAAATTAATGAACTAAATGCAGCATTCAAATCTCAAAATGATTCCTTTAAATTTTCAAAGATATTTAAGAATGTTACAATCATTCGTATCTATATTAAATTTCATAAAAGGAATCGCAGGGAATTGGATAAATTAAAACATGAAGTTTTTATTAAGTGGGCCATAGGTTTCGTCAATTTATTGTGACTTCATCAGTGGGTCATTTTATCACTCACTCTACATATGTTATTTCTGTATAAAACGACGACTAATTTTAATTGTTAAAGCACATAATATGATGTTTTGTCTTATAGAAAAACTGTTTTTGACAAAGAGTGATAAAATGAGCCACCGAGGAATTTAAAAAATTGACAAAACGTCTAGCCCACTTAATAAAAAAAACTATGTGCTTTAATTTATCCAATTCCCTGAGATTCCTTTTATGATATTTAAGAATAACCTAATAATATAAGCGTCATAGTTTACTTAGTAAAATTAAATAGAGTAATTATTTTATTTTTAACTATGGTGTGTAGATATAGGTATAAACGTAGATTCCAGAGTAAAATATTTCCTATATTCTGAAATTAAATATAAATCAGTTCATAAAGAAATAAATAAAAATGGATTTTGTAAAACGATTAGTGGCATGTACAAGTGCTGCTGAAAACTAAATCGTTCAGTTCTGAACTTAGAAATATAGAACTCTCTATCTTAGTTGCGGGTCTATTTTAGGAGTCGCTTAAAAAGTTTTTAAAATTATATTTTCAAAGGTGAAATCATAAAAATGAAAAAATGATACAAACTTCTTGAAAGAAATTAAGATTTTTGAGTTTTATATTACCCAGAATGTGAATGGAAAGCATATTTATTAAAATATTATTGAGACCACACTCCTTTTTCAAAAGCTAATTGCATTTGATCCATTACAGCGCGGTCCTGGCAGAGTTTCTAAAAAATAATAGCCGTGCTATTGGTTGCCTAAAAACAGGGGTTCAGGAGAATTAATTTTTATTAGAAAAAAGTAAGCGCATACCGATATTAAAAATTTTATAGTTTCTCTTACCATTAGAAGAAATATTAATTAGATAGGGTACTATTAATGTTTTAAATTAGAAATTTGGTGTTTTATGAGGCTCTTGAAAACCTTGGAAACATGTAGAATGTCTTCGTTAGGAAAAAGAAATACAAAATTTCCTTATATTCTAACTATTTATTTTCACGAAAAACTTTTGAGACGTTTCAGCGTACATTCTCACGCCATCCTCAGTCCTGGTTTTTCACAACATATACATTCTTCTGTGCAAAATTTCATTCTCTTTCCACAGTTAAAGACATTTTAATCAACAAGCTTTTCTTTAAAAATGCATTTTAAGGGAAAAGATTTTAAAAACATTTCATTGTATGGACATACCCCATATTAATAATAATTTTAACTTAAGAAAACTCAGCAGGCAAATGACGAAAATAAAAAGATTTTTTATTTGAAATTGGATGTTGATGAAAGTAGTCTACAGTGGTTGTAAAAAATAGGACTATAGAGGTTTTATTATTTTACATTTATTTGTAAAACCGACGTTTCGGAGATTTATTCTTCCTTTCAGGGTAACAAAAAGTCATATGAAAGTAGTTCAAAACATAATTACTTTCTGTCTCCTTTGATAAATTATGTTTTGAACTACTTTCATTGACTTTTTGTTACCCTGAAGAAGGAGAGAATAAATCTCCGAAACGTCGGTTTAATAAATAAATGTAAAATAATAAAACCTCTATAGTCTTATTTTTTTACAACTCACCGTGGACTGCTTTCATCAACATCCAATTGCATATTTATACCAGTCCGTCTCCTAAAGAAAATCTCTATCAATTTTTTATTTGATTTATTTAAATGAATATTATGTTTTAATATTGGCTGTTATTTTTATTACAAGCTTTTGTTATTATAATGTCGTTAACTGTGGAAAGAGAATGAAATTTTGCACAGAAAAATGTACTATGTTGTGAAAAACCAGGACTGAGGATGGCGTGAGAATATCCGCTGAAACGTCTCAAAAGTTTTTCGTGAAAATTAATAGTTAGAATATTAGGAAATTTTGTATTTCTTTCTCCTAAAGAAGACAAGGTTTTCAAGAGCCTCATAAAACACCAAATTTCTAAGAAATATTAATGTTTAGGTATATTTTTTAGAATCTCTACACTAATTTAATTGCAGACTCTCTCTCTACTTAATTATTTACAAAAAACTTTGTAAGAAATTATAAAAACAAAATAATCTAAAATGGGAACAAGTGTAAGTTGTATGATGTTCATATTTTAGTTTTTTTATTTATAAAATACTAATTTTGTATAATTTGTTTATAAATTGACGACATTCTGAATGATTCATTAGATTTTCCATATTAAAAAAATGAATTTTCCGCATATTAATAGAATGTCATATATTTATTTATCGCTTTTTTGTTCAATTAATGAAATTTAACTAAAAAATAATAATAATAAATAAATAAATAAAACAACAAGTGTCACAGGATGATAATAAAACATTGTGTTAGGTATTTTAAATTGAGATTCTTCTTACTATACTATATATATATATATATATAGAAGAGAATAGAGGAGCGACCCACATTTCAAAATCTTCCAGGCGTGACGTCACGCACTCAGAACACGAAACATTAACAAATAAATAACACAAACAAAAAACTCATCTAAAATATAAACAAAACAAAAATTAAAAATTAAGGAATTACGCCCTGAATCGTGCTAATTAATATTTTTTTATCGCTTTTATATGTCATTAGATTTAAAGAGAACGAGAGAGAGAGAGAGAGAGAGAGAGAGAGAGATGTTAAAATAAACAAGTGATAATTATTTTGGCATCGTTGCTCACTGTCTAATGTTTATACTAAGACTTTTTAAAAAGGAAAATGTATCGTAAAATTAACAGACAGCAATGAACAGATTATATACTACGACTCAATCGACACTTCATCATGGAAGAGGGGACAAGGATTCTATTAAGATGTTACATATTTTGGGTTGTTAAAATGTTCCATGGCGTCTTTGAGTGATATTAATGTATTTTTAAAAAATAATGAAGGTAAAATAAAGGTTCAGATAAAATAATAAAACTTGAGCAAGATGCGAGGTAGGTTTAAAAAAAGAAATAAAACAAAATTGAGTTTTGAATCGATATATTTTGGGGTAAGCCCATCTTCATTCTCTTTGACTCCTGATGATGGGCTCACCCCCGAAATATATCGAATTCAGAACTCAATTTTGTTTTATTTCTTTTTTTTTGAAACCTACCTCGCATCTTGCTCAAGTTTTATTATTATATTAAAATGTTTCACCTAGAACCAACATCTAACTCCTTAAAAGTTATAAAGGTTCAGAAGCTAATCTGATGACAAAATAAAATGACATCATGAAAACAGTCTAGAAGAGGGCTGTCCAACTCCTGACCCGCGGGCCGCAAGCAGCCAAGCACTGCAATGAGTGTGGCCCAATATAAAATCATAAACTTCCTTAAAACATTGAGATTTATATATGTATAGATATATTTATTCACTTTTTCGAAATATGAATGTACATTTGTACAATACGTGAAGTTTTTTTCAAAATTCACTAAAAGCAAAATTATAAGCTCAACTATATAAGATAAAAAAAAAATAATGAAGATTCGATTATTTAAAAATTCTTCTTCTCATATTTTCATTACCTAAAATATTTATTATTTCAGTAATTTATATTCTACGACACTAACCAAGTCTATAGCTATTATTCTAGTACAATTAGACAAGGAATTGAGGTTTAAAGTCATAAAATTCCTTAAAACATTGAGATTTATTTGTAGATACTGGAAAACAAATAACAATTTGGCCTGATAATTTTTTTTCTCTAAAATAAGAAATCTACTATCATCTTGATATAATATAATACAAGTAATTTTTTTATTTTTTTGAGAATATATGTTTGAACTCATTACCTTCATATTAACCGAGGGGTGAACCGCGACCTAATATGCTGTACACCTACTTCTACTTGTACTTCCAAATATTTCCAAGTACATCCCAATATTTCCAAGTACTTTCCAATATTTTCAAGTAATTCCAAATATTTCCAAGCAATTCCAAATATTTCCAAGTACTTCCAAATATTTCCAAGCACTTCCAAATATTTTTAAGTACTTCCAAAGATTCCCAAGTACTTCCAAATATTTCCAATTTTGAGAATCTATATAGACACTATATAGTTACTAAATAGTTTGAAACATTGTGCTACTAGGGTACTTACAAAATACTTCCAAAGAGGTGTACACCTACTTCCAATCGCGGATCACGCCTCGATGTTAACTAACTCTGATATAAATAATTCACAAGAATATTTAATAGAATTTTTATTTTTAGCTTCAATCTAATTTGCTTTCATAGGTAAGCCATGAAGTTATTAATTGATTTTTTTAATGATGTCTTTTGAATTCTTCAAGATAGGAAAAGAACATATTTACGGTATGGTAGAAGCTTCATGTAGATTCTTACGCGGCGACAATTATATATAGCTCTAAATAGCTTCTATCTTTGATTCTTATATAGAGTATTTTATTAGAATCAAGCTATGCTACTATAACAGTTGCAAATATTTTAAAACGCAGAGGGAATATTCCGTACATGAGTTATCATCTTAGAAACAAATCTAAGGTATATTAGTTTAGGTACCTATGTTAGTTGGAATATAGAAATATACTTAGAATATGACTAAAATACTCTAAATAAAACATACATGCTATAAAAAAACTAAATTTATTTATAGAATTACTAACGTCATTAGAAGCTAGTAAATATGTTGATAGCCAAATTTTTATAGTAAGTATGCAAAAAAGTTGCATCGTCAAGTTTGAAGTGTTTTTGCTAGAAAGATATGGTTAAAAGAATTAAAATGATATTCAGGAGTTGGATAATAGTATAATTCATCAAATTTGAGAATTAATAGTCCTTAAATTAGAAGAAGACAGAAGTAGGATGAAAATTATAATTTCTCTAAGTCTTACTATCAAAAGAAATGATACCTGAGTTGGTTTAATATTTTTTACTTTGTACAAACAAGGATAATGTTGAATGTTTGTAAATCAAGTAGATATTTTGCAGGAATAAGGTGTTAAAATAGATGAAATCACACAAGCATTTGGTCTATGAATATGCTCTTCGCTAAATGATGAATATTGAGTTCATGATATTATCATCTTGAAAGTTACACCAAGGAGATTTTCGCTAGCATTAGATGCTAATGCTAGTGTAAATATTAAAATGTTCAATTAATTATTAATTATCGAACTTAATCTTATTTCTCTAAATTTGGTATTCATTTATTCATTACGAAGTCGTTTTTCAACAAACAGTAGTAGGCAATATTTTCTTCTGCTATTACAAAAAATATCGAAGCAAACATCTTAGGAACCTATTATTTCTTTAACAACTTATGATTAAAATTCAATGCTGAAATCCTGAATTCGGAGTTCCCTAAATGGCCTAAATGAAAAAAGCAAAAAGGAAAATATTCATAAATAAATTCTAAATTCTCAAATTCTTATAGCATGTAGGTATGTATGTTATAATACTTCTTAAGGGGCATGCGAAGCAAATCATTTTTCAAGAATCTTTCTTCATATATTTCATATTTTCTCTTTTTATCTGTTTCAATATTGATTGATTTTCATTGAATTCCTTATCTTTTGTGACAATTTTTTACTCTTTATATCATATTATCTCTGGAGAGTACTTTTTCTCCTTATATAACTCTACCTGAATTATTCTTATTTCTAATCAGATAGAGTACCCCAAATAACTCATTTATATGTATCATTGATCACACTTCTACTTCCTTAACAAGATCAAGTGTCAAAATTTAACATTCTTTTATTATATATTGCTAAGATTGCTGATAAGCTCTGTTGACATTAATAAATTTCGTCTCTCTCAACACGAGTTGGGAGATTTTTAAGCCTTCTATTTCGTTCATCAATGAAGTAAAAAGGATGGATATTTTAAATTTCTGCAGTTTCAGTTAAGTATTAAAAAATGCTTTATACTGGTATGTGAATTATCTTAAGAATATGCGACTTTCCTCTTTTAATTTCTAAAGCTGTTTAGTGGGTTAAACAAAAAAAACTTTTCATAGTGATCAACGTAGTTTGATTAAAAGGTACATTAATAAAAAATAAAATAATAATAATGCAAATATAAATAAATAATAATGCAAATAGGATAAAAAAATCTTTAATTACCGACAATTTAAATAAGCAATTTTTGATTAATCGTCAGTATTCGAATCGTCTTACAAACAAATCTATTTATTTTAGAATCTCGAATTACATATATTTTTTGTATTAATTCTTGATATGATGAATTGTGCAGTGTGCAGGCTTTGATATTATTTTTTTTTTTTAATTTATGAAATTCCTTAATGTTATGCAAACCTCACAACAATTTATTCGAAAAAAATTGTTTTTATCTAAGTCTAAAGTAATTTCGTGTCATATTTATAAGACACACTCAAATCTTAATAAAAAAAT
This sequence comes from Forficula auricularia, assembly GCA_024734495.1. Classification (NCBI taxonomy): domain Eukaryota; kingdom Metazoa; phylum Arthropoda; class Insecta; order Dermaptera; family Forficulidae; genus Forficula; species Forficula auricularia. The sequence goes on from JALMQS010000085.1 coordinate 12,712,641, forward strand.
AAATATATATATTATAATCTTAAATACATATGTGCGTCTCAATCTTAAAAAATCTAAATAAATAAGTTTATGAAAGATTTCAATTTGCCGATAGTAGTAGATTCAAATTTTCTAGAAAATCATATGATGGTGTCTGACATATAATTAAAAATATTCCATTCCATCGGATTTAAAAGATGACACTATCTTATGATTTTCTTGAAAATTTGAATCTATTACCATATGCATTAATATTAATATCTTTCATATTAAATTAGGAAAAGTCATTCCATTGCCCTTCGAATTTTGAATCTCTTCAAAATTCGAAACACTCAACGACCTTTATTTAAATTATATGGCATGGCTATATGTTTAAATTTAGAATCAATATATCGCGAAATTTTACAAATTAAGATAACAATCATTGAGTAAAATATTTTACGCGTTTACATTTGTCAGAGAGGTTCGCATCCCGCAGGTGAGCCAGATGGCCCGGATTGCTGTTACTGGCACTCGGGTTCGATTCGCGAGGGGGTGTAAAACAAGCCCTCTGACATATAATTAAAAATATTTCATTCCATCGGATTTAATAGATGACACCATCTTATGATTTTCTAGTAAATAAGTTTACATCTTCATCATATAAAAAATAAGATAATAATGGAATTTTCTTCTTCTTTTTCATTTATTGTAGCCTATTTTTCTTCACGGTACCTCAGTTCTCTGTGGATCAGGATATTATGGTATTTTTTTATTTTAATTAAATGAAAAATATAAAAACAGAACCATTTGATTACCATAGTATAGGTAGCTTCTAGTTCTCGAGAAATCTGCTTAATTCAAGAAACCGATTTTTGTAGAATGTCTTGAAAATACACAGAAACAATTTTGAAGCAATTTTGAAGGGTTCATCGAAAATGAGCTTTGAAATCTTTTTCATCTGAAACATTACAGAATTTCATGTAAAATAGGTACCAAAAAGTTTCTCATTGACTAATTCAAATCGTCGTAGTATTACTAGCTCATAAAAGAATAGATATTTACATTTATTATATAAGTATATATATTTTTTTTAATATTGTAGAAAGAAATTAATTATATTAAACGAACGATTTTAAGCGAGATTAATATTTTTAATTAAAAATTTGATAATATGAAATATTTCAAGAGAGTGAACCTGTTGGTTAAATATTAGTTGAATAAAAGATTTCACTGTCGATGGTAACAGAATTGTTTTTATTTTAGGGCAAAAAATAAAATAAAATGAGAGAGTCTTCTGTTTTTTAAATAAAATAATTTTTAATTATTTCTAGATTGTTGTGTTGGTTAAAATTTTTTAATCAAATCCCTCGAAACGCTCTTTAAATATGAATACAGGAATGTTTATTAAAAAGTTATTTAAAAATATTAAATTTGTGAATTGTTTTTCAACCAAAAAAGGAATAGATTTAAAAAAATAAGTATTTAGTTTATTAAAAATACTAAATCAATGTCTTGTGATTAATTTGATAGTGTCCAACTGAGAAAAGATGCTGTAAACTCTTTTAACTCTATTTCATTCAGGACAATTTTGTGAGGTTAGATTATTAAAAAAAATTATATAATCATTCAATATTTATTATCGTTAATTTATCATTTATTATTATTATTATTATTTATGTGATAAATACAATATAAAAACAGAACCACTTGATTACCATAGTATAGGTAGCTTCTTGTTCTTGAGCAATCTAATCAATTCAAGAAATCGATTTTTGTAGAATGTCTTGGAAATATACAGAAACAATTTAGGCAATTTTGAAGAGTTCATCGAAAATGATAGCTTTGAAATCTTTTTCATCTGAAACATTATAGAATTTCATGTAAAATAGGTCCCAAGAGATTTCTTATTGACTAATTCAAATCGTCGTAGTAGGTATTATTATGTTTATAAAATATTGAAGAGAGAAATTAATTATATTAAATTAGAAAAGGACTTTAAGTGAGATTAATATTTTTAATTCAAAATTAAATAATATGAAATATTCCAAGAGAAAGTAACGCTTGAATTATTATTTATGTCATAAAAACAAAAAAATATTCAATATTTTGATCGTATATTTTGTGTTTATTAAAACATTAAATTATGCAATTATTGCAATTATGTAAATTGATTATTTTCATAAATAATGAAGTAACTACTTTGTGTATCTCTTTCTTATGGTACTTTATCTGGGAGGTGAGCACTTTCTTTTGTGAGATTAAGATTTTAATGAATCGTTGCAAATTAGTTCAATATACATCGTTTCTTTAATTTTGGAAAAAATAATTTTAATTTTTGTAATATTGTTGTAAAATAGCGTTCTATATCAATATGATCGAATAGATCGATTGAAGCATACGTACGACAGTTAAATTTAAACTTTTTGAATGAAATGCTTGTATATTTTTTGAACATGAATTTTAATGCATGGTCTGTCAAATCAAAGCGCAGGCTGCTTGTTTGACAGAGCGTCACATCAAATGAATGGTATATTCCCCACCCAGTCTACTACAACTAATACATTGGAGTCTCCTGGAGCTGGATGCTGGAGGCTGAAGCGGCAACCAACATAGTATAGACACCATAAGAGCAACGAACTGCGATCGTTTCTACTTTCACATAAAAAGTGAAAGCCCAAATGGTGTTAATAAATCGATCAATCAGGGTAAAAATAAAAGTATAGTACACATTTCTTAAAATATAACACAGGTCGACAAAAATTTGCACCCGTAAACCTAACAATGGATTCCAGTAGAGTCTTTATAAGGTGATTTTCATGCAATTTCTCGATTTTTTACAACAGGTCAGAGTTTCGAGATATTATAGGTCAAAACGACGAAAAAGGCCATTCTGATTATTTTCGAGTCCCACCAGATATTAAACAGCAATATTTGATATAAAATATTTTGTTGACTTAATAGAAAACAGCCTCCTCTTTGATTTTCAAATTACCACTTGATTTTAGCTCAGTTAGAACTCGAGTTATAAGTAAAAAACTAAAACTTCGTGATTATAAAGGATAATAAACATAGATAAAAACATATGGTCTTAGTTTTTAAGTTATAACGCGAGTTCTAATTGAGTTACAAACAACTGGTAATTTGAAAATCAAAGAGGAAAGTGTTTTTTATTCCGTCAACAAAATCTTCTGATTTCAAATATTGCTGTCTAGTATCTAATGGGATTCGAAAATAGGTCAAAATTGTCTTTTTCTTTTTTATTATTATTATAACCTCTACAAAAGCAAACTTTATATAGAATATAGGTATCTTTCCTTTATTTTGATGCACAATGAATAGAAAAATCATGAAATAAATCTTAGGACAAGTAAAAAAAACTTTTGTCGACCTGTGTTATTTATTAAATCAAAATAAATTCAATTATTTAATTATTAAGGTAACATAATTTTAAATTATTGAAATTCGAACGTCAATTAAAAATTATTTAGTATTCAGAGAGTATTTTTTTTTAAATTCAATACAGTATATCAAGTCATATTATATAATCTTTGAAATTATAATATATAAATAAATCCATTATTGGTTACTGAAAAGAAAAACTAATTATTTAATGACGAAAGGATTGATTAATTGAAATTTTGAAATTTTCTTATCGAATGTCAACTATTACCATTATATTTTTCATTTCAGTTGACTAAATTTTCAGTAGAACTTTGAGTAGAATGTTTATGCTTAAATTATTGAGAATGTGGTAAATGTACTAAAATATTTTATTATCACTTTTAATCTTTCCAACAATACAAAATTTGATTAATTTACGGTATTTGAATAATTATTTTAAGATATAAAAAAGATACGAATTGTTTCATCAATCATTTATTGTTGCACTTATAAATTTCATTTGTTTTTCTAATTTTTAACTGTTTCAATTATCGTATATTGTTGTACTTATTTAAAAATAATATAATTTGTTTATACAAAATTAAAATTTAATTCAATCGGTATTTGTGTTTTTTTTATTATTTAGATTCATTAGGATAAATCTCAAATGTCAATCCTTATATTTATATTTGATTTAGAGATGAGATTTTTTTTCTAATTATTTTGGATGACAATGATAAATTGTCATTTGGAAATGAATATATTTGTTGATTGAATGAAGCTTTCTTTATGTAAATAATTTACCTATACTAGATTTCTCATTATAATTTTCATAATGGAATCAATCACTAAGTTTTAGAAAATGATTTTTGTTTATTAATTATTTTCATATGTTTTTGTTTATCATGACATCTGTCAATAGTCCAAAATAATATTCTATTTAGTATTTGAATAATTTGTTTTTAATTATGGTAAATTTTAAATAAATATTTTATATGATAAATTTTATACTGAGTAGCAATGATTTGACACTGAGTGATTGTTGAATCAATGTTTTGACAATGCGGGATTGTTGAATCAATGATTTGACAATGCTTGATTTTCGAAACAATCATATGACAATAAGTGATTGCAGAAACAATGAGTGATTGTTGACTTTTTAAAAAATACTCTTTGAATAGAAAATAGTTCAAACTTCAAAAGAATAGTAATATTTCTCAAGTAAAATCGATAGTATATTTTTATGAATAGAGTTGGGTATACCTTGGAATGAATATCTTGATTGTTTGATGAATGAAATCACACACAATAACACAAAAAGACACACACACACCACACACACAACACTATTTTGATTTAGTACACTAGACACACACTTGGACTTGATAATTGGGGGTGAACTGTCGATTTTCTCATTGACAGTGGGTAGAAGGGGCTCAATTTCGAAAATGGTATGATTTGAACCACGCGTTGCCTGTCCCGCATCGACTTGGAGAGGATTCGGCAACAATACAATAAATGCTCACTGACGGCATCGGCGGCGCGGACTGGTTGCTCGCTCAGCCAGTTGCTTGGATCCCGGCTCCCTCGACTCCCTCCCGGCGGCAAGCCAGACAGAGAGAGCCAATCTAGCACTCCCCCGCCAAGAATGCTGCCAACCATGCATGTATCAACGCAAAAACCCTAGCACACCACGAGAATAGATCCCCACCATTCGAGCACAAATAATTAACCATTCATGCAAAATAAAAGAGGAAAAATATTAAAAATTACTTTTCATCTTTCTTAATTCGTTCAGTGGATTCAAATTCATCTTTATCTCAAATATGGCCCCTCTATGCCTCGTGTAGGGGCAGCCGCAGAAAAATTTCCAGGGTGGGGGGGGGTGCAGAACTTGTAGATAAATGATTACCAGGGAGTGAATTAAGGTAGTTGTTTCACCATATGGGTTTTCTTATGAGGGGGTGGCGAAGCATTAGTAAAAAAGAAAAAAAAACAAAGTTTAAAAATATATTTTCATTAAGAAAATGTTAATTAAAGGACATTTGTTATTAATCTACTATTGTCGTATCGCTTTTCCATGGAAGCGTTTGTTGATGTAATCGATGTAAAAAATGTTGTTATAGGTAATTAAATGTGTATTTAGACGATACCTAATTATAGAAATTAATAAAAATGTTGTATGGATTTGATATTTGTAACATAATAAAATACAGGTTACAAACAGAGGGGGTAGGGTGTCGCGAAATTTTTTTATTCTCACTAAGAGGGTCGCGTCATGACAAAGGTTGAAAAAAATTGCTCTAGGAAATTTTGTTGAAAACTCTTAGATTTATAGATTTCATGAAACTTTTGAGGATTCGGATCATATCCTTTGTAGGAAATTTTATGAACTTTCATTTTGAAAATGAAGGTTATTTACGAAAAGTTGATAGTTTTTGAGTTATAAGCAAAAAACCGCCCAAAAATGAGATTTTTTTTTACCTTTTTTTGCATTTTTGACAATGTTCCGTAACGAAATTTTTAACCCGTTTTTTAGTAAGAACGGGTTCTTACTAGTTAAAACGCGTTTCACTAAATACCTTTGTGGTAACTAGAATTTACTGATTTTGGTTGAGTTTGGTTCAAAGGTCTAGAATCTTCATTTTTGAACTTCCGCCTCATTTTGGGGGTTTATTTTCAAAAAATTTTAAACGAAAATGCCAAAAATTACATCCTCTACTACTTACTTTCTAATTTTTGACATTTTCGTTTAAAAAATTTTGAAAATAAACACCTAAAATGAGGCGGAAGGTAAAAAATGAAGATTCTAGACCTTTGAACCAAACATCAGTAAATTCTAGTTGCAACAAAGGTATTCAGTTAAACGTATTTTAACTAGTAAGAACCCGTTCTTACTAAAAACGGGTTTTTACTGCAAAATATATATTTATATATACCATATTATTGAAATTTGATACTCTCTAAAAGATCAATTACATGTGTATAATTCCAGCTCTGTAACTCAAACGGATTCGGAGCTTCATGTGTGTCGAAAGAGGCTCGAAAGGGTTCATGTAAATAGCGTAGCGTGTACGGGCAATCCTCGAACTTGGCCTGCGCACGCTGTGCGCTTTGATATTCGAAAAGCATTCCCTTTAAGAGACTGATAGGAAGTAGCACTTTCCTCTTTCGAGTAAGGGGGGTGTGCTTCTTTACAAGCAGTTTAGAGTAATTAATATCTCAAAAGGAACAACAAGCCTACCTGAAACATATACCAACCCTCGCTTCATCGTCCCTATCTATATGAACGTTTTTAGCTAATTATATAAATTGTTTGAAGATGATTCTATGCTTGAATCACTCCTTTAAGAATGTCTCGTGAAATTCATAAACATGAGGATTAAAGTCGTAATAAAATTAAACTCAGACCAATAAAACGGTACAATTGATATGATACTACGCCATTACTCTGCTTAGTATCCTTTAATAGAAATTTACATTTTCAGAAATTGGAGCTCCAAACGCAGGTTAATTCATTAATATTATAGATTTAATCAATTATAAATAAATAAATAAATAAATAAATAAGAATATTAAATAATATTTTGATAAAAGAAATTAGAGGAGAATTTGAGGAAGGACGAGCTTACTAGTGAAGTATTGGGATGGCCTGCCAGGGTCCTGAATATTTGAGAGCTTCTATCTCAGAGATGAAAAAAGTTAATTTCATTTTGTAACTTCTAGGTGGAAGGAATCGATGCTCTTAATAGTTGGAAACCAGATTTAGGACATAAAACCGGATATTGTTGCCAAAAATCCAATGGTCAGTACGTATGTACACCCCCTGTGTTTCGCATCCAAAAGTCTCAGAGCTACGTAAATCGAAACTCAAGCTCGATATAGGCTTAAAGGAGTACAGAAAGCTTTTGGGTGAAATGGAATACCAGAAGTTTGCATGAAAGATTTTTCGTTTTTTTTTTATTTTCTCAAAAATGGCACTAACGATTTTGTTTTAAATTAGTGTACTTATCAAGTCTCATGAGTTATTAGTCGTGTATAAATTTTAATCCGATTGAAATAAAGGAAGGGGGTGTAAATTAGGACTGTAGCGATGATTTCAAATAAGTGAGAATGTGAAAGTCATATGGTGACCACACCAGTTGATTTTTTTACATTAGATTAGAACTGGGGATGCCAAAACTTAGATAACTTCAATTCAGTGAAAACTCAGTGTTGCCTTATTTCTAGACGCGTCGATAGAAGCCCCCCAAACATATCATTCGATTCAAACTCACTAGAATTCAGTAATAAAATTGCAATGCTAGGTGTCACTCTAGGGTCTGACCTTTCTTGGAATGACCATATCTCAACCATTGCTAAATCAGCAGCGCGCAAGCTTGATCTTCTATTTAGGGCTAAACGCTATTAGTCAACTTCTTACACTGTATAAGACTCAAATTCGTCCCTGTGTGCTCTCATCTGTGGAGAGGTGCCTCCAAGAATTCTCTTGCCACACTGGATGCAATTCAGAAACGAGCAATTAAACTAATAGGAGACCCTGCCCTAACTAACTCACTCGACTCCCTGGCTCACCGAAGAACCGTTTCTGCCCTTTCCCTGTATTACAGATACTATCATGGTGTCTGTTCAGTAGAGATGAAATCAATTATCACCCCTAGAGTCCTCTTTGCTAAAAACACGCGGTTTTCGAAAGATCAGCACCCCTTTGCTGTCAAATTGGATATAAGCCGAACCAACGCTTACGCCAAATCTTTTATTCCTATGACCTCAAGAGAATGGAACTCACTTCCAGCCAACGTCTTCCCCGCAACTTATAACCTTCATCTGTTTAAGACCCGCATCCATAGATACCTTCAACTCCTACCCAGCCCATAAAATCCCCTCTTCTTCTTCTTTTCACGACGAAGGGACCAACCCAGGCCTTTAGGAGAAGCATCTTTTTGGTGTATCTCCTTCTCTCATCAATATAATTAAAAAAAAAGTTTTATTTTTTGATAAAAATTTCTAATTTCTCAAATTTTAAACTCAATATTTGGTTACACTTCAAAATTTACCTTTTAATAATTTTAGCTTTAAACATATCAAAGATTTATTCAAATGCTGATTTTAGGGATTTAGAAATAAACAATCGTTTTAGTCAAAGTGCAAACGGCCCTTCCTAGAATAATAGAAATTAAGAAATTAATCTCTAATAATTTGGAACAAGTCTGGACTTGTATTCGGCTTACTTGATGGGTGTCATAACTCGAAAGGTTGAGAGATTATTCTATCCGTGCACTTTTTAATAATTTCCTCAATCTGATTTTAATTAATGAATCGCTCACCAGCATATATTTATTAAATAATAAAGTAAAAAATGTTTATATAGGAATAACATTCACGTCTTTATAGTTTAATTTATTATTGATGAGTTTCTTCTTTATAATGACACACCAGTTGATTTTTTAATCTGTGACTTTCAAAAGTATATGAAAATAAATAAATTTACTTCATTTTTTTTTAATTCATTTTTCTTAACTTTGGTTTGTTGTTAATGCGGGGTAAGTAAAAGTTATGTGATATCCACTAAATGCGATTTCTTCTACTTGTACCATACTCACTTTCATTTGTTGATTATTACTTTGAAGAGCTTAGAGAAATATCGGGCTTAAGGTCACTGAAACAACCCTTTAATTATTTTAAATTGCCAAGCTTTAGATCATTTATTAAATCATCTTCAGAGCCTTGAAATCGACCTTAGAGGGTTATGTAAATTTAATAGCAGGTTTATATTACGTTATTCATTCGATAAGTACTATGTTACAGATAAAGTAAAAAGTTGGAAAAGTTAGACACGGTCGAGTTTTACCGCCACCTATAATATGAACTTACTTAACGAGCACATATAGACATATATATCAAAGTCTAATAAAAAATGCATAATTAATTTCGAAATTGTTTGAAACTAAGTATTAAAATATGTATAATTAAAACCTATTTATTAGACATAAACTTCAACAATTACAAAAATGATCAAAGAAATTTACAGATTATCCAAAATTTGTAGAATGTTCTCTTTATTCTAATAAATAATATGTCCTAGAATGATTTCATTGAATTTGATAAGGCGTATCTAATATAATGCTATAGTGATGAAAATTTACTATCCGGAGCGGGATTTAATTATGATTTCGCACTAATCACTATACTTTAATCTAAATAAAGAAGATTAATTAAAAAGGCCTTAAGCATTTTAAAGGCACTGATCTCAGATATTAAACACAGTGTAAAATATTATTTCATAACAGCTCAAGAAATAGATGAAGAAATCGATGGTAATTATAAGATTTTTCTCAAATTATCTGACAGTACTTAATTTGTAAATATAGAAGGATCAAATATTTTATTTTTTACTGATACCTACTAAGAAATATTTAGGGACTTTTATGAACAGAAAACTGATTAGCAAAAGTCTGATATTGTGTTCTAGAGTTTAGTTTGATTCTAGAGAGCGCTTTTAAAATGCAGACTTTTCTTGGAATGACCACACTACTTTTGTAGCAAAAGCTTCTGCATGTAAGCTTGGTTTCCTTTTCGGGACCAGAAGGTTTTTTACATCCAGTAAACTTATTAACCAAAATAGTGTTCATATTCGCCCCCCTCTCTCGAATATATATGATTCGCATCTGAAGAAAGAAATCTTCAAGCATTCTTTAGCCAGTCTGGATGTAATTCAAAGGTGAGCTATCAGAATAATAGGAGATTCAATTAGCATTCTCGATTCCCTGGCCCATCGTAGAACTAATAGTTCAAAGTTCCGCCGTGCTGTCAACATCGAAGTGATATTTACCTATAAAGAAGTAGATTCAAGATCGAAGAGACTCCAAAAAATTTGTCTCAAAAGTCTAACTTGATTTGATAAGTATTATAATACAAAATTTTTTATAATTATTGTTAATTATAAATTTTTAACTGGAAATTTCAACAAAAATGTGAGTAACATAACCTATAATCTACACTAAGTTGGCGCATTGTCTAAGCATTCAATAGCAACCTAGTTCAGTAAACTGCCGCATAGCCGAACTTGTGCAAAGTGCCATAGTGCTGGCGCTGACAGAAACGGCGACCAAGGTAACTAATTGGGCGCGGCAAATACGAAATGAGTGCAGAACGTAAAAATTATGTCTGCGTGGCATGCAAGAAGGAAGTGAAGACCAGTGGATTAGAATGCGAAAAGTGTGCGAATTCCTTTTATCATCCTGGTTGTATGACTAAGCACAAGATCAATAAGGATAACGAAATGATACCATGTAAAGGCCCATTCAAAGAAATTACTAATGAGAAGAATAAAACGGAGACGAAGAAATCGGACAACAATAAAGGATTAACTGGAGCCGTAGGGACAGCAACAAACGTGCCGAGAAGTACCGACAAACAAAATATGGACACGAAAATAGACTGGCTGGTGGAAACATTGAAGGAAGTGCGAGATGAAGTAACATGCAAGAGTGAAATAAAGACGATGATCAAACAAATAATTCACGAAGAACTACAAGCCTTCAAACAGGAATTAGAAGATACTATGAAGAAAATTATAAATGTGAAAACCACGGAAATCATAGAAAGTCAAGTGAAAAGTTACAGTGAAACAGCGAAAGGTAGCAATAATGAAAGTATTTTGATCGTCAAACCGAGGACAGAACAAGAGAGTGAAACGACTAAGAAATTGATTAAAGAAAAAGTGGACATAAAAAACCTAGCGATAGGGATAACAAAAATCAAAAAAGGAAGCAAAGGATCGATCATTCTGGGCTGCGAAAATGACAATGAAATAAAAAAACTGAAAGACACAGTACAAGAGAAGCTAGGCAATGAATTCGACATCACGGAACCAAAGAAGAGAAGACCAAAAATAAAAATTATAAATGTAAGTGAAGAAGAAATGAACCTGAAAGATGAAAACCTGGTAGATACGATTCTAAAACAGAATGAAATCAATGAAAAAGAAAAAGGATTTCATATAAGAATAGTGAAAAAAATTGTTAAGGAGAAGTTCAACGGGAGGACGCGAACAGTAGAAGGAGAAAGAAGAAAAGAAGGCTCATTAATACTCGAGGTAGATGAAACGACGCATGAACAAATAATAAGAAAAGAAAAGGTAAGCATGGGATGGAAAAAATGTCGTGTATTTGATTACTTCAGTGTTAAAAGGTGCTACAAATGCTGGGGATATTTTCATATTGCCAAAAATTGTTTAAGGGAAGAGACATGCTACAAATGTGCGGGTAATCACAAAGCAAATGATTGTACGACAACAACAAAGAGGTGTGTGAATTGCCTACACAAAAACAGAGCATACAACTTGAACCTGAATGATGAACATGAGGCTGTGAGTGTGGAATGCCCGACATATATCAGAGCGTTAGAAGAAGAGAAAAAGAGAACAGGATGGGAGTCTACAAAATAGCAACAACAGAGGGAATCAATTATATACATGAATGCTCAAAGTCTGATGGCGCATAAAGATGAAATTCAACACCAGATTATGAAGAAGATGAAGCCGGCGTTCTTGGCGCTTTCGGAGACAAGATTGATAGAGGACATTGAAGATAGTGAAGTGAATGTGCCGGGTTATAGTGTCGCTAGATGTGATGCGGAAAACAGGAACACAGGGGGAGTCATGTTATATGTAAGAAACGACATAATATATCAAGTAATATTAAAAGAAAAAATAATATCTAACTGTTGGTGTATTGCGGTGGAAGTAAAAAGTAATATGTATAAAGGAGTGATCGCGGTTGTATACCACTCGCCGAGTGCATCAGATGGTGATTTTATACGTTTTTTAGAGAATATAGTGAACACTCTGATAGTAAAAAAAATGTATAGTGATGGGGGACGTTAATATAAACTTATTGACAGACTCATTTTATACGAAAAAATTAAAAACAGAAATGCTATGTTTGGGTATGAAACAATATGTTGATAAACCAACGAGAGTTACGAAAGATAGTAAAACATTGATAGATGTAGTTTTCGCTAATATTAATATAAATTGTAGGGTACATGATGAACCAAAGATAACAGATCATTCATGTATAAGCGTTGAATTTGTTATAAACAAAAAATATGAAAAATATAGAGAAATTACCAGTAGAGATTATAGTAAATTTCACATAGGGGAATTCCTCAGTACAGTGGAAACAAGTCTCGAACATAACGACGAGCTAGAATTAAACTTAAGAGCTGAGAAATTTGTTCAGAGTATAGTGAGTGCATTAGACACGACTGCACCTAAGAAAAAATTTAGGATACCAAAAATATGGGAAGGGAAGAAATGGTACTCGGAGGAGATAAGAATAGCTACGAAGAAAAGAGATGAATCATATACTACGGCGCTAAATACGAATACCGAACAAGCTTGGCTTCAATTTAAATTTGAAAGAAATATGGTAGTCAAATTGATTAGAAGGAAAAGGAAAGAATATTATGAAGATATGATAGACAAGAATAAAAATGATCCGAGAATGATGTGGAAAACTCTAAAAGAAATAATAAAAGGAGAAGATACGGGGACAAGGAAGATACATAATGTCGATTTTGAAATATTAAATAATACAGAGGAATGTGAGTTAGCAGATAAATTTAATTTATATTATACAAAGAGTATTAAGGATATAACTAAGACAATAAATAGAGAAAGCAACAGTCAAAAAACTATTTATACTATAGAAAACAAGGGAATGATAGAAAATTTTGAATTGGTTGATGTACACCAAGTTGAACGAATCATTATGAACTTGCCACACAAGAAAGGAACCGATGAAGGAATAAGTAGTGACTTAATGAAAGCAAGCGTCCTAGTTATAAAGAGAGAATTAATGGGTATAATAAATGATTCGTTAAGTAGGGGCATATGCCCTGAGGGATGGAAAACATCAACAATTATACCAATTCCTAAAATAGCAAAACCAAACAAAGCAAGTGAATATAGGCCAATAAATGTATTGCCGATTTATGAAAAAGTATTGGAATTGGTGGTAAAAAACCAAATAGAAATCTATATAGAAAACAACAAAATAATAACGGAACACCAATCGGGATTTAGAAAAAATCACTCTTGTGAAACGGCAATACAAACTGTTATTGATGATTGGAAACTCACAATAAGTGAAGGAGAAATAATAGGAGTCATATTTCTGGACTTGAAACGAGCATTTGAGACAGTAGATAGGGAAATATTATTAGATAAATTATATCAATATGGAATGAGAGGAATGGTATTAAAATGGTTAAAGTCATATCTAAATAATAGAACGCAAAAAGTTAAATTTAATAACCAATGCTCTAAATCTATTATAACAGAGTACGGGGTCCCACAGGGATCTGTATTGGGCCCACTGTTGTTCTCGTTGTATATAAATGATATAATTCAGATTTGCCCAAAGGAATGCACGATAAAAATGTTTGCAGATGACACAATTATATATGTGAAGGGGGGTGGCAGTGCTGAGATTGAGACGAGACTGAATGAAGTATTACACATTATTGAAAAGTGGATGAATAATAATGGACTGAAAATGAATGCTACCAAGACGAAATATATGTTAATTAAAAGTGTGCGAAAAGAACTGAGGAAAAACACAATACTAAAAGGTTTAGATGGCACAGAAATAGAACGCGTGGAAAAGATAAAGTATCTAGGTGTTATTATCGATAGTGAACTTAAATTTGATGATCACTGCGACTACATGCTAAAGAAAATAGGGAAAAAATTAGTTTCTTAAACAGAATAGGAAATAGCATATCTGACTATACTAGATGTATAGTCTATAAATCAATTATAGCGCCACATTTTGAATATTGTGCGACGTTGTTAGTGGGAATGGGAGAGACTCAGCTGTCGAAGCTGCAGATAATGCAAAATCGAGCTATGAGAGTAATAATACAGTGTAATAGGTATACTAGGGTGGAAGAAATGCTACAAGTATTGCAATTTATGTCTATAAGGCAAAGGTTGTACTATAATGTTTGTATTTTTATTTTTAAAATTATAAAGGGAATGCTGCCCATAGAATTAGGAAATAAAATAGTATTAGTGGAGGGTCGAACGAGGCAAGCAGACAATATTATGATACAATTTCGAAGAACGAAAAGTGCGCAAAAAAGTTTATTTTATGAAGGCATAAAAATGTATAATGACATTCCAACAGAGTTAAAACAATGTGACAGTCTTATAATATTTAAACGAAAATTAAAAGAATACATTTTACAAAGATAATAATCTTTATTAGCTATTGTAGCTATACATCATATTTTTCATTAATATGTCCTATTATATTGAAACTGTTAATGTGAAGAATTATATTATTTGTACCTAAAATTGTAAATTAATATGTCAAACTATATGTAAAATATAAATGTAAACTATAAATGTAAAAAAAAATAGCCGAGAAGGCTAATAATAAAGATCAATCAATTGTATTAAATCTTTCCCTTTTTTTTATGTAGATATACCAACTTATATATAGCCATCATGGTGTTTGTTCTGACGAGATCACTAATACCTTTAAAGCCTCATTTACGTAGAACACACGATTTTCAAACATTCAACATCCCTTCTCGATTAAATTTATTAGTTTATTAGCCTTTGAATATAAATATTTGTCTAATAACAGCAATTTTTGGGTCTAATTTTAATTGCTTCTTCCCAGTGAGCATTAGTTTATTTGGATGATTTATAGGTGGGAATTAAATATAGGACAATTTGATCTAGAAATTTGTAAAAGCTATATGGTAGGGCGTACCATTTTTGTGACGATAACTATTCCTAATGAGACGGCTTAAATTTCTGTGAATTTTTTTAAAATACATAAAGGGGAATCAGTCCCGATTATATTGTAATTAATTTACAGATCTATTTGGTCTTTAAAATTAAAATGATATAAATACCTAAAAAGATGGGAGATGGTTATTATATATAGTTAGGTGGTATGTTTAAATCAAGCCAGATTTTTTTAAAATTATTTAGAACCTGCACACCGTTTCTAGTATAATTTAAACCAGGGGTGGCCAACCTTTAGGCTTAAAAGGGCCACATTTGAAGAAAAAATGAATATGAGGAATGATAATTTATTTTTAAAAGGGTCACGGATATAATAATCCCTGACTATCCATTATTTATTGACATGTTAGAACGTGCAATGATCTAAAAGACAAGTCCTGACAAGTTTTAGTTTAGGAGAAAAATTATCAATTAATTGTGATTGTTCTAGAAAACCCCAATTCCTCCTCTTCTTGTACTAGAATGAATGATATAACTATAGACTTGCTTAGTGTCGTAGCATATAAATTACTGAAATAATAAATATTTTCGAAAATGAAAATATGAGAAGAATAATTTTTAAATATTCGAAACTTCATTGTTTTTTTTTTTTTTTATCTTATACCAAGGGTTGAGCTTATCATTTTGCTTTTGGTGAATTTTATTCTCGAAAAAAGCTTCACGTATTGTTCAAATATACATTCATATTTCGGAAAAGCGAATAAATATATCTCTATATATAAATCTCAATGTTTTAAGGAAGTTTATGATTTTATGTTGGGCCACACTCATTGCAGTGCTGGACCACGGACAGCCCTGATTTAAACAATAGAAATTATTTATTTTTTGAATTAAGCTTTACTGTTGCTACTAAGGAAGAAGATTATTTTTATTTCCATATTAGGTATATATAAGATTCGAAAGAAAGTTTAATCATCTTTGAAATCTTAGAAAAACTCCAACAAAGAAGTATTTTTGACAAATCAATACAATGACAAGCGGCAATTTAAGCGAATAAAAATGTAAATTGTTATTTCAGTTTCCTGTTGAAATAAGATCACGTGTGAGCATGGCAAAATGCAGTGTGTTTGTCTATGTTTCTTATACTTCATTTGTTAATTTCTAAGTTGATGTTTAAGTTTCATATTTTCGTTAATCTCTTTTGGTCCGCGTTCAAATCTCCTGAGTATTGTATACTTTAATCAATTTATAAGCTTGTGGCTATCATTTATTTTCCTTTAGTTTTTCTTGACTGTCCCTCTCTGTCAAATCCTCGATGCTGAAACATCTGTCTTGTAAAACGCTTGACACGGCTTGTCTTGAAATTAATTTATATTTTCTGATAGGATCTAACCAACACTCCTTTGACTAATCGTCCATTTCTTTTTTTCACTTAAGTAATTCTTTGTCATAAAAAAACAACAACCAAAGCTGTTTATATATATACATCATATGAAATAGAAATCTCATAATATACCTATTAATGACATAGACTTTAATTATTATGTTAACACATGAAATGCTTGAATGTGAAGAAATTAAAATAATCTCCTCACTCCAAGCTTTGAAATAAAAATAAGTCCTTCAACCCAGTGAATAAAAAATAAGTATTTGATTGATTATTGCAAAATATCGAAAAATTTCTTGAGTATATTTTGACAATTAGACGAGTAGTCAACATACTACAAGATATCATAAATGTCTGGACAAAAGAGGTAAATTTCTGAAGTTACTTAAGTATCAATAAATTGAGGGCTAGAATTTTCAATAGATCTAGACATCCAATGACTTCTACAGAGTTAATTCACACAACCATCTTCCAAAAATACCACGTAACATCACATCACAGCAAACAAAGGAGGTATAGGTCTTTACGGAATCTTTCAGACAGTATGGCTGACTCTCGGAAAAAGTAACATAATCTAGTGGTACATTAATCAGAATAATTTTAAGTGACTTTTTAATAGATTATGCGAAAGGTGAAGCGCGATAGCAATCAAATTAGTGAAACAAGCTTACCTAAGAAAATAATTTAAATTTGTAAATAATTTATTACAGAAAATGTAAATCGACTCCCTGGCTCATCGAAGAAACGTTTCTGCCCTTTCCCTGTACTACAGATACTATCATGGTGTCTGTTCAGTCGAGCTGAAATCAATTATCCTCCCCCCTAAAGCACTTTTTAAGAGAAACATGCGGTTTTCGAAAGCTCAGCACCCCATCGCTCTCAAGCTGGATAAAAATCGAACAAGCGCTTTCGCTAACACTTTTATTCCTATGACCTCCAGAGACTGGAACTCACTCCCACCCACCGTCTTCCCCGCGACTTATAACCTTCAGCTGTTTAAGACCCGTACAGATAGCTTCTGACCCCTACCCACCTCTTAAAAACTCTTCTTCTTACTCTTTTCACGATGGAAGGGCCAACCCAGGCCTTTAGGGGATGCACCTTTTTGGTGTAACTCCTTCTCTCATCATTTTCATTAAAAAAAATAGTTCAATCTTTGAAAAGAAGATAAGAGAATCAAATACTCCTAATTTACAAACATTAACTTATGTTGTCTTAAAATGTATTTTTCTTCTCTAATAATGTCGTTCCAACTTTTTCGGGAACTATATTTGCATGACTGCATCTTACATCAGTGGCTTCCTAGGGATATCTAGAGTCCACTTGTATTTTATACCTACTACTGTGATTTCATGACAAACAGAAAATATGTAAGACTGACACCGAATTACTTCATTTCTGATTTAGTCTAATCTTTATATTTTTAGTGATCTTCTGAGAAATCTCTCTCTGCAGACGTTATGTTTGAGATAGTACCACACTCTTTCATCAATATTGAATAAAGAGTAAAGGTAGAAATCGTCATGGGATAATAAAATAATTCTGGAGACTTGTTGAGATAGTTTTTTTTTCTTCTTTGAATTTTATAAATTGCGACAAATATTGGACGTAGTTAGCTCGGATTTTAATGGTGGTAATATAATATAATATCCAAGGTAATAAAATTGTATAATACTTGTTTGAAGGTTTGACCAGTCAGAACAATTATTTTCCTCTTGATTAAATCTTTCCGCAAATTAAAACTTGTGACATTTATATATTCGAAACTATCAGATTAATGTTTATATCTTCCTGCGCTAAACAAAAACAAAAGATTGACAGTTTGCAGAATAATTTTGAAGTATAACTCGATAATATCAAAGCCAAATGGGATCTTCATCTTTAGTTGGAATTCCAAACTCCAATGGTATTTGGCTTGCTTTAGCATCGTTTTACATGTAACTGTTTCCGAGGTAACCAATTTTGACATCCCGCATGTCCGTTTCTACGCACTCCCTTCGTCTTACACGCGTGCGTCCTGGGGTTTTGTTCCGGGTGGCATGACCCCGTAAATGTGATAAGCCAGGCGGGTGTTAAAACGACATATATTCACTTTGATAATTGTTATAGTAAATTAAAAAAAAATATATTCATTACACACCTATATGAATACATATATTCAAATTTAACATTTTGTAATTAGAAGAAGTCTCAAGATACACTATCTAAATATGATTTGAAGAGAATTATTGAAAGAGGTACTCACCCTTGCTTTCGGAGTCTGCTTTAAACCGATTGCTGGTTGACTTCGATTGCTCTGAAAAAATAATAAAAATTAGAATGATAAAAAATAATACAAATATTGTTTAATATTTTGTAATTTTTTAAATATAGATTTTAAAATTCTATTTCCTTATAAAAGAAAGTTTAATTAGCTAATTTTGATTAAATATTAATCTGTGTAATTATGAGATATTTATATGGATGTGTATATTTATTTACATCAAACAGAGGGCACACTCTTTGATTTTTTATATAGATTTTATTTTTGCTTGAGATAAATTTTTGCTAGAATTTATAAACGGTTGAAAATATCTCTAAAATATGTGATGTGGTTGTATTATGACTTTACCATAAGCCCATCCCTCGTATGATGAAATCAAATAAAAAAAAAACGATAACAGACATCCATACATCCATCCATCCATCCATCCATCCATACATCCGCACGCACTAAATGAAAAAATCGCACTTTTTGGCCTCTCGACGAGACCCCATGTAATTATTGGCAAAACCGTCACGTGCTAAAATTCAACCTAATTGAACTACAATTTGTGAACATAATTGAGTCCATGGGTTCAGTAGTCTTTACCTGAGGACCCTTTGAAGTCGCGCTTGCCGCTAGACCGATTACAATACTTTCCCCATGCTTCGCATTGGATAAAGTAAAAATGAAATCTATTATTTGACTAATAGTTTCACAGGGATTTAAAGTGTAACTGTGGAAAATTTGGTCCAAATCGGACTAAGGGTTAGAATTTTTAACATCCCCTAATTTTCGGTCCGATTTCAAACTAAATCTAATCAGATCTTAATCTCAATATAAAATATCAAAATGAAAAATTTTGTTGGAGAACCTTCATTGGTTTTTGAGCTAGAACGTATACAAAATTTGCTAACACACGAACTAACTCACCCACTAACTAACAGAAATTTGGACAAAATAGTTAATATCCCCCGAGGGGTGAACCGCGACCTAAAATCGTGTACACCTTGTTCCACTTCCACTTTCGTACACCTAATTCTAATCGCGGTTCACCCCTCGATATCCATAAAAAATAAATTTTTCGATGTTCACTATAGAAAAATTTATTGTAGACAGAAACACTATGAATTCGCTAAATTTTTTTATCAAAATAATTTTAAATAATCAATGCAAAGATTTAAGCATCTTTTTCGAGTTTCATTTTTTGAAGAAAGATGAAATTTTTTCAAAAACCAACCCAAATTATGTAAATAATCATTATAATATTAAAACGCTCTCTGATATGCAATGTAAAAATATTTATACTAAAATCTTAGATTCGGTCCTAAATAAAATTAAATTCAGTTCTTAAAATAGTTTTAGTTGTTTTTGAGATATTTCAAAAATACGAAGCAAAAACCACTTTTTTCATGCACGACTACCATATTTTAAAGTAAAAAGACATTTTTATAGTGTAATTGTTCTTTCTTTAGGATTCAGTAGAAACATAAAACGAAACAGAATTTGACTCTCTGGTTTTCCGTTTGTCACTAATTTGTAGCTTCTAGAGTAAATAAATAATAAGACACAGACCTGAAATTATTATCAGTATTAGTATTATTTAATAGTTTTTGCTCAAAATAACAAACTATAGCAAATTTCAAAAAACTAATAATATTGGAAAAATCAAATTTTTCTCGAGTTGAAAATTAAAAACATTATTTATCCTGGAGACTTGGCATTAAATTTACTATGAATTTAATAGAATCAGAGATAAAGTGATCAAAAAGTCGTGTATTTTTATTTGTATAACACTGCGTAAAGTGGTTTATTTCAAAAAGTTCTAATAAACTATTCATTCACCAAAGTTTTAATCAATTCGTAAAATAATAAGCTGTTAAAATAATATATATATATATATATCCTGCGAGTTTGGTTACGGCGGACGCCGTTTCTCGCTTCCCATTCTCCATGACCTTCTGTCGGCACAGTCTTCCTCTTCCAGCCCACGGGCTTGCATGGCATTTTGGATTCCCTGAAACCACGATCTCGGCGGCCTTCCACGCTTTCTTCTTTCTGGGGGCTGCCAATTCCAAACTTTCTTGGGCCAGCGTTCATCTGACATCCTACTGACGTGTCCAAACCACATCAGTTGCTTATATTCGATCGTGTCGATGATGTTGCCTTGGACGTTCATTTTTTGGCGAATGTGTTCGTTCCTTATATGCTGCAGTCTTGAGACACCTGCTGAACGTCTCCAAAAATCCATTTCTAACGCCAGCAGGCGTGAACTGTTTCTCTTGGTTACCTCCCAGACTTCGCTTCCGTAGGTCACGATGCTCTCGACGATGGTCTTATAGATGGCAGCCTTATTGTTCTTCGATATTTCCTTACTCCACAGGATCGAGTTCAGCTGTCCTATTACTCGCCTGCCTTGATTTATTTTATTAGTAATATCTAGGTCACTTTTTCCTGCCTTTCCTAGTATTACCCCCAAATATTTAAACTGGTTGGTATTTCTTATACAGTTGTTATCCAGGACAAGGTCTTTTCCCGCCTCACCAAGTGCCAGATACTCTGTTTTTTGGAAATTAATTTCAAGGCCCCATTTTTCATATTCTTCCTTTAGCTTTCGGAGCATATAGAAAGCGTCATCTTCGTCTCCCGCAATCAGGACCTGGTCGTCAGCAAAGAGTAAGGTATATAGTGTGCAATTTTCTATTTGTATGCCCATACCGGAACACTTTCTTCTCCAGGATACCAGGGAAGCTTCAAGATACAATTTAAAGAGTGTCGGAGCAAGGGCGCATCCTTGTCGGAGACCTTTTGTTACCGGAAAATACGCGGATAATTCTTTACCTATTTTGACAGAACTGGAGCAGCCTTCGTAGAACCTTCTTGTAGCATTGATATACATAGGGTTGATACCTCCTAATTTCATGCTGTTCCATAGCTTGCCTAATGGAACGGTATCATAAGCCTTTTGGAGGTCCACGAATATCAGATGGACTGGACGGTCGCGCCCCAATCTCTTTTCCAGCAAGATCTTTAAGGTAAAAATACCATCAATACAGGACCTTCCCGCCCTAAATCCATTCTGGTCTTCTGATTCTCTGATATCCTCTTCTATCCTTTGTTTCATAACTCGTCCGTAGAGTCTCGCCATAGATGATACGACACTAATCCCTCGGTAGTTTGTACATAATTTTCTGTTCCCCTTTTTAAATATTGGTGTTATTAAGGCCTTTCTCCATTCTTCAGGAACTGTTAAAATAATAATAATAATAATAATTTATCATAAATATTTAGAAACAAAAAACATCATTATTTCAAGTTAGAAATACACTAACCGGCAAAAAAACGCAACACCTAATTTTTTTGTAATTTTTAATGTTTTACTTTTATAATATCAATTTTTTAACAAAGTTTAAATATTTAAATCATTATTTTAAATAACTTTAAACACTTTTAATCTATATTATTAATAATTTAATTACAAATCTCTAACATTGTTTCAAAATATCAAATTTTCTTAAATTAGATTAATCAATACAATTTTTCCTGAAAATTAAATTTTGTGATTTCAGTTGAGAAAAATCATTAAAAGATGATCCGCTTGGTGATTATTTGTGATAATTAAGTGTGACAATTTAAACTTAAATTAGAACTTTGATGAAAAAATAAACTTTAAGATACATTTTTAAACTTAAATTAAAATTTTTATATTTAAAATTGTCTTAGAAATTATATTAATGAATTTAATTTGTTCAAAGATAAATATTATAAAATTAAAATATACAAAATAAAAAAAATTTGGTGTTGCGTTTTTTTGCCGGTAAGGGGGATTGAATATATAACATCTTAGATTTCAAATTCATTTGGTGATCCATCCGAATGTCATGCGGGCTATACGCAAAATGACGTTGGATTGTAGCTAAATGGATCACATCTTTTTCTCTCTTGGTCCAGACTTAAGACTCCGCAGACTCCAATAGCGTCATCCGCTGTAGTCTCGCGAAATATATGTTTTCCAAAAAGCGCGGTCAAAACAATTCTAGTTGATATATCAATTATTCTTTGATATATTGACGAGAAAAATTATAAATTTTATTTAGAAACAAAAAAGTTGAGAATTTTTGTACGTGTTATATATTTGACTGTTTGTTTCACTTAGTTACTATTTTGAGCTTAATTTAGGTTTGACTTTCACTTAGTCCCTATATATATATATGTATTTAGTACAAAGCTCTATGTGGGACACAGAGGTTTTTATAGTATGTACCAATGTGATTGGATCACTTTTTTAATGTGAAAGAACGAAACAAGACTGGTTCATGTGTTAGTTCAGTTGCCTATCTCCAAGGCGCTAGACTTTACTTATTTTTACAAACCATAATAAATAATTCCCTTCTAATAAAAACATTTGACGACACTTATTGAAAACAAATAAACTTCAACTTGTCCTTTTAAAAAGTTTAGGAACCAATAAAACGAGATATCTTTCTATCAGCAACAGTCGAAAAAGTTAAAAAAAAAAAAATAATATATACCGATAGTTATAGCAAAAAGTTTTTAATATATATTTTCATTTAGAGACAGGATAAAATATAACAATAAATTTAAAAGTTAATTGAATGTAAGGAAAAAAAATCCTAAATAGCTAAAAAATAAAAGAGTTTGCTCCTTTCAAGAAAAAAACAAGGCACAAATTATGAATCATTTGAATACAAGAAGTTTCAAGAATTGAAAACAAGTTATAAAAATATTTTTTATAAAAAAAAAATAAAATAAAACCGAGTTCAAAAAAATTAAATGCAACAAATAAATTAATAATAGCTCAAAAATAAAATAAAATCCACTAAAAGGTATAAAATAATTATCTAATTTAGTTAAAACTAAACGACGAAATATTAACATGAAATCACTTTTTGAAGTCGGTGTAAAACATATACATTTTATAAGTAGAACTCGACGGATTTTACTTAGTTTGGCAGGTAAGGTCGCTTATATAGTTAGTTTATTACCGAGTTCAAAAAATTATTTCATGTTAATATTTCATCGTTTAGTTGTAACTAAATTAGACAATTATTTTATATCTTTTAGTCGATTTTATTTGATTTTTGAATTATTATTAATTTATTTGTTGCATTTAATTTTTTTGAAGTCGGTTTTATTTTTTTTTATAAAAATTATTTTTATTTTTCTCTTTTTAGTGATGTTATTATTATAATGGTGAATGCATCTCGTAAGAGAAAGCGTCGTGCGAATGAATCAGAAAATGATAATAAAATTCAATTCATGAATATAGAAATTCTCTCGAAACGTTTGCGGGTTTTAAATGAATGTTTTAAGATTTTTTTATTATAATTTCGATTATTTGCTCATAAGAATTGGAGATTTACGTTATTTTGTCATTGATCATATCATCAGAACTTGAAGAAATTAATATGAGCTATACTGATCCAAACGCAGAAAGAATCATTCAAATCGATTGATAAACAAAGAAGTTATGGGTGAACAAACATAATCAATGAAAAAAAAAAACGGGACCAATCGGAAAGTATACTGAACCCAATGCAAAAAAAATCATCAAAATCGATTCACAATTGGCGAAGATATCATGTAAGATAGACACAAAAAAAAATTCAGTCGAATTGAGGACCTCCTCCTTTTTTGAATTCGGTTAAAAAGTGTTAAATATATGGATGTGTATATCTTTAAAAATGATGAATAGAATTTGAGAATGTAAGAGAGAAAAGAAAATTTCTCAAAGGGGACATGTGTCTCCCTCTATCTACACTGCATTCAACTTATGCCTAGGAACCAGATGCGTGACTGAAGTCAATAAAATGCATGCATGGGTCATTACATAACTCGGGGGTTAGGGGTTGAAACAGGGATGATGGACTAGAAGGGTAGATTACTGGCTAGGCCGACGCGTCTGGAGGGGACAAAAGGGCAAATCGGAGGAGTCAGCGAACTCCCTACACTTTAGATTGGGAAATAGATAACAAACCAAAACAATAGAAATCAAAGGAAAAAGTGAAACCTTTTACAAGGGTTCGTACGCTTTCCGCTAATTTGGCAATTTTAAACGGTTTATGCTACGAATTTGATACTTGTCAAAAAGGCAGAATTTATAAGATAATATCCAATGTCACAACGATTGGAAAAACCCTCTGGATTTCTCATTAAGTATTAGCAGAGTAGCAATTTTGCTCAAAAAGCTAACACTAATCTATGAGTGAACATTGTATTGTATTTATTTTGATTAGTTATGTCTATTGATTAAATTATTAAAGTTGTTATAGGAAAATGGGGACTGTATTTTTTATGCAGATAATTTATATTTTATTGCGAATGTTTCGTCAACTTTGTTGACTTTTTCAGGGCTCAAATAGTTAACTTCCCTGCATATTTGTCATTTTTATAAAAAAAAAAAATATTTTATGCCCATAATTTTAATGTATTATTTTGTTTATATTAATGTTATTGTCTTATTTTATAAGTTATTATAATGTATTATTTTGTTTATATTAATGTTATTGTCTTATTTTATAAGTTATTATAATGTATTATTTTGTCTTTACTTTACCATACAGGGTATGGTCAAGTATTGTAATCGTGCATGAAAAAAGTGTTTTTTTCCTTCTTTTTTTCGAAATATCTCAAAAACTCAGAAACTATTTTGATTAAAAAAATTGAGCAAAATCATAGCATTTTGGTCTACTAAAAAGGCATTAATAAGTGAACATCTAAAAAATTATATTTTTTGAGATAATAATTGTTTTGTCAAAATGTCTGTTAGCCTGGTTGTCCGGTTGTCTGGTTGTCCGTTAGTCTGTGCGTTACCAAATTTTTGTGGACGAGCTAGCTCAAAAACTAGTTTGAATATCGAAACCAAATTTCATAGGTCGTTTTGGTCCAGTGAGGTTAAGAGATGATGCGATTTTGGAAGATATCGACCCAAAATTAAGGCTGGTGGAGGGGGGGGGCGGGTATAGGGTCAAAAAATGAAAATCTAGACGATTTGCCAAACTCAACCAAATTTTGTATACATAATCAGTGGACCCCTAGAAGTCTAAAAATGCAAAAACTAACCGGCCAAAATGGGGGGGTGTATGGTCAAAAAATGAAAATCTAGGCTCTTGTACCAAACTCAACCAAATTTTGTATACATAATCAGTGGACCCCTAGAAGTCTAAAAATGCAAAAACTAACCGGCCAAAATGGGGGGGGGGGGTGTATGGTCAAAAAATGAAAATCTAGGCTCTTGTACCAAACTCAACCAAATTTTGTATACATAATCAGTGGGCCCCATGGATTCTAAAAATGGAAAAACTAACTCCCCCCCTACTTGAATATAAATTTTATTAAATATTAAATATAAGTGAGGGGCCAGGTTGTATGGTAAAGTCAAGTGGATGGCCACATCAGAACACCTCAGCTTATTTATTATTAATATTGTTATAATATATTATGTTTGATAAATATTGTACTATATCACTGTATATTAGGCATTAGCCGTTGAAATAAAATAAATAAGGAAAAAAAATAAAGATAAATATAACAGTGTCAACCAAATTTCATCTCATTATTAACAAGTTTTCAATAATTTATACGGCAATTCGATATTTTTCTTATTTCTACATTTTTTTTATATAAAATTTATGAATATAGAAAAGCTTAAATCTTTTCAGTTTCCTTGGTTTTTAAGGAATTTGGTGTTGGTACTTGGTGAAACATTTTTTTAAATTATTGGATGAAAAATACTCGGTAGGTTTCACATTAAGATATAAAAAATAAAACAAATTTATTTTTGGAGAATCTTTAATCTCTCCAACTTGATCAGAATTCTTCTGTAAAACACCATTAATTTTGCTTGACTAGCATCTTCAATAGTTTTTAAGTAATTTGGTGTTGGTACTTGGTGAAACATTTTTTAATGTGAAATCTATCAAGTATTTTTTATCCAATAATTTTAAAAAATGTTTTACCAAGTACCAACACCAAATTCCTTAAAAACTATTGAAGATGCTAGTCAAGCAAAATTAATGGTGTTTTACAGAAGAATTCTGATCAATTTGGAGAGATTAAAGATTCTCCAAAAATAAATTTGTTTTATTTTTTATATCTTAATGTGAAACGTACCAAGTATTTTTTATAATTTTTCAGTTTCGTTCTGTTCTTGAGTTATCTATGGTATCGAAATCGATAGGACAAGAAAAGTTATTTTATTAAAAACTGAGACATCCAGCACTTAGAGTGTACTGATTAAGCTATGTCTTATTTATTTATTTATTATATATTTTGGTTGTTGAGTTTGTTTATCGAAAGAAAAGTTTCTTCTGAAAACTTTAATAAGAAATTTTCATCAGAATGCACGACGTTTTGACATCAAGTCCTGGAGTCGTTTTCAAGTGCAGAGAGGAAGTCTATTGATCGACTGAGGGCTTTTCGAAGTGTCCAAATGCGCATTTCCCAGCCTGGCTAATGTGTAGCCAAGTGCAAATTTGGAAACTTGAAAAAGCCTTAAGTCTATCAATAGACTACCCCACAGCACTTGAAAACTATTCGAGAACTAGGTTTCGAAACGTTGTGCATTCTATTGAAATTTCCACATTAAAAATATGGAATCTAGGTGAATTCAGCAGAAACTTTTCTTCAGTAAAACAACTCAACCAGAAAAGCTGTAATAAGATATATAGTTAACTTATAAATATAAAGAAACATTTGACTCGTACGCTCTAAGTGCTTTTTGTTGATATACATATACAGGGTGATTCACGGTCGATGGCACGCTAGTCGTTTATGGAAAACGGAAAGCATGATTTTTCTGAAAATTTAGCACCTTACATTTTCTTAGCTGTTCTATCGATCTAAAATATTTTCAGGATTCCTACGTTTCGGCTTCCATCGAAAAGTCGGAGCAATTTTAATTTTTTAAATGGAACACCCCATATATTAACACGTTTTTAGAACCCCCCATTTATTAAAATACTTTTTTGTTAATATTGTCCTATACCTATCTCTATCGGTTTTTGAGTAAAAAAATAATTTGTGTTAAATATGGTCCAAAACATGGTCCTAATTAAACTTAAATAAATTAGTGGTCTCAATTTATAAAAAGTTGATATTTTGGTGGTTTTTTAGACACATCCGAAGTATTTATTTTACGTTCAAAAAAATCTCCCAAAATGACCGCTAATAATGATTATTCAAACGAAGTTCTTATGAAATTATTTATTTTGTACTATAAGAACTTCGTTTGAATAATCAATATTCGGGATTTTTGTGAACACCGTCAATAAACTGTTTATAAGTTACTTATAAATAGTCAACAAAATGTCATAAGCTTGATATTGCCATGGTTAGTTAAAATTAAATTCATTAAATAGTAATTTTTCGCCTTTATTAAGAAAACTTGATGTTTTAGGTATAGGGTCATGATATATCATCTTAAAGCATTTTTCTTAGTCTTTCAATTTATTGAGTAATATACAGAGGGTCTCATTTGAAAAAACGAAATTTTGACCCCTTTTATGAATAACGGAAATAATAGTAATCCTAGCACGCCCTGTATAATATTGAGTCGATTTCTCGAAAACCAATAGAGATATTTATAGGACAATATTAACAAAAAAGTATTTGAATAAAAGGGCGGTTCTAAAAACCTGTTAATATACGGGGTGTTACATTTAAAAAAATAAAGTTGTTACGACTTTTCGATGGAAACCGAAACGTCGCAATGCCGAAAATATTTTAGATCGATAGAACAGGTAAGAAAATGTAAGGTGCTAAGTTTTCAGAAAAATTCTGGGTTCCATTTTCATAAACGTCTAACGTGCCATCGACCGTGAATCACCCTGTATTTTATCTTCCTTAAAATGGAATCTTCCATCAATGAGTCCACTTTAAATTATAATAATAATAATAAAAAATAACAATACAATAAAATAAATATTCAGTTTTATTCCATTTTGAATTGTAAAATTTGATTTTAAATTGAGAACATAATATTTATTTACTAATTGTTTGCCTTTACTTTTCTTGCGATTGGTTATATTTATGAATAGTCATGCATTATTTCCTCTATTTCCTGTATTGGAGTTATATACGTAATAGTATCATTAATCACTTGTGAATGTTTTCTCCAAGAAAAAAAACTCAATACATTTTTATATTACATAATGTAATGAGATATTAGTGACATAAGTAATTATAATTATCAAAGTTCACTTTAAAATACATAAATTTAAAAGAGACGTCTGGCTAACGCAGCTTCAGCAACTACCTAGCTAAAATTTAAATTTAAATTATTTAGGTAGTTGTTACGCCAAATGGGTTTTCTTAGGATTTTTTTTGTAATTTAGACAGAATATTATTTATATACTTCTGCATCGATTGGTGGCAAAACGTAATTTATGAACAATATAGTTCTGGAGATATTAAATTTCAAATATAGAGTTTTTAAGACTCTTATACATTGCACTATACCGGATATCGAAAAATTTACATACATATTTAATTATAGGTAATTACGAAACCCTTCTTACCATTTTTATTAAAAACTAAAAAACATTAAACAATAACCAATACATATTTTAAGACAATTTCGATTCATAGTTACAACACAGTTTCTGAGATAATAATAAATAAATAATTAAAAATGTA
This sequence comes from Forficula auricularia, assembly GCA_024734495.1. Taxonomy (NCBI): domain Eukaryota; kingdom Metazoa; phylum Arthropoda; class Insecta; order Dermaptera; family Forficulidae; genus Forficula; species Forficula auricularia. The sequence goes on from JALMQS010000085.1 coordinate 12,742,035, forward strand.
TAAAAAAAATGTACACTAAAAACAATTTGGCAACAGCGCATTTATTTAACCAGCGAAAGATGTTTAAAGCGCGCATGCGCTAGATTTTTTCAAAATTATAATTTTCATAAGGTGTAACCTAGGCGTTGATTACATTTGTTAAAAAATAACAAAACGATTTTTATAGAAATTAATAGACCTTTAAAATCTATTTTTTATCTGTCATTTTAATATAAAAATATTCAATCTCTTACAATGCTGCCAGATTTGCCAAACGAGAACGGGAATGGCTAAAATCGGTACATAAACACCAACAAGTTTTGGGCTTATAAATTATGAATCCTTATTGTCTGTTTTATATACTCTAGCATTAACTTTTTTGCTAGTATTGTCTCAAAACAACTACCTTAATGACCTTTTTAATAATATCGATGCAAACAGTTGTGGATCTGATTGGACTCTTGCATTAGTAAGATGAAGTGAATTTTCAATGACTGGGATGGTAGCAAACAAAGAAGGCGTTAATGGGATTGAATTTTGAAGAAAATGAAAGCAAGGCTGGCCCGTAATCTCCAAGAATAAAAGGGCTGAGAAATAAATTGATTTTACTTGTTTCAAATTTGACTGGGAAGCAAAGATGATTGCACGCAAATCGCGTTTAATGAACAAAAAAATTTTTGGAAGGAATTATTTATGTTATTTGATCAGAGTGTCACATACCATGATATTATATAAAGAAAATGAATTCAGTGGATATTATTCTCTGATGGACGAGGATATCAAGAGCGTTTGTTACTCCTTTTAATTAAATTACACTTTTCTGAATTGCATTCTAAGAAATCGATTGGAGAATTTTTCACATGTTTTAATCATATTCGGTATAGAGGCAATTTATACCTTTATAAAGTATGAGTAATTGAATAGGGAACAAAGAACAGAGGAAAACTGGCAAGAAGATGGAGGGATGACTTGAAGATGGCTGCGAGGGTTGAATGGAGTCGAATTGCTCGAGATATAGAGATGTATGGAGTCACCTGGGAGAGGCCTATGCCCTTGGGGGACTGGTCCCATCATAAGAAGAAAAAAAATTATTTTCTTATTTTGTAATAATTTTATTTATGTGTGTAATTTTTGTTTATATATTTTTGTAATTGGGAGCCAAATAGGGGCTATAAATAGATAAAAAAATAAAAATTGAATAGGCATAAAATAGTTATTTCATCTGGATCTAGTGAAAGCTAAGTTTCATTGAGGTAGATATAGTTACAAATGAAATATTATCATTAAGGTAGTTGTTTTACCATATGGGATTTCTTAGTTTTAAAATTTAGATAGATTATTATTTAAATACTTCTGAATCGATTGGTGATAAAACGAAATTTATGAACGAGTTTTTCAGACTCTTATATACGGGATATCGGAAAGTTTACATACATTTTTAATTTTTTTTTTTTTTGGCTTTTCGGCCTTTCTATCCATAAGGCAATTTAAGATACTATTTATTTTATTTTTTTAAATTTGTATCTACCCCGGGGTCAGATTTTAGCCGGATGCTTAGAGTCGGATTCGAACTCCGGTATAATAAAGTTTCTGAGATAATAATGAATAAATAATGAAAAATGCATAATGAAAAATTTACACTAAAAACAAGCTGGCAACAACGCATTTATTTAACCTAAAAAGAAGGTTAACTTTAGTACTTTTTAAATGTTTTTTCGCTTCAGCCATTGTCGCAACAGCTTTCAATCGTTTATTAATAACTATTTGTTTTATAAATCTACCTTTATATTGTACTTTATCTGGCATTTCTATGATAAAATATATACAAGCTCGGACAGAGTTGCCAGATTTGTCAAACGAGCACGGGATTGGCTATTAGTGGTACATAAACAGCAAAAAGTTTTGGGCTTATGAATTATGAATCCTTATTGTCTGTTCTATATACTCTAGCATTAACTTTTTACTAGTATTGTCGCGAAACAACTACTTTAAAAGAGAAGTGTGTATGTATATGTAATGTGTACCATAGTGTGGCTAACCATGCTTATCAGACATTATTCGAATATCTTTACCTTTGACAATCAAACAGACCAACATACAAACATAGGCCTCAAAAAGATCCTTTGTATATATTTCAGATTTTTTCGAAGGTGTCAACGATTTGACATATATGGCGATGAGGGGATCTCTCCTTAATTTTTACACTTTCAGCAGAAGAACATATAGAGCGGGTGGCGTATAAATTATTTTATCGTAAATAAAAAAAAAAAAAATGGGAATCGGATTAGCCGAGAGCTTAAATACACTAGCCTTCTAAGCAGGATTCCCGGGTTCGAGTCCGAGTCCCTGCATTGATATTTGACCGGCTATAATCTGATTCCTAGTCACCAATCCGTCTGATTAGCGTGGTGACTTAATGCCAACCCCCTTCCATTTGATGGAAGAGGCCTATATTCAGCAGTGGATTGTCGCTATCGACAGGCTGATGATGATGATGACAAAAAAAAAGAAAAGAGTGAAATGTGAGTCAGGATTAATCCTGGGTCTCCCAGCCACTCGCTCTGAATCTGAATTTATTTGTTCCCAAGCTGAAAGTGTGAAATTTATAAATAAATTATATTAAATATTATTAAATATATCTTTTATCTTGTAAGAGGCGACCCGCTCCTTGGAGGCCTAATAAACAAAATATATGCTTAAATTTTTTCGCTTTATATCAATCAATACTCTTGTATTAGAATCGATAAAAATATCTCGAGAATTAATAGTTTATTTTTCTATGAAATTCAAAAATTCAGATAGGGGAAAGTGGGGGAATATCGACTACTTAAGCGCTGTTAAAAATATCAAGTATTAATCTTGGTAATAAGATCCTCAAAACGGTCAAATTGCTTGGTTACTTTATCTAAATATTATGAGTTTCTTCTATTGGATTTGCAAACAATCAAATGTTTTTTATAAGATATTTTTTAAAAAAGTGAAAAATATCGGGTAATTTCTGCCGGTAGGGTAATATCGATCATGGTGGAGGGCGAAATCGACCAAGCAGTAATATTTTAAATAAATTTAATTTTAACATTGCAACACTAGTAATGTTTATATTTATTACGCACTTGATTTAAAATAGTTATTACCCCACACCAAGTGTAAATATTAGGTTGGGTAATACTGGAGAGTAACATCGACCAGCATGATCGATTTTATCCGAACCAATAGACTTAATATTAAAAACTTTTTTACAAAAAGAATAGATTAAAAATGAACCACATTAAACCCAAATTATTGAAAAATATCCGCTGTATCCTAGGAGCGTAAAATGCAATACATTTAGAAAATATAAAAGTGTTTTTTCCTTAATAAGACCAGCCCAATTTTAACAAGAAAAGTCTAGATATCAGCAAAACTGACAGCATGTAGAGAAGACTAGTGATGGCACAAAACTAACCATACAAATTAGGCATAAACGAAGCCATCCTTCGAATGGTAGCTAAATTTCGCTCGTGAGGCCCAAAATTTATTAGATTTTCCCCGGCGGTCGATATTCTCCCACTTTCGCTACATTTCAGATTTTTTCGAGGGTGTCAAAGTGACATTATTTTGGTTTATGTATAATAAATAAATGTTTAGCTTCACCCTTTGTTTTTTGTCTAGTTAGGCCAAATGTCTTGCTTCATTTAATTATTAAGCTTCGCGGCGCATCTCTGAAGGCTCCCCGGGGCGCACAGTTTGGAAACCTCTGTAATAAAAAACTTGAGCAAGATGCGAGGAAGGTTTCACAAAAAAAGAAATAAAACAAAATTGAGTTTTGAATTCGATATATTTCAGGGGTGAGCCCATCATCAGAAGTCAAAGAGGAATCGAATTCAAAACTCAATTTTGTTTTTATTTCTTTTTTTTGTGAAACCTACTTCTCATCTTGCTCAAGTTTTATTATTATATTAAAATGTTTCACCTAGAACCAACACCTAACTCCTTAAAAGTTATTGGGAACCTCTGGACTAAATAACAATTTTTTTTTTATTTGTGCTTGTGTGTTCTTGAGTGAATTATCATCCGAGGTCCGGAATCCCTTCCAAAAACTTCCGTTAATTTTAATTTATATAATGTTTCACCATAAACCTACACCTTGTTAGAGTGCCATACCCGAAATGGGCGTCGGTGCCTCTCCATATATACCCGTGCTGAGTGTGTTTAGTTGTTTTACACAGATATACGGGACCTACTTTTTAACGCCGGTTCCGAACGGGTAGTTTGGAGAGGTTAACTAGCCAATTATACTCTTGGTAGGTTGCCATTGCTTTTAAGAGGAGGCGACTGAAAATACCCGACACTCTAGCCACTGATCCACAGTTGCCTCTATAACCTACACCACACTCTCTTAATTTGATTAGTTTCACTATCGGTTAAGTCCTTATAATATGTTCTCTTCTTTTTAGAAATGGAGGAGTCTCTATAGATGTGAACCATCTGGGTCTGACTCAAATTTGAAATTTTCCTTATCATTAAAAAATAAAATAAAAAAATAAGGTAGATTTGGAAAAGAAATCAATATATCGAAAATGCCTTTATTAAAGTTTCTTGGATGTAAGAAGCTTTACCTATGAGAAAAGAGATTTGGAAGTTATATTTTTTTCTCCCTATATTGAATTTCGTTATTCGATTGAATGAAATCAGATGAATTGGCGATCAACAATGAGATGACTACAACAGATCAACGTTTAACCGAAAAGTTCTCCTTGGAAAATAGAATCTTGAGATTGCAAATATAAATTGAAAAAAAAAAAACTAACGAGTAGTTTCTTTTTTAAAAATAAAAATTGAAATATTTTTTTATTTTTCAAATAATTGAATTTTCTTTAGGTCGAACGATATTTAAACCATAAAAAGAAACAAAGAGGTTATCCTCTGCTTGATGCAAATAATATATAAATATGTTTATATAGGCCTTCGAAAGTATAGTCTCAAACAAATAAATAATATAAATAGATATCTGCGGCGTGTGGTCCATGAATGCTGTGGATGCGGCGCATCCCTAAAATTTCAAACGTTTAGAGTATTTTCATAAAAATAGTAAGGTCGACTTTCAGGAGGATCTTTAAATTTTCAAATTATTATCTGTTTTTTCAAATATTTCTTTAAAAAAACATTTTATGTTTTGGAAAGTATATTGATTCTCGAATTGAAATAAAATTGTTTCATAGTTTCAAGGGGCAATAAAAATGAATGATTTTCCCAAAAGGGTGCTGATAGAAAGTTTGAACTCCCTGCCTGGTAGGTATAATTTCCAGTTCAAGTATGTCAAAGACAAGGCCAGACGAGTTTTAGTCGAATAAAAATTGTTCTTGCTGAGGAACTATTAATAATACAAAAATGGAATGAATAAAGTTCATTCGAGAATCTTTGGACTAATCCATTTCTAAAAATTGTCAATATATAAGATCGGAAATCACTAAGAGTGCTATAGAAATATCATAGCTTGTTTATAGGAATAGAATTAGGATAAATTTAAGATTTTCTTATAGGACAGGCTGATTCATCGTGGAAGATGGTCGATTTCCATCTCAGAGACTGGAGTCAAAAGAATTAATTTCTGACTCCGTTTGGGGCGAAAAGGTCCCAAAATATATTTTTAAAGATCTAATGTTAAATTTGAAAAATAAAGAAAATGATGCCGTATTCGATGAAATTTGAAAAAAAAAACCCCGAAGATTAAAATAAAATTTCAAAAAATGAAGAGTACGTTTTTGGACAGCATCCTCTGGTTGAAAAGTCACCAACTGCTACTGATACATATGTATATTTGATATATATATTTGTATGTTTAATTGAATCAAGCAGAGGACAACCTCTTTGTTCCTCTTTATGATTCAACAACTCTGCTTCTCTCTGGAAAGCAAAAACTTTTCAATTAGATATTTAAACCCCTTGTGAAAATAACATTTTTCAAGTTCGTCTTTGAACATAAATTAATTCTCTATTGAAAATTAGTAGTGAAGTTAACGACTCATAGTACAGACTACAAATGAATATTGATAAAAAAGAAAACTTTTTCAAGATTACGCGCGCTTTCCAAAAGATTTAGCGATCAAGCAATTTTTTAAGAACAAATAGTTTGAGTTTGGAAACTGAAACTTGACTCAATCGATACATGATTACAAACTTGTAAGAATATTTAAATGGCTTTGCTCCTAAAGAATCACTAAAATTTAAATTTATTGGACATTGAAGAATTATTTTGCTTAAAATTTGCGTTATAAAAAAACTTTTTCAATTGATAAGATATAATTTCTAATCGTAGAACCAAAGGATCATGCATTTAAAAATATCATAGCATTGTTAAGTCAAAATGTCTAAAATATAATAAAAGCGTGTTTTCGGATTTTTTTTAATCATTTTACTTTACCATACTTTACCATACTTGACTGAGGGTATGGTCAAGTTTTGTAATCGTGCATGAAAAAACTGTTTTTTTTTCTTATTTTTTTTTTCGAAATATCTCAAAAACGGCTGAAAGTATTTTGATTAAAAAAATTGAGCGAAGCCATGGTATTTCGGTCTACAAAAAAGCTCTAATAAGTGAACATTTAAAAAATTATATTTTTCGAAATAATAACTGTTTTGTCACAATGTCTGTTAGTCTGTGCGTTACCAATTTTTTGTGGACGAGCTAGCTCAAAATCTCGTGTGAATATCGAAACCAAATTTCACACTTAGTTTTGGTCCATTGAGATTAAGAGCTGATTAGATTTTGGTGCATATCGACCCAAAACAACCAAATATTGTATACATAATCAGTTGGACCCAGAAGTCTAAAAATGCAAAAACTAACCACACAAAATGGTGGGGGGGGGGTAAAGAAATGAAAATCTTGGTCATTTGCAAAATCAGCAAATTTTGTATACATAATTAATTAGGACCCCAAGAAGTCTAAATGCAAAAACTAACCGCAAAGTGGGAGGGCTTGTATAGTCAAAAAATGAAAATCTAGGCTCTTGTACCAAACTCAACCAAATTTTGTATACTTAATCAGTGAGCCCCAGTAATCTAAAAATGCAAAAACTAACCTGCAAAATTTGTAGGGGGGTGTCAAAAAATGAAAATCTAGGCCCTTATACCAAACTCAGCAAATTTTGTATAGGTACATAATCAATGGGCCCCCAGGAGTCTAAAAATGCAAAAACTAACCACCCTCCCATACATGATTATAAATAATTTTATTAAATATTAAATATAAGAGAGGGGCCAGGTTGTATGGTAAAGTGGATGGCCACATCAGAACACGTCAACTTATTTATTATTAATTTTGATAAAAAAGACATCATTTAAGGGAATGTTTATAGGACTATGAGACACTATTTAAGCTTTTTTAAGAAACTATTTATTACAAAATAAGAATCTAAAAATCTGTGTTCTCATAACATTAATAGCAATCCAATTGTTTCCTGATTTCCCATGGTTTAAAACTAAAATTCTTTGAAGCTACAAAATCTAAGAAACTTCTAATTAATAATCCAAAGAAATTAGGTTCATATCAAACTTTAAATGAATTTCCTTTTTTAAGTTATTCCCCACACCGACATACATACTGACAGAATGTAAAAAAAAACATGCGTGTAAATCATTTTACTCCACGTTTCAGAAATATCTATCCATGAATAAGCAAATAATGAAAAAAATAAAATAAAAAATCCAGTGAATTCAATACTGCAGCTTCGCGCCTCAAGAAAAATTCTTAAAAATCAGTCAGTTAATTTATCTTTTTCTAAAAGAGAATAAAATTTTACGTCTGCCAGATAGAATCGAGCCTGATTTAAATGTTTGATAAAACCCTTACAAATATTCCATTTTTTACTTAGAAGTTTCTACCTTCTCTATTATTACAGATAGCGAAAAATCATGAATGTTCTTGATCTTAGTCGGAATTCATGAGATTCCTAAGATCAGAACTATCAAAGGAATTCCCAAGAATATCAAGAATGCTGAAGGTCCAATAAAATAAAATCGATAATCCCAACAAAATGCCATTTAGAGTTAAAATCTTGATTATTTTACTTTCACACCATCATTGTTTTTCTTTCGAAAATTTCCTTTCTTCAGAATCTAAAATGAAGGGGTAAATTTTTAAGCTAAATTAACATATAATGAGAATATATAACCCTAGAATGCTGAAATTTGGCATACTGATAGAGCTTGGCACATTAATAAAGGAGAAAATTGAAAAACGAAACGTTCACATCCTCACCATCTTAAACGAATGAAAAAATCAGGGGTGTCCAACCTTTTGGCTTACACGGGCCGTATTTGAAGAAAAAAATTGTCTCGGACCCCGCATAAAATATTATAATTCTATTGATTTTCAAAAAATATGATAGTTATAACTATCTTTTTTCTGCATTATTATAATAATACAGAAATTTTTTTTAGCTCATATTTGAGCTTCTATTTTAACTTTTCGTATTTTGTATACTTGAAAATAGCTTCTCGTATATGTAAATACATACCTACCTACATACTTACAAAAAGTGATATTATGTATTAGTATATGTTTAAATTTTTTCCTGACTAAATAATTATTATAAAATTCTAATAAAGAGACAATATTCAATTTTTCTTTCAGATCGGTATCTAATTGTTGTTTAAGAGCATTCAATCAGAAAGTTGGCAAGTAGAAAATTTATTTCTAATGAAAATCGGGTCGAAAATAGACCAAAATGATGATTATTTTTTCGGAAATCTTGAAATCTAATTCCAGATTCGAAATTTAAAATTAACACTTTTATTTTTCGATAACAGTAGATTTTCTGATTTCTATATTTTAGAGAAAAAAAAATTATCAGGCCAAATTGATGTGTGTTTTCCATAATCTACATATAAATCTCAATGTTTTAAGGAATTTTATGACTTTATATTGAGCCACGGGTTGGACTGGACAGCCCTGGTTTAAATAGAATGGGAATGCTTAAAGAAGGATGAGGAATGATAATTTATTCTTTAAAAGGGTCACGGATAATCCCTGACTATCCATTATTTATTGGCATGTTAGAACGTGCAATGATCTAAAAGACAAGTCCTGACAAGTTTTAGCCCAGGAGAGAAATTATCAATTAATTGTGATTGTTCTAGAAAACGCCAATTCCTTCTCTCCTTGTGCTAGAATGATATAACTTTAGACTTGCTTAGTGTCTTAGTCGTAGCATATAAATTACTGAAATAATAAATATTTTAGAAAATGAAAATATGAGAAGAAGAATTTTTAAATATTCGAAACTTCATTATTATTTTTTATCTTATATAGTTGAGCTTATAATTTTGCTTTTAGTAAATTTTCCCTTCTTCATGACCTAAAATGAAGAGAGTTGAGTTTAAAGGCTATATTTACACAAATATTGGCATCATATTAAACTATCGAGTATTACTAAAAGGGAAAAATCGAAAAACCGAAACCTTTCTTTTTTTCAAAATGTAAAATAGTGGGTTGATAGGTTTTATTTGGATATTTGCAAAGTGGTACAGTTTGGAGTATTAATAAAGGGAAAAACTGAAGCTTTTATTCAATAAATTTTTGATCATTTTTTTCTTTTCATATATTCTTAAAAACAAGTGAGTTTTCGAATAAACTTAGTTTTTTTCAAAATTCCCTTAGAGACCAGTCAAGCGCCACAATCTAAGTTTAAAAATCGTGAAAATATAAAGGCTATTTTAAGATCTTAATAAAAATACGTTATTATATGAGAGGGGTCTCAGAAATCGAACCCAAGAGCCAATTATAACCTACAATAGCCATTGTGATATATAATTAATTTTATCTTATAAGATTTGATAGGTCATTTGTAAATTCTCGTTTTCATATTGTTTCTTGGAAAAACACGATTTTTGAGATAAACTGATGCTGTAACAAATGAACGAGAAAACTTCGAAGAGATTGATTTTTAGAGTACTACTAATAGTAACCTTAGATGACAGTTATTTCATATGAAAAAAATAAAAAAGGTTGAAAATATCTGAAAGAATGTTATTAATGTTATTTTTTTGTCCAGGTACTTTAAATCTGCGAAAAGTTTTCTCTTCAATTTGATTTGATGGATTTGAAATGGGGGAAATCACGACCAGCTGAGTTTTTGGTCAAAAGAACTGCATTTTTGCACCACATCACTGATCAATAGAGTTAATGGATTCCCCGTGACTAAGCATTCAACGAGAAAAATGGTTGACATTCTGCTAGATTTCGATTTATTTCTTTTTTGTACATCAAAACATCCTTTATGGAGAGAGACAAATAATTGAGTTAGAGTTCATGTTTGGAGCCATGCATACTCAACATAAATAGAACATGAAGCTGATTATAGATTTCAGCTGCTAATTGATTAGAAATTACGCAGTTGACTTGGAAACAATTGATGTTCCCATCCATTTATCTAATTACTAATGGTTTTTTTTTTGTTAAATTAAGTATAATTATGTCATTTTTACATAGTCTTGTGTCCTATTAGATATCTCTAAGAAATAAATATATATTGAGATTATCTTTTGCTTCTTTTTTGAGTTTTAATTTTATTCCTTGTGAATTTGTAGTTTTGCATTCTATCTTTATACGAAAATAAAAAGAATTTTTAATTTATAATATAGCTATGTTTTTTGTATTTTTTCAGTCTTTTTTGAAAATGTTTCTACAGTCTATGCCTCCAGTAGTTATCGACAAATCGTGATCAAACCGGATCAAAACTTGAAGTTCGTGATTATTCCTTGTTTCACGACTTTCAAATAAAAAAATATTCTTAGCAAGTATTTACGTATTAAAAGTAATTTCCATACAAAATTTCAAATTTCTAGCCCCCAGTAGTTACCTACTGCCATCATCAGTTTTCAAAGGACATAGTTTGAGTTATCTGTACAAATCTTTATCATGCATGACCTTTCTAGGTTATGATTTATGTCAATCTGTTTTTCTTCTCAAAATTTCCCTTCTTCAGGATCTAAAATGAAAAGGTCAAATTTGTAAACTAAATTTGTAATTTGGCATACTGATAATGCTGGGCATTAATAAAGAGGGAAATTGAAAAACGAAACGTTCGCATCCTCACTATCTTAAATGAAGGAGTGAAATTTATAATCTAAATTCTCATCTAGTGAAAGTTCAACGATCCTACAATTCTAAAACTTGACATGTTGATAGAGTTTCTGGGACTAATACAAGGAGAAAACAGACTATTAAAAATGTCAAAAGCTATATTCATATAAAATTAAATTAAAGAAGAAAATTGAAAAACTGATATTTTCCCTTCTTCAGGACCTAAAATGAAGAGAGTGGAGTTTAAAGGCTATATTTACATAAATATTGGCATCGAGGTACAGTATAGAGCAGTGGTTCCCAAACTGGAGGCGATCGTCCCCAAGTGGGCGATTTGGGGGCGATGAGTATTCAAAGAGGAAAAATTAAATTATTATTTCAGTCTTTGTTCCTAAAAAAATCTGTAAAAAAATTTTTTTTTTCTATTTATTGTTTCTAAGACCATTATTTAAGGAAATAGAGACTTTTCAGATTTTAAAAGAGAAAAAATTCCGGAAATTTTTAAAAAATTTTATGAATTAGATTATTTTAATCATATTTTTCTATATTTGATTTAATGGCGAATCGAATGCAGGTGATTTTTCAAATATTAAAAAATATCTGAACTTATATCTAACTTGAAATAATAAAGTTAAATAAATTTATAATTTTCCCTTTAATATATTAAAAAATAATTAACATATTAACAAAAGAAATTGTTTTGATCACGCTTTTTAAACAAGATATATATCGCGAGACTACTGATGGTTGAAGCTAATTGGAGTCTGCTCAGTCTTAAGTCTGGACAAGAGAGAATGAAAAAGATATGATCCATTTGCATATAATATGTCCCAAGCTTAAGACTCAGCAGACTCCAATAGCTTCAACCAGCAGTAGTCTCGCGATATATATCTTGTTTAAAAAGCGTGATCAAAACAATTTTCGATTGTTTTAAGGCACTCAGACCGTTTAAAGATTTTAAAGACAACAAATTTAGGAAATTTTTTGAATTCGATTGATTTAAAGCTCTCAGACCATTATTTACGGAGATAGAGACGTTTAAAGATTTTAAAGACAAAAAATTTCGGAAATTTTTTTAACATTTCATGAATTCGATTGTTTTAAGAGTGACCGGATTTGGTTGTTGTTTTTATATTCGGTAATAAAATTGTTGAAAATAATAAAACTGCTTTATTATTTAAACTTTACTTCAAATTAAAATTAGGCATACAATCAAAATGAAAAGGGGGCGATAGGTCTTAGTCAACCTCCAGAAAGGAGAGATGGACCACAAAAGGTTGGGAACCACTGGTATAGAGTACCTAAAAGGAAAAATCGAAAAATGGAAACTTTCCCTTTTTCAAGATGATTGTAAAAAAATGAAAAAATTAGATGTCGCATTGCTAGAAATCTGACTTTTTCAACAGCACCGAGAATTACAGGGAACAAGCAAGTCGTGAAGATCATCTAGCAAAAAATAAAAATATTGGAAGTAAAAAAAAATATATAATTTATTTGTTTGAGACTATAGTTTCGAAGGTTGACCTTCATCTTCAGTTTTTTTAATTCTTCTTTAAGTTCCATATCAGGTTTCCCTGACGTTTCGGCTCCTCTCCACATATACCTGAGCTGAGTGTGTTTAGTTGTTTTTACACAGATATACGGGACCTACTTTTTAACGTGGGTTCCGAACGGCTAGTTTGGAGAGGTTATTAGGCAATTATACTCTTGGTAGGTTGCCATTGCTTTTCAAGAGGAGGCGGCTGTAAATATCTGTCGAGACTCAGTCACTTCAAGCCATCGGCCCGTCACTCTAACGACTGACCCACAGTCGCCTTGTTTAATTAGAAATACTTTATCTGTTACATCTCATGGCGTTCATCGCCGGATTATGTAGATAAAATTAGTTTTGTTCTATAAGCAATCTAGCCACATAAGTGAATTTATGTGTATGTTTATTTGTATGAAGCAGAGGCCAACCTCACTGACTACTCTTTATGAATCAACAACTCTGTCTGCTACTCTCGGAAAAACAAAATCTTTTCAATTAAAAGAAACATTACATTTCAACTAGAATAGTAAAAAAAATTAGGTAAAATTTATCACATTTTTAATAAAAAATAAATAACAAGCATCTCATAAGCTTGGTGTTTTATTCTAGTAACAATTAGGATTGAAAAATTATTTTAATATAAGTCAAAATGTCTAAAATTTTAGAATTTTGAAGTAGAAGCTTAAAAATTATGTACTAATTATATAATTAGAATTTTATTTCATTAACTTTTGGATCAAGGTAATTGTAATTAATTGAATATTCTAAATACAAAAGCATTGAAGCAGAGATTCTATATTCTATAAATAAAACAGTTCAGTTTGATTTCGCCTACAATCGACAAATCAAATCTAAAATTTGCCTATCAAATGAGAATTAACTTTTTAACTACTCATTTAACAATGATCTGAAAAGTCCTTAATCAAAGGTACAAATTGCATGCTCTTTTTATACAAATTATATATTAAAGGTCCATTTGTCAATCTCCAGTCAAACTGATGGATATTAGAGACTGCTAGCTAAATCAGCTAACAGTCACATATGTGGGAAACCACTCGAAGTTAAATCCGAAAACAGTCAGAATATCTTATTTATTCTACCCTAAAGTTAATTTGATTTCCAGCCAAATTTAACCGAAATTTTTCATTGAATAATTTTTAGAAAAAAAAACCGACTTCAAAAAAATTAAATCCAACAACTAAAATAATAACAACTCAAAAATAGAATAAAATGCACTAAAAGGTTTTAAATAATTATCTTATTTAGGGCCTGTTGTATGTCGCAAAGTAAATTCTTTTTACCATCTACCCTTGGTTAGTGGTAAAAAACATTTACTTTGCGACATACAACAGGCCCTTAGTTACAACTAAACCATGAAATTGTTACATGAAATCACTTTTTGAAGTCGGTGCCAAACATATACATTTTATGAATCGAACTCGACGGATCTTAGTACGTTTTGAATAAGGTAGGTAATGAAAACAAAATCGCGTAAGCTCGTTTATATAGTTTGTTTGGCACCGACTTCAAAAAGTGATTTCATGTAACAATTTCATGATTCAGTTGTAACTAAAAAAGATAATTATTTTATACATTTTAGTGCATTTTATTTTATTTTTGAGTTGATATTATTTTAGTTGTTGGATTTAATTTTTTTGAAGTCGGTTTTTTTTTCGAAAAATTATTTTTATTTTTCACTTTTTAGTGATGTTAAGAATAGTGACTTAAGATAATACCATGCATCTCGTAAGAGAAAGATTCGAGCGAAGGAATCAGAAATTGATAAACCAATTATTAAACCAATTATTTTACATGAATTAATGTATACATTGTATTTGAGCTTCGACTCCGGAGATTACTTCTCCACCATCGAGTGTCCTTGATCATCTTTTTAGTTCTTGTTTTTAATAAGAAGAAAAAACTAATCAAAGAAAAAACCTCTTTTCCGTTAATTATTCCAATTCCATATTTCTCCTTCCATCCATCAGAAATTAATATTTATTAAACCAATTATTTTACATGAATTTATGCATACATTGCTTTTGAGCTTCGATTCCGGAGATTACATCTCCACCATCGAGTGTCCTTGATCATCTTTTAGTCCTTGTTTTTAATAAGAGGAAAAAACTAATTAAAGAAAAAAAACCTCTTTTCCGTTAATTATTCCAATTCCATTATTCTCTCCCAATCCTCATCCAATAATCTTGTCCATCAGAAATTGATAATAAAATTCAATTCATTAATAGAGAAATTATCTCAAAACTTTAGCGGGTTTTAAATGAACGTTGTAAGATTTTTTTTATAAAAGATTTTATTTATTATAATTTCAATTATTTACTCATAAGAATTGGAGATTTCCGTTATTTTGTCATTGATCATATCATCAGAACTTGACCAAATTAATAATTGACTGCAAAGGTATCCCATTTCCAATAACAAAAGAATCATCGAAATCGGTCCATAAACAAAGAAGTTATGCGTGAACATACATAACAAAAAAGGTCCAATACTAATGAAAAAAAAGGGACCAATCGGGTACGAGACTGAACCCAATCCAAAAAAAAACCAACATTCCGGTGAATTAATAACCTCCTCCTTTTTTCAGTCGGTTGATAAAATGAAAATAGTTTTCGAAAAGTATCTTTTTATGTATTTAATATATATTTTCTTTAATTGGAATAGTTCCAGGCTAGAAACATTGTTTGAATACTAGATATATTTCATTGTCCCATAATTCTTTGCATGCGAAAATTGAATATTCTCAAAAACTGCCAAAAATTAATCAAGCATGCATCTATTTATACAAGCTTTCATTTAACTCGGGTATTCTTTGTTTGGTTATCTGGGCCAACATCTTCTATTACAATTCAGACCCACTTCCAGAAATCTTATTGACTTTAAATTTTTACTGACATGTATTTTAATAGCAATATAAAATTCAATAATAATGTGATCATTCTCTTGTATGATTATTAAATAACTCGAGAAATATGCGTATCTGTGCTGGATCATATGAGTAAATTTCAAATTTTCGGAGCTGTTTACAAGCCAAGGACAAGGTGTGGAACGTGCAAATACAAAAGGCTAATAAATAATATAAAAATATGTGATTAAATTAAAAAAATGCATATATTTCAAAAGGCACTAAAATATTCAAAATAAATTTTACTTAAGTTACCAAAAAATTACTTATCCACATGACTAAAAATAGAAGTCTGGGTGCTTATTTTAATAAAATTTACTTAAAACCACTCTTAGGTTTATTTTTAGTCATATAGATGTAGATACATTTCCAGGCCTGAAGAAAAATTTAATTTTTTTTAACATATTGTAATAAAAGCATGCTATTATTATTAAAAAAAATGTTCTCAAATGGGGAGAAAATAAAAATATAAGCAATGGATTAATTATCGTCAGCTGATGAGTGGCAAATCTACGGATGAGTGTAAACATCACGCAAAGGACCTGTTGTGGGGGTGGCTGCTGCAGCTGCTGCTGATGGTATTGTTGTAATTGCAGTTGCTGCTGCTGTATTTGTTGTCTATTGACGTAGAGCTGCTGGTGATGGTGTTGTTGTTGAGGGATCTTTCTGCATGCTCCGCCGCCACAACTTTCACCCCCCATGGTACTCAGGCCGTACACCCTTGGGGGCGGAACAGGCTTTAAGCCGGGGATAGGTGGCGGTGGTCTAGCGCCTGCCTTGGAAGTGCCTGGCTGTTGTTGTTGTTGTTGCATTTGACACCGAACACGGGCCTCAGCCACATCGATGGGCTTGGCATTGGTAAGCGATCTTCCTCGGATGATATCACCTGGCAAAGGCCTATTTGTGACGGGCTTTAGGTCCATGACTGGACTAGGATCACGAGGGGCTTTGCCCCCAGCACCTGCAGGGGTGCTCGTGCTCAGCCCTTTAGTGGGCGTCAAGCTGAGGCTGCGGTTGTGCTGTTGGGGGCGGCACTTGGCCTCGGGGGGCAGAGGCATGGCCGCTGGCGGCGTCTCCGCCACGAGGCGACTGGCCAGTGGCGCATTTGAGGACTGCCTGGGACTGGGCCGCATTGGCAGCCCCCCAGCACCTGCGAACCACACGGTGAATCACTTACTACGGCACTTGAAAAAAGAACAACACCTGCACACTGCGTGCTTGCCTCGGATCGAAGGGTCGACTGAAAACAAGGCGACGGCTGCGCCCCTGCCGGCTACTGCCTAGGCAACCAAACTGTCAAACAAGCATTCGCCAGGCGCCAACAGATGCCACCAGCTACAGACGCTCTCCCTTATTTAAAAGGGTCGTTACTAATCGAAATTCATAGTTTAGTAATATACCCTTGTACATGTGTACCTTTGGGAGTGATTTTATTTATTTAATTTTATCATATCTATTGTGGAAAATAATACTATTTTTACATCTATTTATAATTGTTTTTAATATAAGTAAATTTTTTAGCCGACTTCAAAAAAGGAGGACGTTATCAACTCATTGGAATCTTTTTATTTTTAGGATATGCCTTGATTTCTTTTTACTATGTGGACCGTTTTTAATAAAGAAAATTTTTACTTTTAATGCGTAGAATAAAGCAATCTTTTTCCCCACAATACTTGAAAATTATCTATAATCATCAAAGTATTTGTAATCTGTGATCATCATTTCGAAAAATATCTGATATTGCCATAATTTAATTATTATTTAATTAATTAACAAAATCTAATTTTAAAAATATAATAACATAAAATAAATAAACTGTAATCGTTTAAATTATTGGATAAAAAAATATTTGATATACAATAATTTAAAAAAATGTTTCACCAAGTACCAACACCAAATCCTTAAAAACTATTGTAATCGTTTAGTTTATGCACATTATACTCTTATGTAGGTATTCGAAAAATGTCCACATGTTTTTTCGCGAAGTGGCTTGAATTATCAATATACTACTCTAAATTCTGCTGATAATGAACAATTTTATAATAATGTTAATGCCATTGAGAGAGGATACAGAGGGGGATGTCACGGTGTATTTACTTAACTGACCTATGAAAACCCTGAAGAAGGAGGCTAGAAACCTCCGAAACGTCGGCTTTGAATAAAAATTTAGTTATAATTATCTCTCTTTTTTGAACCTTGGACTGCCTCATCAAAATCCATTCAATTCACTTACCAATCCGTCTCCAAAAACTACTACAATTTACCGGATAAAATATTTATAATTAAAAAGACTGATGATGAAGGTCAAACTATAGTCACAAACATATAATTTATACTAGCTGCAATGCCCACCTTCACTGGGCCTCTTGCTAGCTAAGGGGAAGCCCCTTTAATAATGAAGCCCCCTGGACCTCCCTGATTTGAACACTCCATCTTCAACCACTCCCCACCCCACCAACTCTCTCCCAAACCCTGGAACGTCCTCCCCACTTCAGATCACCATCCACCCTAGTAAACCTACCCCTGGACCTCGCACGCCCTGAACCCCCACCTTTCCCCTGGACACCAACCCCCACCTCTCAACCCCTGGGGGGACATAGAAACATAGGTACATACAGAGACAGGTACAAATGCCTTTTAGTAGTATGTGATAAAGGTAGAGATACATAGAGAAATGCCCTTTAGTATCCCTGGACCCCCATATCCCTAAATCCCCACGCCCTGGACCTCACCTTAAAACCCCCATCACTGGACCTCAACCTCCACCCCTTGTGGGACGGACAAACATAGGTATATAAGTATATATACAGGCACAAATGCCCTTTAGTAGCCCCCTGGATATAGGTACAGACAGAAAGAAATACACTTTAGTACCTGCCAACCCCAACCCCTGGATCCCCACAGGGGGTGGGAGGTGAGGTAATTGAGTGAGCCTCCCCGAACTCCACCTCCCACCCCCGGGGGGGGGGGGGGGGGCAAGGGTACATAGCTAGGTACAAAGGCAGGCCCAAATGCACTTTAGTAGTAGGTATAGGATGTATATGTCTATTTTCATGAAGCAGAAGACAACCTCTATGATTTCTCCTTATATATATATATATATTTTATTTTGAAAACGTTTTGAAAATTTCACGCAGTTAATAAACTAGAAGATCTTATTTAGCCCGAAAGCGTTTTCCACTTCACTGATGTAGTTATTGAACAAGGTTTACAGAAGTTATAAGTAAGAATGTTAGAAACTAAACACTGCTCAATAAATAAAAGGTTATTTATCTTTCTCTGTCTCCTTCCCTGGTTCTTTGTCCCCCTTTCAATGGCTAGAATAACAACTAACCTTGCCAGAGCCGCGCAGAACTCCAATCGCGTGCTGATGGTATTCCTTCTCCAAGTGGTCATGTTGTGCCTGGATTCGTCTGCAATCAAAAGGAAACAAAATGTGTCAGTTACTCGTCTGCCCACGTGTAAACGTTAATCAGCCAAGGATGTCTTCGGTTGCAAAAGTGAAATAAATCTTTGCCTTCACTTAATTAAAATTATTCTTTAGTAATTCGTTTTTAATTATTTCAGTGATACATGGAAACAATTCATGAAAAATGGAGAGATCAAATATTTTCAATTATCTAGTGTATTGTTATAAAAATAAAATAAATTTTACTTATGGAAAGTGGTGTGGGTTTTAGGTGAAAAATAATATTAATTAATAAAGTAAAGGGAGTGTAGTTTCACAATAAATGAAATAAAACTCAACGAGGTTTATACAGACTCAATATATTTTGGGTTATTAGTCTATCATTAGGAGTTTACAGATTAAAAAGTTTTTAATCTGTAAACTCCTGATGATGGACTAATAATCCGAAATATGTTGAGTTTGTATAAACCTCTTTGAGTTTTATTTCATTCATTGTGAAACTACACTCCCTTTAATTTATTAATTAATAAAATAAATATTTTAATCGGTACGTTTGGCACCAATTATCGAGAAACATTTTTCGCTCATTCGTGTTTACAAATGTCTGTAAAGTGGAGAAAAATCATAGAAAAAATATCTTTATTATTGGCCTATGCGAATTAATGCAGTTGCCCCGAATTCGGGGCATTTCTGTGGGGAAATTTCAAAGCACTAGTATTCATGGTCATCAGTACACAAGAATGCAGAGCGAGTTAATCCAGTTGAAATCGTTCTATATAAGAAACATGCCTGAACGTGTTGTCTTGTGTCTGTCTCTTCACTAAATGACTCAAAATATAATTATTGATAAATACCAGGCGAGAATCCTTCCTTTAATGAGTATCTATTGTACAATTGTGGTTTTAATTTAATTACTTTATTATATTTATTCTCTGATTTATATACCTTTTCATATATATATATTTTTTTATTCATTTGAGAACAAAAACCATTTAGACACCACATCAGTAAAGTGTTAGTAAGGTTATTGAGGGAGTCGAGTTTTAGCCGGCCGAAATTTTATATGCTAGCCAGGCTCGAACCCGGGCCTCCCGCTTGAACATTGTCATCAACGATGCCGAAGCGGGGCCAGCGCCTTAGCCAGCTCGGCCAACCCGACTCTCACCTTTTCATTTATTTACTATAGTTTTTAATTATTGTTGTAATTGAAAATTTTCGAAATTATATACGTACTACCCTCTGGATTAATAAATAATAGATGATGTTAATTTATTTGCTTTATATAAAAATCAAGAAATAAATGAAAACATGTAATTAATGAAATATCAAAATTAATCTAATTAATTTTATGTTGTATTTGTTTATTTGTCTTTCTATTTATTGCTCTATTTTATGTTCTATTCAAGGGCAAAACACTATGAAAATTGTAAGGTTTTCAATTAAAATAAAATAAAAGATTAGGAATTAGATTTTTGAACTGAATTAGTGATAAAATAAGCTATACTACTCTTACGTTCTAAAATATTTTTTGGTGGAAAATAAATTAAAATTTCTTAATAGAATCACAAGATTTCTTTCAGCTTATTGTTTCAAGATAATTTTAAAATTTTAATAAAATATTTGTCGATAATCCTGATGTTCTTTCTAAGTCTAGTAATTGAAGCCGAAAAATCAAAACGTCATATATCTAATATGAGATTTGAATTAGGTGTCTAAGTTTCAACGCAAACATTTTAAAACGAAATTTTTTTCTAAATCATCAATATAACTAGCTAAGAGTAAGAAAAACCTAACAAAAAATATAATTCTAGCCCGACAAGAAAAAAATCATTTAAAAATTGCAGTTCATCACTTAATAGTAGAAGATTTAAATTAAAACCTGAGGTTAAAATAATAAATATAGTTGCTACCAAAAATCTGTAGTACTTAATTAATTTTATATATTTTTAAAACATCAAATAAGTCTCTTATCTTAGATTTCCAGTTTTGTGGCTTATCATGTTATTGCAATAAGCCCTTGAATTAATACTTTACAATTTTAGTGTCTGAAGAAGACTTGATAAAGAATCGTGACGTAGACAAAAGCAGATAAAGCAATTATATTTTAAAAAGACAAGGCTTGGTTCGATCACATATGTGTACCGCATTTTGTGAATAACTCCTAATTAACTGAAGATGGCCAAATAAATTCAGGTCGAAACGTTTTATTAAAGGTGTATTATTGAACCCATCAGTGATTCCATCTTTGGCTGATACCTCCTCCTTCATCTAATATATTTTTAAAAAGACGGATTTCCCACAATTATTTTTAAAATTAGATTTTAGGCTTTTCAGTCACAGAGCATTCAAATACTCTAAAAATCATATTGATAAAAGAATTCGTTGGATTTGTATTTAATGTGTGCGGGAAGTGGTGTATTTATGAGAATAACTACGTTAGGACAAGTTTTTAATTTTCTATTTAGAACAAAGTATGATATTATAATGAAGATTAAGAATGGATAATGTAGTAAAGGTATCAAGGAATCGAGTCAAATAAAATAAGGCCTAATCACCAATTAATTGGTTTTATTGTTCACTGCTCAATTGCATTGCAGGTGATAGAGAACACAGTGATTCCCGTAATCACAGATGTGTCTCACTTATTAAGGTCGGATTTGGCCTTAGACATAGTCAAAGAAATCGGATGATCTTAAAAAAATAGTTGATCTACGGGTTGAGCAGTTTAAAATCTTGTTTTTTTTTTTCAATTTATATAGGTAATTAGGTACCAGTGGCGTGGGGTCCATGGATGCTGTGGATGCAACGCATCACTAAAATCTCAAACATTTAGTATTTTCATAAATATATAAGTTCTAGGCCCAAAAACATTGTATTTTTAACCGACTTCAAAAAAGAAGGAGGTTATCAATTCGAACTCAACTGGAGCGAAAGAACCTTAAGGACGTTCCCTAAAATAGCTCAGATGCAGTTCGCTCTTTCCCCTACTCTCACATGCGCAGAAAGGAAAAAATATTTTCACTGTTTCGTTTTTTGGATCTGGCAACATTACATTCTTATCGATGCTAAAAGACAAAGAATAAAAATAAAACAGCTCAATGCAAAATTCCAGATAAGAACAGTATAGTTAGGTTGAGAGAATTAGCTAAAAATCTCAAATGCACCAGGTGCATAAGTTTTTTAGATATGTAAAAATTGAGTGATTTTAGTGCGACGTTGCCAAGTCGCCATCTCTCACTTGCCATGCCATGAGAGGAAAAATGAAAACCATCAACACCTACCTAACTTTTAACATTTTTCATACAAAACGAATACCGCTTGATACAATTATTTTAACAGGAAAATATTTATTATATCTTCAGTTAATGATTATCAGTTTTTCAAAATAATTTCAAGAAAAGTACGATTGTTATTTAATGAAACAGTCGCTTTAACATCAATCAGGATAGGGTTTTCAATGGTCAATATTTATAAATTTAGTTCCCCAACGACTAGTGAAAAAAAATTCTACGTATAGAGGACACTTATAAATATGTGTATTCAAAGTTTTAAAATGATTTCAAAAAAATCGATTTATTAGAGAACGTCCTTAACAAATTAGTAGGTTGGAAAAAATTAAAAATCTGATTTATATAGAATATTAATTTTGAAATATTTATTAATCAAACAATTTCTTTCTTTTTTTTCTGTCCAATGTTACATGATATTTAAAAAGAAAAATCAATGAGGTTGTTCTCTGTTTGATGCAAATAAACATACACATAGGTATATATGAGCAAATATTCATTGATTTCTCTTTTATGAATCAACAACTCTGCTACTCTTGGTCAAACAAAATCTTTCAATACATGAAATTATATGCTTGAAAATTTTATTTTAAATAATTGATTAGTTGATTTGAATATCCTCCCCGCTCCTTAAATTTTGGCTATGTTTCTCCACTTGGTTTTTCAGGGCATTGCTTTCCACATTCTTTCCTTAACACGAATGACGCAAAAGCTTTGTGAATTGTGACGGGCGATATTGCAATAAAATAAAATAATATTTATTTCTCGTTTAGCAGGATTTTTCGTGATCGGAATGAACATTAATATAGATTTAGTATTTATTATATTTATAATTTTTTTCTATTCTTTTTTACATCCATAGTAAAATATCTGCCACTCTCTGCATTTAATAAACCTCTCAAATCAAATAACTAAACTAATAATATTGAATTTGAAATAAATTAAACGAAACAGTGAAAACATTTTCAAAACTCGTTATGATTTTCACAAATTTGATTAATTTAGCAATTTTTTATGAATGAAGAACTTTAGCTAAAAAGTTACAACGTAGCACAGAGAGCTTAATTATGATATATGACAAATTTCAGATTATTACTTATATTAGAAAAACTGATTTTTTTTGAAATTCTAAATTTTTAAACGGGAAATTCAGGAAGTTTAAAATCTAAAAAAAAATTGGGGTTAAAAGAACTTTCTACAATTTTTCGTTCATGAGTTACTTATAGTTATTGTGATTATTGGAATCCACAAACATTCAAACAGAAAAAAAGCATATATTGCCTAATTCGTAGGATCTTCGTTGTTATTGGGAAAAATTGGAGGCTCTATTTAAGGTGGAAGTAAATGTATTGTTCTTATGGGAAAATAGAGTTTTTTTGTTTGATAACTTCCTGTCACTAGATGTCAAAGTGGGTGTATTCGCTATTATATTACATGTAATTATTATTAATTCTCGAAGAGATTGCAAGTTTATCGAGATTTTCGTTAATTATTTATGACTAAAAGGTTGATATTATTATTTTTACATGTACTTAAACGAATACTTTTTGAATTTTCGTCTATTTTTCAATGATAATGCTTTTAAATAAATGTTATATAATTTTATTATACTAGATATCTAGAAAACAAGTAATCTTGAAAATTTAGGGATCTCCTGAATTAAAAATGGTTCCAAAAATATTTGTATGCCTATGAATAGTAAACAAATAATATTTTACAAAATTTGATTTCCATCTTACTAACCTTAAAGTTTTAAGCTTCAACTAAATATTTACTTTTTTCTTTAATGACGTTTCATATTCTAAGCATGGATACCAAATAATCACCGAATTTATCATCATTCTAATACTATAATACCACTTTCTAGGTACTAATGACCTTTAAACCCATAAACCCATACATAATAATAAAATTACTTTTTAGCGATATATCACTCGCATCCATAATAAGTATTAATTAATACAGGAAGAGCAGTGAATTGGACAATAAATAAAAAAACAGAGTTATTATTAAATGGGCCAGACGTTTCATTGATTTATTCAGTGGCCCATTTTATCACTCTTTGTCGAAACGTCTGGCCCATTTAATAAAAACTCTGTTTTTTATTTATTGTCCAATTCTCTGCTATTCCTGTTTTAATTATTACTTTTTAAAATTATTATTGATTTTTGAGGTAGATTGCTCAAATTTTTATCCCATATAAACATACAGACATTTTTGTACGACTTTTTACCCTAGACCTCTTGAGTCCTATCTGGAAAAATTGTAATGTTTTTTTTTCTGCAGGAATACAATATTTCCCCATTATACGTGTTTAGTAAAAAATGCAAAGAAAAAATATACAGTCTATTGTGTACGTTATATCCATGTTTATTTAATGTTAAAAAAACTAGTAAAATAACGAAATTTCTCATGTTTGTTAATTTACATTAGAAATTAAGTGACTAAAGATTTGACATTGAGAATCTGCTTAAGATTCTATTATGTAGGTATAATAATAATGCGTGTGATGTGTGTGTTAGCAAAAATGTTTTTATTATTTGCGCAAGAAGTCACAAAGATGAGTAAATTATTTGTTTTGCATTTTTTTTTTAAGAATATTATTAATTACCAACTGCGTCATCTTCAGCTGTTCCTTAAGCATTGGAGTGCATTCGAGGATCGTTTTTTGTATATCATTCATGGGGTGAGAAGTATAAAATTTGGATGCACAGGCGACTAGCCCTTATTTCTCATCACTTGGACGTTGTAAAGGTAGGAAGTTTTTTCATTATTTCTATTCCTAAGGCAGTCTTGTACCAATCACTTAATAATACTCTCCTCACACATTGTTTTATTTTCACGACCCCAGTCCATTTTGAAAATGATTTCCATCAATTGACTTTCTTTCCCATTTTAGTGGTGTTGAGAGAATTAGCTAAAAATCTCAAATGCACCAGGTGCAGAAGTTTTTTTAGATATGGACAAATTGAGTGATTTTAATACGACGTTGCCAAGTCGCCACCTCTCACTTGCCATGCCATGAGAGAAAAAATGAAAACCATCACCAGTACCTAATTTTTAACATTTTTCATACAAAACGAATACCGCTTGATACAATTATTTTAACAGGAAAATATTTATTATATCTTCAGTTAATGATTATCAGTTTTTCAAAATAATTTCAAGAAAAGTACGATTGTTATTTAATGAAACAGTCGCTTTAACATCAATCGGGATAGGGTTTTCAATGGTCAATATTTATAAATTTAGTTCATCAAGGACTAGTGAAAAAATTTATACGTATAAAGGACACTTATAAATATGTGTATTCAAAGTTTTAAAATGATTGCAAGAAAATCGATTTATTAGAGAACGTCCTTAACAAATTAGTAGAATTGAAAAAATTGAAAATCTGATTGATATGGAATATTAATTTTGAAATATTTTTTAATTAAACAATTTCTTTCTTTTTTGAACCAAATGACTTTTCATATTCTAAGTATGGATAGCATATATACTTCTTAGATACTTCTTCTTCTTAGAGTGCCATACCCGAAACGGGCGTCGGCGCCTCTCCATATATATCTGTGCTGAGTGTGTAAGTTGTTTTTATACAGATATACGGGACCTACTTTTTAAAGCCGGTTCCGAACGGCTAGTTTGGAGAGGTTTACTAGGCAATTATACTCTTGGTAGGTTGCCATTGCATTCCAAGAGGAGACGACTGCAAATATCTACCGAGACTCGGTCTCGAACCAGCGTACTTCAGGTCAACGGCCCGACACTCTATCCACTGACCCACTGTCGCATATAATCACCGAATTGATCACCATTCTAATACTATTAAAACCATTTTCTAGGTACTAATGACATTTAAATCCATAAACCCATACATAATAATAAAATTACTTTTTTAAATTATTATTGATTTTTTAGGTAGATTGCACATATTTCTTATCCCAGATAAACATACAGAGATTGACTTTCTTTCCCATTTTAGTGGTTTTTATTATAACCAGCTGCGAAGCCAGACGGATTTTTTGACCCTGAGCATTCTTGGGTTTTAAAATAATAATTTAAATTTTCTTATTTTAATAAATTTGACATAAAATATTTGTGGGTTTCAAATGAGTGGCTGGCTACTGACAGCATAAGCGCTTTATAATAGAAGATATCTACTAGATCCCCATATAGGAAATGACGAAGGGCCCAGAACTGAGCCAGAACTGCGCCAACACTTCTCAAGCTTGGCCCTAAGCTGCAAGCCAGTACTGGCCCGACACTGGTTTGAATAGGGGATGATAACCGCAGCCTAGACTGGTAACCTATTATCATCTATTAGGCTTTTCGCGGATGATTGTGTCGTATATAGAGTAATTGATAATGATTGTGATAGGCTTACTTTACAGAATGACCTGGATCAAATTGAAGGATGGTGTAGATCCAATTCAATGGAACTAAACCATTCCAAGTCAAATTTGGTTAGATTTAGTACTAGAAATTTGGTTAGTCCACAAAATTATTACATTGGTGGAAATATTATCAATGAATCTAAATTTTATAAATATTTAGGCATACATATTCAGGCAAATTTAAAGTGGGACATGCATATTAGTTATATAGTCAATAAGGCTTATAGGAAATTGGGGATGTTTGGTAGAATTTTGAAGGGTACATCTAGAGAAGTTAAGTCAAAAGTTTATTTAACTTATGTAAGACCTAATTTAGAGTATTGTTCTGTGGTTTGGGACAAACACCCACAACGATTAGAGAGAAAAATTGATATGGTACAAAGGAGGGCGGCTAGATTTGTTTTTGGTAAATTTGATAGGTTTAGTAGTGTCACTTCAATGATTAATGAATTAGGATGGTCTAGCTTATTGGAGAGAAGGGAATGGGCTAAATTGAAAGTGATTTTCAAAGCCTATAAGGGTTTTAGGAGTTGGGAGGAAATAACGAATAGATTTCAGGAACCAAATTATTTAGGTAGAGCTGATCATAGAAAAAAGATTCGTAAGCCAAGATTCTTGAAAAATATCGGTTTACATTCATTTGTAGGATCTGGCATTGATTTGTGGAACAGTCTGTCTGTTACTACTTGGGATTATAGTCCTCTGCCCCCTATGATTAAATCAATTATAAATTTTGTCAAGTCCTAATGTCCTAGAGTTGTGCAAAATTTTATTTAGTTCTCGCAAGCAGAGATTAGGTGAGGCAGAGAGAGGTCATACCATCCTTGTTAAGGTTTTGACCAGGTTTCCTTAACAACTTATGGCAAATGCCGGGATGGCTAATGCGTCGCTTGCTCCTGGTATCGGGTTTTTGCGCGGAATTTTTAAATTACTTTTTGTCTTTTGATGGAAATATATGGTCATGTTATTTGTTAATGAGCATACATTTCTAATTTTTTTTTTTTTTTCTTTTCTTTTTTTTTTTTTACTTGTTTATTATTTGTTAAATTGTTGTAATTAATTTGTATTGATGTTTATTAATGTATTGTTGTAGCTAGATTGTATTGATGTTTGGAGGACCTAGCCACCGAGGACTTGTGCCTCTAAGCAGGTCGAGAAATAAAGATTTATTTATTTATTTATTTATTAACCTATATTGGCTCAATACTGAATTCTAGACTGGGCCAATATGGATAGTAATCGTTGGCTCGATACTGAATCTTAGTTTGAGCCAAAGGTGATAGTAAGGGTTGACCAAATACTGTATTCTGGTTTGGAGCAAGTAACTGGTGATTTGAATATTTAAATTTTTTTCTTGAAAATTTTATAATCTTATAGAATCTTAATTAAAATTAAGGGTGGATAACTTTTTATTTTTGTATTAATAACTAATTATTATAAATGAAAATAAAATAAGTAGTGTTTAATTATGGATTAAAAATTATTTTTTATTATTCATTTTATGACTTTTGCCTTATTGCAACCAGTCTCAGCGTATATGTTACATGATTTACAATTTTTTATACTTAATAATTTTTAATAATATTCTAATGCTGTTTATATTAATGAAATAATCAATTTAATTCAGGGCTCAGTTGTTGTACCTAGTTGAGTGATTTTTTATTTTATTTCATTTTATTTAGCGGAAATAAAACAAAAATTCTTCAAAATATATTTAATAAAGTGGAATGAAGGAGTTTTCAGCCAAGGAAGGGATGCTCCGGGTTTAATAAAATTCCCAGATTAAGACGTTTCGGGCTAAATTTATTGGACCATCCTCAGATAATGGTAATTATACACATATTACAGATCGTTACATACGTTCTGTAATGTGTATAATACCCATTAACTGAGGATGGTCCAATAAATTTAGCCCGAAACGTCTTAATCTGGGAATTTTATTAAACCCGGAGCACCCCTTCCCTAGCTGAAAGCTTCTTCATTCCACTAAATAAAATAACAGCCACGAACTCAAAATAATATACATTTATAATCAATATAACTATAATGTATGATATGAATTTTTTTATTAAATTACAAATATAAATACTAAATTATCAAACAATGTTTCGTCGACTTTGCCGACTTCTTCAGAAATTTCAAATTTAGAACTAAAATTAAATTATCTTCTATTTGTCGAACTTAATAAAAGTCCATGTCAATGACATGTTCCTATAATCTATAATATTATTAATTGATATAATTAAAAGATTAAATATAAAATTTTAAAAATATTTGAGCAAACTTTAAAAATTCAACCAATATATTCAGGAAAATAAATATAACAAAATATTAATGTTTAAATAAATGGAAGAAATAACATACTTGATCATCCTCGAATTTCAAATGAATATTTGAGCTATGATGATGACAAAGGTTGATCTCATTTTGCAATCATATTTTGTTATCAATTTATATGCTTCTGGCATATATTTACATATTATGATTTTAGCAGTTTCATCATATGATAACCAAGAATGAGGCTCAACATAATTTCTTGGATTGTTATTTAAAAAAAATAATCAACTTATATTTATCAGTTGTTCTAAAAAAATACAACAAATATTTAAAATACAAGTCAATAGGAGTTTAGATCAGTTGGAATAAAAAAATGATCATTTTATAATTACCTATTTATGTAGAGATTTGTTCCAATTTAAATAATCTGTTTATTATAATATTATAGCTTTTAGGTAAGATTAGATAAGCATACTCCAACTGCCGGGCAATCAGATGAAAGAAGCTGTGGCTCAATAGCCGCTTTTTTCAAATCATATGAATATGATTCTATTATTATTTTTGTTGTGTCCATCATAATAGTAAAATATTAACAACTCAAATGGGTAACGAATAATCTTTATTAAATAAAATATAACATTAGAATGAAAACAAAACAATAAACAGTAAACAATAACCACCGTTGCCTAGCAACGCCTATCCAACACCAACAGGCTCGGCTACCCCACACTGACCCGAATGTAGGCCAATACAGATAAAGGAGAGCCTTGGTTGCCCAGCACGGGCCCAAAATTGGCTCAACACCGAACAACCCAGGCTCGGCTGCCCCACACTGACCCGAATGTAGACCAATACTGATAAAGCAGAGCCTCGGTTGCACAGCACGGGCCCAAGATTGGCTCAACACCAAACAACCCAGGCTCGGCTTCCCCACACTGACCCGAATGTAGGCCAAAACTGATAAAGCAGAGCCTCGGTTGCCCAGCACGGGCCCAAGATTGGCCCCTTCGTTCAAGCATGGCATCTCCTATATGGGTCAGTGTTTCTCAATCTTTTGTAGAGCGAGGAATCCTAGAGCACTTATATTTATTTCTGAAGAACCCCCTAGCACTAAAATATGAGATATTGAATTTGTTGTCAAAATATCAACATCATGCTACTTTTATAGTTTTCAAATACAGTCAAACCCCTCAAATCCGAAATCCCGATAAATCCGAACGATTTTTTTTTATAAATTTAAGTTTGGGTAGATGTTTTCTTGAATTCAAGGCTAGGCTTCTTCCAAGATCTCCACATAAGTTCACACTTGTATTTTCCCACGATTGTGCAACCCAGTAAATAACGTCTTTTTTTGTAACTTTCTTCAGCCTCTCAAAGATAGAAATAGAACCATTTTCTTAAATAAGATATCCAAACCAGAAATTTTCTGCTAATCCGAACAAATTGAAATCCGAACAGATTACTTCCCCAATTAGTTCGTATTTTAGGGGTTCAAGTGTATAACATAGCGCCGCCGATGAGGGTGTTGGCATATTTCAAAAATTTGGTACATTTTGGGGAAATTGGGTATAAAAAACGTGCATTTTAAATTATAATACCTAACATTTTTATTTTAATGAATAATATTATTATTAAATTTACGCGGAACCCAGGTTGAGAAATACTGTGCTAGATTAATAAAAAAAATGTATACTGAAAAGAATTTTTGGTGAAATTATAATTACATTCTTGCAATCAGAGTTAAAAATTATTATCTATGGGAGCATCTATTAAAATAAAAATGTCTACAAATCTGATCTGAATAATCCGGAAGTCCGGATAAACGGGGTTTTGAGGTAATACCTATAATTAAATAAAAAATATTAGATAAAAATCAAAGAGATTGCCCTCTGCTTAATATGAAATGTTATCGATAATTTTGTTTTCATGTCAGAAGGGGTTCGAATCCCTTTGGAATCAAATCCAAGTGCTATCCGGATCAATGGGAATTCCCTAGAGTTGAATGGATTACATAATGTCAAATAGTTTCGTCTGGAAGAACGGCTATTTGCCACGATAACCTTTTGACACTCTTGTGTATGGCCCTTGATAAGATCGCATTCCTTCTGGCATGTAAACAAAATTATCTATAACATCTCAGATTAATCAGACGACAATCTCTTTGATTTGATTTTCATAAACGACTCAGGGCAATAACAATTTTCTAGTTTTTTAAAAATATTTTAACCCATTGTGAAAATTGAGCCTCCGCCATAATAGTTAGAAATACCCGAAGGGTGATCCGCGATTGGAAGTAGGTGTACACTTCTTTGGAAGTATTTTGGAAGTACTTGAAAATATTTGGAAGTACTTGGAAATATTTGGAAGTACTTGGAAATATTTGAAAGTACTTGGAAATATTTGAAAGCGCTTGGAAATATTTGGAATACTTGGAAATATTTGGAATTACTTGGAAATATTTGGAATACTTGGAAATATTTGGAAGTACAAGTGGAAGTAGGTGTACAACATATTAGGTCGCTGTTCACCCCTCGGAAATACCTATGTACCAAAGAAAATTCGACTCAGTTTTCCCTTTTGGCAATATTTATGATGGATTAAAGAACGCATTCCTCAAAAAAATATTCAATTCAACTTTAAGTTGGGAAACACTGATCTAGATATTTTCAAGAAATTCTTCAAAAACATCATCATATTAGTTAGAAATCATTCTAATACTCTTAGGTCTAAGCTAAAAGAAAAGGATGAGATTGCAAAATTGTCTGCCCTCTGGCCATGGACCATAATTGGATTTCTAACTCTATTTGAATAGTCAAACAGGTTTTTTCTTTTCTTTCGCAGATCCATAGTCAGTAGAGGGCTGGCTGGCAATGAACGACAATGTACAGCGATGTCGCCTTATTTCTGAACGCGCTTAATGAGACAGAATGCCATAATTTATCTAAGACCAGGACTGTTATAATCAAGCAATTTAATGATTTTGAGTATCTTTCTCCAATGATTGGTAAGTCCTTTATTTATATCCACCTGCGGTTTTCTATCATGTTATTAATTAGTAGGACAAAAAACTGTTTTTTATCATTTCGCACATCCTCTAAAAAACTGTCATAACACAAAAAACGTGATTTTAAGAAAATTGGCTTTAAAGATTTTTTTCCTTCCCCGTTTTATTGTGAATTTATAATAATGTCATATTTTATGACAGTTTTCTAT
The DNA here is from genome assembly GCA_024734495.1 of Forficula auricularia. Lineage (NCBI taxonomy): Eukaryota > Metazoa > Arthropoda > Insecta > Dermaptera > Forficulidae > Forficula > Forficula auricularia. The sequence goes on from JALMQS010000085.1 coordinate 12,774,116, forward strand.
ATTTTTCTATATATTTCTTTATTTTTGCACGTTCTTACATGTTAATAGATAATGGGTAGTCAGGGATTATTATATCCGTGACCCTTTTTAAAATAAATTACCATTCCTCATATCCTTCTTTAATCCCATTCGGCTGTGCAACCAGTGGCCCAATATAAAATCATAAAATTTCTTAAAACATTGAGATTTATATGTAGATTATGGAAAACATACAACAATTTGGCCTGATAATTTTTTTGTCTCTATAATAAGAAATCTACTGTGAAGTTTTCGAAAAATAAAAGTGCTAGTTTTAAATTTTGAATCTGGAACTAGATTTCAAGATTTCCGCAAAAATAATCATCATTTTGGTTTATTTTCGACTCCATTTTCATTAGAAATAAATTTTCTACTTGCAAACTTTTTCATTGAATGTTCTAGAACAACAATTAGATAAATTGAATATTGTCTCTTTATTAGAATTTTATATTAATTATCTAGCCAGGAAAAATATAATGCAATACTAATACATAATAGTATCACTTTTTGAAGGTATGTAGGTATGTATTTACATATAGGAGAAGGTATTTTCAATTATAAAATTTACGAAAAGTAAAATTAGAATCTCACTATGAGCTAAAAAATAATAAGGTTCATAGTTCTACATTATTAACTATCTTTTTTGAATAACAAATATCAATAGAATTATCATATTTTAACAGCGGCCCAAAATATTTGGTTTTTACTTCAAATGTGGCCCGTGTAAATCAAAAGGTTAGACACCTCTGATTTAATCGAAGCTTAAAACCTTTAGATTAGTATGATAGACTAAATTTTGAAAAATATTTGTTTACTAATTCATAGCCACGACCCATTTTTTGAATCCGAAAATTATCCAGTCTAAGAAAACAAAATTCTAAATGTTAAAAAGAAAGAAGTGAAAATTTTATATATTTTTATTCTCTGATTGTTGAAAAATTCGAAAACAGTTTCGAAATCTTTGTCTTTAGCATTCAGTATTATGTAAATAATATTTATTTCATTTGAATATTTAATGTTTTAGTAAGAATTGTAAACTAAATATTATCTATATTACATTTTGAAATGTCAATATCAAACAATTTTTTTGGAAAAACATGGAAAAATTCAAAGGTTATATTATTTTCTTGAATCTTCAAAAGATTTGAAAACATTTACTAGATCTTTAATATAATCTAAATATTTCACTTTTAATTTATGGATCGACAGTAAAACAATAATGAGGATGTTGTGTACGTAAGAGGTTTTCGGTCAAAAAGCATCGAAATCTCAAAGATAGCAGTTAAGCTGTTATTTTTGACCGAAATCATGATATTCTAAATATACTCATTCAAATTTAATAATTTTTACTCAAAGTTGAGCTACCAAACTGAAATTTAAGACAAACCTTTTGAAACTATAGCATTATCAGGCATCAATGTCTGTATAACAGAGATCCCCTAGACATATCACCAGCTAAGATACACCAATAATGAAATGTTATTGAATCAGAGGTGGTTTCCAGCTGGTGTGATCATGGTTTTCAATCTGAGTGTGGTCTTCTACTCAGGGATATTCGTAAGAAGAAAATATTCGCCTCGTCCGATGTATCTCTTCTTGGGCAACATTTCGATGGCCGATTTTTTTCTTGGAGCTATAACCGTCTTCAAACAATTCTTCCCCAGGCCATGGATGACACAAATGACATGTGAAATCTTAACAGGTTAAAATTCATGAATCTTATAGTTAAATATATTTTTTTACTTAGAGTAGTAGTGTTGTTTAATTTATAAATTAATTAAAAAGTTTGTCTTCTTCTTAGTAGTATTTACTGAAAACGAAAAATTATAGTCCCGAATAAAAATATATATATATCAGATCAAAATTATTTAAACTAACGCCCACTTTTCAGGTAAAAAATTACTAAACGCCTCGCCCTCCTGCAAATATACCTTCTTCAAATAAATAAACAGAAAGATGCAGTAATAAGTTAACAATTGAGCGTTATTATATGTATCTATATTTCTAAGTACGTTTTACAGCAGAGGTTCTTAACCTTTTAGAAGTTACACAAAACTTTTGATTTCAAGGAATTTTGAGTACCTAATTATGCTCTCCATATATGGTCATTTTAATAAATTATTTATAATTATTATTGTATTTTTCAAAAGTGTATGTTTCTTAATTTTTATAAAACGATAGTTCTAAAATTCGAGCGAACATTTTACCCTTGGGATCTTTCTTAAGTTTCTTCCTTAAGGCTGGACTCTAGAGATTTTCAAATTTTTACTTAACCACACACTGTATGGGAACGTTTTGTAATCATGCAGAAAAAATATATTTATTTCCATGTTTTTTGCAATATTTTTCAAAAATGACTGAATTATTGTTTTTTTATTTATTTAATGTCACCGGAAACAAAGCCCATTTAGACAGCACATAAGTAAAGTGTTAATAGGGTTAGTGAGGGAGCCGAGTTTTTAGCATGTAGAAATTTTTATTTGCCAGCCAGGATCGAACCCCGGCCTTCCTCTCCAACATCGTCATAATCGATCAATTATATTTATAAAATATCGTATATCAGCTAGAAATATGTTGAAAATGAAGTTTACTTAATTAGATATTTACTCTAATTTCCCATACCCCTGGTGGAAAAATAATTTTTTTTTTCAGGCCCAAAAAAAAACCCATATCTCCCTAAAATAATCATATGATTAAAATACCACATTGTATCTGACTAAATGATTTAGAACCTGAAGCTTTAAAAAATAGTCCATGAGATTCAACGCGTGATAGACGGACAGACAGACATTGTGGCAATAGTAGTAATAGGGTCCCGTTTTACGATTATCTGGTATTTGTATTTTCATAAAATGATTTTAGAATATCTAACAATTATTATTATAAACATATTAACATATTTCCAAAAGGTCATTCATTCTCAGCTGTAATTATAGTATCAAGAAAATAAATATTGATCGGCAAATCAATTATTTTCATATTTAAATTTCAAAGCGTGATTTCGTTCTGAAACCCTAATAGCTAAATTTCTTTCTGTTTTCCTCAATAAATTTTATTCACAATATACTATACAGGTTAGACTTTAAAGACATTATTTTTCATTTAGGTATTTTATGGCTCAGTTCTTTTTTAGCATAGCAGGAGGCTTGAAAAATGTATTATTTACTAATAAATTAAGTTAGTTAGTTTTTGTAAATTAAAATCATTAGGAAACAGTATTGTTCAGAATTCACATCAACAACTATGACTTAAGCTCTATTAATTATCCGTGTATAAAATATTAGAAGGTGTGTGTGTATAATTTTCAAAACTACATTTAGTCTTAAATAAATATAAGACTCAGTGGAGGCTCCAGACTTTCATTTTGGGGGGACTGGGGTCACGTACCTTAGGGTTTCCACGCACCCCCCGCACCTCCACAGAAAATTTTAAAATTATGAACTTCAAAAATAGTTTTTAGAGGCGATTTTTATCCTCTGAAAAATTAAAAATAAACAATTAAGAGCGCATGAAGAAGGAGAATAGGGGGAGGGGTATCTATTATATGTATAATAAATATATAATATACTTAGACTATAGTTCCCTAATTGAGTTCTTCATATTTATATTTAATAGTAAGCTCATAATGAAATTAGTCATATTACTATTATAAAGCTGGAGAGTTTGAATGTTTGTATGTTTGAACGCGCTAATCTCAGTAAATACTATATCCGGTTTGAATTTGATCTTACAAAATTAAAACTTTTTTTTGGAAACTATTTGGGGGGTCATGACCCCATGCCCCCTGGAGTCTCCACTGATAAGACTTATGTGAGAATTATATAGCTATTTATATTTATTTACATTAAGTAGAAAGAAGACTTATTTTGTATAAATTTAATAAACTCGGCTACACTTTATTAAAATTTTAAAATTTTTAATTTTTCCTAAAAAAGATTTAAATTAACTTTTAATTTTCATTCACCAAAATAAAGATTTAACTTTCAAAAATAGATATCTATCAGTGAGGTGCGGTCCATGAATGCTGGGGATGCGGCGCATCCCTAAAATTTCAAACATTTTCATAAATATATAAGGTCGACTTCAAAATTTCATGAGGATCTTTAAAGTTTTCAAATTATTGTCCGTTATTTCAATAATTTCTATAAAAAACATTTTTTCTATCTATATTGGTTCTCGAAATGAAATAAAATTGTTGCATAGTTTCAAGGGGCAATTAAAATGAAAGATTTTCCGAAAAGGGTGCTGGTAGAAGGTTTGAAGCTCCTGCCTGGTAGATATATCTTCCAGTTCAAGCATGTAAAATTGTCCAGACGAGTAGTGGTCGATTAAAAATTGTTTTCGCTGAGAAACTATTAAAATAGTAATAATACCGAAAAGGAATAAAGACGATTCGAGATTCTTTGGAATAATCCATTTCTAAGAACTCTCAATATATAGGATCTGAAATAGCTAAGAGTACTATGGACAAGTCATAGCTTGCTTATTATAGCTTATAGAAATAGAATTAGGAGGAATTTGAGATTTTCTTATAGGACAGGCTGATTCATTGTGGAAGATGGTCGATTTCCATCTCAGGGACTGTGGAGTTTAAGTCACAAGATTTAATTTCTGATTCTTAGCCTCACTCACACAAAGCAGTATCCGTTTGGGGTCCCCAAATATATTTCTTAAAAATCTAATGTTAAATTTGAAAAATAACGAAAATGATGATTTTCGATGAAATTTGCAAAAAAAAGTGAAGATTAAAATAAAATTTCAAAAAATGAAGGGTAATTTTTATTTTTAGGACAGCATCCCCTTGCAGAAAAGTCACCAACCGCCACTGATATCTATCTTTATTTTATACATTGTATTTGGAATGTGGGTTGGGACCCTCTTTCTCCAAAATCCACAGAAATCTAATATAAATTTTATTTACCATTATTCCAATAAGTATATTTAAATTAATAAATACCTACTAAATATATTAGAAGATATTTTCTCTTCGGATAGAGATAGACTGGCAGAAATTTTCATTCAGATGGAAGGCAGCCTAAGGATAGTCATTCGAATAAAATAGATTTATTGGACAATCATTTTTTTCTCAGTGACTCCTTTTAACCCCTGAAGAAAGAGGGGAAATCCCCGGAACGCTGGTTTTTGAGTTGGGAAATAAATGACTGTCCAATAAATCTATTTTATTCGAAAGTATTTTTTCACTATCCTTGGGCTGCCTTCCATCAATTCTGAATTAAAATTTCTACCACTCCGTCTCTCTCCTAAGAGGAAATATCTTGTAATATATTTACTAGGTATTTATTAATTTAAATATACTTATTGGAATAATGTTAAATACAATTTTTTATATTTTATAATTTTCTCAAAATGTTACTTGCCTTGGGCCAAAAAACTAATGCAGTTTATGAATTGTCACCGTAGGTGATGAAAAGAAAGTTTTCTCTGTATAAAACTGAAAGATTTCATATGTATGTCCATCATCACAACACACTTTAAAAATTGATTCTACAACAATCACAATTAAAAAAAAAAATTACTGTATACCTGGTAAATAAATATTCCGAAAAACCTCACAATTTTTCCAACCCTTTTATAAAATATTATATTAGATTTTTGTGGGCTTACATAGTGTTAACTATAGGATTTCGGAGAATGGGATGCCATTCATCACTTATTAACCCTGGAACGCTACCCTTCAAAAAACATTTTATTTTAATACCCTGGGGTACGGGTGTATCCCAATAAATAAGTCATAGAAAATAAACTTTTAATTTTTATTATATACTAAAAACATATCTCGTGACAAACTTAGACTCTAAGTAAATGAATGTTACCAATTTTGAGTCACTTTGTTTTCTGGGGCAGAATGAACATCTTCCAGACGATGGTAGTTTAGGTATTGGAATATAGGGTTCTGGCTCCAAATTTAATATTCTCTCAATAACAGCACGAAGTTCTGCGGATAAAGTAGGTATTTGTAAATTATAAACTTGTCACACTAATATAAAGTAAAGAAAATTTAAAAAAATATAAAAAATATAGCTATTAGTGTTGTCTTTTATTTTTGTGAAAACTACCTATAATTTTATATTTTTTAAATTTTCTTTACTTTATTAAAATATGTTTCACCAAGAACCTACACCATTCTCCCTTAACAAACATGTCACACTAATACTACCCAGGAGCACACCTGTACCCCAAACAGAGATTTTATTTCAATGTAAAATACGTGTCACTGCAACGACTGTAGCAAATCAACTGACGTGTGAAAATAAAGAGATTACCAGGTACCACAATTTTGTGCTGCCCTTTGTTGAAAAATAACATAAGTTTCGAGCAAGGCTGGGGCACAGCTGAATCCCGGGTAGCGCTCCAGGTTTAATACCTACTAAATTAAAAAAAAAAATGTTTTATTCAAAAAATTATCCTGTCTCTGTCTTCTATAAATTTAAAAAATGTTTTATAGAAGATAGTAACTACTATATACTCAAGTGATGTCACAGAGATGAGTAAATGATTTGTTTTTAATTTGTTTTAAGGTTTTCTGATCAGCGTCATGTTCAACAGTACCTTAAGCATTGGAATGATAGCAATTGATCGTTTTTTGCATATCGTACATGGGATGAAATACAGAATTTGGATGTACAGCCGCAGAGCACGTCTAATGATTCTTGTTAGTTGGATGATGAGTTTTGTGGCTGGTTTCATCCCACCGTTGATCTGGTCCCAATCAATTAATATCGACGGGGAGAATTTGCTCTGCTGGCACATTATTCTATTCCCACCTGTTCTGGAATTAATTCTTATTTCAATTTCATTTCTTCCCATCATAACTGCTATCGTTATCTATTCCATCATACTAGCTATCTTTCTAAAAAAGGTGAGTAAAGAAATTTAATAAGTTTTTGATAGTGGTGTTGTTTTTTTAATGTATTTGATTGTTATACTATATTATCGAATTTATTGATATCCTACTACGATTAGTTGAATTATTTTTAATTTAGTAATTGTGAGTTTGTTCTATTTAAAAATAGTGATAAATAAATAAATAAATAAATAACAACTTTATTAACCAATAAAAAAATTACAACAGAATGTTTAACAATTTCAAATACTTCGACCTCGAGGCCCGAAGGTCCCACAGTAAAATGTCCTTTTTTTACACTCTTTAAATATTGGCTTCACTTGTAAGAAGTTGGTTGTAAGTGTAGATTTTATCCTGCTTTTAATAATTGTCGAAACGATTTAAAACTCTGGATCTATATGTAATTCAGGTGACAATACAATAATATTAAACGATCGACCTGAAAAAATTAACCAGGGGGGCGGAATTTGGAAATTATAGCCCCCTTTGTTCCAAACTCAACCAAAATTTGTATACATCAGCTGTGGACTCCAGAAGGGTAAAAATACACAAATTAACCAGGGGAGGGAAAAATTTGGAAATTATTGGTCGAAACACAACCGAAATTTGTAAACATCAGCTGTCTCCAGAAGTGAACAATACAAAAAATAACAAATGGAGGGTGAAATTGGAAAAAATACACTTGACTATTGTCAAATGTAGTTCAGCGATGTACGCTTAGAATTTTACCCATTTTAAGACTAAAAAGTAAAAAAATAAATTACATATAGTTGAAAAAAAACTAAAGTACAATATAATATAAGAAACTTTTTTATGTCCAATAACTAAGTCAAAAAACGTGGGGCACTTTATCGAAATTAATTAAAAGTACTTACAAGCTTCTCAAAGAAGCGCCCCACGCTTATTGACTTAAGGCCGGTTCACACGGAGCCTTTTCTCCTACTTGCTCCTAACTTGCTCCGCTAACTGTCAATTTGGAGGCATGAAGGGGTCGAAATGTCGTAACTCCTGATTGTCTTAATAGCATTCTTGCTTGATTCAAAAGATAGGGCATGTTCTAAAAAAAAGTTTAGTTACTTCGACCGTGCAGTACCCAGCCAATCGGAAAGCATTATTTTATCACGTGGGTGACATGGGAATTGGCCAAATACATCAGCTGATATCACAGAACAGCTGATATTTTGTTTCTCACTGTTCAACTTTTTACTTCAATGAATAAAGAGAATATGCTTTACAAATTCGTCTGCGATTGACAATTTCTGCAATAATATTATTGCCAGCCATTTTTGTTTGCATCTGAGTTGAAATTGAAAGATGATAGTACAGCTGTTTGGCTCAAAGCATGCGCGCGCAACCTAGCCGGTTAACTTGAAAATTTTCTGAAAAAGCTTCGTGTGAACCCAACAGGCGAAAAATCAGCTTGACTGAACTAGCTTGAAATTGCAAGTAGGGCGAACAAGTTAGGAACAAGTAGCAGAAAAAGCCCCGTGTGAACCGGCCTTTAGTTATTGGACATAAAAAAGTTTATTACATTATTTTGTATTTTTTAGTGCATTACTGACAAAAATTTGTTTTTTAGTTTTTTTAAACTAAAATTTTTGTAATTTTTTAGATATTTTTCTTAAAAAAATACTGATATGATTCTTACTGCCAAATTATAAAAATCCCTCCGAGCATTCCACATTTTTGTTAAAAAACAAAACTTACCAGTAGATTTTCATTTACTTAGAATAATTCTTTTGTATTCAGGTGCGAGGATTAAAACAAGAAGATAGAAGTGACAGTGTTATAAAAATCACTCGGTTTGGCGAGGGAGGATGCCGACATTCCTCGTCTCATCCAAATGAATGGAGAGCGATTAAAGTTGCCCTGCTCAGTGCCGGCGCTTCCTTCTTCACCTGGCTACCTTTTATCATCACAAGCTATCTCTATTTGACATGTCCTGCAACATGTACTTGCATGCTAAATCGCTTAAAACTCGTCAGCACTATGCCAATTCTAGTATTTGTGAATTCATTTTTGAACCCGTTGATCTACGCCTGGTGGCACAATGGATTCCGCAGCTCAATTAAAAAAGCTTTCGGCGTTAGAAACAAGAAACACATTCGAGAAACAAATAATCAGCAAGTATATACAATCAAAATTAAAAATTTCGATGAAAGTTAGTTCATAAAAATCGACACTCATTCTCGAAGTAATTTAAATGTAAATTGTAAATTTCTCAAATTACCTTGCATATACTAGTTCAGGATGGGGCATGAATATATTTTTGAAAAGAACATAAAATAATTTTTTTTTATGTGTTTTAAACATTACATCAGACCAAAAAAAGGGGGCGGTGAAAAAAGAAAATTCTAGCTCTTTCGACCAAACACAACCTAATTGTGTATACATATTCTGTGGACCCCCAGAAGGCTAGAAATGCAAAAGCTAACAACCAAAAATGGAGGAGGGGATCAAAAATGAAAATTATAGCTCTTTCTATCAAACTATATTTATACAAAATTTGCCTGAGTTTTGTCGAAAGGGCTAGAATTTTCATTTTTGACCTTCCTCCCATTTTTGGTATTTAGTTTTTGCATTTCTAGCCTTCTGGGGGTCCACAGTATATGAATACAAAATTTGGTTGAGTTTGGTTGAAATGGCTAGAATTTTCTTTTTTACCCCCCCCCCCCCCCTTTTTTTTGGTCTGATATAGTAATGTTTAAAACACATTTTAAAAAATGTCTTATGTTCTTTTCAAAAATATATTTGTTTATTTGTATATAGTTTTTTTCTAGTTAATTTTTTTCATTTTTTATAGCTCTTCAAAATGTGGTGGATCTTTATGGCCCACTCTGTATAAAGAGATGAAATGAAATTATATAATAAATTATTAGATTAAAATGTTAGGTGAGTTTAACTTAGTAAAAAAAAAAAAAAAGAATTAATCTAAAAAAAAATATAGGAACTGGACCATGCGTTTTCAGATTCTGTTGTAAATTAATGATGTGCGTTTTCAGATTTTTATGCAAATTTTCGAGAAGCATGGAGGGGCCAATCCAGGCCTTTATCAATATAATTTAAAAAATAAACAAAGAAGCTGATTTTTTAGTGATTTTACATAGAAGAAAGTTCAAAGTAGAAACTTGGACGTACAACTATTTTATGTAGTTTCAGATCAAATCGACTGCGCTAAGACAGAAAATACAATTTAACAGAGTGCAAACGGTTGAAATTAAATATGCAGTATGATTTTAAGTGAAAGTAATGGATTATGTGAAAGCTACTATTACATTTTCGGTTTCAGGGAATTTAATATAGAAAATGTTTTTAAATCGATTCAAGCAAAGTGAAAAATTTAATTCTATATTTTTTAGCATAAAATTTGTTGAAAAAATTTTGATCTCAACTAAGTTTCTCTTAGTAATGAACAAGAAATTAAACAATGAATTGGCTTAGGAAATTTTTTTCACTTTCCTATTAATCATATTAAAATTTCTGCTTCTTAGCTAAATCATTTCTGGTCCAATGCTTAAATCATAATCTGAACACGACATATGACCAAGTCTGTGAATTTCGAATTTCATCCAGAGTTCAATAATTAATTCGAGGAATCCTGTAACTCCTGAACAAAAGTATTTGTATTCAAACTCATAAAAATTTGCAGATTTAGCTGAAAATCAAAGAAATCCAGTAATATGACTGACAAACTGACCTTTAGTATTTGAGACAATAACTTGTAATGATAAAAAGCTATGATCCTGCCCTAACATATGTTTGCCTGAACAAAAAATACTTATTACTATTATTATATTCGTAATAAGTTCTATTATTACTGTTATATGTTCGTTATTTATAAATTTGTTGATCTTTATTTATTGGGTAAGAATTATCTAAATGGGTAATTATAGATAAAGTAATTAATGAAAAATGCAATCAGCTTATTCTAAGAATAATTCTGTTGTAAATTGATGATGTGGAGTTTTTTTTGGCTTGATCATTGAATGAATTCTTGATGTGCCATATTTGATTTCGAGCGTTGAATGAAAATTACTCTGGAAATATGCTAGGCGCATTTAATTTTTTCAGAGGTGAAAATTTTACTGACTGAAACGGGATTCGGCCCATGTTAGCCCAAATGGAAGTCGATGGGTCTAACGCTAGCGGCACTCCAAGTATATGAATCTACATTCTGAATAGAGAAGTTAAATTGTAACTTGCTAGTAACGTTTCGGAAGCTATAGTGCATTATTAATTATTATATTACTAAAAAAAATCAAGAGAGATTTTCAACTATGAAATCCGAACTTTATTATATTATGCCTAAAATATTTGTTATTCATTTCCTCGTAAATTGAACGCGAGTGACAAACAGGAATTTGGTGGAGGTCTCGATTTTTGAAAAATTTCAAATTTGAAAAATCGAAACGCAATTGAATAGATGACGAATGAATTAGGTAAAGGCTCAAATTGCCGATAGTGATAGCCTTAAGGTTTTTACAGAAAATCATGAAAGATTGCCAATTACAAAACAGAAGCTTCTATGGATGATTTTTAATATATTATATGCCAGAAAGGTTGTATTCACACATATTTTGTACAACCCTTCTGACATAGGTAATAAAAATCCTCCATTTGTAGTGATGGTTGTAATGACTGTTGTCACTAGCTGATCTAGCAAAAAAAAACTTCCAAATCATCACAATGACCACTAAAGACATGAACAAATGAAAATGTAATGAATTATGTTATTTATACATTTATTTATTTTTAATAAACAGTTAATTTTTTTTGATTTTGATTGATTTGAAGCCTCCGTTCGAAGATTTGATCAAACTGAGTGGATATTGATGAGGCAGTCCAAAAAAAGAAGATAATTTAAACTATCATTTTATTCATAAACCGACGTTTCGGAGGCTATTCCCTCCTTCTTCAGGGTTTTGAAAATTCAGTGAAGGAAATCCAATGCGACATTCCCGTCTGTCTCCTCTTTCAGTGGCAGTAACAATAATATATTGTATTTCATTCTCAGCAGAATTAAGATTACATTACATTACATTATAATACTGCTGAGAATGAAATACAATATATTATTGTTACTGCCACTGAAAGAGGAGATAGAGGGGAATGTCGCATTGGATTTCCTTCACTGACTATTCCTGACTAACCCTGAAGAAGGAGAGAATAGGCTCCGAAACGTCGGTTTATGAATAAAAAGATAGTATAAATTATCTTCTTTTTTTGGGACTGGCTCATCAATATCCACTCAATTCCACTTATTAGTCCGTCTCCAAAAATTACTCGAATCTTATTTGATCAAACATTGGTCATCTATCCTTGTCCAGTATCGTTTGATCACAATCCATATTAGAATCTTTTATAAACGAATTGCTCTGAGATTTGTTTGAACCAGAGACGAATGGCTTCATTGAGGGGAAGGAATTTGGTTTCATTTATCTAGATATTCTAGATTGATCTGTGACGAATGAAAACGCAAGATGAGCAGAACAGCAGCACGGAACAAGAACGAAAATCTTTTTAAAATAGGATTAAATTTTTGACATGTTCATTATCTAACAAGGTATTTATTTAGTGGCTCTACCTAAAAATCTAAAATTAGTTTTAAATGAGCTTTTGTAGAGAGTTGTCAGACATAGCTCAGATCTTCGACGGCCTGAGCAAGATATAAATTTTGCCTTCTTCTCTGAAGAATTTCAAATAAGTCAATCAAAATGGTTACTAATAATATTTTAATTAACACTTTTAAATCTATTTTAAATAAAATTGTCTGAGGGCTTTTAATTATTTAATAATAAAATTATATATTTAATAATATGCAAATAGCTTTGCTCTGCTCTATGAGGCTCCCGTGGTTGCTATGCCTAGCAGTGTTTGAATTTATCTAAAGTAATCGTATTATTAAGTGGATATCGATGAGGCAGTCCAAAAAAAATAGGAGGAAAATTTACACTATCTTTTTATTCATAAAACCGACGTTTCGGAGGCTATTCCCTCCTTCTTCAGGGTTTTGAAAAGTCCGTGAAGGAAATCCAATGCAACATTCCCCTCTGTCTCCTCTTTCAGTGGCAGTAACAATTATATATTGTATATCATTCTCAGCAGAATTATCATGTAGTAATCATTACTTATTCTATTTATTTATTTTATTTATTTTTTATATTATATTATATTTTATAATATATTTAAATATATTAAATTTAAATATGTTAAATGATATTTCAATAATGTAGAGTGAACGGACTTGTTGAATCCATAACAAATCCCTCCCTCATGCTGGGAGGCTTGGGAGTCTCTTGATAAAACATACCAAAGAATTATAAATATCTTATTTTATCGATTTCATCTAGTTGAAGGCTCACAGTAGCTTTCTAATATTAGAAAATAGCATTTTAATTAAGAAATTTGTAGTCTAAATGAAATTTTATGAAAAGATTCAGTTTCTCTCTCGGGAAGCGAGTCGGCTAGAAATGCCAAAAGGTTTTAATTTTTTCCTCATCAGATATTCAATTAAATATATTGAAATTTCATATCGGGGTGTTATTATCTTTCAGCTTTTATATCAAATATATTTCATTTGAATATTTGCATTTTAAAGGGTAGTTTATTTGGAGTCTAATTTGAAAAAACGCTAAATACTCCTTTGAAATAATTTTTAAAAATATGAAATTAATAAAACAATTAATTATTAATAATTACATTCAATTTTGAACAAAATTGATTCAGTACTTTTTGAGAAAATGGTGAAAACCCCCGAAGGCCGTCTAAAAAAATGAACAATTTAAAAAGCATATCCATGTCACAGGTCAATGTTTCATTTCATTTTCAAAGCCTTCTCGTGCTTTTAAAAACATCGATTTTTAGACGGTATTCAGGGTTGACGATTTTCTCAAAAAGTTTGCTTCAAAATTGAATATAATTATTTATAATTAATTGTTTTATGATATTTATTAATTTCATATTTTTAAAAATTATTTCAAAGGAGTAATTAGCGTTTTTTCAAATTAGACTTCAAATAAACTACCCTTTAATATTCCAAATATTTGAAATAAAAAAAAACTACCCTTTAAAATGCAAATAATCAAATAAAAATTATTTTACATAAAAGAAAATAACACCTCGATATGAAATTTCAATACATTTAATTCAATATGTGATGAGAAAAAAAATAAAACCTTTTGGCATTTCTGCCGACTCGCTGTCCGAGAGAAGAAACAAAATATTTTCATAAAATTTCATTTAAACTTCGAACTACTTAATTGAAATGCTATTTACTTATATTACGAAGATACTGTGAACCTCCAGAGAATGAAATCGATAAAATAAGATCGTTTTCTTTCTCATTTATCTAATATAATTTTGGTCTGTTTTATCAAGAGGCTGGGTCGCAAACTTTCCAGGATGTGCGAGGCACTTGTTATGGATTCAAGTCTATTCAGTCGTGAGTATTGATATATTTTTTAACATTATAATTTAATATATCTATAAATATTCTCCATTTGTTTTCTTTAGGCTAAGTTCTGTTCTCATTCCTGTCTGAACATATATTAGCCCATATGAAGGCTGGTGTAGCGGCCCGTTCTTGCTCATGTGCCTCGAGCCTTGAGACACGGCCGCTAGATGACTCAGTCGGATCGTTGTGTCGTTTAGCATGAGTGAAATATATTCACCCATGCTATAATTAAAGCGACTCGATTCGACTGAAGGAGAACGGATTCGGATATTTGAGTGGGGGGGGGGGGGGCCCCCCAAACGCCAACCAGCAGCCCCTCCCCTGCACACACCCTTTGTTTCTTGTGTGTGTGTGTGTGTGTGTGGTCCATTAAGATTATTTAATTTAATTGTTTAATAATAGGAGGAGGATTATTTGTCAGGATGTTAAAGGGACGACAAATAATCCACAATAGATTTCCTTCCTTCCTTTCTAGCCAAATCTAATGGAGTTTGGTTCTGACTATTTTTTAAGCCTTTATCGGCCCCCCTCTCCAAAAGGTCAAGAAGAAAAACGACAAAACAAAAATAGTATGGGATGAGAAAACATCTGAAGCGTTTGAGCAATGTCGAAATGACATAGCCAATGCAGCCCTGTTAACTTATCCGAACGAGGGGGGAGATTAAATAATTAAAATTATATGATTTCAAACTAAAATCCAAGAAAAAATAAATATAACATAGAATGAACCTATAATAAAAAAGAGAGTATTATTTTTTCGGGGGCCAAAATTAGGAGGGTTCAAAAAACTAGAACTCTTAATATAAGCCTTATGCCTTAGTCCCTTTAATGCAAGACGACATTTCGCACATACATTCTATACGACCCTGTGAAATTGATAGTGACCCAAAAGAGGATGTGGGGGGTCAAAAATATTTTCAATATAGTTAGCTGAAATTTGGTGCACCTCTCTCCCGAACTTCAGCTTTTTAGTTCACATCGTTCAATGATAAAAAAATTGCCAATTCGCCACATTTTACGAATAGTTTACCAGTTTAGAAAAAGCTTCCACTTCTTCCTCCAATTTCAAGGGCTTTTTCGGAGTCAGGTTTTGAACTAATGAAGCTTCCAGGAAAAGATGGAAACGAGAAGAAAAACACAGTGAGAAAGAAATAGTTCTAGTCCATTATGTTTTCGAAAAGTTTCATATTTTATCCTAAGAGGTGTTGAATTGTTTTCTCCTATAAAAGTCTATTTAATATATATTGTAATATAATGAGTGTATTATAATAATAAATAAATAAAATTAGCTTAAAAACAATCAAAGATAATGTTTAATTTAACGAAACTTTTTATGTTAAAATAAACTTTATCGCTGAGTTTTTTTTTAAGGATTTGTATTTATTATAAGTATGGATATATATATATATATATATATATATATATGGGTGTGTTTCTAGGACACAGAAAAACATTGGGAAAGGGACTTGAACCAGAGTTTGTAAAATAATCAAAGTAATGTTGATGTAATTCCACTTGGAGTAACTCAAAATGAGTTATTTATTGATAGATTAAGTAAATTCTGATAACCTAAACTCGTTGCAATTTTTTCCTCAATTATTTTCTTTTTATTCTATATACACTAGTTAGTTCTAATCGTACTGCCATGTACAGCGATATCGTATTTGTCCTTGATCAAATAAACGAGACAGAAATTCCGAATTTCATAGAAATTAAAAAAGATTTAATCAAGGAATATCAAGTATTTGATTTTCTTAGTCCAACGATTGGTGTGTTTATAAACTTCTCGGATGTTTAAAATTTTCCGAAATAGAGTATCTATCTGATATTACTGCGAATTGCAGGCTGTATTGTCATCGTTCTTAACCTGGCTGTTGTCATGTCCTCGGGTTTAATTTTAAAAAGAAACTACGAACCTCGCACGACATATCTCTTCTTGGGAAATATCTCCTTTGCAGATTTCTCACTTGCAGTTTTTTGGTTGAGCAAAGAATTTTACCCAAGAGATAAATTTACTCGAAAAGTTTGTGAATTCATAGCAGGTAAGAAGAGACTTTTTATATATACCATATACGAAGGGATATTGCTATAACTATCTATTATATCTACTCTTATTAAACGAGCAAAAATTAATATATAATATATATTATTTCTCATTTAAAATCGTAGATGAAAAATCATTATTTAATCTGTGGTTTTAAGTACATATAATAAATGATTAATTATTTGTCTTATTATTTGATAAAAAATACTTGGTAGGTTTCACATTAAGATATAAAAATAAAACGAATTTATTTTTGGAGAGTCTTTAATCTCGATATATATATTTCGTTCGGGTGATTAACCCATCTTCAGGAGCAACAGAAAGTAAATATATATACATCGAGATTAAAGACTCTCCAAAAATAAATTCGTTTTATTTTTATATCTTAATGTGAAACCTACCAAGTTTTTTTATCCAATAATTTTAAAAAATGTTTCAACACCAAATCCCTTAAAAACTATCAATTATTTGTTTCTTTTTAGTTATACCTAATTTCACGTTATCGAACACAAAAAATGGAAATAAAAATAATTTTCAACATATTTGCATCCCCTCCTTTGAACCTCAATTTTCGGGTAGTTGATATATATAGTATATATCCCAATAGTTTTACAAGGACCTAAAGAGAAACTGTGTAGAAGCTGAGCCAGGTCGGTTAAAGTACCTAGCCCCTTATCTCCCATTTTGGGGAATTAATATACACCCCAATATTTTCACAGATTTCTAAAGAGTAAATATATAAAATGTTGTCGAGATTGGATAAAGAAGGCCTAGAATTTTAATTATTGGAACCCTCTCCATTCCCCCTCCCTCATTTCGGATAGTTAATATATTTATTTGTTAATAGAGTCACAGGGTCCTAAAAAGAAACGGTGCAAAGTTTTGTCTAGATCTGATAAAAATTTTATTTCCTACCTCCCCCCTCCACCCCTTTATTCCAAATTTTGGGCAGTTTGGCTAGTATTATTTTTTGCACCACAACAAGAGTATATGCGTAAAATTTGAGCTCTATAATTATATTATCGTAGCTTATGAGGAATTAGTTTAAAAATCGATGTCAAAATTTACATCATGAGCGAAAACTCGAAATAAAATATAATAATAATAATAATATTATAAATATAAGAAGATATAGAATTTTCCAAATTGTCGCCTTAAGTGTAAACCTGCTAAATTCATTTTTTATCATATATGACATATTAATACCATTTGAAAGAAAAACAGTTGCAGCATCGTCTACGTAAAACTGCTACTTAAAATTACGATCGTAAGTTGTAGAAAGAAAATGTGAAAAATAGCTTCTTTCCATAACAACAATATTAAATTTTGTTTGTTTTTTCTCTGCCCTGTATTTCCTTGTTGTGAGTTAGAAGGTTTACACTCTAAGGTGACGAAATAATATCTACTATTAAAATAATACGGCAATGAAAGACTTTGAAGTCATGTGGACAAATGTATTGGCGAATAAGGTGTGATCCGGCACTTTTCCAATTTAACCGCGAAGGGATGTTGGGAGTCGGCAAATCACGTGCTACGCTCAAAGCAGGACTTGGGAGAATTCACTGACTTCAACTCATCCGAGCACATGTCGTAATAGTATCTATAAAATAGGGAAAGAGCAGAAACGCTCCTTCGATCGGCCAGCTTCTCTGTAAGCGTCTTTCGAGATCCATAGGGGTTGCATCTTATTATTGAGTGTTCGATCTTATTAATAAATAAAAAAAAAACTTAATTTAAGTATCGACGGAGATATTATATTAAGGTTTTGGTTCAAATCAATTAAGAAAAAATCTTACACTTTCATATGTCAATTCATTCAAATTTAAGAGATTGAATAGTTCTAGTTTTTATCAGGTTATAAAATTATCATTATCTTTTTTAGGGATGAAAACATGTTGTATGATTTGCTGTGCATGGAGCATCGTTTTAGTTGCAATTGATCGTTTTTTGTATATCGTTCATGGAATGAAGTATAAATTATGGATGTATCCACGACGAGCTCGTCTTATGATTGTCGCTGTTTGGATATTCAGTTTTTTTGTAGGGGTGATACCTGTGATGACTTGGTCCAAACTGATTGACGGACAACACGTTCTTTGCTGGTTCATTACGCTTTTGCCACTTTATTTTGAATTTCTTATTAATGCAGTTGTTTGTTTTCCAATTGTTTTTATTGTAATTATCTATTCGTTCATCCTAGCCAAGGCTCTTAAGAAGGTAAAATAAATCAATATCGAATTTTTATTTGCTATATTTGAGGCGTTCAAAAGCAGAACGGACCATCCCACTTTTGGTTTTTTATGAGGAATCCAGCTAAATAGAGGTAAAGTTTCGAGGGAAAAGTGGTACCTGTGGTGTAATCTAGAAAGACGTTTAAAAACTAAGTTTGGACCATTCTGTCTATTTAGTTTTATCAAAAACCTACTTGATTAGCCGGATACTGACTGAGGGTTTGCTTCGCGAGGCCAGCCCCTTGAGGCAAATGCCTGGTCGGTAAGTACGTGCCTCGCCCAAGGCAAAAGTGCCCGTTGCCTCGTCTGAGGCTGCCTCGGCCCGATCCATCGGTTGTCGGTTTTTGTGAATGCTCAAAGGCGCCTCGGGTCGTTTCCTTCGTTCACCCAGGACGATTCTGCGGCAAACTCCCGAGGCAGCCTCATGGAGCTGCTCGCTCAGTCAGTATTCGGCTAATATAGATGTTTATCGGCGAAAATGAGATTTGTGGGTTGGTCCCCTCTGCTTTTGAACGCCTCATTTAATTTCTTATCTAAACGTTTTATTTCCAGGTTTATCATTTACGCCATGCAAATGACATGAATGGTGATCTGCGCATTTGCCGAAAGCCTGCAATGCACCCGAGCAAATGGAAAGCGATCAAAGTGGTACTTCTGACTGCTGGTGCATCCACCATTACCTGGTCGCCTTTTATCATCTCACGGTTTTTTTATCCCGAAGTCACAAAAAATAGTCATGCCATTATATCGAGTTTAAAGAATTCACTACCACTAACTTTTCCAATTTTCATGAATTCAATTCTGAATCCGTTGATCTACGCCTGGTGGCATAAAGGGTTCCGTGAGTCAATTCAAAAAATCTGCTGCAAAAGAAGCAAGAAAGCCACCGAGAAATCTATGAAAAATGACATTTATGCTATTCAAGTTAAATATTCTGAATCAAACAGAGAAAAATAATTATATAAACTCTTCGTATGCTTTAAGCTCCAAACAGATTTAATCCATCTCGTCTGGTACAACAAGAGCAAGAGGACAAATAAAAAGAAATGAATTTTCCTTATAAGAAGAATTTGATAAATTAAGGGAAAATTAATTCATTTCGTTTAACAATCATGATAATTTGTTTATCAAAGCTGTAAAGTCATTCTCCTAGTCGAACATAATAAATGAAGGCAATCGATCCTAGTTAAAACATTTATTGAACTCTGTAATTGACTTCCTCAAGAAAAATAAAATAATTTTAATCTCATTCTTTTTAAAATATCAATAGGTATATAAAATTAATTATGTATTTTAGGATGTGTAAGAAATTTTCTTTATTTATAATCTTTTTCAATGTAATCACCTGTAGTGAAATAACTAACATCGTTCCTGGGTGATTTGAAGTACCTGGATGAGCTTCAACTTTATTTCATTAATTTATTATTTAAAATACAAACCGCGTTTTTTTATGCAAATATAAAAGTTACTTATAATTTATTAAAAGCTGCATCAAATTCACTGATATGTTTCTGTGAGAATATCATGAAAAGATAGAAAAGACCTATAAATTAAAGCATTAGACCAACTCAATTAAATATTAATTATTAATTGTGATTAATTGAATTTTATACTAATAAAGAAAACATAAGTTCAAGATTTCAACGATTTCTTCTTTAATTAGCTATTGAGTACAAACTGGATGCAATTCAGAAACGAGTAATTAAACTAATATGAGACCAGGCCCTAACCTTCATTACTATCATTCACCCGTTCATCTTCATCATCACTTATCTTCAATCGTGGTCTCTTGGCATGTATTTGCGGGGGCGGGTCTCGGGAGTGAGCGTCTCTTTTTTGGCGTCTCTCTTTTATGGTGTATCTTTTCCCTCCTGCTGGCTCTCTCACCTTACTCTCAACTTCCTTTCGCTGGAGCTTTCTTTCTTTCTTTCTTTTTCGCACACACTTGTTTTTATTTTTCTCTTCTTTGTTTTATGTTAATTATTATTTTTTACTGCTCATATGAGGCAAACTGCCTCAGAGCATTGTGTAAAATTAAATTGTAAGAATTATGAATGAATAAATAAATAAATAAAATAAATAAATAAAAATAAATAAAATAACTAACACACTCGAATCCCTGGCTCACCGAAGGAACGTTTCTGCTCTTTCCTGTACTACAGATACTATCATGGTGTCTGTTCAGTAGAGCTGAAATCAAGTATCCCCCCTAGAGCCCTCTTTAATAGAAACACGTGGCTTTCGCAAGCTCAACATCCCTTGGACGTCAAATTGGATGAAAATCGAATCAACGCTTTCGCCAACTCTTTTATCCCTATGACCTCCAGAGACTGGACCACCGTCTTCCCCGCAAATTACAACCTTCAGCTGTTTAAGACCCTCACCAACAGATACAACCTCGACCCCTACCCAGCCCATAAAATCGCCTCTTCTTCTTCTTCTTTTCACGATGGAGGGGTCAGGCATTTATGGGATCACCTTTTTGGTCTATCTCCTTCTCAAATCAATATCATTAAAAAAAAAAATAATAATAACTGCAACAGAGAAATTCAACAAAACAAGAAACACTAACATTTAAATTATATATTTGAATAAATCCTTCATTCATACCATTCCTACCTATGATAAACCCGTCCAGCTCAATGGATATCGATGAACAAGATATTCTTTGCGGGTTCCTAACATTTTTGCAACTTAATAATTAATTTCTTATTAATATACTTATTTGTTTACAAATTGTTTGTGTTAAAATTATCTATTCAATCACCCTAGTCAAATCTCTTCAAAAGGTAAATTAATTAAAAAGTAAATTTAGATTTATTATATTGAATCGTATTTATATAAATGTTATACTTCCAGGTTTATCATTTGCGAAATCCAAATGTCATGAAATCTGTGGATGGTAATCTGCGTATTTTCCGAAAGGCAACAATGCACCCGAGCAAATGGAAAGCGATCAAAGTGGTCCTCCTGACTTCTGGTAAAGAATTTGTTCTTTTTGATTTTAAGTCGAATCCTTATTTGCTTTGGTTACCAATGATAATCTGAACTTCAAAAATGGAATGTAGAATAGTTATTACTCAAGTATGAAGAATGAGATGAGAATCGATGGCTATTTGTGATTTTAAGTCAATAGCAACTTCAAATATTCAGTGATAACAAATTAATAATTAAGGAATAAATATACTAATATTTCAAACTGTGTCCAAACGTTTATTCTATTTTCTTATTTATAATTTATAATCATTCTCATTTTTATAAATTATTCTCCATTTATCATATATTTTTCCACTAATAATAATAGTAGATGAAATTTCAATAGTTTAACATCCCTAAAGTTAGACAAGCATCATAAATATGAATTTGAGTGATTAAAAAATTTTAAAAGGAAAAGAAAATGCAATATTATATCTTGTAAAGAAATTACGTCATGTTCGACGTCAGTTTTTATAACTCAATTAAGATTAAGTATTTAAATTTTTCCTCAATCCTTTAGTTTTTATAATATTACTAAGCAAGTGTGCATAGCCCGTCTGTTCTTTTACGATGTTGAAAGATGTTGAACTACTCCTCAGTCTAATTAACGATACAGAAACTCAAAATTTCACGCAAGTTAAGAAATCTTTAATCACGAATTATCAAGTGTTTGATTATATTGTTTTGACGAGTGGTGTGTTAACAATCTCTTGTAATTTCTGAAATAGTAAATAGAATTTTTAATATTGATTCAAATTGCAGGCATTATTGTCATCATTCTTAACCTGGCTGTCATTATTTCCTCGGGATTAATTCTTAGAAGAAACTATGAACCTCGCACAATATACCTCTTTATGGGCAACGTCTCATGTGCTGAATTATTCCTTACAGTTCTTTGCATCATCAAATATTATTACCCTCAAGAAAATTTGACTCAAAAACTTTGTGAATTCTTAACTGGTAATAGTAAATATATTTATTTCTTTTAGTCAGTGCCGGTTCTAGGTATTTTCACGCCTGAAGCAAACTTCCTTTATCGTATTTACCAGGTGTACAAGTATGGAATGCGGTTATTTTTTTTTTCTAAAAAAACGTGTTAAATTCGAAAGAATGATAAAAGTGCTTTATTCAAATTATACTCCATCGCTTGTTAAACATTTTTTCCATCTTTCGGGCATGTTGTGAATATCACGCAAGTAAAAATCTTCCCCTTTTGATGCGAACCGTTCATCGAGCCTTATTTTCGCATCTTCCTACAAACCAAAGCGATCCTCAGCAAGTGCATGACCCATCGATGCAAACAAGTGGTAATCGGAAGGAGCAAAGTCTGGTGAGTAAGCCGCATGGGGTAGAACTTCCCAGCTGAGTGCTTCCAACGTCTCGCGGACCGGTTTTTCCGTATATGATGGTGAATTGTCATGGAGGAAATGACCTTATGTTGTCTTTTTATATCGTTTTATGAGCAGCGAACTGTTCAAATCGATCAATTTTGTTCAACAATGCTTGAAATTCTGCATCTTCTTATCTTTTTAGCGGTTTCTGTGTTCCTTGTCTGCAACATCGAAATCACCATTTTTGAAACACCAAAACCATCCTTCACACGTATCTTGCGATGGAGCATGTTCACCATAAGCTTCTCGAAGCGTTCGGTATGATTCAGGAGCAGTTCTCTTCGAATGAATACAACAAATTGATGCTGTCGGCGAATGCTCTTTTTTGGCACAAATTTCGACATATTAACATAGGAAAACAATACTATGCAAACATTTTTTCAATTTATCACTTATGAGCGTTTGACACTTGTTGATGGATCAACAAAGTGCCATCTATGTCAAATCTTTATGCTACCCACTGCATTGGTGCGTCATCTGTTTCTCAAATCCGCATTCCATACTTGTACACCTAGTAATAACAATATTCCCTCCCCTCCAGCAAAAATTAATTTTTAAAGATGTTTCCTTATAATAACATTATATTCAAACAACGAATAATTTCTGATATACTTTATTTAAATGCTTATAATATATTGATAGAGATTTTCTTTAGGAGACGGACTGGTATAAATATGCAATTGGATGTTGATGAAAGCAGTCCACGGTGGTTGTAAAAAATAAGACTATAGAGGTTTTATTATTTTACATTTATTTGTTAAACCGACGTGTTACCCTGAAGAAGGAGAGAATAAATCTCCGAAACGTCGGTTTAACAAATAAATGTAAAATAATAAAACCTCTATAGTCTTATTTTTTACAACCACCGTGGACTGCTTTCATCAACATCCAATTGCTTATAATATATATTTATTCATTTTATTTATTTATTTATTTATTTATTTTATTTATTTTTAATTATTTGGTTATCTTCGGATACTAAGTCCATTTAGCCAACCAGTTTCTATTGAGTATGATAGTTTTATCATGGGTTACTAGTGTTAGTGAGGGAGCCGAGTTTTAGCCGGTCAATTTTTATTCTGCGCGAGCAAGGCCTGAACTTGGGCTTTCGCTTCAACATCGTCATCAAGATAATGGTGCAGAAGCAGTACGGTTCTATTGCAGGCGGCAAATCGACTCCCCTTTTTATAATTATTTTGATAACCTTTACTTAATTTACAAATAACACACTTAATAAATACATAAACCTACGTATTTATATATAAGTTAGCAAACCCCGCCTCGAAAAAATTTCCTTGATATGCCCTTGCTCTAATTAAATGAATAATTTTCCAGAATCTTCGATATATTCAGTGTACCTTTAGAATCATTTTAATTTTTTCACAAAACCATACCATCTCCTGCCCCTCTCTTATATTGAAAATTTTGGTCCCCTAAAGAAATAATAACTCACTTTTGTATTATAGGACCCTTTTAAAGTAAATTTCAGCTAACTTGCTTTTTTAGATTGAAAATTTTATATGTAATATAATTTTACGAGCTTCGAGGGCCCTGGCGGGCGGCGTCTCGGTCCAAAAATTTTATTCCTCTTAAAAAACCACACTCCAAATGTATACCTGTAAACTCCCGAAAATACATAGTCTCTTAAAAGTTTCGCCTCATTTTCGTTCTGACACAGCTACAGAAATGAGGCTCTAGATATGAATCTGGAAGTATTTTTTTTTCTTTAATCTACAGCATTGTGATATTTTTTGTGTGGAAATAGATTTATTTAAATAAGTGGTATCGTGTGAGGAGGAGAATTATATTATATCATTTTTTTAAAATTTGGGATCGATAATCGATATAAGGCTCCAAATATTTAAAAGAGATCAGGTGTTGTTTGTATGACAGGCTGCTCCAGTATTGCAATGAGAAACTCATATGGGCATGCGTGTCTTAAGTCGTTTAATTTTGTAAAAATCAAAAAATTAGAATAACAAAATTTAGATTTTTTAAAAATTATAAAAAAGTGTCAAATTATTAAAAAATAAACAAATAATATATAAATCAAATAAGATGTGATTGATTTCTTTTTATGTGCGCAAAGAAAAGCGAATTGAATATTTAATTTTTGAGATGTGAAGGGGGGGGGGGTAATAATAATTATCAATATATTTAATGTTTCTTGATTTAAAATCAATTGGAGTCTTTCATTTCGAAATTTGAGTCCAATTTACGATTATATTTCAAATTTGCCGCAAATTTACCGATGGCGCTCTCTCTTGGCAGCATTACGTCAGCGTTGCGGCAAATTAATCTAGATAAATATATATAGTATATGATTGTCCCACCCAAATAGCACTTAATCATATCTTCTTTTATATATGACACACTTCTATTGCAAATATACGCTTTTTTCGATTTTCGTTTGAAAATTTTATTATTTTAAATTATATTTGAACCCCATTCTCTCTTTTGGGCCACTATCAATTTCATAAAGTCATTTTTATTAATCAAATTTAGGGAACGCGGTGTTGGTTTATAGTGAAACATCATTTTTATTAGGACGTACAGGTGCATATGGATATAAGCGTAATTTCGTACAAATTGATCAAGGGGTCTTATTTTGATAATTCTATTTTTTGAACCCCCTCCGCATTTTGGCCCACTAAAGAAATAATAAATCTTTTTTTATTACAGAAATCTAATTTCCATTTTTCTTAGTTATTTAGTTTGAAAATTTGGAAATTATTAGGCGAGAACCGATGGCTATTTTTAATCTTTAGTTGTTTTCTCCATGTTTATCATTACTAGAAATTTCAGAATTATACTATATTTAAAAATTATTGATTTCGAAATGCACGTTCTTATCATTAAAAACAATTCGAATCGTAATTTTCTTAGGTTAATTTATTTTTTATAATTTAAAATATTTGAATTTTTAAATTTGAGGTATGAAAAGAGAATTCTCTCTGGCTTAAAATTGATTTCTTTTTAGGGATGCATCTTTGCTGCTTGGGCTGCTATGCATGGGGCATCGGATTAATGGCAATTGATCGGTTTTTGTTTATCGTTCATGGAATGAAGTATAAAATATGGATGTATCCACGACGTGCACGGCAAATGATTGTAACTGTTTCGATCTTCAGCTTTATTGTGGGATTTCTTCCAATGATGGGATGGTCCAAATCGATGTATATCAATGGACAACAAATACTTTGCTGGGAAATGGTCGTGTTGCCACTTGAATACGACTTCTTTTATAATGCACTTACTTGTTTTCCAATAGTATCTGTTATTATCATCTATTCCTGCATACTAGTCAAAGCTCTTAAGAAGGTAAAATATGTGTCTGGCTAGGAATCTCATGTTGATGTGTAATCATTGCGGGTTTTTAAAGGGTATCTTATGTGCTGTGCCAATACACTGGAGAGTATGGCGGAGTAATAAACTTGTTTTCATAATTTGGTAACGGAGTAACCCTTAGCTTTGTGTCAATGTCCTTCTAATATAATGTTCCGTTTTTGTAGTATCGTGAATTTTTTAAGGCTAAAACGTAAAAAGACTCGATCTTTATAAATAATTTATTGTTAATATTAAATCTATTGAACGAAAATTTGTACAAGACGAAAGAGGCCAAAAAAGATGATAATCCACAGCATTGGTGTTAATATTATTAAGAAAATTGCTAAGTCATTATAATTTTGATATAGTGATTAATAAATAAATATACCTCGTTCATTGTTAACAGAAATAACATTTGAAGAGAAATAAACCAAAATCTGGAGGTTGCTTCAGGAATTTACGTTGACCTAAGGAAAATAGTAAATTCGTTATTTAAAAAAAAAAAAAATAGAATCCAGTAATCCCAATAAACAAGATACATAAATAATATAAAATAATAAGTAGTGTTTAGAGACGGATTGATAAGTTAATTGAGTGGATTTTGATGAGGCATCCCAAAATTCAAAAAAGAGAGATAATTATAAGTATCTTTTTTAGTCAAAAACCGATGTTTCGGAGGTTTATTCCCTCCTTCTTCAGGGTTTTAAAAGGTCAGTGAAGGAAATCCAATGTGACATTCTCCTCTGTCTCTTCTCTCAGTGGCAGTAACAATATTATAGAGTATTTCATTCTCAGGAGAATTTAGTGTAATGTAGTGACCACACTACATTAATATTGTAACTGCCAATGAGATAGTTGACAGAGTGGTATGTCATATTGGATTTCCTTCACTGACCTTTAAAAACCCAGAAGAAAAAAGGAATAAACCTCCGAAACGTCTCTCTTTTTTGAATTTTGGACTGCCTCATCAAAATAAATTTAATAAAATAATAAATTCATAAAAAAACTATCAAAAAGGTGTACCGAAAAATAACAATTTTGTTACTTTAAATTTTTTAGAAAAAAGAAAACGATAGATATTATTTTTCCAAAAAAGTGTTACCCCTGTTTTGGCTAACTATTCTGCACCTAGACCAGTGTTTCTCAGCTTGTGTGCCCCGAGAGATTGTCAAATGTGCCGCGAGGGTTTGTGACAAATAATTAAAATTGCATTGGGTTTGTAACTTTGAAATAGTATTTGTAATTACTTAAATTTTTTACATAATATAAGCAAAGATGTGATCTTTACATACGAGGAAGTGTATGATGTGAGTGGCTTTTTTCAGAAAAATAGGAATTTTTCAAAAATCAACTCACAGGTGGAACCATACATTAAAAAATAACAACACGTCGATATACGCATGACTTTACTTTGGTTGAGTTTGATACAGTATCAGGATTTTCGCCTTTTTCGTCTCCACCCAAGAATCGAAAGCATTAGTTAATGCTGGACCCTCTATTAGTCTGATAGCCCGTCTGTGAATTTCATCCATGGAAGCAAGAGAATGCTTAAAGGCTCATTTCCATAGATGAAAGCCATAATCGAGACAGGGGCGAATAATACTTTTAATTATTTTTCGAGTCCCATCAAAAAAACTGTCGCCTTCCTGTTTTTGTATATTTCACTTCTTTTTTTTTAGATCACTACAAATACTTTTGTACCAAATTCTTTCGGAGAGAAGAGGAACGAAAAAATGTTTACACACCAAAAATTAAATCTTGAGTTTCGATTTATTTCTAATTCATTTGATTAATAATTTATGGTATTCCCAGGTGTATCAATTACGAAATGCAAATGAGATGCAAACGACTAGTGGATATCTGCGAACTTTTCGTAAAGACTCTGCAATGCAGCCGAACAAATGGAAAGCGATCATAGTTATCCTCGTGACTGCCGGTGCATCCTCCATTACTTGGTTACCATTTATGATCTCACGTTTTCTTAATCACAACACGACAACAAGTACTGAGACCATTTTATCAAATTTAAAAATTACGATACCGCTCAGTTTTCTTACTTACCTCAATTCCATTTTGAATCCATTAATCTACGCCTGGTGGCATAAAGGGTTCCGCGATTCTATTCGAATGATTTGCTGCACAAAAAACAGCAGAATAGAAATTACTCAAGATGTTTATGCCATTCAAATTAAAAATTCTCAATCAAGCAGGTAAAAAAAATATAATCCTAAATAATTTTATATTTTATAAATGTGTGAAAAAACTGATTTCAAGATTTCATTAAATTCAACCCCTAACTAGCTAAAATTAGTGGTTTGGGCAAGACATTGCTTGTATTGAATCTAATGTTAAATTTGCTATATAGTTGTATCCTTTTATACAATTTAAAATTTTATAATTTTAGAAACGTAATTTAAAATTAAATTATTAGCATCTTATAAGTAGAAACCGGATTCCTATGCAATTGCATATTTTGTTTACCACCACACACGACCCAGGAGATCAATTATCTATCGTTAGAAGATAGACGAAGATTTTAAATTTATATTCAAGAATTTTTTTTGGTGGAAATAAAAATATTTTTTCAAAAATATTCACTTTTTATGGTAAAGGGTTGTTTATATTATAGCGAAAATTTTTAGCGAAATCCATCACATCAGCCGAATTCCACTTTTATTCCATCTCATGGCGAGAGACTTGAATCGCAGAGCTTCTCCATATTATGGTAGACCAAAAGAATTATAAATGAGAAAAAAAGCGATCTTATTTTATCATTATTATCTATCTGAAGATTCACAGTATTCTAATATAAGAAAATAGCATTTTAATTAAGAATTTTGTATTTTAAATGAAATTTTATGAAAACATTCAGTTTTTCCTCTCTGGTAATGGCAAAAGTTTTATTTATTTTCTCATTAGATATTTATTAAAATCTATTGAAATTTTATATTTGTGCGTTATTTCATTTAACTTTTATATCAAATAATTATTATTAGAAAATTTGCAAGGGTAGTTTATTTGAAGTCCAATAAAAAAGATTCGTGAATATTAATTTAAAATCTTCCTCTATCTTCTAAATTATTGATCGTAGACAAATTAATTATTTAAGATTTTTTATAGTACATTTAAAATGCTAAAAATTGTTTTATATAACTTTTTTGTACGTGACTTACGTTTGCTTGTATAAAATATCAAATTTAATTATAAACAAAAATGTCTATAAGAGTATCAAAACTCTATGATGAATAATTAAAAAGTTATTGCAGTTGATAAAATTTAGTCTCAAAATTTGATCAAATAATTTTTCTAATCGAAAATAGTG
Organism: Forficula auricularia; assembly: GCA_024734495.1. Classification (NCBI taxonomy): domain Eukaryota; kingdom Metazoa; phylum Arthropoda; class Insecta; order Dermaptera; family Forficulidae; genus Forficula; species Forficula auricularia. Next base: position 12,803,743 of record JALMQS010000085.1, read on the forward strand.
GAATTCGGTTAATGTCACGGATTTGGCTTAAAATATTTGGGATATTAAAGGAAACAACCATTTACTCGAAACCAAAAATATATTTAAAAAAAATACTTTTTATTTTCACAAAAAAAATTCATGAATATACATTTAAAAACCCCCGTCTATTATCTAAATCAGTCTTTTTCAACCTTTTTCATGACTCGACCCCTTATTATGAAAAAAAAATTCGCGGCCCCCTACCCCCCCTTCTGTTTGAGAAGTCCGGCTCAAGACTTTGTGTACAATTTTTAATATTTTTTTTTACTATATAGTAAAACACACACAAAAACATCAAAAAGTATTGATTTATTTCTGAGGCTTCGCGAACCCCCAGGGGGTCGCGACCCACAGCTTGATAATCACTGATCTATCCGAATCATCTACGATACTATAGGCTAAATTTTATAATGCATAATTTTGCATATTTTAATAATATTGCATAGAATTGTATAATTAAAGTGTTTTTACAAATATTTCATATTATATAAAGATGATGTAGGTACTAAAAAAAAAATCTCGGGTTAACAAAATTACAGCTATCAATAGAATTCTTCTAGGCTAGGAAGACGCCGAAATAAATGATATTGAGTCGTGGGACCCTAATTTGTTAAGTTCCTTTAAATTCATCACTATTACGTCCGGGAATGTGGAGCGCTCCTTTTCATCCTATAGATCAATTTTAAGCAACTAAAGAAATAGTTTTACAGAAGACATTTTAGAAAAATACTTGTTTGCAAACATAATTTATTCACAATCACAATCAAATTTTAACTATTTTTGAGATCCTTTTTTAATTATTTATTTATTAGTATATTATTTGTCCGTCAATAAGAAAAGATTGTTAATATAAAAAAATAAAAGCAATACAATCGTTTCTGTTAAATAAAACTACCCCCTCTATTTTTTTCGTTCACACTTTTGTAATATTATTATATTTGTGATGTTGATTTTATTTAAGTGCACCTATTATTTTAAAGATTTTTTAATCTATTAATGTAATAAGAATTTTGTGCAATGTTTTACGCAATAAAATTCCATATTTGACACTTGGTATCTATAGTTTATTTTATCATTTTATTCCTTTCATAGCACGTTCAAATATATTAGTCTTTTTGTCTTCAATTTAAATTTTTTAGTGGATTAAAAAATTTATTTTGCCATATTTTACTGCATATCTTTACACATTTTAAAGTATTGAATTTCATATTACTTGCATATTTCAGCATTTTTAATTACATATTTTATCGAATATTTCCGATCTTTTTACTGAAAAAAAAATCCGGTCTCTATCTATAAGATGAAAAATTATATTTAGAATTTCTTTAAAAAAAATTATTTTTTCTCTAATTAAAGAGGCATTAATTATAATTATTTGATTTGATAATTTTTTGTTTTTAGTATATTGATTGATAAATATATTTTATTTTTAAATGTGATGTATTTATAGCTTTAAATTAACAAGAAATTAACATAATTAAAACTATATATTTAACATCATGATTAATAGGTAAAAGAAAGTAAATTATAACTTAAACTTTCAGATTATATTTTAAGATTTTATTAGTCTATCATATCTGAGAGACATGTAGTCAGAATAAATTCAGTTTAGAATTATAATAAAACATTTAGAAGGACATGATATTTCGAGAATCAAAGTTTTGGGAGTCCCGAAACGCCACCTGGCAAATAACTTTATTTCAATCATACAAAGTTAGAATTGATTAATGGTTTGGAAAAAATTAAGAACACATGGAAGTATGGTTTTAAAAACATGTACCTAATGCTCAATCCGACATAGTTCGTTAGTGTACTAGGTCTCTGACTGGACTGTGCTCCCAGCCTATATAACGTAATTTAACTGGAAAGAGAATCAGTAATTCGGTTAACGTAAAATCAGAATGAGTAATTGTTCATACTTAATTGAACGATTGCAGAATAAGCTGATCGATATGTCGCTAGTTAAATATATTGTATTATTTGTTCGTGTTCAATAAATAATTATAAATAATTAGGTGAGATTTAAACAAAATTTCAACTCTTAATTAATTTAACTACATAACTAATAAAAAGTAAGAACAAATAATTTTTTTTACAAAAATAAATTATTTCAGAATTTCCATATATTTATATTTAACTCGATTATATTTTTTTCAAATTTGTTGCCAATATAATTTATAAAATAATTAAGCGATGTGTTTGTTATCTGAAAAAATAAAATAGACTTTTACTATTGTCAAGGTATGGTCAAATTAATTAATGACTTCAAGTTATAAGATAGTTTTTTCATAGTCACATCATTATTTACAGAGTTTAAAATGTTTTAAATAAATTAGTATTATTAGGTAAATTTTATATTTATTAGAAAATATTTTTTATAAGTAAAAATGAATTTTAAATTATTTTGAGCAAATTAAAAATATATGTAAATTTCAAAAAAATAAGATATAAAATCGTAACTAATTATTTTAGAGTAAAATAATTTATTAAAAAAAATTAATATATTCTTAAGGGATAGATAGACTATATCTACAGAATACTCTTATCAAGTCGTGAATGCCTGTGTTTGATTCCCATCTGGTTCTGGGGGTGTAGGAACCAAAAAAAAGTATTTTTATTTGTTTTTAAAAAATATTAAAAATCTAAAAAAGTTTTGGAATAAACACCTTTAAAAATAGTAACATTAGTCTTTTCATTCTTTTTAGTCAAAACCTCTAAATTCAAAACTTATTGTTTCAAAGGTTTAGTTGAAAAATTGGTAACGTAAACACCGACATTCATAAATATTTTATACAAACTACTTTTTGGAGTTCAGGAATATTTGAAACATAAACATATGTGAAAATTTCAGCTTCTAATTTTTTATGGAAACAAGATTTCCAGTACTCCATATAAAACGTTCACTTTATATTTCTTATAAGTAGAGACCGGATTTCTATGCAATTACATATTTTGTTTACAGCCACGTACGACCCAGGAGATCAATTATCTATCCGAATCATGCATTTAGGATACTCTGGGTTAAATTTTATACCGCATATTTTTGGATATGTGAGTAATATTGCATAAAATTGCATATTTCGAGCCAAATACAGAGGTTTTAAAAGTAATTTTTTGGAGAAATAATGATAAAAAAAAAAAGATTAAATAAAAGAGGAGGACACTAATTTAAATTCAAAGAAAACTGAAATAGGCCTCAACGACACGATGTGTAGTGTTGCACTACGAAATTGGATTACAAAGGATATAAACAAGCTACAAAATAACAACCTACTCATTTTTCTTATTATGTAGTTGTACTAGATGCTATATTCTACACGAAAATGACGATATTTGTCTTCCAAAGCTCTAAATTCGCTCCCAGTACGTCTATGGATGTGGAGCTCTCTTTTTAAACGTATAAATCAATTTAAATAACCTGAAGATAGTTTAGAAAAATACTTGTAATCATAATAACAATTACAATCAAATTTTAATTATTTTTGAGATCCTTGTTAATTATTTAATTATTTCTTTATTTTTTTTTTATTTTTTAGTGGCCTTTGGTAATTATAGTCCATTTTGGCCATTGAATGTTCGCGTGTGTGTGTGTGTGTGTGGAAGTGTATATAAATTTATTGTAGTGATAAGATTATAGCGGGACAAATATTTGCTTTATTTTATTAGTTTATTATTTGTACGTCAATAAGAAAAGCTTGTTAATATAAAAAAAATAAAAGCAATATAATACAATAGTCTCTGTTACATAAAACTACCCCCCCCCCCCCCAGTAGTTTTTATGATCACATTTTTGAAACATTATTATATTTATTCTGTTGATTTTATTCAAGTGCACCTAATAATTCTTTGAGTTTAAAGATTTCCTAATATATTATTAAATGAAATGAAAAATGTTGTCCAATGTTTTACTCAATAAAAGTACATATTTGACACTTGGTGTCTTTAGCTTACTTTATCATTTTATTACTTTCATAGCGCTCGTTCAAATATATAGTCTTTTTATCTTAAATTTTAATTTTTTAGTGGATAAAAATTTTTATTTTGCCATCTTTTGATGCATATATTTGCATATTTCAGCATTTTTAACTGCATATTTTATGGCATATTCTGCCAGTTTTTACTACATTAAAATACGGTCTCTACTTATAAGGTTGATAAACGATTAGAGAGACGATACTAACTCAGTAAAGAAAATCTAAACATACTTTTTATAAATAAATGTTTTATATTCAAGTAACGATATTCGACTCATCAGAAGGGGTTAACTCTTGTGACATTATAAATGAAATCCTATACTACTAAAGGGCATTTGTGCCTGTGTTTCTAACTATCTATCTATGTCCAAACCCACAGTGTCTGTATGTTCGCCCCTCCAGAAATAATCAATCAAATAACTTCTAAGCTGTTTACTCTATGGAAAATTTTATTAGAAGCAAAGTTAAAGAGCATGCAATTTTTGTTAAAAAAAAATGTTGACAATAACCCCCAAATGGGGGAAGGGGGGGTCAAAAAATGAAATTTTATCCCTTTGGGCCAAAGTCTAGAATAATAGATGTAGATGTCTACTTAGATTGGTTTAGTGAAAACTGCGACTCGATATCTTCAATAGTTTCCGAGTTATTTGATTTTATATCAAATTTCTATCCTTTTCTTATTGACCTATATAATTTTGTTTTTGTTTACATTTTTTTGCTGCAATTTGAATGAAAAAAATAAATCAATTCACCGACTGACCTAGAGAGGAAAGGATTTTACGATTTGTATATGAACATTTCTTGGAACTAATGAATAAGGAAATTCCAAGAAAATAAAAATAAAAGCCATTCATAATTTTTAACTTATAATACATACAGATATTTGCTCCCACAGGCATTATGTGTGCCTACCATGTAACCCGGCTTGACCGGGACTGTCTCGGGGCGTCCCGGTTATTAGGAAAATACACACGAAGTCAAAAAGTGAGGCCTCGAAAATTAGCAATTATATAGACAACACAAAAACATTAATTGTGAACTAAATTTTAGTGAATTTTTCGACGAGATTAAAAATATCAAAGAATTTTTAAAGAAAGTTCACGCTAAAGGATAAATTTTAATAATCTTTTAATAATAAGTTATTTTCAGTTAAAAATAATTAAAAATTACTAGATGATAGTTGTTTTTTATTAACTATAATTGCCATTTTTCGAGGCTTCGTTCCTGATAACGTTACTGAATAAAATTTGGTTGAATTTGTCCCAAAGGGCTAGAATTTTATTTTTTGACCACCGCCCATTCAGGTGGTTATTTACAAAAAATTTTAAACAAAAATGTCAAAAATTGCATACTCTATAACTTTGCTTCTAATGAAATTTTCCGTAGAGTAAACAGTTTAGGAGTTATTTGATTGATTATTTTTGTAGGGACTGACATACAGAAACTGGGGAGTTGGACAATTGGACATAGATAGTTAGAGACACAAGGACAAATGCCCTTTAGTAATATGAGATTTTGTATACATAATCTGTGGACCCCCAGAAGGCTAAAAATACAAAAACTAACAAATTGCCCTAGCTCGGGTTTAAAGGTACGTTTTTCTCGTTGCGGCTATCACGATGATCGTTCAACGATTATAAATGAATAAATGTACATAAGCCCGATATTTTTATATCTACTCTTATTAAACAAGCAAAAATTGTTTTTTACTATTTCTTTGTATATATCTTAGTTCTATTTTGAAAACGGCTCTACCGATTTTGATGAAATTCACGGGTTAGGGGGTTTTTTGGGGGTGACAATTCGATCTGTCACGGTCTCATCTTCGACAAAATTGTTTTTTATGGGTTTTATCGTAATCAAATTAATTATTCTCAGATAGACAAATCCCATTCTTAAGGTTTTAAAAAGGTTTCCTTTTACCATTGTACCCAGACAGACAATGGGTTGGGCTAATTGTTCTCAGAGGCCTTTGAAGAACTATTGTGATTGTGGTGTGTTGTTGTGGAAGCAATAACTAAACCCGAACGAAGCTCGGTCTTCCAGGTATATATATATATATATATATATATATATGTTGCTTTTCTTTGTTTGTTAAAATTTTTACGATTTTGATGAAACAAACTCTATTAACAAGTTTTGAGGATGAAAGTGATCTTGATGCGGAGCGGGAGGATGTGGTGGATGGGGTGCAGAAGGTGGGGGGCAGTGGTGGGGGATCCGGGGTAGGGCGAGGTTTCGGGGTGGGGTAGAGCAGGGTGGATGGGGGACTACAGTGGTCGAATATTTGTATTTTTTTAATTTGAAAACGGCTCTCAAATAAAAATCGACCTTTTAATCAGAATTTTAAATTAAAAATAATATTAAAATAGAGCTTTTAACTGAAGGAAGAAGTTACCGAGCATCGCTCGGTGCCTCCAGGTACTATTTATTAAGTGTCAATCTAGCAGCGCCTCCGGCAAGCAACTGATTTTGCTTTTAATTTAAAAACGAAACAAAAATACAAGTTAAAAATAAAGAATTGATACCAATAATTCAGTAGTACTTGTAAAGATAATGAATTTAGATAAACAATTAAATAAATTACTATAGAGGTCAGTTAAGAAAAGTAATCGAATGAAAAAAAATTTAAATAACAACAAAAACAATTACTTCCACTAGACACTTCAGAGTTCTCTTTTCACTTCATAGTCTTCGTCTCTTGTGGATTTGAAAGAGAATTAGAAAAATTGCGCTCCGAACAGCAATTGATAAAAAAGAATTTTCATTTAATGCAATCATCTCTTACAAGAATTCCATGACTATAATTTGTAGTAGCTAATTTTAAAAGGCAAATTCTAAAGTAAATAGAATAATGAGGGGATGAATGGTGTCTAATTCCCCACCATGATTTACTGATCTATCCTAAAGAAGAATGAAAAAATTAAATTTTGAATTTAAAAAAATAAATAATTTTGGCCTAAAATTGAAAAACTTGGGCCTCTTGGCTGAGAAGAAATATTTTCGAGATCCACTAATGGATAAACGAACAGAGGACGCACAGACCCTGTCTAGATTTTTAAACGTATAGCTCTAATTCCTCACAAGAAGAGGAAATCTCCATCGGAATTGCAAGGTGAATCTTTATTCTCAGCCCCAGGACGGCACTTGCAGCTCAAGCCAACACAATAAGAAAGGTATTTATTCTCAGTCATTAAAGTAACATGAGCCCTTCTTACGAATAGTAGTACTAGTACTACCTGGCGAGCAGATCTCCTCAGTGCAGAGGTTCCTCGGATCCTGAGGAGAGCCTCTCCTCGACAACCCACAGAATTTCTCTTCAACTTGCTTCTTCGCAAACCCAAAACGAAGAGCTCACGACCCTGAACGTCAACCAAGAATTCCAAGTTTTCTTTGATTTGTCATTTGACTCGCTGATTGGGTTGAATTCCAATCGGAAGAACCGAAGTAGATAGATCTGAGGATTTCTTTCCACTAGGCTACACTAGAGCTAGAGTTAAGAAATCCTAGAATAAACAGGAAATAAATTATTTTTATTAATTAAAATCCAAATATTATTTTATTATTTATTTTTCCAAGTCTTCGGAACCACTTAGAATATTCCAAAGATTTATTAATGAAGAAATGGAGGTTGTGGTTGAGAAAAGGCTGCAAAGAACGAAGATAAAACTTCTTCAGTTTCAAGGCTCGTTATTCTATTTAACCAAGATTTGTGGGAATCCCGAGAATAAATTGAAATTTTGCGAAATTAAACATGAATCTTATTAACGATTTTTTATTCAATTTAACTTAAAGCTCTAAGTTTTAACAATTTAACTTGACAGCACACTAGATTTCACTAGTTTTTCGAATTTGACTTGTTTTTTCAAAGAATATGCTTTGGGTGGGATTTCTCTTCTTTTTATAAGCTAACTAGCTGACGACCGGGCCTTCGGCCCGGCGTCACCTAGCCCCTGGCGGGGAGCGTCTCGTTCATACCAATTTAATAATTGAAATTTAAAATCTTACTGTAAGTATCGAAAGAATGTGCTGAATGAAATTGATTCAAAAATAAGGAAGAATAAGGAAAGATTTATTTAACACATTGCCTAAGCACGATCACTATCTGACCAATCAGAATCGTTCTAATAATTTAACGCTTTGGCATTGGCTATGCACTGGCCAATCAGATCGTTTCCACATACATATATATCCACATACTTTTCTATTTTATATATATAGATAGATAGATAGATAGATAGATAGGTAGCTAAGTACTAAGTAAGAAAGTACTTGGGAATATTTGGAAGTGCTTGGAAATATTTGGAAGTACTAGTGGAAGTAGGTGTGTGTTCACCACTCGAAAGAAGTGTTTACTTTTATAGTGCACATGCACTAGCGTTGTCTTTCTGGTGGAGCGACTGGCGACAAATAGATTTTCTAAGTAAGACGGGCAAATGAATTTTCAGAATTTAATATGTTAGCTTATAAATAATCACACATTATGTTCTTGAGGCATAGACTTTTGTATGCATAAAGAAGAAAAAGCCTCGATAGATATTGTAAAAGATAACAAAGAGGACAAATAAAACTTAGGGAACGCGGTGTGCGTTTATAGTGAAACATTTTTAAAATTATAATAGGTTGGAGTTGGTGGTGTTTCACAGTGAGTGAAACAAGACAAAATAGAAAATAGATATCAGTGGAACGTCTATAGATAAAGTGTTAAAATAAATAATTAAATAAATAAAATTGATGACGTTAGGTAGAAAAAATAATCTAAAATATTATTAATTAATTCAAATTTAGGGAACGAAGAAAAGGTTATTTTTATTACAGACAAAAGAATCAGCCGGGTCTCGAACCCGGGATCTTTGCATATGTACTGTAATGCTTTGTCATAAGAGGTTTACCTCCTATATCCACTAAGCTACTGATCCCCGAACCCAAACTAATACCTTTTGTCTATATGAATTATGGAATTTCTTACTTTTTTTTTTTTAATCCTCTCCTCGTTCATTTTTCGCAGCGTAGGCCTTGATTCATTAATTAAACAATTAATTATTCCAGCGCCTATTCGAGCCCCGGCTGATCCTTTTGTCTGTAATAAAAATAATCTTTTCTTCGTTCACTAAATTTGAATTTGTTATTAATTGTCTTTACATGGCCGCGTTGTGGTCGCGCCCCGGGTGAAGAGAAAATTATTTTCGATCTTTGGGGTCTGCGATCGATTGGGAGGCGCTGGAATAATTAATTAATTGTTTAATTAATGAAGGCCTACGCTGCGAAAAATGAACGAGGAGAGGATTAAAAAAAAAAAAAGAAATTCCATAATTCACATAGACAAAAGGTATTAGTTTGGGTTCGGGGATCAGTAGCTTAGTGGATATAGGAGGTAAACCTCTTATGACAAAGCATTGCAGTACATATGCAAAGATCCCAGGTTCGAGCCCCGGCTGATCCTTTTTTCTGTAATAAAAATAATATTTTCTTCGTTCCCTAAATTTGAATTTGTTATTAATTGTCTTTACACGGCCTCGTTGTGGTCGCGCCCCGGGTGAAGAGAAAATTATTTTCGATCTGTGGGGTCTGCGATCGATTGGGAGGCGCTGGAATAATTATTAATTAAATTCGCCCAGTTTATTTAACTTGTTCAACATTCCAAAAGTTTGTCAACCATTATAAACGAGGGGTTAACCGCAACCTAATATCGTGTAGACCTACTTCCACTTCCACTTTCATTTCCAAGTAGAAGATAATAGATGAATGGGCATTATCTAATGAATTTCAAAATAATTCCACATAATTCCAAAGACGGTTTACACCTAATTCCAATCGCGGTTCACCCCTCGATTATAAATAAGACTATTTTCAGTGAATACAAAATTTTATAAGGAAAAGATAATGCAATATTATATCTCTGTAAAAGAAATTACGTCATGTTCGACGTCAGTTTTCTAAACTCAATTAACAATAGTAAATTTTTCCTCGATTCTTTAGTTTTTATCATAGTGCTAAGGAAGAGTGCGCGTTAGTCCGCCTGTTATTTTACAATGTTCATAGATGTCGAACGCCTTCTCAGTCAAATTAACGATACGGAAGCTCAAAATTTCACACAAGTTAAGGAATTTATAATCACAAATTATCAAGTGTTTGATTATTTAGCTTTGATAACAGGTGTGTTTACAATCTCTTCGGGAATATCTGAAATAGTAAATAGAATATTTGATATATTGATGCTGATTGCAGGGTTTATTGTCATCATTCTTAACCTGGCTGTCGTCATGTCCTCGGGATTAATTCTTAAAAGAAATTATGAACCTCGTACTACATATCTTTTCTTGGGCAATATCTCATGCTCAGAATTATTCCTTACTATTATTACCATCACCAAATATGTTTACCCTCAAGATAAATTGACTCAAAAACTTTGTGAATTCCTAACTGGTAATAGTACCTAAATCTATTTATCTCTTTTAGATTTTTAGCAATTAATAACTAGAGAATGCAAAAAGTCTTCTGGCTTTTTCAGTTTTGAGACTTTTCAAGATTTTTTTTTTTATTGAAGTAAAACTTCTTAACCTCAGTCGGCGAGGCGGGTCTCTTGCTACCTCCTCTAACCCCTTACATTCCACCGACCCTATCCTTCCCCCTAGATCCACCTCTGATCATCATTCACCCAGCCAACCTTATATATGTCCTCCGGACTCTCTCTTCTTCCTCTAACTCTAACCACCCTCCGAACCTCACGAACCCGAGAGGAGGATTAAAATGTGTGGACCTCTAGCCATTAGAAAGTACATATATCAATAATGGAAAAACCAGAACAAAAGTCCTGGTAGTAGGAGTGGAGTAAGAGGATGGTAGGCAGATATTTCAAGAACCAAACTTTTGGCCGTCTCGAGACGCTGCCCGCCAGGGCCATCCGTTCAGAGGGCCTAGTTGCCGAAGGCATGACATATTTATTTTAAGTTTAATATTTTTAGTAATTCCTGACACAACCGTCAAAGAAGTTTTACCTCAAACGCGTGTAAAGGTTACATGCACGATTTTTTTTTACCTTAAGTTTGTACGTTAGTTAGTCTATGAGCTACAAATTTTTGTGTACGCTCTAGTTCATAAACTAACATGAATATCTAAACAAAATTCAGATATAGTTTTGTTGTAATGAGATTAAGAGCTTATTATATTTTCAATGAGGACTAGTAGTAAGTAAATATTGTTTATATTTTATTTTATAGAAAATGTAGAAATATTATATTTTTAAATAAAACCACATACCAGTACCTTACTTATTTCTTTTATTTTTTTGTGGTTCTATTGTTCAGTAACTTATTTTATAAAAATTATTAATCATTTATATTATACCTATTGATTTTCTTATTCTAAGAGAATTCCTTTAAAAATTACTTATTACTTTACCATACAGGGTATGGTCAAGTATTGTAATCGTGCATGAAAAAAGTGTTTTTTTCTTTCTTTTTTTTTCGAAATATCTCAAAAACGGCAGAAAATATTTTGATTAAAAAAATTGAGCGAAACCATGGCATTTCGCTCTACAAAAAAGCCCTAATAAGTGAACATCGAAAAAATTATATTTTTCAAGATAGTAATTGTTTTGTCAAAATGTCTGTTTGTCTGGGTGTTAGTCTGTGCGTACCAAATTTTTGTGGACGAGCTAGCTCATAAACTAGTGGGAATATCGAAACCAAATTTCACACGAAGTTTTGGTACATTGAGATTAAGAGCTGATTAGATTTTGGTACATATCGACAAAAAATTAAGGGGGGTGGAGGGGGGTTAAAAATTAAAAATCTAGGCCATTTGAGCAAACTCAACCAAATTTTGTATACACAATCAGTGCGACCCCAGAAATGTAAAAATGAAAAAACTAACCTCTCAAAATGGGGTGTGGGGGTCAAAAAATGAAAATCTAAGCTCTTGTACCAAACTCAACCAAATTTTGTATACATAATCAGTGGGCCCACAGTAATCTAAAAATCCAAAAACTAACCCCCCCCCCCCCCCCGCCCCTACATCATTATAAATAGTTTTATTAAATAATAAATATAAGGAGAAGGGCCAGGTTGTATGGTAAGTCAAGTGGATGGCCACATCAGAACACGTTAGCTTATTTTTGACAACATAGATAAAATTTATATATAGGAATAGGTAGGTATATGGTAGATACTTTTTTCCTGACAAAGGGTATTCAGTGAATATTTACAACTTTTGCAATCAATAATAAATCATTGGAAATTAATACTAACTAATACATTTTTTCAGTCTGAAATCAGCTAGTATAGAGAGATGTCGAGTTTTTTCTTTCTTGAATTGCTTCTTCCTGGAATAAGATAAGATTGTCTGCATTTTACTTTACTATACAGGGTATAGTCACGTATTGTAATCAAGCATGAAAAAAGTGTTGTTTTTTGTTTTGTTTTTTCGAAATATCTTTCTATGTTAGCATCTTCTCCAGACGTTTTTTGTATGTTCTTAAGTTGGCAGATGTATCGATAATTTTCTTCCCGTGATAGTGGGTATGTATTATTATTGTTAAATGTATTATTGATTGCGAAATGCACGTGATTGTCATTAAAAAAAATTGGAATTAACCTAATTTTCTCATGTTAAGTTATTTCTTATCATTTAAAATATATTAATTTTAAAATTTAAGGAATGAAAATAGATCTCTCTTTGGTTTAAAATTAATTTCTTTTTAGGGATAAATCTTAGCTGCTTGGTCTGCTATGCATGGAGCATCGGATTAATGGCAATTGATCGTTTTTTGTTTATCGTGCATGCAATGAAGTATAAAATATGGATATACCCACGACGTGCACGGCAAATGATTGTCGTTGTTTGGATCTTCAGTTTTTTTGTGGGGTTTCTTCCTATGATGGGCTGGTCCAAATCGATGTATATCAATGGACAACAAATACTTTGCTGGGAAATGGTCGTGTTGCCAGTTGATTTTGCTTTCTTTTTTAATGCACTTACTTGTTTTCCAATAGTATCTATTCTCATCATTTATTCCTGCATACTAGCCAAAGCTCTTAAGAAGGTAAAACATGTGTCCAACTTCAAGTCACATGTTGATGTGTAAACTTCGCTGGTCTGTATGTTATGTGTCTTAGAACCGGTTGTATGTCGCAAAGTAAATGCTTTTTACCACTAACAAAGGGTGGATGGTAAAAAGCATTTACTTTGCAACATGCAACCGGCACTTAGAGTACACTGGAGAGTAGGGCGGAGTAAAAAATCTTCATTTCGAATTCGTGTAACCCTTATCTTTGAGGCAATGTCCTTCTAATATCTAATATATTACGACATTATGAAATCGTTTTTATAGTATAGTGAATTTTTTAAGACTGAAAGCTAAAAATCCAATATGGTGCATTGATAAAGGGAGAAATTCTTTGGGTTTGATTAAACATTTAAAGATTGTTTTATAAAAGATCTGTATTTAGTTTAATTATCATATAGGTATATGCTTATTTTTCATTAAAATTGAGGGTTTTTTTTAATATAATGATATCTAAGCAAGAAGATATTGTAACTAAAAGGTGCAACCCCTCCGGTGTGGACCCTTGGGTCGTTTAAAGAAGGAGAAGAAATTTCAGGGATTTGGTTGAAGTTGAAGATACCTTTTTTGTGGATCTTGGAAAACTTAAAGTTATATGTGGCCATGAAGAAGCGCGAAGAAATTTCCACTCTCTAGAAGTCATAGAGATAAACTAGTTGACAAATGTGTTTGTTCAATTAGTATCTCTTTCAATCAAAAATGAGTGATTAATGTTTGAAAATCGTGTATTTCTCGCAAATGTGGCTTTAGGGGAGGGGAGGGGGGGGGGGGTTTCTCGTCAGAACATGTATTACTATATCTATAAAAGAGAAAGTGCGGAGACTGTTCTGCAATGGCCAATAACAATTTTAATTATTTTTCATGTCCCATCAAAAAATATATCGCCTACCGGTTTTTCTGAAGGATATATCACATTTTATTTATTTATTATGCTATTGCATAGCTTTTATCGCGGGCTTTGAGCGCGGCGACCGAATCAAGAAATTCCGTAACGAAAATAAACCTAACACCCCCCACTCCGACCGGCTCTAGGGCTCCTTATATAGAGTGCGCATGCGTGATATTAACTTTCTATTTATTTTTTTTATTTATTTTTTTTTTAGACCAGTTCAAAAGTGCTAAATTCTTTAGAGTGAAGGTGATCGAAAAGATGTTTACACACCAAAGATTGAATCTTTTTCGATTTATTTCTAATTCTTTTTAACAATATTTTATTTCCAGGTCCATCAATTACGAAATGCAAATAAGATGAAATCGACTGATGGAAATATACGAATTTGTCGTAAAGAGTCTGCAACTAGCCCGAGCAAATGGAAAGCGATCATAGTGGTTCTCCTGACGGCCGGTGCATCCTCCTTCTGTTTTTTACCTTTTATCATTTCACGTTTTATTTATCCCGACACGACAACAAGTTTTGAGACGATTTTATCAAGTTTAAAAATTACGATACCGCTGAGTACTCTGATTCCTTTCAATTCATTTTTGAATCCATTGATCTACGCCTGGTGGCATAAAGGGTTCCGCGATACTATTCGAATGATTTGCTGCAAAAATAACAAGAAAGACAGCAGAATAACGATTAGGCAGGACATTTATGCCATTCAAATTAAATAAATCCTCAATAAAACAGGTAAAATAAAAAAATAATAGTAATAAGAGCTAGTAAATAGATAAATTTAAATTTCTTGAAGATGATTATTATAAGTAAATAAAGAATTTCAAATATATTTTGAAGAAATTGAAATTGAATGTAAATTTCGAAAATAGAACATACTTATTAACTAATTAATTTAAAAATAGTGAAGTTATATCAAAGAATAATTAACATATTAACGAGAATTGTTTTTGATCGCGCTTTTTAAACAAGATATATATCGCCAGACTACTGCTGGTTGAAGCTATTGGAGTCTGCTGAGTCTTAAGTCTGGACCAAGAGAGAATGAAAAAGATGTGATCCATTTGACTATAATCCAGCATCATTACGCGATTGGCACAACTTCACTATTTCATTTAAAAAGAACCGTGTTTGGTGGCCCTATTTTATTTAAATTGAATTGGCTAAGGGGCCAGTAAGGGGAAAATAAAAAGTTGAAATAAAAGTCAACTTCTATTTGTTACTTTATTTTGGGCAGACGTAATCGATATTTTAACAACGTTTCGAGCGCTATACCACTGCTCTTCATCAGTGCACGTCAACCAAGTCACAAAAACACGTAAAATCTATCTCAAGTTAAAATATATAAATTAGGATATTATTTTCACTTAATATTTGACAAAAATCATCTGCATTCGATTCGCGATCGAATCAAATACAGGAATCTTATGATTAATTAATGTCCAACACCTAACACACGTTTTAACACATCGGACGCTCTGGACTGGGAGATTGAATATATAACATCGCAGATTTCAAATTCATTTGGTGATCCATATCAGTGTTTGATATAAAAAGTGTCATGCGGGCCAATCGCGAAATGATGCTGGATTATAGCCAAATGGATCATATCTTTTTCATTCTCTCTTGGTCCAGACTTAAGACTCAGCAGACTCCAATAGCCTCAACCAGCAGTAGTCTCGCGATATATATCTTGTTTAAAAAGCGCGATCAAAAAATTCTCGTTAATGTGTTAATTATTCTTTGATATATTCATGAGAAAATTAACTTCACTATTTCAAGTTAGAAATATATAAATTGGGATATTATTTTAACTTAATATTTGACAAAATCATCTGCATTCGATTCGCGATCGAATAAAATACAGAAAAACTTATGATTAATTAACTTAGAGATAAAACACAATTTAGAGATTTACTTCAAAAAAATTAATATATAGTATTCTTGTGGAATAGATATACCTACTCATCTTATGTACAAATAAGTTTTGAAACATTAAACAACTGATTTTGGTTTTAATTTAATATCGAAACAAAAATACAAGTTTAAAATAAAGAATTACTACCAATAATTAATTCAGTGGAACTTCTATAGATAATGAATAGATAAACAATTAAATAAATTACAATAGAGGACAGGTAAAAAACGAAATCGAATCTAAAAAAATTAAATAAGTTAGTTTTATTAATTAAAATCAAAATATTTCATTTCATTTTTTTTCTTTAGATACGTAATTGATTTTTCAAGTCTTCGGAATAACTTAAAATATTTCATTGATTTGTTAATGATTATATGGTTGTGAAAAAGTCCGCAAAAAACGACGAGAACACTTCTTCAGTTTAATGGCTTGTTATTCTATTTAACCAAGATTTATGGAAATCTCGAGAATAAATTGAACTTTTGTGAAATTTAACATGAATTTTATTAACAATTTTTTATTCAATTTAACTTAAGTTCTAAGATTTTAAGAACAATAGCAATAGAAATAAAGTAAAAATTAAGTGAATTAATGATAATTACTCGTGTAAGCTTGTAAAAGAAAAAGAAAAAAATAATTTATGTCAGATTTACTAAAATTTAAAATTTAGAATAGAAAATTTTAATTCAAAAAATCGTTAAAATTTGAAAAACAGAACCCAAGTATATTATGATTACATATGTATAAAATAAAGTAAAGTGTTCAAAAGTTTATTTAATTTTATATAATTCTATAAATCGAATAGTTTGAAGACAAATGGAAACAAGCTGCTAGTTACTTAAATTCTTTAGAAAATGTCATGTAAGTATTGCCTTAAAAAGAAACTCAAGAGACATAATCAATCAGGTTTTCACTTGAAAGACTCAGGATAAATCTTCTATATAAATCCCATTTGAGTGATGCTTTTGTATTGAGAGGTCGAGAAAATTTCTTATAATTTGATATCAAAGTACGAATTCCAAATATTACAGGGAATGTTTTATTTTAGTAATTCAAAAAGGTCACGTCAAGAAAACCCTATAATTGCATCGTCCAAATTTTAAATTATTGCACATGTTTTAAATCTTTAAGGGAGTTCGGGACAGCTTATCTATCTGGTTGATCTTCGAAAAAATCTTTTGTATTTCTGCAGAGTGACAACGTCTGCATAATATATTTTTTAATAAAAAAATTGTTAATAATTATGTTAATTTCGAATAAAAATCTTTGTTTTGATAATATTAATAAAAAGAATATTGGGATACATTTTTTCACATTATAAAAACATTTATTTAACACAAAAACGATTTCAAGAAATAGAGTTGGAATTCTACACTAGTGCTTTTGTTAGTTATATTCTGTTGGGTGCAAATAACTTTTTATTTTTACATTTATGAATAACTAATTAACTATATAGTCAAATCTATTGAAAAATGTATAATTAGATTCATAAAGTTGAATTATTGATATGTATAAATTTGTTGAAAATGGTATAATTTGTATAGAAGTTATAGCCCTTTTAAAAGCTCGGTCCATTTACTTCAATGTTAAAAGGACAATTTTCAAAAATTTATTTCTCGGTAATGAGACAGACGTTCAACTTCAAATTTCGGGAATAAATATTTAATACATCAATGATTCGATGGTAAAAATTTGAGAATTTTCTTATAAAAATGATAAACAGTCCGGAACCTCCTTAAATGGACTAATTAATAAAACCACTCAAGTTCCACTATCTCTCATATCGGGACCATTTATCACATAAAGTGTCCATTCCAAAGGACATGTTAGATAATCTTTTTACACATGTCTTTAATTTGATTAATTTAATAGTTAGTATATACTAAAGAAAAAACTAAATTTTACTTACGAAATAGCAACAATCAGTTCTTGTCTCTGATGTTCTTTGGCTTTGATGGAACCTCCTTCCTCAAGTGCAATTTGCAATTCACGTTGTAAAACATTTAATTTACGTCGTTCTGCCTCGAGCATAAGACTTGTCACCTGGAAAAAGAAGACACCTTTTAGTGTTTTTCATAGATGTTTAATTAGTTGACTTAAATACCACAAAAGCCAAAAATAAATGAATAAATTTTGTTTTAAGACAAAGGGATTCAAAAGACAAAATGAATGTCATTTAGAAGTCTGTTTCTGAGACTGTTCCATTTCGTTTCTGGTAATTGTACTAAAAAACAAATATAAATGAAATAAAATCAAAGATATTAAATTCCACTTAATTTGAGATGTTAGAGATTATTTTTCAGAAATGTCAAGAATATAGCCCAAGTGCGAAAATGCTATCCGTTCAATGACGAGGTTTGAGACAATCTAATCTGGGATATCGTCACCCTTATACTAAAACAACGGAATTGAATAATTTTTTCTGAGAAAAGTAAACATTATTTTACAAATATAAAAGCGATTTTAGTTAAAGCGTGCCCCTTAGTATGAAGATAAATATTTTTATTGAAATCGGTGTCATTAACCAAATTACATATTTTTTTATTCAAAAAATTATCTGGCCAATTAATTAATTCATTGAACTTGAATTTTTATACTGAAAAATATTTAGGTACCTACATTTCCATAACTCGTAAATTATTGATTTTAGACATTTCTCTCATATTAACTTTTGTGATGGAAATTAAATGTACCTTAATAAAGGTGCTTATATAAATTTGTGTACCTCAAAGCGTTAGGCAATAATGGTGAAATTTAAGTGGAAAGTTAGATAAATAGTCCCTAAAATACTTATTGCCCCTCCTAGAAAAATAGAAACTCCATTAATACGAGAAATTACTTATGAATTTTTCATTAAATTATTTCGTTACTTTCAAAATTTGTCAATTTTATTAAAAAGTTAGATGATTTCTAATCAGATTATCGAAATTGAAACCTTGTGGTGGCTAATAATCAGCTGGCTGCCTGTCCCTAGGAAAACTTGTTAACTTCGCAAATGAGAGTGGGGTGTTGTTTTATAACGAAACACTATATAAATTAAAATTATAAGAGTTTTTGTTATGTTTCTCAGAAATTTCACCACTAAAACTTACCTTAATTTTAACTAATGAAACATGTTTCAATTCACTTGGAAAATTCCATTTTGAGATTTCACTGATACAATTTTAACTTAAATCTAGAAAGTGAATTTCTTTTGAGACGATTATCTCCAATGAACCGAGTTCAGATTCTCGATGGCCGCATCTGGTGTTAATTTATTTAGAACAATCGCAAAATATCTGAATGTCATGGTCTTAATATTAGAAAATCCTTCTCCTCTTACCTTTACATTGTGGTTTAAGTTTGAAATTTTCAATAATTTTTAAACCAAAACTAAATCGAAATTATCAATTCCCAGAATACAAAAAATATATCCAAATCTATTATTATTTTCAATTTTACGGTTTAGTGATTTAAAAATCAAGTGATCTCATTGAACTAGTGATTCAGGCGAAATGATTCAGTTTATGTTTGAAACCTTAACAATCAAGGTTAAAATGTTATTTATTTATTATTTTTTAATTACATAATTAAACGGATGCATTGATATAAATATAAAGGACACGAATTACATCAGAGAGCCTAGACAAAAAAAAACTTTCACTAAGTATAAATGTAACATATGAATGTTACCTGTTTATAAACTTCCTCAGATCTTGAACAAGATCCGGTCAAATTACACATAACGAGAAGGACAAGTGGGAAAAAGAAACATACAATCAAGTGCATGTGTCAGATCACGCAGCAGGATTTCGTGTAGAGCTAGGTGCTAATATTTAACTTTACTACTTATATGTAGGAGGTATTGTAATTGTGTAGAATAAAATTTCAGACTTTTTAGATTTCTTGATGTTTCCTGAGAGCTAAAATTCAATATGTGCTTGTGGATTTATTGTCGAATTTTTTCTGATCTTTACGTCGAAAATTATTTAGAATATCAAAACATAATTTCCTATTTAAATAGTTGTTTTGCAATTCGATTAAGATATGATTATTTTTGGTTGGAATATGAGCATACAATTTAATGTTTACTTCTTAATATCTCGTGATTTTTTGATGTTAATAAGAGTTTTTAGGGTTATTAAGTAAAACAAGATCATATTTTAGTGTATCTACAACTCCTACCTGTTTGTCTGTCTGTCATAGCAGAAGATATATAAGATAAAAACTTGCAATTTACAAGCTATAAGTATGTATTCATTTTTCCTAAAATCAATAAGTGTATTAAAATTTTAATTGAATTATTACTTTGGGTGAGGTCGAATGTTTTGAAGGGTCCAAAATAAAATTATTTACTTTACCATACAGGGTATGGTCAGGTATTGTAATCGTGCATGAAAAAAGTGTTTTTTTTTCTTTTTTTCGAAATATCTCAAAAACGGCTGGAACTATTTTGATTAAAAAAAATGGCCAAAGTCATAGCATTTCAGTCTACAAAAAAGCCCTAATAAGTAAACATCGAAAAAATTATATTTTTCGAGATAATAATTGTTTTGTCATAATGTCTGTTAGTCTATGCGTTACCAAATTTTTATGAACAAGCTAGCTCAAAAACTAGTGTGAATATCGAAACCAAATTTCATACGTAGCTTTGGTCCATTGAGATTAAGAGCTGATTAGATTTTTGTGCATATCGACCTAAAATTAAAGGGGTTAAATTAAATTAAATTTTGTATACATAATCAGTGGGACCCCAGAAGTCTAAAAATGCAAAAACTAACCGCCCAAAATGGAGAGGGTTGGGGGGGGGGGGCAAAAAATGAAAATATAGGCCCTTGTACCAAACTCAATCAAATGTTTTGATGTTAATAAGTTTTAGGGTTAATAAGTAAAACAAGATCCTATTTTCGTGTCGCTACAACTCCTACCTGTTTGTATGTCTGTCATAGCATAAGATATATAAAATACAAACTTGAAATTCACAAGCTATATATGTATTCATTTTTCCTAAAATCAAAAAGTGTATTAAATTTATAATTGAATTATTACTTTGGGTGAGGTCGAATGTTTTGAAGGGTCCAAAATAAAAATTATTTTTTATTATGAGGTCAGAGATATCTCACAAAGATCTCTAACTAGAATAAGACTGATTTTTTTAAATATATATAAATATACGATTGAAGTTTTTGGAGACGGACTAGTAAGTGAATTGAATGGATTTTGATGAGGCGGTCTAAGACTCAAAAAGAGAGAAAATTATATCTACCTTTTATTCAAAACCGACGTTTCGGAGGTTTCTTCCCTTCACTGACCTTTCAAAACCCTGAAGAAGAAGAGAATAAACCCCGAAACGTCAGTTTTGAATAAAAAGGTAGATATAATTTTCTCTCTTTTTTGAACCTTGAACTGCCTCCTCAAAATCCATTCAATATATTTATATATTTAAATTATATGACAATTGGTGGAAATCATAGGATGTTACGAGAGTCTGACTGAGAAGTCGATAAATATGACAGAATTAAAGAAGTTCTTACTAAGGAATAGGGTTGCAAGTATGTATAGAAAAAATTTCGGGATCTAGACAAAAAACAAAAACAAAATTGACCGATTTTTTATTCGCCATAAAATAACTGATAAAGTATACGTACAAGGCAGTACAACGCATTTAACATCTTTGGAAAAAAACATTAAAATTTTTTAAAATTGAATACCTACGAATAGTAGGTAGTATATAATATATAATATAATATAATATAATATAAGTCTTACTTTAAATCAAATTTGGTATTGTTTAAGTTTAACAGTCTGATTATTATTTTTTGCACACAGCAATCAACTAAAAGTAAAATCGATACAAATAATTTTTAAAGAGTTAGGTATTGGTTCAAGTTGAAACATTTTTTTAATAATATAATACAATATTCTTAAATAAAGTCAACTTTATTCATCGTTATTTCAGTATTATTGTGCTCGTTTCGAATTCCGGGAGATTTTTATAAAATTCTGGGAGCCGGGAGTCTTTCAAAATTTTGCGGTAGATTCCGGGAGAATCCAGCAATTCCGGGTGGGTGGGAACACTACTAGCAAATGAACCATAAAACTGATTTAAAATATCTATATAAATAAAAATGCTATTTTATTACGGTTAGAGAAACATAGAAATTTAATTATAGTTAAAGAATTATTGTAAAACCACTTGATTTGTAACCGTATCCTTTGATTAACGTTGTTAATTAAATGTCACGTTTAACTATTAGGCGTAGAAATCGATTATATTAATCAATAGAGGAAAACATTAACGGATCTATAATTACAAGTTATGGAAATATTGACCCCGGAAATGTAAAAAACTGCAATAAATATCACCTTTTTAGTAATTTACTCTCAATACTCAGATAAAGAATACCTACAGGATATTTTGCAAAATATTTATTTATTGTTTTTCGAACTTTAACGTTTCATAAAGAACTGACATCGCTTGGGAATTTACTTTCGTAGTAAATATACTGAGCTTAGCTGATCTTAATGTTAAGAGAGCTTTGTTTCAGAGGACATTCAATAGATTTGTCCTTTGGGTTCTATTCCCTAGGGAATTAAAGTTCTTTTGATAAAAAATTAAAAATATGTTATAAAATCTTTGATTTTGTACTTGAATAATTTCTTATGAATTAACCTATATTAAATTGATAGTTTTTTTGCCGATAGTAGCAGAATTTTTATATATTGTAGGAGGCATAAAAGAGTGTGTCTTCTTCTAGAATTATAAATTTTATTTATAACGAGACTATAGTTTCGAGGGCTTTGCCCTTTTCATCAGTCTATTAAAATTGATTCACAAGAATTAATGTACTATAATCTCGTTATTAATAAAATTTATAATTCCAGCAGAAAACACACTCTTTTATTGTCTCCTTCAATTAACTTATACGTTTCGTTGCTCTTTAACGAGTATATGATGATTTTAACAAGAAAAAAACATCGAAATAATAAATATATAAAATAATAGGGTATCTTTTTTTGAAAATAAGAAAGAGTTTTTGTCTCGATGGTAGTATTAACGTGCCCAGTACTCGGGTTCGACTCCTGAGGGGACGAGGCCCTATGATATGCAATTTAAAATTATTCTATTAAAATCTTAGATTTGGACCTTAAATATAAATTCTTATGTTAATAAATATATATTTTCTAAATTCATAATTTAAATTTTATTACTTTACCATACAGGGTATGATCAAGTATTATGATCGTGCATGAAAAAAGTGTTTTTTTTTCCTTCTTTTTTTCAAAATATCTCAAAAACGGCTGAAAGTATTTTAATTAAAAAAATTTAGCAAAACCATGGCATTTCGGTCTACAAAAAAGTTCTAATAAGTGAACATCGAAAAAATTATATTTTTCGAGATAATAATTGTTTTGTCAAAATGTCTGTTAGTTAGTCTGTCTGGTTGCCCGTTAGTCTGTGAGTTACTAAATTTTTGTGGAAATATTTAACTACTTACCCAAAATTAAGGGGGGGTTAAAAATTAAAAATCTAGGCCATTTGAGCAAACTCAACCAAATTTTCTTTACATAATCAGTGGGACCCCAGAAGTCTAAAAATGCAAAAACTAACCGCCCAAAATAGCGAGGGAGGTAGGTCAAAAAATGAAAATCTAGGTTCAACCAAATTTTGTATGCATAATCAGTGGGCTCCTCGAAGTCTAAAATGTAAAAACTAACCGCCTTCACCTACATGATTATAAATAATTTTATTAAATATTTTGGTTGTATGGTAAAGTCAAGTGGATTGGCACATCAGAACACGTCAGCTTATTTTTATTACAAATTACAGAACAAATAGAAACAACAGTAAATGTAGAAACCTTGTTTCCTTGAAAAAATTTTAAATTGAGAATTTTATATATTTGATTTCACGGTCTTCTGTAATTAACAAAGTGCTTTTTAGAAAATATCTACCTATTTTCTGCTACCTCGAAATTTGTCATTTGTTGAGAACCACCTCATTTATTAATGAAGAAAGTTCGTAAGTACTTAAGACCTAAAAAAATTGTCAGTTCGGATGTCAAGCATACTATATATTTATTTAAAGTCAAATAATTTATATATTTATTTTACTTTATTTTTAATTTTTGGTGGCCAGGCTGATGATCTGAAAGATTTTTCTGGTTGGGTGTATTTAGAAAATTAAATCAAATCTTTTGTTTATGGAACTTCGGCTTCCTCTAAAGCTGTCTACAAAGAAGACAATTTTATGGGTAGAATCAATTTTCAAATCATTATCCAGTTGCCGCCTCATTTGATTAAAAACCGAAACGTTAAATATATATTTTTTTTAATTTCATAATGGGTGACATGGTTCACTCTTTCATTCATAATTAGTTGATTTTATTTGGAGGTCATTTTCTTTAAGAACGGCTTCTCTCGGAGTTTCGCGTAGCTAAAATAGCACAGGTGTCTATTGGGTTGCCTAAAATTAGGTGCTTGGAAGAAATAGAATTGAAACAAGATCTGCACTATTGCAAAGAGGAAAAATAAAATAAATAAATGCCCATTGATACAATCAGGTAATATTTTTGTATTTTTCAGAAATTCTATGCCAATATGTTTATTTTTAATTTAATTTAAATGATTTTGAATGTAAATGTCATAAAATTTTAAATTTTACTTATGGAAAGTGGTGTAGGTTTTAGGTGAAACATGATGTTAGTTAATAGAGTAAAGGGTGTGTAGTTTCACTGTGAAACTACACACCCTTTACTATATTAACCCATAAAATTTTAATCTAATATGTCCGCATTCTTAAAGGTTGTTTTGCTAAAAAGTCGCACAATGATTCAGAAAAATGTGCATTTGACAAATTATAACATATATTTTGCTCTCATTTAATTTTAATTTAATTATGGTAGATAGCTTATCGTGGCCTCATTTTTAAGCTCTTTCATTTAATAAACAACATTCTAGAAGGTTTATTATTATTATAATTAAAATGATATTTTGCCAAGAGTAGGAGAGTTTTTAATTTTATAAGTAACTAGCTGACGACCGGGCCTTCGGCCCGGCGTCACTAGCCCCTGGCGGGAAGCGTCTCGTTCATACCAATTTAATAATTGAAATTTAAAATGATACTGTAAGTATTGAAATAATGTGGTGAATTAAAATGATTGAACAATAAGGAACAATAAAGAAAGATTTATTTAACACATTGGCTAAGCACGATCACTATCTGACCAATCAGAATCGTTCTAATAATTTAACGCTTTGCCATTGGCTATGCACTGGCCAATCAGATCGTTTCCACATACATATATATCCACATACTTTTCTATTTTATATATATAGATTATTATATATATATATATATATATATATATATATATATGCAGTTGCGTGCGGTACTTTTCAACCAGGGGAAGATGCTGTCCAAAAAAACGAACCATCATTTTTATAAATTTTATTTTATTCTTTGGTCATTTTTAGAAAATTCATTGATACCTCATCATATAACTAATCATTATTAATTTACCTCGAAATAAGGTTGATTTTTCTTCCATAGGTTGGATTCTATAAAACACATTCAAATCAAATACAATTATATAAATAAACAACAAATTTTTTCGGCCAACGGGTTTAAAATATAAATAAATAAATAAATATTTATTACTCGACCTGCTTAGAGGCACAAGTCCTCGGTGGCTAACAAAACATCAATACAAATTAACTACAGAAATTAAGAAAACATAAATACAAATCAATTAAAAGAAATTAACAATTAACAAATAAGAAAAAAATAGAAATCTATGCTCATTTACAAATAACATGATCATAGATTTCCATCAAAAAACAAAACGTAATTTAAATAATTCCGCGCAAAAACCAGATACCAGGAGGAAACGACGCAGTAGCCATCCCGACATTTGCCATAAGTTGTTAAGGAAACCTTGTCAAAACCTTAACAAGGATGGTATGACCTCTCTCTACCTCAGCTAATCTCTGCTTGTGGGAACTAAATAAAATTTTCCACAACTCTAGGAAATTAGGACTTGACAAAATT
Organism: Forficula auricularia; assembly: GCA_024734495.1. Classification (NCBI taxonomy): domain Eukaryota; kingdom Metazoa; phylum Arthropoda; class Insecta; order Dermaptera; family Forficulidae; genus Forficula; species Forficula auricularia. The sequence continues at coordinate 12,829,645 of JALMQS010000085.1, forward strand.
TATAAAATTTATATTCGCAGGTATAGTTGTTGCGTGGGAGACCGGTGCCCGAATGGACGCAAACTAATTGGCATCCCTCGAGATTCAAGTGGGGGAAGGGAGGGGAGAGGGGGATTGCCCGGTCAAAGTCTAATTTTTTGATTTTTCGGGAAGGGTAGGGAGAGTCGACAGGTCTTAACCTGTATTTGTGGCGGTGACAGGTCTTGACGTGTATTTGTGATAGTGACGTCACAGGAGCGGTCTTATAAAAATATATAATCAAATAATTTAATATAAATAAACGTGTGGGGTGTGACATTTCAAACAGAGGATGGTGTCCATTTTTCGCTCCTTTGCATAAAATTCATTGATAAACGCAGAATTTTTTTGTTATTATTCAAATTTAACATTAAATTTGTATGACATGTTATGAGAATTTTGATATTTTAGGAATGCGCAGCATTCATAGCATTCATGGACCGTAGGGCACTGATATATGGATATATATAGTTTAAAATAAATAAAATATGTTTTTCGCTTGATTTAAATAACGGGACTATAGATACTCATCTTCTAAATCTTATTTTTTTTTTTTTTTTTAATGCAATCGAATGCAAGAAAGGGTGCAGCAGTAAAGATGCAGCCCCTATGGATCTCGAAAGACCCTTGCATTACCGAAGAGAAGGGAAAGTTGATTAAGTGAGAGGGTGTAGACGTAGGTGTCTATGCACACCAGTTTTGAAGGTTTGAAGATTATAGGTGCTGGGAAAGATAGAGGCTGGAAGAGAGTTCCAGTTCCTTGAAGTCATGGGGATATAGGTATTCGCGAATGAAGTGGTCCGGCACTTTTCTAATTTGACCGCGAGAGAGTGTTGGGAGTCGGCAAAACGTGTGCTACGTGCAAAGCATGCTTTGGGGGAATTATTGATTTTATCTCATCAGAGCACCTGCCGTGATAGTATCTATAGAAAAGGGAAAGGGCAGAGACATCTCTTCGATGAGCCAGCGAGTCGAGGGAGTCGGTGAGGGTAGAATCGTCAATTAGCCTGACGGCTCGTTTCTGAATTGCATCCAGGGTAGCAAGAGAGTATTTTGAGGCTCCTCTCCATAGATGAGAGCCGTATTCGAGACAGGGGCGGATTTGGGCCTTGTAGATGGTGAGAAGTTGTGGGGGTTTGTAAAATCGCTTGGACCTGAATAAGAAGCCAATCTTCCTTGCTGCAGATTTCGCCACAGAGGAGATGTGTTCATTCCAAGACAGGTCAGATGCGACAGAGACGCCCAACATGGATAGGCTGTCACACATTTTTAGGGTATTCGAATCGAAGAGAATATCAGGGAAATCTTTATTTTCGCGCCTAGAAATTAGACAACATTGAGTCTTGTTTGAATTGAAGTTAACTAAATTTTGTGAGCCCCATTCATTCAGTTTGTCTAGGTCGAGAGTAATTGAGGAGGTAACATTGATTCGATTATTCGGGAGTGAGGATTTGCCGTGTAGAGTGCTATCGTCGGCGTAACAATGAGTGGGGTTTGCCGTTTGATCGAAAAGGTCATTTATATAAATTAGGAAGAGTGTGGAGGAGATTAAAGAGCCTTGGGGAACACCAAGGCTCCGTAATCTCCTCCTAATCTAATCCCCATCTAATTAAATATATTTTTACTTTGCCACCATACAAGGTATAGTCAATTATTGTAATCGTGCAAAAAAATCTTTTTTTTTAAATATCTCAAAACGGTTGAAACTATTTTGATTTAAAAAATTGGGCTAAACCATAGCATTTCGGTCTACAAAAAGCCCTATAAGTACCTATACATCGATAAAATTATATTTTTCGAGATAATAACTGTTTTGTCAAAATGTCTGTTAGTCTGTGCGTCACCAAATTTTGTTGAAGAGCTATCTCAAAAACTAGTGTGAATATCAAATCCAAATTTCACACGTAGTTTTAGTGCATTGAGATTAAGAGCTAATTAGATTTTGGTGGATATCGACCCAAAATTAAGGGGGGAGGGTTAAAATTTAAAATTATAATATTTTCAAACTAAAAACACAAGAAAAATGAAATATAATATAAAATGAACCTAAAATAACGAAAATATATTTTTTTGCTCTAAAATTAGGGGGAGGGTGGGGGGGTCAAAAAATAAAAATGAGCAAACTCAAACAAATTTTGTATATATAATCAGTGGGCCCCTAGAACACTAAAATAGCAAAAACAAACCCCCCAAAGGGGGGAGCTCAAAAAATTAAAATCTAGGCCCAGAAGTGTATGGTAAAGTCAACTGGATGGCCACATCAGAACATGTCAATTTATTATATATTAAACTGAAGATAAATGCAATACATTCCAAACGATATATGCAATTACTATAAATAAAATACTTTCCCATGATTCGCATTGGATAAAGTAAAAATATTTATAATAATAATTTTAATTGAGGATTCTTAGGGATGTAGATATAATCATTCTTGTAAAAATAAAAATACATCAGAGTAGAAAGTTTCGTTGATTTATTCCGACTTCATCAGCAGCTATGTTTCCATTGGTTTGAATGAATCGATTTAAGATATTAAAATTCAATATATTAGAATAGACGGGACAAATGACAAAACAATCGACGAGCCAGTAAACAGTATAATAATTAGAGAGGAAAACAAGTATATAATTAATTATTATAATATAATTTAATCAGTAATTATATAACTTGACATTTTACTATTCTAAACTTTTTCATTGAAGTAAGTTGATAAATTGAGGGCACTTTTAGCTATAAGTCGTTGCACAATGCACATATATCTGACATTTAGTCGACTAACCATAGGTACATCGTAAATGCAGAAATTTAAAAGAATATGAATATTATTATATCAGAGAATCTGAAGTAAATTGTGAAATAAATCAATATACCTACCTATTATTGAAATTAGCTATCCAGATAAATTTTATTTACAAATTTCCTCACATCTCTTGATATATATTATACATTCTAAATTTATATTAAGCCACGTATATTTTATGCAAAAGGAAAGATTATCTGTAAAATTATGACTATTGATTTTAGATCGTTATCATTTGAATACATTTGTTTTGGATTCCAAAATTATGCGAAACAAGCATTAAACCGAATGTTAGCCTAAATGCATCAAAATCGGTTAATTGTTTAAAAAATAAGAAAATAAAAATTCTGGCGTGACTCACCATTTGGCTTTAACATAGTGTCCTTTTCCCTCGTATAATTATATAATTTTATTACCAGTACTACCCAAAAAATTTATATTAGTTTTAAAAATAAATAGATTGAATTGCTGAAAATATCTGATATTATAAATATTTTCGAGAATTCTTGAAATTTCTTCTGAGTTTATGGGTTCTAAGAATTTACACTGTGTATACCTATGTTTATAACTTCCTGGCTAGAAAGTTTCACAGATATTTATGAATTCTTAAATATATAGGCTTTCCTAGCAAATCCTAAAGGGTGTCATCTGCTTAAATGAAAAAATAATATATATAGGCATATGTATATATTTAAATATGTATATGTTTACTTATATATATATTTATTTGTATCAAGCAGATGACGCTCTTTGATTTATTCTTTTCAAATAAATAACTATAGTACTCTTAATAAGAAAACCTTTTAATAGAGGTTTTGATTAATAACCGTCAGATTTTTAAAATTACTACATTTACTTAATATGTTCTTATTTTTTCGAAATTTTTTAAAAAGAGCTAAAAAAAATCATAAACAATTTAAAAGAATAAGACTTAATATATCGGAAAATTTACATACATATTTAATTATAATTAAGAAACGCTTCTTACTATTTTTATAAAAAACTTGACCAACATTAAACAGTAACCAATACATATTTTAAGACAATTTTTGATTCATAGTTACAACACTGTTTCTGAAATAATAATGAATAAATAATGAAAAATGTATAAAAAAATGTACACTAAAAACAATTTGGCAACAGCGCATTTATTTAACCAGGGAAAGATGTATAAAGCGCGCATGGGTTAGATTTTTTCAAAATTATAATTTTCATAAGGTGTAAAGTAGGCGTTGATTACATTTGTTAAAAAATAACAAAACGGTTTTTATAGAAATAAATCGACCTTTAAAATGTATTTTATCTGTCATTTTAATATAAAAATATTCAATCTCTTACAATGGTGCCAAATTTGTCAAAAGAGCACGGTATTGGCTAGAATTCGTACATAAACAGCAAAAGTTTTGGGCTTATGAACTATGAATCCTTATTGTCTGTTCTATATACTCTAGCATTAACTTTTTACTAGTATTGTTGCGAAACAACTACCTTAAGGACTTTTAAATAACATCTAAAGCACAAATCATATTTTAGACTTTAGATGATATTGATTGATTTTAGAAAATTAAAAAGTAATAACGTCAATTTTGTGTGATCGAATTTCAACCAAAATTTAATTAACTCTTACTCTTAACATACATATATGGTAACTAAGTAAGAACTAAATCTGAAATTTTCTTTTGAAATCTTTACTCCTTATATGGTAAAATAAAAAAGCCAATATTTTCTTATTTAATTTGAAGAAAGCTTAAAATTTTTAATGAAATGCTTTATAGATCAGAATTAGTACGAAAAAAAGAAAAAATAATGTAAAAAAAGTTAAAAAGAAAGTACTTAAAGCGAGTGTAGGTGATCAGGCAGAGAGGTGAGACAAGAGATATGCCATTTCACACTCCATTTACAATTCTCTGTTGGAAAGGTTGCATTCTCTCTTTTCGTTAAAATAAAAAAAATATTTTTATAATAATAAAAAAATTATTATGAATGGTTTGTCTGTGATTAATCTTCCTGAACTAATTAGAATATTACTAAATTATTAATATTAACTGTAGTTCTATTTCCAGTCAATCAAAAACTGAATACAAGAAAGTATGTTGTCACGATATTTTTATCCATTATCCAAGTAGCAATGAAGAAGTAATTGAGTTAGATATGGTCTAGTTTAATGTCTTTTACTGAAATAGGCGTAAATTTTATTTCAATTTTTGTTTTTTTCTCTGACTGACTAATCTTTTTAAACAATCTGCCAAAGTGCGAAAAGGAATCACTCAAACACCTACACTTCTACATACTAGGTTTTAAGGCTTTTTTTGCATATCTGATAACTGATAAGCCTGTTTAACAAATAAAGCATAAGGACTTATTTTTTATGCAAAAGTTAAACATAATTTTTTTACCTTCTGTATTTTTACAATGTTAATTAATCTAGCTTGAGTGTATGTGACAATAAAGAAAAGGTGTGTGTGTTTATGTATTGTGTGTGCAGTATCCAGATTAGAGATGATTACATTTTTGGGTTTGCGTGGGTCTTGAGCTTCATTTCCCGCTATGGAAATTGATTACGCTACACTATCGGCCTTCCCTCCTCCAAAATTAGACATTTCTTAGATATAACCCACTCGACTGATGTTTCCATATATTTAATACCGAGGGGTGAACCGCGACCTAAAATCGTGTACACCTACTTCCAATTCCAATTTCATTTCCAAGTAGAAGACAATAGGTGATAATAGATTATCTAATGAATTCCAAAGTAATTCCAAATAATTCCAAAGAAGGTGTACACCTAATTCCAGTCGCGGTTCACCCCTCGTTTAATACTATCCATGGGAAATATAACAAATTAAATTTTCTTGAGTTTTCTACCCTTTAAGAGAGAAAGTAAAAACTTTTACAAAACTCGGTTCGATCTTTGTAAATTTTAGTGATTTGGTAATTTTTCGTCAGCGAAGGACCTGAGTTAAAAAATCTTAAATTGGATGTCAATGTCATTATTAAGAACAAAATATAGAAAATATTTAGGTAAGATTCTAAAAGCTAAAACGTTGACTTCTTTTAGAAAATGACTTTTTCAACGGCTCCATTAATAATAATAAAGCATTTTAATAGAAATCATTAAAAGTGCAAAAATAACCGTGACGTCACATGGATCGTTTGTCGTACTTGCCGAGGGATTTTAGTAGATTAAATTATTTTTGGTATAATAGGGTTTTAAATCTAAGATTTCTATATATATAGCATTGTGTAAAGTTAAATTGTAAGAATTATGAATGAATAAATAAATTAATTAATAAATAAATAAATAAATAAGAAAATTATAACTATAAGATCGTAGTATTTCCCAAAAATAGCTTTGAAAAAATAAATTTTTTAAATTGACAATTTAATTCATACACTAAAAGTCCTCATAAGTAACGGTGTTTTTGTCATTATGACAGCGAAAAAAGTTTACCCTAACTTTTCCAGCGACAAAACTGAACACCTAGCTTTATTTTTTCAATTATGTTTTATTTATTAATTGGTTTTTTAATTTTAAAAACCCACTAATAGGTTAAAGCAAATATTATTATATTATATTAAAATTAGAAATTTTTTGTTTGTTTTTAATTAACAGGTGTCTAAATCATAACAAAACAGGTGTGTTTACAAATAAAGTGGTTCAAGTGGCTTTTTTTATATAACTTGGAAACAAATCTTATTTAATTTATGTTTTTATTTCAGATCCTATACGATTATTTTTTTTATTTTTATTTTCCTATTTATTTTTTATCAAGTTGTTTATAAGAATTGTATTTTTAACAATTGTACTTTTCCTCAAATTAAATAAACTAATTTATGTCTTAATTTTGTTAATTTTGTGATTTACGTATTGATTCATTAAAATTACTGAATTACACTCAAGCTTTTTGAATGAAGAACTTGATATTTTATAATTCGAGTTTTGTTGCCTTTTGGGTAGAATCAAAAAATTAAGAAATTACTCGTCCTACGGACTCGTAATTTTTTCACAGGTAGTTTTTTTCGTATTGCCGGGCAACAAAATTTCATTAAAAATGTCAAGTTTACTTCGGCAAAAAAAGCTCTCGTGTAATTATAAGTAAAAAAAATATCTATAAATATTCAATAAACAAGTAGGTAAACAAGCAATAGGATTCCTTAATCCATTTTTGTCTCAATTTTAGTGAAGTTCAATTGAATATTTTCTTTTATATAAAACGCGTTTTTGGTCTAAGTAAATGGCTATGTCTAGAATAATAGAAATTAAGAGATTAATCTTATAATAAATCGAAATTATATATCTATATATATTTATATCATTTTTTGTTTGAGACTATAGTTTCGAAGACTTGGTCTTCATCATCAGTCTTTTTTAATTATAAATATTATTTTTCATGGGGTCAATACCGTGTGGATATTGAAAATTTTCGAACTTTACTCAGCTGGGAGCCAGTGAAAATTTAATTGATTGATGATGAAGACCAAGTCTTCGGAAACTATAGTCTCAAACAAATAAATAATATATATATACAGATATATATGTGTGTGTATGTTTATTTGCATCAAGCAGAGGACAACCTTTTTGTTCGTCGTTGTGAATCAACAACTCTGCTACTCTCGGTAAAACAAAAACTTTTCAATTAGAAGAAGCACACTCTTTTATTGTCTCCTTCAAGTTTATAAAAATTCTACTACTCTCGGCAAAAAGAAACTTTCAATTTAAAGACACCTCATTTACACTTTTAATAAATGATTAAAATTTTGTATTAATTTCTAAAATGTTACAAATATCATTAATGACATAAAGGTTGTTAATGATTTATTTTAAATCAGCTCAGTCAACTGAGGAGAAAGGGTGTGTGGTAATCCAGTCTCTAGATAATTGGCCCAGAACTAAGTCAGAAAGAAAGGTCACGTGCAGCTTATTCATTTAAGAATTTATCCCTATTTCGTTGTAAAATGAAATTTTTTATAAAGAAATCGAAACTTGAAAACAAAAACAAATGTTGAAAAAAGCATAGTTCACGGCCGGGTTTACGCATGAGTGATATATTATTATGTGCACCTTCACCAGACCCCGAGCGCCCCTGTTCAGGTGTAGTATAATTAAAATTTTAACTTTTATGAGAATAAAAAAGAATTAGAACAGAAAAATTGTATTAAAAGTACAAAATAATATTTACGGGGTTTCTCATTACAAAATTTTATTTGGAATTATTTAGCTCTTCAAAAGCACAACAAAAGTGATTTTTAAATTCAATAAGTCCAAATGGTGAAATGGTAGTCTTGATGCTTGAATGATTATTTATTAATAAATATTTATTTCGTATTTAATTTTATCTCACCCACATAAATAGAGGATTTATAAAAGAATATATTAACATTAATTATGTTTAGCATTAATACGCTAAAATTGATTGAAAGATAGATATAGACGTTAATAAAAAATCAATTTGAATATGAATAAATAAGAAAAATGATGAGTAATTAATTAATTTATGGAAAAAATTGCAAACAATATTTTTGAAGATTGTTTTTTACTTTCACATTTATATTCAATATAATATAATGGAAGAGTATTGCGATGGCCAGTCTGGGTCCTGACTCTTTGAGAGCTTGTATGTCAGAGATAAAAAAAGATAATTTCATATTGTAACTTCTAGGTGGAAGGAATCGTTGCCCTTAATAGTTGGAAACCGGATTTAGGATATAAAACCGGAAATTATGGTCACCAGAGGCCAAAAAGTGGTCCAAAATCAATTATCAGTACGTATGTACATATGTACCCCCTGCGTTTCGCAACCATAAGTCTCAGAGCTACAAAATTCGAAACTTAAGCTTGATATAGGATAGAAAGAATACAGCAAGCTTTTGGTTGAAATCAGAAAACTGGAATTGGACATTTATGGTACATTAAAGATTTTTTTTTTTTTTGATTTTCTCAAAAACGGTTCTAACTCTTTTTTTAAATTAGTACATTTTTCAAATATCATGAGTTATTAGTTGTGTCAAATTTTTAATCCGATTAAAAAAGAGGAAGGGGTTGTAAATTATGAGTATCGTAAAAAATATATTTTAATCGTTCATATCTCGTCTTCGGAAAGTCGCAGAGCCTTGAAATTTAAAACTTAAGCTATTTAGAGACTACAAGAAGTATATCAAGATTTTGGCTAAAATAGAAAAACCTGAAGTTGATGTTTATGTCCTTAAGAATGTACCCCCAGGGGCTGCGTTTCGCAGCCATAAGTCTCAGAGATACGAAATTCGAAACTTAAGCTTGATATAGGGTAGAAGAAGTACATCAAGATTTTGGTTGAAATCGGAAGACCGTAAGTGAACATTTACATGAAAGATTTTTTTTTCTCAAAAACGGCTCCAACGATTTTTTTTTTAAATTAGTACATTTATCAAATATCATGAGTTATTATAGATGTGTCAAATTTTAAAAAAATTCATTGGAACCGTTTTTGAGAAAATCAAAAAAAAAACGAAATAAAGGAAGGGGGTGTAAATTGGTAGTGACGCGCTGACTTCAAATAAATGAAAATGTGAAAGTTGTGTGGTGAACACACCAGTTGATTTCTTTTACTTTCACTTTATAGCGTAGTTTAAGTTTTACCTTCGCCTCTTTGGATGTGCACTTTTTGAGGTCTTCTAAATCCATTACATTAAATTTTATCTTCAGTTTTTAATGATAAATCTTGTTTTCAGAGTATATCATGCCTAGATTAGGGATGCGCATCGATAGTTAAAATATCGATCTTCAGCATCGATGTATTTTGGAGGAAAACATCGATATACCTATATTAAAATAGTTTCAGAAAATTAGGCAAAATTCATAAATGAACTGAAATATTTCTATGAAAACTATCGATGTAAAAAAATCGATGTTTTGGTTTTGTTTAAAGCAATATTCTTTCAATGTCCCACTCAGTATGTAAATTCATCTTTAATTTTTCAAAATTAATGCAAAAAAATACTGTAAATATTTAAAAACATCGATGTGGCAAAAAAGTTGGTTGTTTTCCATGTAGAAAACATCTTTCATCGAAATGAAAACATCGATGTTTTGAATGCTCATCCCTAGCCTAGATCTCCCTATTCAAAATTCACTCATTTAAGAGAGATAGCTAAAATAAATATTAATACGATTTTTGATTTGCTGGAATATGAAATACATAGAACTTCTAAATTTCAGGTTTGTATTCTATTGAGATTGCAAGCTATAATACTATGGCAGACAGACAATGGAGCGACACTAATAGGATCTCATTTTACTTTTTCAATGGAACCCTAAAAAACATGAAGGGTTTGAGTAAAATTGGCTGACCTGAAGTATCCCGTTTATTTATTGTTTATTGACATTTTCTCAAAAATATCTAAAACCAATTCTAGTGCTCCATTTAAAATGTGAAAAGTGATCCTATTAGTGTCGGTCGAGGGGTGAACCGCAACCTAATTTCGTGTTCACCTACCTCCACTTCCACTTTCATTACCAAGTAGAAAACAATAGATGAAGGGGCATTATCTAATGAATTCCAAAATAATTCCACATAATTCCAAAGACACCTAATTCCAATCGCGGTTCATCCCTCGGTGTTGGTACACTATCTGTATATTTGTTTCTCTTAGTATTTCAGAGCATTGTAGTTTGTAAAATAAATAAGATAAAATTTTGAAATTTACAAGTTATATATTTATTTACTCTAAAATAAAAAGCCATGTCAAAATTTTAATCGACATTTTATTTTGGGAAGGGTCAAATTTTTTGCGAGGTCAGAAATAAATTTTTTTATCATAGAATTTAAGGAATCACTGTATAAAACTTATTAAATAGAAAAAGTTTAATTTTTTTTTAATTTATTTCGCCTTAAGATGACGGTTTGAGAAAGGCATGAAATGGCTTTTTGAAACTTTTGTACTAGATGGATTTCAATCAAAAAGTTCAATTAAAATTAGTTTATTCTCTTATTATGAACGAAAAATAAAAACAAATTTGATATCTGAGATATTGTGGAAGATATAACTATTTTTCTTCTGCTTGCCGGCCTGTGAGCGGCCCTAAATACCTACATGTTGAATTCACAAGTGACGGATCAATCAGCTATTTATATATATTGAATTGATGCGTAACCATTGGTATGGAATCCAACTCGAACTTGATCAGCTTATTTTAGCTTGTTGGTATAAGCAAATATTAAAAAATTTTGATACAATTTTGATGGCTGTATATGTATATAATTAAGTAATGGAGAGGAATTCAGCTCCCATCATATCGATACGACACATGGATTTGAGTTTGATGATGCTGTCATCTTGATGAGATTAGAGAACAATTATAAGCGTCTGTTGGCCGAAAAATGTTTTACTAAGACATATGGGCAAAGGGCTCTTAATTTTCAAACTGATTGTATTGGGCTTAGCAATTCCTACTTGTCAATATTGACAAATACTGATGCCCAAGTATAATAAACATTGAGAAAGGGGAAAGAATTGTAAAAAAGAAAAAAATTTATTATTTATTTTTATTTTTATATATTGTCATTTTAAATTCGAATTTTGTTATTCTTAATGTTTATTAATTATTTTGAGAAATCCTCTTAATTGAGAGATGTTTGTGAGGGGTCAGTGATCCTAATTAGATCAATGTCCTCATATAGTTATTATTAATTGAATAAATGAAAATTTGATGTATTTATACTTGAGACGTTGCGCATATCGAGTGTGCACCAAGATTTATATACCATTTTATAATTCATATAATTTTGTATATTATGATAAAATCCATAACAACTCTGCCTGCGGACAATTTATTTATAAAATTAATTGTGTCGCTAATACTGTAAGATATAATTTTGTAATTAACAACTTTGGATTTTTTGTGAATTTTGTGTATTTTTACATGTGTGCTCTATCGCTTTTTTCAGCTTTTAGGAACTGATGATGGCATTATTTAATTAAAGCCGAAACGTTTTCCATAATTGGGAGTTTTTATTCAGCAGAGGCTATCCATTGGCTGAATCCCTCTCCATTACTTAATTATTAAACATTTTTATCTATCTATACTTATTATTATCTGCTTGCTCGTCGATGACGACGTGATTTTTTTAATTTTAAACCTCACTAAATAATTCATGACAAATGAAGTTTATTAAAATTAGAAAATTTAAATTATTAACATTTATTTCTCTTTAAGATGACGGTATTTTAAAACCCACTACAGAGACCAGGGCCATAGCCCCAGCAAGATGCCCGCCAAAGGCGGACTTCGTAGCTGGTTTTAATATAAATTGGATACCGATTAAAGGAAAGATGATTAGTGGTGTTTTTAAAATGGCTCTATTAATGTTTTTTATGCACTCTGTTTACCAAATATTTTACGTTATTTAATGCATCAGCCTAACTGTCTCCCGCATATAAATGTTTTCCCAATTGAAATTCTGTGTGGGTAGTTATTTAATTTTTTTGGGAACTTTGAGAAACTTAAAAACCTCTGTTTCGATAATCATTAAAGCATCTGAATGGAACAATCTTTCCTTCGCTTAACCTTATAATATTGAATTTCTGATTGCATATTTGAAAATTTAATAAAACGTAGAATACTAATTAAAAAAGAAGATTTAGATAAAAGTCATGTAACGTGCACACTAATTTAATTTTTATATGGTTAATTGTATATATCATTTTATTAAATTTATTTTCCTTTCTTTTTTTTTTTTTTAAGAAAATTTCCTCTGCCCATATCATAAAAGAGTGCGTGCTAATATTTATCCTGTCCATTCTGGGTGCGTGGATGGACTTGAATGTTAGATGGGTTGTCCCTCCGCCCAGACACTTTCAGCCTCAAATTGCAAACACACACACGTTGTATGATAAATGGACTTAAGGATGAGAAAAAAATGAATCATTATCAAGGAATATATCTAGTGTTTTTTTTCATGAATATATAAAGACAGAGATGCAATTATAATTTTAACATAAATATTACCTTAAGGAAATTAGTGTGAATATATATTATTTTCATTACTTATAACGAATATAAAAAGATTTTTCCATATAGGTACCTATGAGTAATGGAAATTTTAATTGAAAAGTTTTTGTTTTGCCGGAGAGTAGCAGAGTTATTGATTCACAAAGAGAAACAAAGAGGTTGTACTCTAGCTTAATGCAAATAAACATACACACATATATATCGAAATTATATCTGTATATATATTATTTATTTGTTTGAGACTATAGTTTCGAAGACTTGGTCTTCAACATCAGTCTTTTTAATTATAAATATTATTTTTCATGGGGTCAATACCGTATGGATATTGAAAATTTTCGATTTTTTTCTTAGCTGGGAGCCAGTTAAAATTAATTTTTTTTATTTAAATTTTAACTGGCTCCTAGTTAAGTAAAGATCGAAAATTTTCAATATTCATACGTTGTTGACCCCATGAAAAATAATATTTATAATTAAAAGACTGATGATGAAGACCAAGTCTTCGAAACTATAGTCTCAAACAAATAAATAATACATATACATATATAATTTCGATATATATGTGTGTATGTTTATTTGTATCAAGCAGAGGACAATCTCTTTGTTTCTTTTTGTGAATGGAAATCTGGTTTTTATGAAAAAGTCGAAATTGAGATTTTTACACAAGGTCCTCTGAGATATTTTATATATATATATATATATATATAAAATATATCTTACCGATTTCCCGTCAAGATCAATGAATTTAATACTAACTTAGAAATGTTGACTAAAAAGTAAGAAAATGATTAGGGTCATTAAAGAAGACAATAAAAATGTGTCTTCTGTTGGAAAAATAAATGTTTTAATTTATTTATATCGAGACTATAGTTTCGAGGGCTTTGTCCCCTTCATCAGTCTATTACAATTGATTCGCAGGAATTGATGTGTGAAACACTTTAAAACATCAACTCATGTGAATCAATTGTAATTGACTGATAAAGGGGGACAAAGCCCTCGAAACTATAGTCTCGTTATAAATAAATTACAAAAAATTTATTTTTCCATCAAAAGACACACACGTTTAGTGTTTCCTTTAATTTATAAAAATTCTGCTACTCTCGGCAAAAAGAAACTTTCAATTTGATTAGGGTAATTTTAAATCGATTTTTTTTTTATAGTAGATATTTTATTCCAAGATATTTTTCGTTTTTTCTAAAATTTATCAAAAACGATTGAAACAGTTTATACAGTGAAACTCCTCAAATCCGAACTAATTGGGGCTGTAGCCTGTTCGGATTTCAATTTGTTCGGATTAGCCGAAAGCTGTTAGTTTGGATATTTTATTGAAGAGAATGGTTCTCTTTGTATCCTTGAGAAGCTGAAGAAAGTTACAATAAAAGACCTGATTTACTGGGTTGCAGAATCGTGGCAAAATACAAGTGTGAACTTACTGCGGAGATCTTGGAAGAAGCTTTGGCCTAGCCTCGAGTTCGAGAAAACACCTACCCAAACTTGAATTTGTCAAAAAAACTCGTTCGGATTTCGAATTTCCGGGGTTTGTAATAAAAATTTAAGTGAACAATGATCATCCTCTAAGTAACAAAAAAAGATTTTTATGATAAACGCCATAAAAAGATTTTCTCGAGATATTAATTTCTTATCTTGGTTAATTTATAATAAGAAACTTTTAATGTAACACTGATATGTTCATTCAAATTATTTTTAACAAAATCGTCTGAGTTGCTTTTGAGAAATTTTGAAAATAGTACTGGAAAAAAGATTGTTCTTCAACAAGGGATTAATTAATTAAAAAATTAGATGATAAAATTCAAAATTGTGCATTTAATCTGGAAATTCTTTTCTTTTTAGCGACCACTTATTTGGTTTCAAATCATTTAAAATCCTCCCCCGCATTGAGAATTATAATTTTACACTGGTTACACCTATATTATATATTGTTCCAGCGCAAACACACATTCAGCTAGTTTGAAATTTATTAAGCCCATATTTATTTTGCTGCTTTACTGACAATAATGATATTCGAAAATGCAAAACCCATATTAGAATTTTTTGATGAGCGTGTGGGGCGAAATAGATAAAGAAAAGCAGCTGTTCTCAGTCGATTGTTTTACGACTTCATAATAAATAAGCTAGTGTAATTCAAAATATATACAAATTTGAAATGGGATTATATTTACGAAATTATTCTCAAGAATACCAAATAAAATTTCTGTCCACTAATGTCTCGAGTAGGTGAAACATATCAGGAAGAAATGAAATCGAATTGTATAATATATACTTACCAGCTGCGAAACCCTCCCTCGGCGGGCATTGTGCTGGGCAGGGGACTCCGCAGTGAGTTTTAAAATAATAATTTAAATTTCCTAATTTTAATAAATTTTATTTGTCATGAACTATTACTGGCTTTTAAAATTAAAAAAATCACGTCGGCTTTGTCACTCAAGCCGATTATAATAATTATAGACAGATATAGATGTATATCTATCGTAAAGTAAATATTCATCTATTTTGTTCATCCAGATCATTTGGTTATGCATTATTTAGTAATTCCTAAATTTAAGTTAGTTTTTGACTTTTTTGTTTATTGATAAGAATATAAGAAAATGTATATTCATTTGGGGCGTAAGTAGGGCTTCGCACGAGACGAGACGAGAAAATATCGTCTCGGTCTCGTGAATTATCAAAAAAGACAGTATCGTCTCTGTCTCGGTCTCGTCTCGTCAGGGCTAGTCTCGTTTGGACTCGTTTGGTATCGTCTGGTCTCGTTTGGTATCGTCTGGTCTCGTTTGGTATCGTCTGGTCTCGTTTGCTCTCTTTTGGTCTCGTTTACTCTCTTTTGGTCTCGTTTACTCTCTTTTGGTCTCGTTTGCTCTCTTTTGGTCTCGTTTACTCTCTTTTGGTCTCGTTTGCTCACTTTTGTTCTCGTTTGGTCTCGCCAAGTATCGTTACATTCTTTAAATTTAAAATTATAATAATTTCAAGCTAAAAAAAAACAAGAAAAATGAAATATAGTATAAAATAAACCTATAATAAGGAAAATAGAGACCACGAGACTAGACACGAGACTCTCGCTGGTATCGTCTCGTTTTCATTAAGGCGGTATCGTCTCGTGCGAAGCCCTAGGCCTAAGCCCCCTTCCATGAATTCCATTCTATGTATATAACATTAAATATCAATGTAAAATCCACAAAATCTAATATAAAATTTTATATTATAAATATCTATATTATTTTTTTACTTTTTCTTAATATATACCTGTTACCCAGAATCCATATACCTAAGTAGTTACTATTACTGAAAAAGTTAGAATATTCAGAGGCTGGTATGAAAACGGAAGTCATTGACAACAGGTGCTTAACTAGTCTAACTGCGTATGAAATTTGGTTTGTCCAGCTGTGAACCAACCCTCCCAGAAATTCCAAAAATAATTTGAGCGATTCACATTTAGGCGACGTACGAGTAAAATATTGAATGGAATCCAACTTCCTTCCTAATAAATCATTCTAATTATGTCAAAGATTGAAGTCTCGATACTTCAAAGAGTTTAAGGTTGTAATATTTGGGAAAGATGGGCCAGGGAAAAATCTGCGACTAATTAATTTTTGATTTTTACCTTTAGCAGTGAGCCCCATATAAATAAATCTGTTCATCGATAGAAATTCTAGCATTTTAATGAAGTCAAATCAAATAGAAATATAAACCAAAATACTATGGAATATATAGATGAAATTAGACTGAAGGCGAAGAAACAAAATTTCAAAGATATAGTTTCCAATAAATAATATACCAGACACATAACCATACATTTTTCGGATAGTTCAATATTTTTAACCGACTTCAAAAGGGAGGAGGTTCTCAATTCGACTGATTTTTTTTGTGTCTATGTTACCTGATTTATTCGCCAATTGTGAACCGATTTTGATGATTTTTTTGCATTGGGTTCTGTCTAGTTTCCGATCGGTAAAAATATAAATTTCATTGGAATTGGGCCTTTTTTGTTATGGATGTTCACGCATAACTTCTTTGTTTATGAACCGATTTTAATGATTCTTTCTGCGTTTGGATCAGTATAGCTCTAAGGTAGACAAGATACTTAACTTTTTATTTATTTATTTATTTTCAACTACGAATAAAATAATAATAATAATGTAGATATATATTAATATAAAAAATTTCAAATAAAACTTATATTAACTAAAATTTTAATATTTTTTATTAAATTTTGGTGGATTTACATTTATTTTTAGTGTCAACTAGGCTTTTTCGGGGATGAGTGTTGGATTTCCTGGGTAAGTCCCTGATTTATTTATTTAAATTAAGCAGAAAGGATACTTTTTGATTTATTATTTTAAATATAAATAGAAAAAATAATATGAAAAAATGATATATTTGGTATCTTTATACTAGATATATATTTAATTATATATTCTAGTGTTATACATACACACATATATTATATATGTGACCATAAAAAAGTTTTTAGTGAAAGATTTTACGAGAATGTTCGCAAGCTGTCTTTCAACAACGTAAAGCTAAGTCTTAGAGGTGACCTCACGCCTCGTTGTCGTGCGTATATTCAATAAACATGTTATAGAAGTCAGAGTAGCCAGTAGTTCCTTGAGCTCATGTGTCTAAAGCCTATAGAGCAGGCGTCGGCAACCTATGACCCGCGGGTCACCAAGTGATCCATTTGGTAATTTCAACTGACCCACTTGAGTTAGGTGAAAAAATCACCTCTAATCTTACAATATTTTGCAATCTTTGTGTTAGCATTTATACATACATATTTTGATTTACTGGAAAACAAAATAAATTTTTAAAGAGTCTTGTTACCAGCCATAATTACGCTACATCTACCAGTTTTGTTGCAGCTGTTAGCATTGGTAGCAAGGAAAACCATTGAAAAATGGCGAATTTTTGAAAAATGCATCCTAAAAATTTATTAAATGAATTCGCAAATAAAAAAAATATTTTTAAGAGGATTAATCAATTGCCACTATCTTCCAGAATAGTTCATCTCTACATTGAAGATATGTCCAAAATTTTTGACTCATAAGTCAAAAATGATATTTTAATGACATAATTAGCATTGCAATCGATGAAAGTATATCAGATGTCAATAGTATGGCTAAGCTGACATTTATTATAAAAATAAATATAAGTACCAATTATATTTTGTTTAAGCAAAAAAATTCTTCCACTTTGTGAAACACCACTATAATCCGTCAAATAATTCCTGTATTTAATATGTTTCTCTATAAACCAACACCACTTTCCCTAAACGTTATTAAAAAAATTCTTCATTATAACTCATATAATATGTACGTTGTACATATAATACAAGTTATATATTCAATAGAATTTATCTTATGGAGGTTCTTTCTCGACAATCCCTACAAAAAGTTTTAGCCTCGTAACCACTCTTTGAATATGAACGGTGCTAAAATTTTAGGTTATGTTTTTTTAACGTGACTGTACTTTTTACACTACTATATTCTCTTTATGAATGGATCGTTTCCAGGCCATTGATATTATATCAACTCCACTAAAAATAATAGCCCAAATATGTTTTTTTTTGTTTTTTTTTGTTTTTTATCAAAACGAGGTAAATAATTTCAATTTATTTTTTTAAGTTACTCTGAATATATTATTCTAACGAATATTAGTTTTTCAACAAGATGGTGAAAGTCCTTCAATGAAAATAAAATAAAATCATGATCATTTTCCCAACCTTTCCTAATCTACCAAATGTAAAAAATGTCATTTTTAATTGCAATTATTTCATGTTTGCTGTGGTAAATCGTCTTTAAATTTTAACAGTGTGTTTATTATGCTTTTAATGACCTATTCCATGTTTCGAAGACTTCTCGAATTTTTGCATTTGTGAAACAACTACCTTTAAACTGTTTTCACCAGCAGCCGAAAAAGTTGCCGTCACCTGCTATAGAGAGTGCAAAATAGTCAATGGGCCACTCGTCAAGAGCAAAAGGGCTTTAAGTTAGCTGGTAGGTTCTTACTGATTTTAATTTTTGTGCAGCTATCATCCAATTAACATGCTTAATTAATTAATTAATCAATTAATTTGGTATCTCTTAATATTTCGTATAAAATTTTGTTTGATTTACATTTATTTTTAGGGTCAGCTAGACTTTTCTGGGATATGGGTGTTGGATCCCCTGGGTATCTCCCTGATTTATTTATTTACATTAAGCGGAAAGGATACGAGTAACTTCATTAAGCACGAAGTAAATAAATAAATAACATTTTAATTGGTTTTTGGCTATTGTTTATCCCTGAAAGTTGTTAAATTATAATCGGATAATTTTGAAGTTCATTATAATATAAAATTAATTGAAGGACACAATAAAAGAGTGTGTCTTTTGCTGGAAATTAATACTGGATATTTGAAATTTGAAACATTTTGACTCTTGTGTTAATATAGACAATCGACAAAACAAAAAACACGAGTAACTTCCCTAAGCATGCAATAAATAAATAAATAATACTTTAATTGGTTTTTGGAATTGAGTCGAAAAATTAACAATCTAATATTATTTTGTACTTTCGGATTATCATCGGGTTGTATCAAATCTCATTCAAGTACCTATCTGATACCTTTTACGTAGATATTGTTTATCCCAGCGAGTTATCAATATATGATCCGATAATTTCGAAGTTGATTTAGTATTAATACTGGATATTTGAAACAATATTTTGATTTATTTTAACTCCAATCCATAGATACCTATGGTTCTAATCCAAACCTTGAATTTTATTTTTTTTAACAATTCAAAAGGTTGGCCTAGGTAAGTATAGTCTTTGCTTGTGAATCAAGCTAGCCCAGGTTCAATCCCAGCTCACTGCAAATATTTATCAGGCTATAATCTGATCCCTACTCCAATGTACTCACGCAAACACATTCATAACTGTGACGACTGGCTAAAATGGAGATTTAGTTCCTGGGGCCAATAAATAAAAAAAATATAATACTAATAATATTAATAATAATTTGATGATTTTAGTGAATTTGCATTGACACTATTTTAAACTGCTAGAAAATAATTTATAAAGAAGTTTACTGAAGTTCTGTACTAAGTATCCACCTCTTGATACCTCTAATTATTCAATTCCCATAGAAGTCAACCAACTGGAACTAACTTGACAGAAGTATGTTAGTACTCTAAAGTCTAAAATATGCATTACCCAAATTATTATGAAGATCAATGTAAATCTTTATTTGCTTGTGTCGGCTAGAATTGCATTAGGGTAACAAAAGAATGCTTGAAATCCTCTCTCTACAGGTGCTAGACTATTCAAGTCAGGAGAGAATTTGGGCCTTGTACAGAGTGGGAAGTTGAGTTGACGTCTGGACCTGACTAGAAATCCAATTTTAATTGAGGCAAATTTTCCTACAGAGGTAATATGGTTCCTCAAATAGAGAAAACCCCCATGAATGAAACGAAATAATAACCTCGTGATTCTTTGGAATGTAAAATTTAGACCACCTTAATTAAATATTAAATAGATTAAAAAAAGCATATTCCCTTTTTGGGGTTTTCTACGAAAGGCGTATTTTCTTTGTATTGCTTGTTATATAAGCATATTTAGAGATATGAAAAGAAGATTTCTATGTCTAACTAAATCTGTCATTAACACATTTTTTACACGCTTTATATTAGCTTCACCTGCATGTATGTGTGTATCTATGTATCTATCAATGTGACGTTTGTTCTGATAAATTTCACAAACATTTCTCTATAAAAATAATTGTTTACCTACTCAATTTAAATGACTATTCTTTAGACCCAAAGATGGGTAAATACCCTTAATTTACTATTTGTCGTTAATGGATGATTTTCCTTCTCACCTTCAGAAAATAGAATAATGGTCCCAGTAACAGTTCCATGTCGTTCAAAGTACGTAGTCAATTTGCTATTGATCTATGAAAAAAGTGTCCCTGATTAATAGTAAATTAAAGTTAGCTACTGCTGTCAGGTAGTAAAAGCATGGTCTTAGAAAGTGTTTAATGTCAATAATTATTCGTTTAGTACTTAGGAACCGCTCTGGAAGAAAATATTCACTTTATGAGACTTGTGTTAATTAAGAATATCCACTCAAATTTGCAAAAGTCTTAACTCATATCAAGGAAGTTTTTCTTTCATTCAAGATATGACTTCAAATTTACATTGATTTCCTATTAGAAAATTATTTTTTCTGAAAATCAACTTCTGAAATGTATATTCCCAAAAGCAAAAACCCACGATCTCTTCCCTAAATTACCTAAATATTTCAATAATCTAGCTTAATCTATATTGGCACAAAAATTGAATCATAATCTGTACAGAACATATGCCTAGTTGTTTAGAATCTATACCATACATATATTCATAATATACATATGTAGTATTTATTATGAATATTATTTTTCAATTTACTATTCAGGATTTTAAAGTAAGAAGCTAATAAACCAAAGACAAGTAAAGAACAGAAAACAGGCATTTGTGAAAATATTTCTTTTGAAAATTTAGTGTGGTAAATTTTAATAGGCATTGTATTTTCATTGGAATCTTAATTTTATATATCTAGTAGGCGTAATTTTACCAAAACTCAAGTTAATGGCTAAATTAAACCGAAAAAAAGTGTTTCAATGAAAAACAGGTTTTTCGTCGCACATTCACCAGTCCAACTTCTTGTTGAATGGTGTATGTATATGTATAACAAGTATAGAAATTAATTCAGTCCTGGGTCATTTTCCCACTAATTTCCTTTCTTTTTTTCACTTAGATATTTTAATAAAATGTTCGAAGAATTCATTTTCATATGAAAACAATTACCGTATAAGATATATAGTATGTATATCAATATATAAATTATTTTGAAAATTAAATTCATGAAAAACGGAGTTATGTTTGAGTCAAGAATTGCTAACTTGTAAAGTACTTAATCTAATAAAGTAGTAAAAAAATTAATGATTAATTAAAAAATCAGATTCATTGTTTAATTACGATAGTGGAATGCAGCTCGTCTATCTTGGGCAACACTCTTGATTTTCAACGGTAGATAATTTCAGTATGAAAGATTTCAATTTGCCGATGGTAATAGATTCAATTTTTCTTAGAAAATCATAAGATGGTGTCATCTATCAAATCCGATGGAATGAAATATATTTAATTAAATGTCAGAGAGGTTGTTTTTCACCGAACCCGAGTGCCAGTAACAGCAATCCAGGCCATCTGGCTCACCTGCAAGGTACGAACATATGTAAATTACCGAGGGGGTGAAAAACAACACCTCTGACATTTAATTAAAAATATTCCATTCCATCGGATTTAATAGATGACACCATCTTATGAGTTTCTAATAAAATAATTTCAGTAGTTTTAGGTTATCATTGCCATAAAGTCCTATGATTGATTTGTTACAATTCGTCTCCATTTTTTATATTCCTATCAAGTCATTCACTTGCCTAAAAGTCCTAATTATTCATTATAATTATGGAGAAATTTTTTTGATTTCCATGTTTCTTTTTATTTCTTCAACATATTAATCAGCAATTGACGAGTGCTCTATCATCTCAACCAGGAGTGGGGAACCTGCGGCAATGATAAATTTGAAATGTACGAGAAATATAATTCTGAATTTACATATTACAGAAAAATACATGAGATCCTATAAATAGATTGGGAAACATTGATTAATCAGAATCATATTTAGTATTAGGATCGATATTTATTTTGTTAATATGTTATAGTGTTATACATTTTCATGTAAATTTTTAATATAACTATGTAACTGATAAGTGTAAAATAGCTAAATAAATCAGAATCTATTTAAAACTAATATATAAGTACGCCTTTCTTGGAAAATAGGCATTGTCAATGCTGGAGTCTTTAAAACAAAGTTTCCCCACCCTAATCTTCTCTTCGCAGATTCTTCAACAAAACATTGTTATAAACTGAATCCGGGGTGTTAGGGGTAATTTTTAATTAGAAAGTTTTAAGAAGGGTTGATCTACACTCTCGAGAATTAGAGTGCCGAAATATCAAGTCCTTGAGCACGATATCATTTTGGCACTCGAGTTCAATTCCCGATGAGGTGAAATCAACCCTTGTGACATATAAAAATAATCATCCATAACACCTCGGATTTCGAACATGACAACTATTTGTATTTTCGATAGAAATCTTAGCTATTACAGATAAATAATTTTTAAATTAGCTTTGGGTGTTCTCAAATGTACATATAAAACTCAGTATGGAATAACTTTAAGATTGAAAATAATTTTAACTTGATAGTCATAGTGTTTAAATAAAATAAAATTTTTAAAAGTAATTAACTATTTTGTTTTCCCCCTTTATTCTATCTTATAACATTTAATCACTAGTCAAAATGATTCTGAATGTGAAACTGGTAATAACAATCGAGTCTTATACAAAAACAAAAATCACAAAATTGTACTTGAATAATTGATATATGTTGTAATTAATGTATTTTATATGTAATAAATATATTTCCGCAAATTCTAATGCGTTTCTTTTGGTAAATGTACTGCAACCGAAATAATAAAAGACTGAAGAAGAATAGTTCATTAGATTAAAATTTCCGCCTCCTCATCTAAATTCTTATGGATAGGATTAAAATTATGCCGTTTTTTTTTTTGTTTTTGCTTTCATGAGCAGAGGCTTATTTCTCTTTAAATTTCTAGTTTATTCACAATGAGTCTCTTCTAATTATGAAGTAGTTTCTAAGATATAATAGATAAAATTCAAGCTAAATCTAAATTTATCGATCTGATATGAAAAGTATGAAATTTACTATTAATATTATAAGTTGACACGAACTATACATATCATTATTTGAAAACGACTTCAGAATTAGAAGCCGAAACATCGTGAATAAGCTAGAAAAAAATTCAAATATATATTAAGAACCTTCCATTTTATCAAACTGACTACCAAAGCCTCAACAAGAATATGTATATTATCACATGAATGATGCTTCACAAGTAGAGTGCGTGAATAAGCTAGGAATTGTCACTCAATTTCCAAATTTAACCATCATTAACCTGACCACAAAGTCTAAACAGGTGTTACCTCTAAAGTTCATTAAAATATCAAAATAAGATTGTTTAAATTAAATACATTCATATCTAAGAATAAAGTAATGAAAATAAAAAAGAAATCTACTATTAAGTACATTCGAGTTGTATTCCAAAAAGATCCCGGGATCTTTCAGGATACCTTGGGGCTTTGCTATCCGCATCGGAGCCGTGATTTGTTACAGCTGAGTGATGCGGTGATGATGTCTTATTAATATCAGTCAATGAGGATGAAGACGAAGTGGAAATCCCGGAATCACTTGAGGCGGATGTTGTTGCTGTTGTTGTGGTCGTTGTTGATATCGAACTAGTGGTAGTAGCGCTGGCGGACTCCTCCGCCGTATCATTGGCAGAGAGTTCGCCCATAATGGGCCAATCGTCAATTCTAAAACAGACAAAAAAAGAAAAAAGATTAGAAAATGCTTATTTAGTAAGAATAATTTCAATCATTTCACTATCCTCCCAGATAACATAATTATAATTTATGTCTAAGATAAATTGTTGTTTATTGAGTAAACGGAAATATTTATCCATTTCGTCTGCCGGTGAAGTTGCTCATCATCTTAAATATGAAATTAAAAAACGAGTGAGAAACATGAAAAAAATGAGATGAAACAAGGATATAGGATTTCCGTTGGCCTTTTAACGAACTGAACTCTGTAAAGGAGGTTGAAGGAAGAAGGTGAGAATTGTAAATAAAATCTGATATTATTGAAGTATCTAATAATAATAATTGAAGGGTAAAGCGAAGATTTTCAAGATTCGTTACGCTATGTTCAAAATTTTGGCTATTTACGCAATACTCAACGTTATTTTACTAAGTAGATTATAATGAAAGGCAGTCCATAAATTATTTAAATTTTTATTCAAATTCCGACGTTTCGGAGACCTTTTCTTCCCTTCTTCAGGGTATTGAATAGTTTTTGATGGGTGATTATGACTCGGCACCCATTTGTCTCTCTTTTCAGTGATAACAATCAATATTACAATACTTTTCACCATTATATCATAAGTGTACTTAGTCAAGTTATTTTACTTACGGAAGCAAATGTTGGTTTAAAAGGTTGGTAAAAATGTGTAATTAGGAGTAGCTACTACGTGGAGGTCGCAGGAATATAATGGTCTTAAATGGTGTCAAGAGAATATAAGATCTAATGAAAGTAAAAGAAACCATCTGCCTGATTTGAATTGTTATAAATAATTTTGCTCACATGTCATTAATTCATATGGAATTGTCTTCCCATTGCCTTCAAGTATTGAAAGAATGAATATTTTTTTTCAAAATTCTAAACACTCGCCTGTTTCTATTTAAGGTAGATATGATACGGTTTATGTTTAAATATCGAATCCCTACCTCATCAGTGAAATTTTACGATGAAGATGTTAAGATCTTTGACTCAAATTTATTAGCTGCTTACACATATCATAGGTATTTTTCCTCATCATTGTTGATAGCTAATTAACTGTGATTTCCTATAATAAAGTAATTTTTCTGTGAATCAATTCCTAGGTATAGGAATGAAAAGTCTAAACAAAAAAAATTTCATCACCATAAACAAAAACTTCCCCCTAATCATCTGAAAATTTCAACATTCCAGCTCATTCTTTACTGCCCCAAAACTTGAATCAAAATATGGACACGACACATTCCCCAGTCTGTTTAATAATACCTAATAATAATAAATTTAATTAAAATAATTTTTTTATTTACAGATGAAATATTTTTTTAAGACATTTGAAGTTTAACTATTTAACAAAACGTCAGCAAGTTTTTAAATAACATTTTAATTAGCTAGTCTACAAAAAATTACAATCCCTCCCCTGGCAGTACAAATACTATTAGTATATAAAATAACAAATGGCGCATTTAATCATAAAATTTCTCTGTTTAGGTTTAAAATAAGAGGCGTGCAGCTTCAATTTTTTCTTTTTATTTATTTCTCAATTCCCACTAACGTTTCGGCCATTGTTTATGGCCATCTTCAGAAGCGGGAATTAGTCAATATTTATATAAAAAAAATGTTGATACACTTGTCATTAGCGCCTCTTATTTTAAACCTAAACAAATAAATTACTACAGCTATAAAAAACTCCCTTAATAATAAAATTTCTCCAGTGCCCAAAGCTCATCTGTGATTCTATTTCCTTCCATTAGAAAGATAAAAAAGGTGCTTGATTTATGGCGCATAAGAACTCATATGTGAAAAAATTGGCTCATGGTATGTAAAAGGTTGAACACCAGCGAGATAGATTATTAGAATATCTAAAATAACAACAAAATCTCTTTTTTGCACTTTTTACCATATATTAGTGAATATGTAATGTTTTATTATATTATCATATTATGATTCTATAATTGTTATCTAAATGACTATCATTAACATTTACACTTTCTCTTTTCCCCTCGACTCCTACTACTCTGCTTTTTAGATTTAAATAAAGTAGACATTAATTTGTTTATGATTATTTATTTATTTATTCAAAAGAATTACCCATAGCATGAAGGCAATCTTATTTCCTTAACTTCTGTTTTAAGACAGACACTATCGTAAATTAATACAGTGCAGATTAATATACAGTATCCGCTCCCTGTGTATTGGGGTTAGGATTGGTCCACAAGTATCCCTGCTTGTCGTAAGAGGTGACTAAAAGTGGTTGAGAGAAGGTTTTACTTCTTCATCAAAAAAAAAAGTTACGAGAATGAAATTTAGTTGGACGGACATCACGGAAACGACCTTGAATATAAAAACTGAGCTCTTGGAAAATCTTCAGAAATTGAAGGGCAACACTGGTTATTCTGGTGGATTCTTGGGAAGATCTTAGCTCACAAGGGGATCTTAGGCATTTAATGATAATGATGTATAGCATTTTATTTTTTAAATTTATTTCTTACTATATGCCTATATATAAAAGTATTTTTGGGCTTGTAAATACAAATGAAATTCGACGGAGTAGCAACCCAAAATAATGAAATACTATTTCCAAATAAAAAGGGATATCGGTTTAATTTCGGGAGGTAGTTCTCTCCGTCTTCATGCTTTAAAGGTGTCAATGAAGGAATCATACAAACACTAAGAACTTCTTGTATCCGCTATCTGTTTTTGTGTTGTTAGATATTTGTCATTACATCAACAGTTCGAAGCGATTAATGTTGTTTTTTATTTGGAAATAATTTTTCATTGTCCTGGGCTGCCACTACAACATCAGATTCCACCTAAATTTTTAATTGAATAATGTATTTATAAACATATCTTGAGCGTCTTTCCCAAACTTTTCCCTATATGAAACACTTCCCAATTGGCATAATATGCCATATTATGGCATTCATAAAATGATTCTTAGATTTATTTATTTATTCAAACAACCATTTTTAAGTACGAAGCCAACAAATTATGAAGCTAGATCCAAAATATTTGATGCACTTTGTAAACTTACTGGGAATTCATTTGTATCGATGGATCGATGGGATTAATGTCTCAAAAACAATGACAAACATCCCACTAATGTTGTGTCTTTATTGTCTTTTACTTTTATAATAAAAAAATTCATAAAGTTATCAAGCTTAAATTACTTAAATATGTTAACTATATATTCTACGTTTTTTTGCTCATCAGCTATCATCAGTGTATTTTATGTGTGTAAACAGTTCTTATTCCTCCAATGTGGTACAGGGAAACTATAAGGTTGGATCGGTATCTCTGAATTAGATGTTTCTTGGTATTAAATTTCATTACAGAATGTAGGTAGGTATGAATTATCTTCTATTTTAATGAAATTTATTGTATTTTGTATAAATATCTGGAGCACCAAGCGATGCTCGGTAACTTTTTGACTCTAAATAGCTTAAGTTTCAAATTTCAAGGCTCTGCGAAGACGATATATGAATGATTAAAATATTTATTTTACGACACTCATGAGACTTGATTAGAACACCAATTTAAAAAGAAAAATCTTTCATGTAAATGTCCACTTCCGGTTTTCCGATTTCAATTGACTGATTTATTGTGCCACGCAGAGGGGGCAGCCCTTTACAAAAAGAAAACAGATTTTTTTTACATATCAGAGTACAACTTCTCATCAGCCGTCCAAACAATAATGCCAGATGTTGTGGCTATTTATGATTAAAATACATATACAGGCGACTATGACACAAATCTAGAACCGAGGCCAGAGTGTTGGGAGCGCAAAAAGCGCCCCACAACTGTGCAAAGCTATCAACAAAGAAATAAATAAATATTACTATCAAAAAAACAAAACAAAAAATATCTATAAATAAAATTTAACATTAAATGCTAAGAAATCATTAAAATTATTTTAAAATGGACTGGCCACTGCAGAAAGGTCATTTGTCGAAGATGGCCAGCCCAGCAATGCACATAAATCTAAAGTTATATTTGTATTCAATTAAGGCCGGGCCCCGTCCTGAAAGTCCGCCTCATAAAACTCGAAAAGTTAAAAAGGGAACCTAGCATCGCCCTGAGTGTCATTTTGTTTAATGTAGTTTTGGGGACACCCAGGGCGCGCAGGTCCCTGAAGGACCGGGGACACCACACCCCCTTCCACGATATTGTCGCCGCCAAAACGGTAACAGCACCGGCGGCGACTCCGAACCTCTCCGCGATATTCCCGACCAGACTGGAGTTGCAGCTATAATAATTAATTTTGTTCTTGTTAGCAACCTCCAGTCCGGCGAGCGCGGAGACCACCTGGACATCAATGACCGTCACCCGATCTTCCGGCCCTGCCATCACGATGTCTGGCTTACGATTTCCGGCGGCGCTGGAGTATAAATACTCCAGCTCCACCCTACGAGATCTTTTTTTAAATCGTCCGCCAGACATCGGACAACGGCGTCGTGCCTTTTGATCCTCCCGTCGTGTGTCCGCCCACAGCCCTGGATAATATGGGCCGTCGTCTCCGTTTTGGGGCACCCGGCCCTACACCCCGGGACACCCCCTCCCGCCTACCGCGACTTGTGCGGACAGCAGAAGGGAGAGAGCCGGATCGGAGGCGGCAGAGGTCCTTAAACGTGCCGTTGCTCAGCAGACCAGGGTAGTTCACCCAGGAGTACGACGGGGTAGCCCTCGCACAAAGTCCCAAGTCCTTACCGTCAACACTGTCATACAACCGGCGGGCCCAGTATTCCCCGGCTCCCTCCACGCCGCCAAATTTTCGGAGGGCATCGGTGGCCCAATTAATCCTTCTGATTACATGATACGTCTCAGATGCAGCTCTCGCTGCATCAAAGCTCGAAGATGACATTCGGCTTATACGAGCATGTGTCAGAAGTGGCACGTGCCAACTAAAGGAAGGAACCCCCAAACCCCCGTCCCTTATCCTGGCGTGGAAGAAACCCTCTGGAGTGTCGCGAGGCAAGTTAATGGTTTTTCTAATGAATGCCCGCACCCGGCGATCGATGGTGATGAGGTCGCCCACCGTAACGCCGCCTAACACCAGGGGATGGATACCTGTGGGAAGAACATGAAGTCTCAAGATCTCCATCTTTTGCGAGGCCTTCAGGGGAGCGGCCCCCACCCTCTCCAACATCTCCGCTAGCGGCCACTCCGAGGATACTAGTCCCGAGGTGCCCACACGGACTCCAAGGTAGGAAAAGGACCGACCAACGGCTAACGCCGTGATCGGCCCACCCTCCACCCTGAAGTCATAGTCTGTGCACACCCGGATCTTTCTCTCCTTACCGGAGGGAACCAGCGAGAGAGTCACAGACTTGGCCGCATTAACCTTCATCCCGAACATGGCGGCGCCGACCTCAAAGTCGCGTATCCGAACCCTAAGGCCCACGGCCGTCGATGCCACAAGGACAACGTCGTCCGCAAAAGCCAAAGAGCCAACACGTACGCCTCGTAAGTCGTAACCGACATGAGGGGACAATCGGTCTAAGATATATTTAGCAGCCAAGTTGAAGAGAAATGGCGACAATGGGTCCCCCTGCCTCACACCCCTCCCCAACCTGATCTTATTTGATCTTGAGCCCTCATGGACCAGCGTTGTTGTGCTGTCCGAGTATAGAGACCTGACCACGGGAACGAGCGCGGGGTCCAGCAGGTCATCCAGTATGTCCATTAGAGGTTGGTGCATTATAGTGTCAAATGCCTTTGAAATATCTAGGGATGCGACATGTAGCTGTTTCAGCTGACACCTCGCATCCCTTATGATAGCCCCCAGGACCTGGGTGTTCTCCGCACAACCATCGGTCTTAACAAACCCCCGCTGGTCTCCCCGAAGCTCAACAGTGCTCTCTATACGATGAAGGAGAACCCTGCTAAGCTGCCGAGCGACCACAGAGTTGACCGTGATTGGCCGATAATGCTGTGGCTGTGATGGCGATGGGATCTTAGGGATCAACACGGTCCGCGCGCTGGACAGAATCCCTGGCACCCTACCCTCCAGGAGTATCGCGTTAAGCAGGGCGAGACGCTCCTTATCTCCTACGCCTCTCCAGGCCGCAGGAGACAGACCGTCTGGCCCGGCTGCCGATTTTTTAAACGAGGTGGTAGTAGTGAGCTCCTGGAGGAGAACAGGACTCGGGAGGACTCTTGGACGGTCGGAAACGGCGGAAAGGCATCCCCGGCAATCGCCCAGGATATTAGTCCAATAGGCGCTCGCCGCATCAAACCCCACGCCGCGATCCGAACCGCCCTCAAGGACCTCCTTCACTGCTCTATTCTTATCACGATGCCAGAGAGACTGCATCCTCCCATATTCAGCACGCTTCGCTGCGCGCCTCCCCTCCGATCATTTGGGGGAGGCCAGGTGGAATTGCCTCCCCTCACACGCCTCCCAGCCCCAGCAACCGCAAGACCCGCTCCACGAGCCCGAAGCCATGCATCCAACAGTCCCTCCCACGGCCTACCCTCGAGTACGTTAACAACAATACCCCTCATGACAGTATCGCCCCCGGGGAGTCGCGATAAGCCCTAAGGGCGGCAACGAGAGGAGGATCGACATCTACGCCGACGGCCATCAATGGTTCAGTGGATAGTTCATCATTTGCTGGGAAGGGGGTAACCACACTAACACTAGGCAGATCTTCGGCCAGGTGACCATCACTAGCACCACTACACACGACACTGACATCCGACTCTTCAGCCCGATGGCCAGCAGAAGGTGCAGCAGGATCCGGCACACCACATTCCCATGCGGCTCGTCCTTCATTGTCTCGTTCGGTAGGTATTGCGGGCCGACCCTCCCCCCACAGGGTACATGCCCGCCGTCACAATCGGTGATGGGGACTGACTCCTCAGCTCCCTCAACGGTGTCACCCATAAGGCACCCCTCGTGTCCGCCAAGATGGTCTGGCTCTTCCCCGAGAGGTGGCACGGTGGCAACGCCTGATGTCTCCTCGGTGGTGTCATCCTCGTAGCACCCCTCGTGGCCGCCAAGATGGTGTGGCTCTTCCCCGAGGGATGGTGTGATGGCATCGCTTCCGACCAGGTTGGCAGGGCTCCCACCGGCAGCTGACAGTTGTTCGGCCAGCTGACTGATGGAAACATTTAACAACCCTGACGGTCCGGCCTCATCAATCGGTGTCAGTCTTGATTGTGGCGGAGGCCCGGAAGAGGAGGATGCGCGTTGTTCGGCCAGAAGAGCCCTATAGGCTAGAGACCTCCTCTTCCCTCTAATACTCTCTAAGGTGCGACCCCATTCGGTCCACCTTTCGCGTAGCCAGTCGTTTATACGCCACTGGATCCCCGCCGGGGCCGAAAGCTCCAATTGGACGAGTAGGTTAACCTCCTCATCTGACCAGGGAATCCTTATATTTGGTATTGGGACAGCAGCATTCCAGTGTTCTTGGTGTTGTTGACGTATGTGCTGCCCCAGGCCCCTAATGTTTCTAAAGGCTCTGTCACAATGTGGGCACACTGATGGCAGATCCGCCATAATTGGGATTTAGAGAAAATGCCCCTCTACTCTACGTCCAAATGGGCCGTAGAGTCAAAATAAATTGAATTAAAGGAGGGGACTTCAAGGTCATAAAACCTCGCCAGGGCCCTTTTCTTGTGCACCAGGCAAGGGATGGCTTGCAGCGTTAGAGCCCACCTAACGCTGCCAGATGCAACCAAAATAAAAGCTTCAGGTGTGTAAGTAAAATTGCACCTCACAGCTTACCAGGACCCACTATACAAAAAATAAAATAAAATAGATAGTATAGGAAAAGGGGCGAAGCACACATGCGCCTCCCCTGTGAGCATTATAATATCCCCCCCCCCCAAATAAATAAATAAATAAACATAGTCTCATGTCATCAGATAAAATATGCAAATGTTAGGCAGGAAGAGGGTTCGAATCCGTGTAATGAGGACAGCCCACGCCTGCCCCACTTGCAATCAATAATATTAAAACGAAAAATAAAATTGTTGGGGAGACCAGGGAAATGCGTCAATGCCCTATGATGTGGGCGACGCATGCCCAAACCCCTCCACAAAAATTACAACTAAATAACAATAATTAAAATTTGAGACGAAAATGACTAGAATAACAAACGGGGATAAAATAATTATAAATAAATACGTTATAAAATTAAAACAAGCCAACAATGACTTAAATGACGTGAAATCATTAACAATCAGCACCTCAATAATAATAAGGTTGGCGAGGCCCAAGCCTTCGAAACTATAGTCTCAAACAAATGAATAATATATATACATATACAGGGTGTTTTAGGAGGAATAGTAAATATTTTAGGAGGTGGTAGTATAGACCAGTGGTTCTCAAAGTGTGTTCCGCGGAACCCTGGGGTTCCATGAAAACCCGCCAAGGGTTCCGCAAAAAAATTCTAGCGTTCAAAAGGAAGGTGCAGTTTTGTGAATGTCATTCCCATAAAAACGCTTTAACTCGAATCACAAAATTGTAGGGTTCCACGCTTATACCCTCCAAACGGAAAAGGGTTCCACATTCGAAAAAGTTTGAGAAACACTGGTATAGACGAATTGCAATAAAAAAATGCCATATAACATGTGTTCAATTTTTATTGAGTACAGAGATACAGCTGTTAGTATGTAAGATGCAATATGACTGCTGGGCAATGTACCAGTATCACGCAGTGTATTGAACACACGAGTAAACACTCTTGAATCTGGTAGTCTGCGGGTAGGAATCGTATGCGGTATTCCCTACAAGTAGCAGCATCTTTTCCACTACAAAACCCATACACAAATAGCATATCGGCATACTCAACATGTGTAAATACGTGCCGCATGTTTACACGCTACAGTACAGTAGACTTGGCCAACAAATCACACAATGAAAACTTCAATGTAAACTAAAGCACAACTTGAAAATCAAGACTCTACTGCTGACATTCGATAAATACGCCCGTAGCAACCCATAGAAACCGGTACCAACACATGAAACGAAAATGCATTGAACTCAGCTGTATCTCTGAACTCACTAAAAATTGGACACATGACACATGTCATATGGCATTTTTTATTGGAATTCGTCTATACTACCACCTCCTAAAATATTTACTATTCCTCCTGAAACACCCTGTAAATATTTTTTAACCGACTTCAAAAAAAGGAGGAGGTTCTCTATTCGACTGATTTTTTTTTTGTGCCTATGTTACCTCATATCTCCGCCAATTGTGAACCAATTTTAAAAAAAAAATTTGCATTGGGTCCAGTCTACATTCCGATTGGTCCCATTTTTTTCGTAGGTATTAGAACCTTTTTTGTTAGGTTTGTTTAGGACTAACTTCTTTGTTTAATAACCGATTTCGATGATTCTTTTTTTATTGGAAAGGGGGTATCTTAGGGATGGTGCCATATTAATTTGGTCAAGTTCTGATGATAGGATCACTATTAATAACATCATTAAAAAGAGAAAAATAAAAAATTTTTAAGAAAAAAATAAAACCGACTTCAAAAAAATTAAATGCAACAAATAAAATATACTAAAAGGTATAAAATAATTATTATCTCATTTAGTTACAACTAAACGAAGAAATATTAACATGAAATTACTTTTTTAAGTCGGTGCCAAACATATACCTTTTATGAATCGCACTCGACGGATCTTACTTAGTACGTTTGGTGGGTACGCTCGCTTATAGGTATAGTTTGTTTGGCACCGACTTAAAAAGTAATTTCATGTTAATATTTCGTCGTTTAGTTGTAACTAAATGAGATAATAATTATTTTATACCTTTTAGTGTATTTTATTTGTTGCATTTAATTTTTTAAAGTCGATTTTATTTTTTTCTTAAAATTTTTTTGATATATATGTGTGTATGTTTATTTGTATCAAGCAGAGGACAACTTCTTTGTTTCTCTTTATGTTTATAGTTGCTTTATATTGGAACTATTTTTTCAAATTTATTAAAAAAATCTCCATTGATAAAGTGAGAATTTCTCCTGAAACGTTTGCTATTTTAATAAACGTTTGAAGATTGTATTTGTTTATCAAATATTTATATATAGTTAATCAATCATTATCGAGAAATGACGAACCTTGATAAGAGTTCTGGCACATTTGGTGCCTATGGCTTGGACGAGGAGGCCACTTGCTGTCGCGTTTCGATGAACAGCCGCAATAAGTTCGGCGACAGGTGGTTCCCCGCTTAGCGAAGCCACCGATGGAATGTGCTCTATTAAGAGCCAACTCAGTTGATCCACATCAGACACATTCTCCGACTAAAATCCAAAGTTATACTTGTTAATTTTAAAATTATTATTAGAGAATCACAATGAAACACCCACATCTAGACATGCTTGAGATTCAATCTCTAAAATAATATTGATAGATTAATTTAAAAATTCAGTAATGGAAAAAATATTAAGATCACTAACCATATAATCGCAAAAGAGTATTGTTCCGCCTATCCGTAAAAGTTCAATATTTAAGCTTGGCAAAGATTTTTTCCCTTCATCCTGCTCGCTAAAATTAATTTTTTATTTTTTGTATATCAATTCATTTTATTTTCTATTTGTGAATAGTCACAACTTACTTTTGTTGGGGGGCAAGTACCATGTTCCAAAATTCATGTTCATTGTAGCCAAGAAGGCCGAGCACGTGACACCATTGGCAAGTAAGAAGGGGAGTCCGAATAGCCAATTCAAGAAAAATCCGGTTGATTGTCTTAAGGTCCACATGGCCCTCGGACAAAAGGGAAATCGATGCCGATGTCACTTTGACGTAGGAACCCCCTGCCAAAAGAAAAATTGTTCAGCAATCGAAATGACATAAATACATAAAGAGATCTATATTACATCGAGATAAATCGACGAAACATTCAACTATGATTAATAATGATTGTTTGTGAAAATATTATTTTGTCTACATCTTTACAAAACTTTAATTTAATTACTTTTAAAGGAGTTCGGGTGTTTGGTTAAAACATTTTAATATAATAATAAAACTTGAGTAAGATGCGAGGTAGGTTTCACAAACCAAGAAATAAAACAAAATTGAGTTTTGAATTCGATATATTTCGGGGATTAGCCCATCAGAATCGGAATATGGAATACCCTTTATTTCTAATCTAATCATCTGACATCTCCATTAGCTTATACCCTTAGATCATATGGAATCACTCCTGCTTTATACAACAACAACAATTTAGGCTCCCAATTAATTAACAATAAAATAGACAAAATTGATAAATTAGACAAATCAGAAGTGTATAAATTAACTTGTCAAGATTGTGATGCTTTTTATATAGGGCAGACAGGCCGCTCATTCAAAATACGTTACTCCGAGCATGTAAGAGCTCTTAATCATCTCAATAAATCCGATAACATTAATTTAGATTCGACCTCAGCCTTCGCAATTCACTTACATGAATCCAACCATTCAACCTCTAATAATAACCCTATCCCCATTCATTTCGAAAGAAAAGGCCTTAAATTGGATCTCTTAGAATCCACCGAAATTAAAATAGCCCTCTCTAATAATTCAAATATTTTAAATAATCAATTGGAAGTGTATAAAAATACAATTATTGATTATATATT
The DNA here is from genome assembly GCA_024734495.1 of Forficula auricularia. Classification (NCBI taxonomy): domain Eukaryota; kingdom Metazoa; phylum Arthropoda; class Insecta; order Dermaptera; family Forficulidae; genus Forficula; species Forficula auricularia. Next base: position 12,865,527 of record JALMQS010000085.1, read on the forward strand.
ATAATAAATTAACTAAACATTCCTTCCATTGTTCGCACATTGAATATACTAGGGTAATTGTACTCTCTCATGTACCTTTCCAGTTGTACCGTCTCAGGTACTTTCCCATTCGTTATTATAATAGCAGGTATAGCTTCCTTTCAGCCCGTTCAAATCTCAATAGAAAATATTAATTCTTAGAACAACTTCTCCTCTTCCCCCTACTTTCCCCTCACCACATACATTCAAAATTTTTTTTTAAAATTGTTACTTGTAAAACTATTTTTCCAATATATAATCAGTTTTCTTAGACTCCTGATGATGGGCTAACCCCCGAAATATATCGAATTCAAAACTCAATTTTGTTTTATTTCTTTTTTGTGAAACCTACCTCGTATCTTACTCAAGTTTTATTATTATTTTAATTCAATTCATAAATCATGGACACTTGTCATCCTATAGTATTAATGTATACATCGTTATGTAAGTGAACCGCCAAAATTTTTAATATTTTTATATAATTTGTTGAAAGTTGATCATCTATCTGCCATATTTTTTGTATTTCTCCATCCTAAATTGTCTCAAGAAGATCGCTTATCTCCTCCCGTAGCCCTCGAAACTATAGTCTCGTTATAAATAAATAAAACTTTATAATTCCAGCAGAAGACACACTCTTTTATTGTCTCCTTCAAGTTCAGAAAATATTAAATAAATTTTTAACTTTGGCGGTTCACTTTATTAAAAATTAAAAGTAATGTTTAATTGGTTTAATAATAAAAAAAAAAAAGCAGTTAAATATGTGGATTTACCTGATCCAAATAAATGGCTGCAACAAAGTAGAAAATGGGAAAAGAGTTCATGGAAATGATGCCAATTGATTGATTCATCTTCTCCCGAAGAGAAAGCAAGATTATGCAATTGCTCAACAACCACATGGATTGTCCTAAATATAAGCCTAAAAAAGAAAAGAAAAATATTAAAAAGGTTAATAATTAATTGTTTTGGGTGAATTTTATAATGTTGAGATGTTAGGGTGTTTTATTACAAAGACATTCTGGTGAATAAAGATAAAATAATGATAAAGAGTAGCGAAGAGTGTCTCCCCTGATTTTAATGATAAATAAGCTGACGTGTTCTGATGTTGGCCATCCTCTTGACTTTGCCATACAACCTTGACCCTCACTTATATTTAATATTTAATAAAATGAGTTTATAATCATGTAGGGGGAAGTTAGTTTTTGCATTTTTAGATTACTCTGGGCTCATTGATTATTATGTATACAAAATTTGGTTGAGTTTGGTACAAGAGCCTAGATTTTCATTTTTTGACCCCCCCCCCTATTTTGGGCGGTTAGTTTTTGCATTTTTAGATTCCTGTGGGGCCACTGATTATTAAAAATAAAATTTAGAGAACGCGGTGTTGGTTTATAGTGAAACATTGTTAAAATTAAATTAGGTTGTAGTTGGTCACTGATTATGTATACAAAATTTGGTTGAGTTTGGTAAATGGCCAAGATTTTTCATATTTTGATCCCCCCCCCCCCCATTTTGGGAGGTTAGTTTTTTCATTTTTAGACTTCTGGGGTTCCACTGATTATGTATACAAAATTTGGATAGCTACTATTATAAGGGTAAAGTCTACAGAGTTTTAAATTTTTTGAAATATTACTTTGGCCGGAATAAAAAATTGATCGTTCAATGCCAAAAACTCCATGTTATTTAGATGGGAAACTTGCATCGCTCTGAGGCACAGGTTAAAATTGAGATAGGGGTTGAAACTTGGAAGATATTTTTTATTTTTTTATTTTGAACCATATGAGCTTCTGCGAGCGTAAAAATTGGAAAATACCCAAAATAAGGGCCACCCTAATATACATAGTACATTTTTAATGCTTATATGTATGTTATTACAACCAATAATTGACTTGTACATATCCAAACAATAGAATCCAACAATGCCATACATTACTATAATCTCCAGATACTTTCTAGCACCCCAAGAACCTTTTTCTTCATTTTCTATGAAATAAAATTCTTGTCTGTGTTTTCCATTCTTCTTCCCCCGCTTCTCCTTTATACCGGTAAAAATTACCTCCCACAGGCCCAAATAATATTTTTCTATTTTATTATATACCTACCGGTGAGTTTTTTATCTTAAGACAGTCTTATAACTCAAAAACAGTGAATTATATGAAAAAAGGTTCAAATAAAAGTTTATTTATATGGAGGGGGAAACTAAAGTAAGCTATTGTTTGAAGGAGACAATAAAAGAGTGTGTCTTCTGCTGGAATTATAAATTTTATTTATTTATTTATAACTGAGACTATAGTTTCGAGGGCTTTGCCCTCTTCATCAGTCTATTACAATGGATTCACAGGAATTAATTTATTCATAAATTATCATCATAAATAGAAACCTATATGTTTCTGTACATATACTGAATCTACAAAAAAAAACTGAGCAACTTTCATAAGAACTATTTTTTTATTTGATATCAAATAAACAAAATGTTAAATCAATTAGATCTCAGAAAAAAAACCCTAATAATTATTTTTAACAATTATTCAACTTAATTATCAAATAATAATGATCAAATATTTAATTATTAAATAAATAATTTAATAATAATCAATAATTTAATAATTTTCCGACAGTGTTCTGTGATATTCCAGAGTGTTATCTCAAGTTTTCTGGATGAATTCCAGTTCCAATTTCCTTATTTTGGTTTTTAAGTTTCTTCGCAGCGTTTATATTTCCTGATTTTTTTAAAATAGATTTACAACAAAATAAAATGAAGCTTTTGAGGGAGTACCCCTGTCAGAAAAATGCTTGGCATCCATTTCAATTGCAGCCCAACAACGCTTCTTCCACATTCACCATGAATTAAGACCATTTTAATTCTGTCTTCAACAAAAAATGATCTATTTTTATCATGGAAATACAATATAACTATCTACTCGATTTACATGAGAAATAAACTTTTTTCAACTCAAGAATTTTAAGTATTTCAAATAAGTAGAAAATAATCTGTTATAATGAAGTTTTAAGATCATTATAAACACTTATTTTCATTGTTTTGACTTTTCGATTTAATAATTAATTATTTAATCATTATTATTTAAAAATTGAGTTGAATAATTGTTAAAAATAATTATTAGGGTTTTTTCTGAGATCTAATTGAATTAATATTTTGTTTATTTGATATCGAATAAAAAAATAGTTCTAATGAAAGTTGTTCAGTTTTTTTTTGTAGATTCAGAATATGTACAGAAACATATAGGTTTCCATTTAAAAAACAGAACTTGACCTCGAAATACCTTTGAAAGCTCATTCTTGGTAAACAAACAATAGTGTAGTTTAGTTTCCCCTCCATATAAATAAACTTTTATTTGAACCCTTTTTTCATATAATCCACTGTTTCTGAGTTATAAGACTGTCTCAAGATAAAAAAAACTCACCCGGTAAACAGTTATCAAAGTAAACTAGAGAAGATGGGCTCGACGATTGAAATATATAATACAGTCTTGCTCATAAGCAATATTTCGTTTTTTTTTTGTGTGAAACCTAACTAGTAATTTATATTTTTGAAATTTTTAATTTTATTAAATATTTAAAAGGATCTTAGGGAGTTGGACAAGAATTTAAATCAAATGTAAAGTTTCTGCGACGCACAGGCCAAGCCACCTCTCCAGAGGATAAATGAGCCAAACGTTTCGTCACTTAGATTTAATGGTAGATGAAAGATTTTTTATTAAATTTTTAATTTTGAATAATTAATATAACGAAGAACAATCACAATTATCTTTTTATATGTTTTGTATTGTTTTAATAGAAAATTGATGATTCGGTGAAGACAAACTCTTTGGAATGTTTTTTCTTGTAGTTTGAACTCCTGACAAAGTTTATAAAATGAGCCACTGAGGAAGTCGCTAATCAGTGACGAAACGTTTGGCCCATTTAATTAAGAAACTTTGTGTTTGATTTAAATTCTTGTCCAACTCCCTAGGATCCTTTTAAATATTTGATTATGGATGCGAACAATGAAATATTTATTAAATATGTTTCACCTCGACCTACAGCAACAAAATTGATGTATACCTTGCAAGGAGATGTTGTGGTGTTATTTGTAAGTTCTCGCCAACAAGTGAATTGGTAGCGTTGAGAGGATCGAGCCCGTGTTCTGGCTCGAGGCTGCCATCCAGATTGGGCACGTCAACTGGAATCTCCTCGAGGCGAGCCAGAAGGGACTCTTCTTTGCACGAGGAGAGTATTGTCGGCCAGATAGCGACGCACAGGCCAAGCCACCTCTCCAGAGAGGACAAAGAGCCATCCTGAGGCTGTGCGAAGAGAGCCACGAGGAGCGGGTCCTCGGGGCGCGGGGGTGCCGCGGCGGCAAGCAGTCGGTACAACGCCCTTTGAGACGAGCGGTCACCCAGCCGAAGACGGAACTGCCTGGCTGCGGCAAAGACGGCGTCGAGCGCCTGCCGGGACCAACGACGCCAACGCTCTTCGCAGGGCTCAGGGGCTCCGCCGGCAACCCGGGCCCCTGCCAAAGCAACTGCCAGCAAATCCAACACCTACAACACACACACACACACAGAAAATAGAAACAAGGTTTAACTCATTAGTGCATAAGGGGTAAGTAACTATTGAATGTAAATTGTAAGATCTAGAAAGTGTAACATTATTCTCAATATGAAATTGAGTGAGTCACGGAAATTTGTATTGACTCAATGTTATTCATAGCCCATATAGGTGCTGAGAAGGCTTTTAAAAACTGACGGAACAGCTTAGGGATCCTTCTACACGATTGCCAGGCAATAAACAAACTATTTCATACAATATGTAAGGACCATATATTGAAAAACTTCTTTCTAAATAAATTTTAAATTTAGAGATAAAGCCATTAGGGATTATATAATGTGCCTAAATTTGGAAAAAGATTAATTTTAATCAGATTTAAAATTCTATTTAAGAATCTTGAGGACCTCAAAGAAGGTTATATAAAGTTTTTTATAAAATTACATTTTAAAGTACTTTACTCTAGACCAGCTATGTCCAACCCGCAGGCTCCATGCGGCATGACTAATTACACCCCCTTCCTTTATTTCAATCGGATTAAAATTTATACACGACTAATAATTCATGATTCTTGATAAGTTCACCGATTTTAGCGAAATAGTTAGAGGCGTTTTCGAGAAACCGATTATATATATATAAATATATACAATAATTGCTCGTTTAATATAATAAAGAGAACCTGGAGGCATCGAGCGATGCTCGGCAACTTTTTCCTTCAGTTAAAAGCTTTATTTTAATATTATTTTTAATTTAAAATTCTGATAAAAAGGTCGATTTTTATTTGAGAGCCGTTTTCAAATTAAAAAAAATACAAAAATATATAATATTCGCCCACTGTACCGCCCCCCAGACCTCCACCCCGCTCGACCCCACCCCGAAACCTCGCCCTACCCCCGGGTCCCCCACTAATGCACCCCACCTCCTGCACCTGTTTTGATTCAACCATATGATTCATTTTTATTCATCCAATTGTTAATAAATAAAACCTATCAAAATGTGTTGTTTTTTCAGAAAATTGAGACCTGCTTATGCGAAATATAGAGTATTTTTAAATAAATTCTTGATTATTTTTTATTCTATTAAATAAATAAAGTTCTTTATAAAAACAATTATAAAACGTTTATTAATATTTCTAACGTTTAGGGAGAACAAAATATGTTAAAATCCACAATCACAATACTTCTTCAAGGCCTTTGAGAATAAAGGATTAACCAGACCCATTGTCTGTCTGGGTACAAAAGAAAAGATAAACCCTTTTTAAATCTCTAAGAATGGAATTTTTCTACCTGAGAATAATTAATTTGATTACGAAAAAACCCATCAAAAACAATTTTGTCGAAGATGAGACCATGACAGATCGAATTGTCACCCCAAAACCTAACCCGTGAATTTCATCAAAATCGGTAGAGCCGTTTTCAAAATAGAACTAAGATACAAATATATATACAAACAAATATATATATTAAAAACAATTTTTGCTCGTTTAATAAGAGTAGATAAAGACAAAGATAAAGATTAAAAGAAAACCAAATACCGAGCGAAGCTCGGTCCTCCTAATACTATAATACTTACTTCGGGATAATGTACCAATCGAAGAAGCATCGATAAAAGAACTTCGCGTTGAATGTCCAATTCGGCGACGTCATGTCCGTGTCCCCCACCCCCTCCTCCTCCACTTCCGCTTCCACCACGAACAAGAAAAATATCATAGACAACAGGAACAAGAGCAGGAATGCCTAAAACAACAAAGATCTATTTAGAGAGAGCAAAAATAAAACAAAAACAACAACTGTTTATCGAGAATACATACAATGGGTTGCCGGCGACTGGCCGGATGCCATCAGACCATCGCACAGCTGTAAAACTTTCGGGACGGTGATAATTGACCGACTGTGATATTTTTCATAGGACAGATGCATTAAAAATTGAAAAATCCTCGGTATTAACATTTCCGCTTGAGGGATTTGACCTTCCTCAATAAATTCAAATTGTTTCAATACAAATCCAATGAATATTTGATCCGAATCCAAAAGACAATAGTTAACTTTCAATTGTACAAGTTGACTGAGCAATTGCAAAACTTTACATTGTAAATTAACATTGCTTGTTACAGTGTATTGCTGAAGTATAAGAAATTTCATTCTAATTGTTTTTATAAGACTATTTCAAATGAAGACAAAAATAATAAAATGAATATTCACCTTGAGGGATTTAATCACCATTGGCTCAAAAAGACGGATATAAGACGCTAGAGAGGATTTATCCGCGTTGCTTTTAAACACCGCACTTGCTTTGATTTTCCGTTTCAAATCTGTCATCCATCTAAAAATTTGAAGAGAAAAAAGAAAAGTGAAAGCTTTTTTCGAAACTTGGTACGATCTGTGTAAATTTTAGAGATAGAAAGTGAAGAGGGGAAAGCGGTTGAGTGAGCTCCTAATTGCACTAATAAACAATGAAATTTTCCTTTAAATAAAACTAAGTGATCCTTAGGTATTCAGATGTGCCGATAAAGAATATCGCATCCGTTTTTCTCAATCACCTAAATTTTTTGCGGAACACCCACAGTTTTATAGTTGTATGGTTTCAGGTCTCAACACCCGGCTTAAATTAGACTTTCTTTTTTACTTTACCATACAGGGTGTGGTCAAGTATTGTAATCGTGTATGAAAAAAGTGGTTTTTTTCCTTCATTTTTTCGAAATATCTCAAAAACGGCTGAAACTATTTTGATTAAAAAAATTGAGCGAAACCATGACATTTCGCTCTACAAAAAAGCCCTAATAAATGAACATCGAAAAAATTATATTTTGCGAGATAATAATTGTTTTCTCAAAATGTCTGTTAGTTATTCTGTGCGTTACCAAATTTTTGTGGACGAGCTAGCTCAAAAACTAGTGTGAATATCGAAACCAAATTTTACAGGTAGTTTTGGACCATTGAGATTAAGAGCTGATTAGATTTCGGTGGATATCGACCCAAAAACGATTACAATACTTGACGATACCCTGTATGGTAAAGTAAAAAATTCAATTTTCTACTATTTCGGAAATTTTTAAAAATCTTGGGTGACTTCTTAACATTTTTTAATCGAGTTGATTTTTGGTGAGCATTTTAAAAACATGTTAAATATTAACATATTTTCATGCGAGATCAAAAATAAAAAAATATTCGCTTTTTTTGGCCACCCTAATATACAGTATATATTATACAGGGGTGGGGCATAAAGATCTTCTACATTTTGAAGAGGTATAAAAAAATAATAAATTTAACTAGAAAAAAATTGAATATATTTTTGAAAAGAACATGAAATAAATTTTTTTTTAATGTGTTTTAATTATCAGACAAAAAAAGAGGGCGGGGGTAAAAAATGATAGCCCTTTCGACCAAACTCAACCAAATTTTGTATACATATTCTGTGGACCCCCAGAAGGCTAGAAATACAAAAACTAACCAAATTTTGTATAGGTACATAGTTTGGTCGAAAAGGCTAGAATTTTCATTTTTGGCACCCCCTCCCCCTTTGGGTGTTTAGTTTTTGCATTTCTAACCTTCTGGGGGTCCACAGAATATGTATTCAAAATTTGGATGAGTTTTATGTTCTTTTAAAAAATATATTCACTTTTTTCTAGTTAGATTTTTTTTTTATAAAATTCTTCAAAATATGCTTAATTTATGAAAAAAATATTTTGATTAGTTTTTTAATTCAACTTATCATTAACGGGTCTGGTTGAATAAAAATGAAATATGTGATTGAATCAAAACAAAACAAGTGAATGATTAAATAAACAATACTTAAAAATTAAAAAACCTAGCGAATCCTGGGTCCTCCGGGTAGTAATGATAATGAGGAAAAAATGATTTTTTTCTTACCTAGTGCCTTCTTCCCGATCAGGTTTATTTGATCCTGTTTCAATATAATCATGAAATCGCTTATATGGCATCTGAAATGTTTCCAAATAAAATCCTCCATTCGGTATTTCAATATTACTATCAATATCGTAATCGTTTTCATTGGTTCTTCGAGTTTCATCCCATTGGGCAGTCAAATTGGTTCCAAAAAGACATTTTAATAGCTGTGTAAATAAAAAAATATACATCTTGTTAAAAAGTAATAATTATTTATTAATCCAATCAAAATTAATTTTTTTTTTTTTTTAATGATATTGATGTGAGAAGGAGATACACCAGAAGGTGGATCCCTAAAAGGCCTGTATGGGCTGGCCCCTCCATCGTGAAAAGAACAGAGCAGAAGGAAAAGAAGCTCGGGATCACGAGCCAAATCTCAGAAACTTAGATACAATTCAATATCCAATTTACTAAGGTTTTAGGGGCTTCGAGCAGTGGTAAATTCTCCGCGCGATAAATTCGGTTAAATTTATCTCCCACTAAAATTGTCTCTATTAAAATCCCAACGATTATTCCTATTCTTTTAAGAGTATGTTTGGAAAGACTATAGAATTTTGAAGATTAAATGGATGAATAGAATTAGAAATGAATAAGTTCTGGATAGGATTAGAGAGAAAAACCAATGTGGAAGAATCTGAGGAAAGAGAAGAAGTCTAATTGTAGGGCACAGTTTGAGACAGGAAGAATTGAATAGAAGAGTTATTGCAGATAGCTTAAAATGGTATCGGTCCATTTTGCACATTGTTGAGCAAAGAGTCAAATTTAGAAGCATGTTTTTTTTTCATATAATAGATTCAGTAAAGTACAAATTTCAAATTTTCATTTTTTTATTATTTTAATATATGTATTTAAATAGGAAAGAAATTAATTATACGAGCCAAATATAGCATTAAATTCATAAAATTAGTTTATTTTTTTTATTTTACAAGAAATAATTGAAAATCGGGATTATTTGAATCAGATACATAGTATATAATATCCAATGTTCATTTTTGAACAAGAGAAGAGAGATAGCAGGGCGGTCACACAAGCTAGACGTCAATGCTACTAAAATAATGCCCTGATTGGCAGTTCACCCAGGAAAGGGTGGAATTCAGCGAATATTGGCCCCATGGAGCATCGAAAAACATCATAGAAGGAGAACCAAAGGAGAACCACAAAAATCCTATAAAAGGCCGAGCAAGCGGCAAAAATGAGAGATCGATTTATTTCCAAAAACGATTGTCGCTGAACTACCAAAGTTACGTTAATAGAGAGATCTCCACTCCTGCACTGGTGACGTCAGGCTGATCGACCCACGATACAGCTGAAAGATCCCCTGCAGCTCAAAGGCCCTATCCTTTATATAGGCCCGTGTGGTCAGTAGGTACATATCAATACAGCCTCTCTGCTGTCCACACGTTAAAAAAGCCTCAAACACGCTGTATTACACCATCGCCAAGAACTCCACGGAACCCATCATAGAAGATACGGAACTTCCGCCGCCTCGCCGGGTCATCAGGAGCCATTCAGCGCATATCAAGACTCAAATGTAAATCTTCCTTCTACACATTTTCGCTTGGATACTCTCTTCTATACAAACCCATCAGCCAAACAAAAATTCCATTTTTCAATTGCATTATCAACAAACTCTCATTAAAGCTGTTAAATTCAAAAGTGACGTTAATAAATTATATACTATTAATTTTATTTCTTCTTTGAATATTACTTTGTTGTAAAGTCCCTCTTTCATTTTTCAGCTAGCTTAAATTCTTTTTATTATTTTATTTTGCAAATTTTAAATTATTTTTTTTTTTATTTTTTTTTTGTAAAATCATTGAATAAGATTAAATTCAGTAGAGTAAATTTAAAACACATAAGAGTAAATTCAGTAAATTAGAAATTTAGTACAACGAGATTCACTGAGTTCACACCACCCGAAAAACACGAAAAACAGGATTGTATTTTCACGATCAGAATCATCCCTCAATAAGATCCCAATTTCCTGCTCCCTGAGAAGCGACATACCATTGAAAGCTGTTTTATTCGAGAGAATGTTTTCCTCTTTATCCTTAGGGAAGGTGACTTTCCATCACTTTTCAATTAATATTATAATTATTTAAATAATTTTGTGTATTTATTTACTTGATGAACACACGTGACTGTTGGGATTGGAGCAATGGTCATGGTTGATTTCAAACAATTTAGAACATCCTCGGCAACTCTCCAGGCTTCTTGAAGGGTAGCGATTTCTAACAGCTGGGCCAGAACACCCAACGCTACAGACAATAGACCTACAAATTTCTCACTAGCCGAATTATCTAAAGACATCTGGAAAAAAAGAAAGAAATTGTAAATATTATTGAATTTTAGATTGAGGGTTGTATTTATTTAGGTTTTTCTTCTTAGAAGAACAAATTAGATGATTATAAAGTTTTTTTTCGATTCCACTATGAGGCTTCTTCAGGCCCAAAACCTATACTCGTTGTCATTAGATTTTTGATTTAGTTTCAGAGAAATTTTAAGAATTTATTTTTTATTTTTATTCAACGTGATTTCATCTCCTAGACAATGTGTGTCATTGTCTATTTTCAAAATATTTATTTGTTTATAGATGCATTATATTCATTTCTTAAAGCAACTATTTTTTTAAATTTCTTAAAATTCTCTTGATAAAGGGAAAAATTCTCCCCGAAACGTTTAGATTTTAAAGGAGCGTTTTAAGATTGTTTTTTTTTTTATAAAAGATTTGTATTTATTTTCTCGTTAATAGTATCCATATTTATAATTGTTAGTTGGAGACTGGAAAATTAAAATTAAAAAATAATTTTTAAGAAAAAATAAAAACCGACTTCAAAAAATTAAATGCAACAAATAAAATACACTAAAAGGTATAAAATAATTATTATCTTATTTAGTTACAACTAAACGACGAAATATTAACATGAAATTACTTTTTGAAGTCGGTGCCAAGCATATACCTTTTATGAATCGCACTCGACAGATCTTACTTAGTAAGTTTGGCGGGTACGCTCGCTTATAGGTATAGTTTGTTTGGTACCGACTTCAAAAGTAATTTCATGTTAATATTTTCTCGTTTAGTTGTAACTAAATAAGATAATAATTATTTTATACCTTTTAGTGTATTTTATTTGTTGCATTTAATTTTTTGAAGTCGGTTTTTATTTTTTCTTAAAAATTATTTTTATTTTTCTCTTTTTAGTGATGTTATTAATAGTGACTTAATATCATCAGAACTTTTCCAAATTAATATGACACCATCCCTAAGACACCCCTTTCGGATAAAAAAAGAACCATCGAAATCGGTTCATAAACAAAGAGGTTAGGTCTAAACAAACCTAATAAAAAAGGTCTAATACCTAAGAAAAAAAAACGAAAAAAATGGGACCAATCGGAAGCTAGACTGGACCCACTGCAAAAAAAATTTTCAAAATCGGTTGACAATTGGCGGAGATATGAGGTAACATAGGCACAAAAAAAAAAAAAAAAAAAAAAAAAAATTCAGTCGAATAGAGAACCGCCTCCTTTTTTGAAGTCGGTTAAAAACAGAGTTTTACGTTTAGTGAGTCGGACGTTTCGTCGTTTATTTTTTGACTTCCTCAGCGGCTCACTCGAATGTGATTTAATGAAAAAAAGATACAATGTTATTTCTTATAATTTTATCAATAATGAACAACTGACTTATATAGTGAGCCACTGAGGAAGTCGGAAAATAAACGACGAAACGTCCGACTCTGTTTTTAATTTTAATTTTCCAGTTTACTAAAATTCCAACTAACATTTGTATTTTTTTTTCATTTTTCCTTTATTTACATATTTTCTTGGGTTCTCTCAATGGCTAACATGTTTTTTCTTGATTTTCTAATTGAATTTATAAAAGTGTATTCTTCTTAATATGAGGCCCCAAGGCTTGATGAAAAAAATTATTTTCCAATTTAGGGTACTGGAATTAATTGAGAGGTATTTAATTATTATTAGATTTAATAATGTGTAGTTTATCGAGTTAGTAAACGTTTTTAGAATTTGGAAAAAAAATCAAACTCAATTTTTACCAGATCCGAAAAACACACTATTTATATACACCATGCATTCATTAATAAACTACATAATATGTATTGTAAGACTTAATTCTTGCAAGGCATATTTCAATTTCTTCTTATGTTATTATTTTTGGCCTGAAGAAGTCTCCACGTAAGGCAAAACGTTATAAACATTTAAGAAATCTTGATTAATTTAAAGAAATTAAATAATGAATTTATATTTACTTTATAATTTGAATAAGATGATTTGATAAGATCGTAGAGTCGTAGATAATGTGGAATTCCGCCGATATTTCCGAAATTGTTGCGCGGCATTTTGCTATCGTCATCTTTATCTGAAAAAACTGAATTCTTAAATTGTAGCAGCAATGGGAAATATTTATAGAGATCAACTTGATATTTTCGCATCAGATTTATTATTTTTCTATTATCTTCGACTGTAAAATTAGGAATCTGATAAATTTTCATTAAATATTTAAAGATAACAGGTCATTCAATAAGTCCGTAGGATAAGTAAGAAAAAAACAAAATTTTGACAAAACTCGATTTGATTATTCAACATAGTTGCCTTCGAGGGCGATACAACGAGTATAGCGATTTTCCAACTTTTCGATACCACTTTTATAGTACGATTTCTCTTTCTCGTCAAAATAGGCCTCAGTTTCAGCGATTACTTCATCATTGGACTTCTTTTGGATTCTGGTGTGTAATAGTGACGCCATGTCTCATCCATTGTCACATATCGACGATAGAATTCCATTTTATTGCGGTTTAACAGCGCCAAACACTCCTCTGAAGTATCGATTCGTTGTTGTTTTTGGTCGACTGTGAGCTCACGAGGCACCCACTTTGCACAGAGCTTTCGCATACCCAAATGTTCGTGTAAAATGGTAAAAACAGTACCATCTGATATCTTTACAATGTCAGCTAGCTCGTGCACCTTCAATTTGCGATCGTTCATAACCAATTTGTGGATTTTTTTATGTTTTCTGGAATAACAGCCTCTTTTGGGCGTCCACTGCGCTCTGCATCATTTGTGCTGGTACGACCACGTTTAAATTCAGCAATCCACTTCTCTACCATTTGTCTCTATGGAGCAGAGTTCGAATAATGTTTATCCAGCCATTTATTGGTTTCCACTGTATTTTTTTCATCAAAAAGCAATGCTTTATTAAAACTCGAAATTCACTTTTTTTTTCAATAACAAAAGTTGCTTAACACAAAATGCTATAACTCACGAATCAATAGTCAGATTGCTGTCAAATTTATACACGTATCGTTTGAAGGTTAGTACTAAATAAAAATCATATGGAAAAATTCTAGTAACGCCATCTATGTATCATCCTACGGACTTAATGAGTGACCTAATAAATATTTTATTATTTAAGAATTATGGTAAATAACACATTAAAATTCAAAAACTATGAATAAATAGAACACATATCGTCAGAGATGAGCAGAAGTATCGAAAATGCTTGTATTTAAATTGTATCGAAAATACCCATTTTCCTTGTATTTTGTGGGGCGGAGTGGGGGGTTCATTGGTGGGGGCGAGGTGTGTGGTTTCGGGGGGGGGGGGGGGGGGGGGGTCAGGGGTTACCGTGCATCGCTCGGTGGCTCCAGGTACTAAATATTTAATTATAATTAAGAAGCTCTTCTTACCATTGTGATAAAAAACTAAACCAACATTAAACAATAACTAATACATTTTTAAGAAAATTTTAATTCATAGTTACAATACAGTTTCTGAGATAATAATGAAAAATTTACACAAAAAACAAGCTGGCAACAACGCATGTATTTAACCTAAAAAGTAGATTAACTTTAGTACTTTTTTTGACGTTTTTTCGCTTCAGCCATTGTCGCAACAGCTTTCAATCGCTTATTAAGAACTTTTTGTTTTATAAATCGACCTTTATAATGTATTTTATCTGTCATTTCTATGATAAAAATATTCAAGCTCGGACAATGTTGCCAGATTTGTCAAACGAGCACGGGATTGGCTAGTAGTGGTACATACACAGTAAAAAGTTTTGGGATTATGAATCCTATTGTCTGTTATCTATATACTCTAGCATTAGCTTTAGCTAGTATTGTCGCGAAACAACTACCTAAATTAATTTTTTTCTTTATAATTTGACAGAAACAAGAGAGTAAACCTGTTTTAGCTGGACTGACACCGCGTAAATCGGCCCCTGTGACGCTACTCGTTCGTCGTTTAATCGGCGATGGCAAAGAGGAGGCGCCAACCGAAACGCTCAAATGCGGGAGACCTGTTCCTCTTGAAGTCGAAGTAGAGGGTTGAACGCCGTCAAGTACATGAGTGAACACATTCAAAACACGGAAAATATGCCAGAGAAGACGCTCGGCTATCACACATAACTAAAATTAAAAAAACAACAACATTCTATTTAATTTATTTCAAATTCATAATAAAAAAATATATATATTTACATGAGGGTCTTTTAGCATTCGCCAAAGTGTTTTCTGGCCAGATGGTTCAGGTGGTAAAGTTTCTACATTTTGTAAACAAGATACAGCCATACCAGAAAATAAATAAAAAATAAAATGATGAATGAAATTTTTTAATTCTACCTGACTATTCAGCTGGGAAAGAAGGAAAAAAATTCAATATCCACGCTGATACTGATCCAATGAAAAATAATATTTATAATTAAAAAGACTGATGATGAGGGCCAAGCCTTCGAAACTATAGTCTCAAACAAATAAATAATATTTATACAGATATATACCGGGTGAGTTTTTTATCTTGAGACAGTCTTATAACTCAAAAACAGTGCATTATATGGAAACAAGTTTCAAATAAAAGATTATTTATATGGACGGGGAAACTAAACTACACTATTTCTTGTCGATCTAGAAGAAACTTTCAAGGGTGTTTTAAGGTCAAGTTCTGTTTTTTAAATGGAAACCTAAATGTTCGGCATCCATTTCAAAGGCACTCTTCTTTCACATTCACCATAAATAAAGACCATTTCAATTCTGTCTTCAACAAAAAATACTCTATTTTTATTATTGTAATACAATATAGCTATCTACTGGATTGACATGAGAAATTAACTTTTTAAACTCAAAAATTTCAACTAGCTCTAGTAAGTAGAAAATGATCTCTTAAATCTGTGTATTTAATGAAGTTTTAACATCATTATAAACACTTATTTTCATTGTTGTGACTTTTCGATTTAATAATTAATTATTTAATCATTATTTTTTGATAATTAAGTTGAATGATTGTTAAAAATAATTATTAGAATTTTTTGAGATATAATTGATTTAATATTTTTTATTTGATGTCGAATAAAAAAATAATTCTCATGAAAGTTTTTTTTCTTGTAGATTATGAATATGAAGAGAAATATATAGAGTTCTATTTAAAAAACAGAACTTGACATTGAAATACCCTTGAAAGCTTGTTCTAGGTCGACAAACAATAGCGTATTTTAGTTTCCCCCTTGATATAAACAAACTTTTATTTGAAACTTTTTTCCATATGCACTGTTTTTGAGTTATAAGACTGTGTCTAGATAAAAAACTCACCCGGTATATATACCTGGAAGACCGAGCTTCGTTCGGGTTTAGTTATTGCTTATTCGAAAAGTCGATTATTTTGTTTTGATTCAACCACATGATTTATTTTTATTCATCGAATTGTTAATAAATAAAACCTATCAAAATGTGTTATTTTTTCAGAAAATTGAGACCTGGTTATGCAAAAGATATTTTTAAATAAATTCTTGATTATTTTTTATTCTTTTAAATAAATAAGGCTCTTTATAAAAACAATTATAAAACGTTTATTAATAATTCTATCGTTTAGGGAGAACAATACACCACAATCACAATACTTCTTCAAGGCCTTTGAGAACAATGAATTAACCCAACCCATTGTCTGTCTGGGTACAAAAGTAAAAGAGAAAGCTTTTTTAAAACCCTAAGATTGGAATTTTTCTACTTGAGAATAATTAATTTGATTACGAAAAAAACCCACCCAAAACAATTTTGTCGAAGATGAGACCGTGACAGATCGAATTGTCACCCCAAAAACCCCCTAACCCGTGAATTTCATCAAAATCGGTAGAGCCGTTTTCAAAATAGAAGATACAAACAAATAATACAATTTTTGCTCGTTTAATAAGAGTAGAAAGATAGATATACATAAGTATTCCGTTTTTTTTTTTTTTGTAAAAATTAATTACCAGAAAATAAATTTCCTGCCAATTGAATCAACCATTGTTGACATCCAAGTTCGAGAGTGAGTGGTGATGACGTCATAAGAGCAATTGCTGAGGAAAGAAGACCCGCTGAAGGTGAAACACTGGAAAACAAAAAAGAAAATTCATAAGTAATTAAAAAAAAAATACTACCTACTAATAATAATGCAAATTAATATGAATATACTTTGATGTTTTAGTAAATTTGACATCGAGCAAACAATGCCAGGATTGGGTGTAGACAGTGGTCGGATAAGCCTCGGACAATAGAAACAACGCCTCTATGCAACCATACTAAAAGGAACAAAGAATAGAAAATTAACATATGAAAAGACATACATTTTAGAATTTAAAAATGCTTGAATTGGAAATATAAAGAAGATAATTTAATTAAATTTAAAATATATGAGAAATCATTGAGATTGTCTTCTGATTGATTAAAATAAACATAAATACATACCGGGTGAGTTTTTTATCTTGAGACAGTCTTATGATCTGAAAAACAGTGCATTATATGAGAAAAAGTTTCAAATAAAAGTTTATTTATATCAGGGGGAAACTAAACTACGCTATTGTTTGTCGACCTAGAACAAGATTTCAAGGATATTTTGAGGTCAAGTTCTGTTTTTTAAATGGAAGCCTTGTTGTTTCTGTACATATTCTGAATCTACAAAAAAACTGAACAACTTTTATAAGAACTATATAATTTACTCAATTTTTTGACGCACTGGAACATTCCAGAGTGTATCGCCAAGTCTTCTGGATCAATTCCAGTTCAATTTCGTTATTTTGTGCCTCGTTTCAGTTTCTTGGTAGCCATTATATCTTTTTTTTTTAAATAGATTTACAACACAATAAAATGAAGCTCCTGAGAGCAAAATTATTAAATTATTAATTATTATTAAATTATTTATTTAATAATTAAATATTTGATCTTTTTTTTTAATGCAATCGAATGCAAGAAGGGGTGCACCAGTAAAGATGTAGCCCCTATGGATCTCGAAAGACCTTGCATTACCGAAGAGAAGGAAAGTTGATTAAGTGAGAGGGTGTAGACGTAGACGTTTATGCACTCGGGTTTTGAAGGTTTGAAGATTATAGGTGCTGGGAAAGATGGAGGCTGGGAGAGAGTTCCAGTTCCTTGAAGTCATGGGGATATATGTATTGGCGAATGAAGTGGTCCGGAACTTTTCTAATTTGACCGCGAAAGAGTGTTGGGAGTCGGCAAAACGCGTGCTACGTGCAAAGCATGCTTTGGGGGAATTATTTGGTCAACTATTTAATTATTAAATAAATAATATAATAAAAAATAATAATTTAATAATTTTGCCCTCAGGGAGCTTCATTTTGTCGTGTTGTAAATCTATTAAAAAAAAACAGGAAATGGAAATGCTACGAAGAAACTTGAAAGGCCAAAATAACGAAATTAGAACTGGAATTCATGCAGAAGACTTGGCGATACACTCTGGAATGTCTCAGAACATTGTCGCAAAATTATTAAATTATTTATTTATTAATTAAATATTTAATAAGTTGTATGATTGTTAAAAATAATTATTAGAATTTTCTTGAGATATAGTCTAATTGATTTAATATTTTTTTTCATTTGATGTCGTATAAAAAAATAGTTTTAATTAAAGTTGTTCAGTTTTTTCCTAGATTAAGAATATGTAAAGAAACATATAGGTTTCCATTTAAAAAACAGAACTTGACCTCGAAATACCCTTGAAAGTCTGTTCTAGGACGACAAACAATATCGAAGTTTAGTTTCCCCCTGATATAAATAAACTTTTATTTGAAACTTGTTTTCATATAATACACTGTTTTTGAGTTATAAGACTGTCTCAAGATAAAAAAAAACTCACCCGGTATATGATCAGAGTGGATTTACACATGTTCAAATCATCAAATAAATAAATAATATGTTTATTAGAATTTTAAGCTATATAAAGAATAGATTATTAAACTTAGATACCGGACCGTTAGATGTCTGTTGTTGGCGGTGAGCAACAGCTGAGTGAGCCGATGAACCAATATGGAGAGAGCTGGCTGGCTCCTGGACACTGTCCTGCAATAGGGAAGCGCTTTATCCAGGGGCGAAGGGGTGGCCGTCGACACCGCCTGGTTCTGCTCGAGCAGCCCCTGCGCTGGCGTCAGCAACAAGTGGCCGAGATACCGACGAGAGAGATGCGCTCCCCGGGCGGACCACGCCTCTCGGCTGGTTGAAAACCAAAATAATCCTGTCAACCTGGAAAAGAGAGGCAAAATAATAATCAATTTCAAATTAATTTAATATACTGTGTACTGGTAAAATACATAAACCCTAATTCTTGAATCTAGTCACTTTTAGTATCAATGGTCAAAGAACTTGAGATCGACCAATATTATCGACTCCCTACGGGATATTTTTAATTCTTAATTTAAGTATGAATCGCATACTGAGAAGTGGAAATAACAATGCCGTGAGGTCCAATGGATGCTGTGGATGCGGCGCATCCTAAAATTTCAAACCATCAAGCGTATTTACAACGGTGTCATATTAGAATCTCGTGGCAGCTTTATTTCGCTTTGCTTTAATTTAAAATTTATCGAACTTTATAACGTCAGCAAATTTAAAGAATATGTAAAGAAGTTTTTAGCTTTCCTATTTGGATCACTTTAGCTATCTTATGGAAAAAAGTTTGATTTTATTGAAATATTCGACACCTCAAAGTGTAAAATTAAGGATCATTTTCTCTAAAGATTAAATGTGTAATGATAAGCAATTATATATAGTTTATTTAATGGCCTCGGAATAATTTCCAATTTAAGGCCCCCACACACATTCCAGTCGAAAGCAAGGGCGGATCCACGGGGAGGGCGACCGCCCCCCCCCCCATACAGGCCCGTTGCCTGGCGGGAGTGCAACACGTGCGTCGCACACAGAGGCCAAAAAACGGCGGCCCAATTTTTTTTTATTTTAATGTACTTAAAATATGAAATTTGTAAAAAAATAAAAAAAATTTTTTTATTTTTTAAAAAAATTTTAAAATTGAAAATAAAGTTCTATGTATGTGTGTGGTGACCCCTCGATCGCGACACACTTCCGAGATAAAAAGTAGATCTTATATACATCGGGCACCTTATATACATTCTCCCCCCCCCCCCCCCCACCATAAAAAATCCTGGATCCGCCCTTGGTCGGAAGCAGCTGGAGCCAATATCAAATTTCATATTTTCCGCCTGCGAACTCTCCGGTCGGAGCGGGAGCGTATGTATCTCTTTTTGAGCTATAGGTTAATTTTATTTGCTAGGATGAGCCTTGAAATGGCTGTGGAGAGGACAAAGTTCCCTATTATTTAGAATTGATTCTATATATTTTGTAGAAAAAAATATAAAATATTGTAGGATTTTATTCTCTACTCTTTTCAATATAAAATGCATTTCAAAATTACTTGAGAATGGCTTGAGCCGTTGCGTGTCGAACTCGGTTATCTTCATCAGCAAGAAGAGCTGGTAGCACATTATCTAAAATAAGACGTTGAAATGCATCTGATGACGAAACATACCCAATGGCTATATAATCGAGGTTACTTAAAACTTCCATAAGTTTTACCTAAAGAAAAAAATCAATTTAAATGTTAATAAATCAGTTTCTATATATTGGGGACAGTTATAAGTTGAATTAAAATGTGTCTTACTTTAACCAGCCAGTAATTGTTCGAATTGAGACGCGGAAGAGCGTCAAGAATGGGCAGCGCATGCGCGCTATCCATGCTCTCCAGGAGTCGAGTTAGGCATTGGCCTACGCCTGATAAGGCTTGCCGACAGCAAGTCGAGGATTCATCCTCTAAACCCTAAAATCAATTTAATTAATTTAATAATAATAGAGATACTTGACACATAACAAAAAAAAAATAACAAAATTTTTAATATTTTAATCACGTTGAGTTAAAAAAGGATCTTGGTGAAAAAAGATGTAGAAATTTCTTGTGTAAATAAAAAACCTCCCTTCACAGGTAGAGATATCTTTATTTATAGTACCTGGCCACCGAGCGATGCTCAGTAACTTTTTGCTTCAGTTAAAAGCTATATATTAATCCCCGAAACCCCTCGCCCCCGGACCCTCAGCCCACCCCCTGAAAACACTTCCCTAGCCCACCGAACCCCTCCGCCACTGTGCACCCCACCACACACATCTACCCCAACCGTCACTTCCGCCCCCCGTCCCGCCCCCTCGCACAGTTTTTGCATTTCTAGCCTTGTAGTGGCCTACAGATTATGTATTTATAGGTATAGGTATATAAATAAATATCATATAATTATTTTTTTTAATTAAATAACAATTTTTGATTGAAGGAGACAATAAGGAGTGTGTCTTCTGCTGGAATTATAAATTTTATTTATTTATAACGAGACTATAGTTCTATAAATTCTATAAATTAATTCCTGTGAATACATTGTAATAGACTGATAAAGAGGGCAAAGCCCTCGAAACTATAGTCTCGTTATAAATAAATAAAATTTATAATTCCAGCAGAAGACACACTCTTTTATTGTCTCCTTCAATATATAAAAATTCTGCTACTCTCGGCAAAAACTTTCAATTTAACAATTTTGGAGTTCATCAATTAAATTGCCAAATTCTAATTTAGAAAAAATACGTTTGTGAGATTTAAAACTCGATTTTTAATCAATTAAATTGGCTAACTTTTAATATTATATAATAATAATTGTAATGATCTATTAGTGGAATTTAAAATTAAAAAATCAATTAATTATTAAAAGAAATTAAATAAAAATGTAAATATACATTTTTATTTAAACAACCACCTGTGAATAATTATTTCAATTAACAAAAAAACCCATCAAAAACAACTTAGCCGAAGATGAGACCATGAGAGATCGAATGTCCAACACAAAACCCTCCTAACCTGTGAATTTCATCCAAATCGTTAGAGCCGTTTTCGAGAAACCGATCGGATATATATATATATTGCTCGTTTAATAAGAGTAGATTTTTTTCCCTTTTAAACAATTTTTACTTCGATTATAATTTGTAAACTAACACCTATTGTATTTTGCTCCAGGGTCCACTGAAGAAGGAATACTGTAGTTTCCGAAATATTTGGATTAATTTAAACCACTATTTGAATTAAAAATTGCTGAAAAAGAAGCTTTGTTTTTACTTAACACATGAGAATCTTCAGCAACAAATAAATTTAAATCAAGCTTTCTTCGTTTTCTGAGATTTAATCATTTTAATTTTCTTAAACACCCCTGAAGATATATAAATAATAAATCGAAAGCTCTGCAATGATTTAAGTTGAAAAGATTTTCTTGCCGAGAGTAGTAGAGTTGTTGATTTTTCAATAGGACACCCTTTCTTGATTTACTCTTAAAAGTTATTTAAGTGTTATAGATTCCCTATCAATTACTAAAATAATCAAAAGATGTAAATTTAGGAGATTTTTAGACCACATGTGGTCCGAAAAGATCATTGTTCTAGCTCTGCTTGTACTGTCAATATCCCTTATCCTTAATTAAAAATGAAGTCGGTTAAAAATAACGCTTTTCGTGTTCTTATTTATTAAAATTTAAATAAGAAATGAATAGATTTTTTTACCTTAAGTAACATTTGAATGAGGGACTCCAATGTAAATGAAGAATGATTTTCCGATAACCATTTATCCATTTGTTTTTGCGATTGTGTTAAACGTGCTTGGATTAAATTTCCAATAAAAATATGACTGAGTCCTCGTAGTTGTGGATCAGAATGATTTACAAACGATAATATGTCGCTTATTCGATCTAAAATTAAAATATAAAGATAAATAGTGTTTTGTTTTATGTTATATTTATTAAATTATATTAGTATACGAGGTTTGATTAAAAAGTGTCATATATCAGTGGATTCAGAGGCTCTAAGATTAAAAAATTGAGCCCATAAGATATAGTGAAGTTACTGCTTAAAACTACCGGAGTGAGTTTTTTTATCTTGAGACAGTCTTATAATTCAAATACAGTGCATTATAAGAAAATAAGTTTCAAATAAAAGTATATTTATATTAGGTGGGAAACTAAACTATGCTATTGTTTGTCGACCTAGAACAAGCTTTCAAGGGTATTTCGAGGTCAAGTTCTGTTTTTTAAATGGAAACCTATATTTTTTGTTACGTTTCCTTAATCTACAAAAAAAACTGAACAACTTTCATTAGAACTATTTTTTTATACTACATGAAATAAACAAAAATATTAAAACAATTATATCTCAAAAAAAAATCGTAATAATTATGTTTAACAATTATTCAACTTAATTATCAAACAATAATGATTAAATATTTAATTATTAAATAAATAATTTAATAATTTTTCGACACTGTTCTGAGACATTCCAGAGTGTATGAGTGTATCTCAAGTCTTCTGGATGAATTCCAGTTCCAATTTCGTTATTTTGGCCTGTTCCAGTTCCAAGCCTTTTTACATTTACTTTTTTGTTTTTTTGTTTTTTAAACAGTTTACAACACGATAAAATGAAGCTTGGGGGGAAGGGGGGGGAGGTGTATTCCTATCAGGAAAACGCTCGGCAACCATTTCAATGGCAGCCATATAACACTTCTTCCACATTCACCATAAATTAAGACCATTTCAATTCTGTCTTCAACAAAAAATGCTCCATTTAAACTCAAGAATTTTAAATACTAGTTCTATTAAGTAGAAAATAATCTCTTAAATCAGTGTAGCTACGTATATTGAAGTTTTATTATCATTATAAACACTTATTTTCATTGTTGTGACTTTTTGATTTAATAAATATTTATTTAATAATTAATTGTTTAATCATTATTATTTGATAATTAAGTTGAATAATTGTTAAAAATAATTATTAAGATTTTTTGAGATCTAATTGATTTAATATTTTTGTTTATTTCATGTAGTATAAAAAAATAGTTCTAATGAAAGTTGTTCAGTTTTTTTTGTAGATTAAGGAAACGTAACAAAAAATATAGGTTTCCATTTAAAAAACAGAAGTTGACCTCTAAATATCCTTGAAGGCTTGTTCTAGGTCACCAAACTATAGCGTTAGTAAATAAACTTTTATTTGAAACTTTTTTTTTTTTTTTTTTTTTTTAATGCAATCGAATGCAAGAAGGGGTGCACCAGTAAAGGTGTAGCCCCTATGGATCTCGAAAGACCCTTGCATTACCGAAGAGAAGGGAAAGTTGATTAAGTGAGAGGGTGTAGACGTAGGTGTCTATGCACATATAATGTACTGTTTTTGAGTTATAAGTCTGTCTCAAGATAAAAAACTCACCCGATATATAGAGCAAGGCTTCTTAAACTTTGTTCATTCGCGACCCCAATTTTATAATACATTTTTAATAGTAAATCATAAATAAATTTATTTTAAAGCAAACCTTTGTTAAACGTAGCTATTATAATAATTGTATAGTTATTTTTTTAACTACATATTAAATTTAAATAGTAATGAATTATATGTGTATGTTTCTTATAACAAAAAAATCAAATCTTGGATAAAAATTTGATTTTAAACATTTTCCAAATTTGGTTGGTATTTTGATTTTATAATTGTTAATGATGAGGACGTTACTTTTTTTATAATGATATTGATACAGGAAGTTGCACCAAAAAGGTACAACCTCTGTTGAAGCAGTGATATATAGAGTAAACAAGTTATAAATGAGGCATTCAAAAAGCAGAGTGGACCAACCCACAAATCTCATTTTAGCTGATAAACCTCTATAATCAAGTAGATTTTTGATAAAACTAAATAGACAGAGTGGCCCAAACTTAGTTTCAAAACGTGCTGTAGATTATAGCAGAGGTACCACTTTTGCCTTGAACCTTTATCTCTATTTTACTGGATTTCTCATAAAAAAAACCCCAAAGTGGGATGGTCCACTCTGCTTTTGAACACCTCAAATATTCTAATAAGTTTATAAAAAAAAAATGTGTGAGCCTCATCCATATAAGCTCACAGGGAAATTGGAACTTTAATTTTAAAACCCACAAATAGTTCATGATAAATAAAATTTTTTAAAATTAGGAAATTTAAATTATTATTTTAAAATTCACTAATTGTTCATGACAAATAAAATTAGGAAATTTAAATTATCAATTTAAAATCAAGGCTTGTCTCTTATTTCCCCTCTATTAAGTAATTTCCCCTTTATTGTAACTAAAAAATTCAAACAGATAGGTCGCTAAAGAATTTCACTTCAAAAAAAAAAAAGGGGGGGGGGGGGGGAATACTAAAAAAGTTGCTGTGAAATAAGTTTTTGAGGATTAAAAAAATATTTGTTAATTAAAAAAGTTATAAGAGAAAATAAAATTTGTTGTTTTTTACTTTTTTGAACTTTTCTTTGAAAAACGTCCAATTTAAATCAAATTTTTTTTTTCATATTATTGAACAGAGAAGAAAATAGAAACTTTGCCGAATTTGAGCCTATGCTCTATTTATACTAGAGTGGCCCTTATTTTGGGTATTTTCGAATTTTTACACTTGCAGAAGCTCATATGGTTCAAAATAAATAAAAAAATATCTCTCCAAGTTTCAACCCCATATCTCAATTTTAACCTGTGCCTCAGAGCGATGCAAGTTTCCCATCTAAATAACATGGGGTTTTTGGCATTGAATGATCAATTTTTTATTCCGACCAAAGCAATGGTTTAAAAAATTTAAAACTCTGTAGACTTTACCCTTATAATAGTAGCTATCCTTCAGAGATTTTTTCAGATTTTTAGTTATTATAATTTTGAAGTTACAGCTAGATAAAGTACTGCCATATCTTAGTGTTAGTAAGTTATAGACTCCAAAATTATAATAGCTACAAATCTGTAAAAATTCTAAGGGTAGCTACTATTATAAGGATAAAATCTTCAGAACGTTTCAAATTTTTAAACTATTCCTTTGGCCCGAATAAAAAATTGATCGTTCAATGCCAAAAAACCCATGTTATTTAGATGAGAATCTTACATCGCTCTGAGGCATAGGTTAAAATTGAAGATAGGGGCTTGAAACTTGGGGGATATTTTTTTATTTATTTCGAATCATATGAGCCTCTGCCAGCGTAAAAATTCGAAAATACTCAAAATAAGGACCACCCTAATCTATACCCCTAATGGAACTAATTTCTGAATCAGTCTGTAAATGGTAGACTAGATATACACCCAAACAAAATCCTTCATAGTATTCTCTAGTCCAGTGTTTCTCAAACTTTTTCGAATGTGGTACCCTTTTCTGTTTGGAAGATAAAGTGGAACCCGATAATATTATGATTAAAGCGTGGTTATGGGAACATTTTTTTTTTTACTTTGAAATAGCAGTAAATTAATTAAGAAACACTACTTTTATTGTCTTATATTTGTATTTTTTATTTATACAATCACCCACTATATCTATATTAAACAGTAACTAAATCAAAACTTCCGTAAGTAAAAGAAAAACAAACATTTTCGAACACATCAACTTTTCATAGATATTGCCATCAATGGGACGAATGATACTGTTTTTTGGTGTTTACACAAATACTTTATATCAGGTCTTATTGATGAAAGTTGTAATCTCATATGACTCTGCATCCAGCTTATTATTGCGGTACTTATTTTTTGTTAATAAGTAAGTTGAGAATCCAGACTCGCACAAATAAACAAATAAGTTGTAGCAAATGGTAAAAGAGAATTAAAAGCTTTCTGGGTCAACTCTGGATATTCGCCTTTTAAACTACACCAAAATTTTGATAAAGGCTGTCTGCAATGAAGAATTTGAAGATATTTCGATAAAATTTTCATAATCTTGGTGTGAAAAGGAGGATGGCTTTTCACTAACAACAAAAGGATTTTTCATCCAGGAATTATTTTCCAGTTTTTTGAAATTATCATCAGTGAAATATTGTTCGATTGATTTATTCAGACATTCCAAGTGATGAACGATTTTGGTATATTGGCTGGTATTTAGATCTTCTTCAAAATGTCCTTCATAGCTGGAAAACACTTGAGATCTCAACTAATCCAAAACTTCACCTTCCTTTTGAACGCTAACGCAATTTTTTTGCGGAACCCTTGGCGTGTTTCCATGGAACCCTAGGGTTCCGCAGAACACACTTTGAGAAACACTCCTCTAGTCTGTTTGGTGAGAGTTGCTCAGTGGACAAAATATCAACTAATATATTTAATGAAAAGAAGAAGAATATTAACCTGTTCCTTGGAAATGTTTATCCAGGGAGAGAACAAAAAGCCTCGGGTAGAGCTTGACGGCGGCTGCCAGGCACCCTAAAGCCAGGGCTTGAACGCTCACGCGGACGGTGGGCAAGGAATGGGACGGAATCAGAAACGTCCCTACAAGATGCCGGGCACAAAATTCCAACGGGACATTCGGATCTGTGAACGAGCCTAAATCACAAGTGTGCTAAAAAAAAAAATCAAAAAAATAAAATTCTTTTCAAATTGTCTCCATTTAAATTAATTTAAAATTAACCTGCAAACAAGCTGGTGGAATATGATCGGTGGATGATAGCGAGGGCTCAGGCGGGGAGATGGCGCCCTCCCTTGAATGCGTCGGAGACACCTGTTGACTCTCAGGCATATCTGAAATAAAAAAAAATAACAAATAATAAGTCATTTTATCTATAATTTCTAGATTGTTTTATTAAGGTAGTTGTTTCACCAAATGGGTTTTCTTAGGATTTTTTTGAAATTTAGACAGATTATTATTTAAATACTTGTGCATCGATTGGTGGCAAAACGAAATTTATGAACAATATAGTTCCGGAGATATTAAATTTCAAAAATAGTTTTTCAGACTCTTAGCATATACCAGAGGTAGCCCCACAAGGTGGCTCGCGAGCCGCATGCGGCTCTTCAGTCAATATCGTGCGGCTCTTGAACCCTCTTGAATAATACTGATTTTAAAAAGTACATGGTGGGGCATAAAGATCTACCACATTTTGAAGAGGTATAAAAAAATGAAAAAATTAACTAAAAAGAAATTGAATATATTTTTGAAAACAACACAAAATAAATTTTTTTAAAATGTATTTTAAACATTATCAGACAAAAAGGGGGGGGGGGGTCAAAAATGAAAATTCTAGTCCTTTCGACCAAACTCAACCAAATTTTGTATATGGTACATATTCTGTGGACCCCAAAAAGGCTAGAAATGCAAAAACTAATCACCCAAAATGGAGGGAGGGTCAAAAATGAAAATTCTAGCCCTTTCGACCAAACTATGTATACAAAATTTGGTTAGTTTTTGCATTTCTAGCCTTCTGGGGATCCACAGAATATGTATACAAAATTTGGTTGAGTTTGGTCAAAAGGGCTAGAATTTTTTTTGACCCCCCCCCCTCCCTTTTGTCTGATAATGTTTAAAATACATTTAAAAAAAATCATTTATTTTATTTTCAAAAATATATTTAGTTTTTTTCTAGTTAAATTTTTTCATTTTTTTATATCTCTTCAAAATGTGGTAGATCTTTATGCCCAACCCTGTATAATAATTAAATTAAAAAAATAATAATACAAAAATTAAATTAATTTGTAATTTGTAATATTATAAGTAGAGCAAAAAATATATGTTACTTCATTTATATTTTATAAAATAAAAAAAAGGTGTCTTGTTTTTAATAAACCATTAATTAATCTCCAAACAATGTGGCTCGCTTTGATACAGTTTTATAAATTTGCGGCTCCCAAAGTTAAGGTTAGTGGCCACCCCTGGCATATACATTGCACTATACGGAATACCGGAAAGTTTACATACATATTTAATTATAATTAAGAAACTCTTCTTACGAGATTGTTATAAAAAACTAAACCAACATTAAACAATAACTAATACATTTTTTAAGAAAATTTTAATTGATAATTACAACACAGTTTCTGAGATAGTAATGAAAAATTTACACAAAAAACAAGCTGGCAACAACGCATGTATTTAACCTAAAAATGGATTAACTTTAGTAATTTTTTTGACGTTTTTCGGTTTCAGTCATTGTCATCAACAGCTGTCAATCGCTTATTAGGAACTTTTTGTTTTATAGATCTCCCTTTATAATGTACTTTATCTGACATTTCTATGATAAAATATATAATTATTTGTCACCTTGGCCAATTTTAAGATGTCGAAAAACGTCATCGTCAAGCGTGGATCCTTGACTCCTCGAGTCTTCTTCAAGAAACTCTGCTTCATGTACACTAGGCGGAAGAGAAGCTGCCCAACGTTCCACTGGCTCCAATTCTAATAAGGCATTCTCGTCGCCATGGGAGAGCGAAGTAGCTACCGACATTTGACCTTAACAATCGAAAAAAATCATTATATTTATATTATATATGTATATTTGGAGGGGTCAGATAGGCTAGGCGGTAGCGTGACAGCGAGCTAACCAGGGGACCCGGGTTCGAATTCGACTCGAGGCATCCAGCTAAAATCTGACCCCGGGGGGTAGAGACAAATTTAAAAAAAATATAACTAGTATCGTAATTAGGCTTATGGCTAGAAAGGCCGAAAAGTCAAAAAAAAAAAAAATATGTATATTTGCATCAAACAGAGGACAACCTAATTGATCATCTTATTAACATTTTTATAAATAAACAAATTAAAAAAAATGTGAACGGTAATTGTTAGTATCCATAATTATTTGAAATATTAATATTATTAAATATTCCAGCGCCTCCCAATCGATCGCAGACCCCAAAGATCGAAAATAATTTTCTCTTCACCCGTGGCGCGACCACAACGAGGCCGTGTAAAGACAATTAATAACAAATTTAAATTTAGGGAACGAAGAAAAGATTATTTTTATTACAGACAAAAGGATCAGCCGGGGCTCGAACCCGGGATCTTTGCATGTGTACTGCAATGCTTTGTCATAAGAGCTTTAACTCCTATATCCACTAAGCTACTGATCCCTGAACCCAAACTAATACCTATTGTCTATATGAATTATGGAATTTCTTTTTTTAAACCTCTCCTCGTTCATTTTTCGCAGCGTAGGCCTTGATTCATTAATTAAAAACCCCGGCTGATCCTTTAGTCTGTAATAAAAATAATCTTTTCTTCGTTCCCTAAATTTAAATTTGTTATTAATATTATTATTAAAGTTGTAAGTAATCGCAAAAAAACCACGAACAAACAATTTTGAAACTGCTCTAAAAGCTGTCTTAATTGAGTTAGAGAGGTGGGACAGGTGTCATTTTGCAGCTTTTTTAATGCTCTTTTTCACAGACATAGGTTGTAATGTAAAAATACCTTTGTGTATATTAAACTATGTTTATTAAATAAACACTCTGTGCTAGTTAAATAAGTGTTTAATAGTAGAGATTAATAATAGTCCTATAAATGCTTTCATGAAAAATATGAATGGATTGTACTTTAAATTAGTCTTATAAAAGTATTAGTAAAAACTAAGACAAATAAAATACCAACATTTTAAATAAAATTAAATCAATTTATGCTATGTCATGAAAAGTTAGTTAATTTACAATAAATATTGTTGTAGGCTAAATAGTTTGATAAGCACAGGTTATCTGAAATAGAAATTTCCCTTGCATTCATTCACTTGATCCAGTCCCTGCAGGTCTAGCAAGTTGGAACCTGTTTGTGGTTGTGAGCAAGTTAAAACAAATACCAGTCTGCCAAAAGCCAGGCTGTCTCCACAAGCATTCATTCAGTGACTAGAGTCCTTGCTGACAAGTAGTGTTTTAAATGTTAGTAATGTCTTAAGTCATCAATTCCATAATGTAAAATAGTTGTTATACCTTACATAAAACAATTGATACTTTAAACTTCTGTGTTTTTATGTGTGTTTTAATAGCTAATTTATTTCTTATTGGTTTACAATTAATATTTTTAGTTCTGTGTAAATTTTTAATGAAGTTAAAATAAATCTCACCCTTCAATATCACTCATAAATAAGTATATAGTCTTGTTATAAAATCTGCTAACTATTGTAAAGCTGACCTAATAAAATAATTATTCATGTATTCACCAAACAACAAAATAATATGTTCAATTTGAATTGTAGATTTTTATAATGTCATTTTGTTATACAGCCCTAGCAATTTTGCCCTAAGAAATATATGTTTCATGAATTTAATATTAAACACTTATTTAACTAGCACAGAGTGTTTATTTCATAACCATAGTTTAATATACACAAAGTGATTTTTCATAAAATGTCGTTTCACTACATTAAAATCATTATTATTTGGTCAAAACTGGGTATTTATGAAAAACAAGAGTCAGTAATAATTTTTTTAAACATAGACCCCATTACCATCCCATCATTATACTTTGCATAGTAGTTTATGAAAGTACTATCTATTTACAGAATTTTTTTGAAAATTTTAAAAGTGGTACTTTTTAGAAAAAATCAAAATCAAAAATTTGATTTACATTTTGAAAAAAAAATTTTATTACAACCTATGTCATGTTGTATGTCTCTGAAAAGAGCATTAAAAAAGCTGCAAAATGACACCTGTCCCACCTCTCTAACTCAATTAAGACAGCTTTTAGAGCAGTTTCAAAATTGTTTGTTCGTGGTTTTTTGCGATTTTTTGAAAATTTCACAAGGCCGTATAAAAAAAACTATTCAAGATAAAAATTTGAAATTTTATATTTTCATTCATATTAGCACAATATATCAGTGTACCAAATTTCAAGAAAATCTAAAGTGGTGAGGTAAAATTTTTATTTAAAGTGTGTTGATTTGGCACGGAATGACTCAAGCATGCCAAATACAAGTCCAGGACTAGTAAAGATTAATTTGTTAATTTCTATTATTCTAGGAACGGCCTTATGACTCTAGGTCTAGAAAATATTAAATTGAAATAAATGTCAAATTTAGATATTTTAAATTGTTAATTCACCGAAATTGCAAACAGTGGACCGAGTCTTGAAAAGATTTCACTTTTTCCATCAATTTTATGTTAATTCCTCCAAATCGATGACTATTTCTTATTTTAAGAGGGTTTCTTTAGCTATGGTTACTGATATATTATTGCGATTAAAATAAAATACAAATGAAAATACACCTGCTATGACTACTTATAAAATTTTATATTTTACAAAAATTTTATTTATTCTTCCTTAAATTTTTTTCGGAAGAGGGGAGGGCAATTCAGAAGGATCAGTTTTGCATATTAATATATACATATATATATATACTAGCTGCAATGCCCGCCTTTGGCGGCCCTCTTGCTAGCCAGGTGGCACGCCCCTGGACCCCCAACCCACACCCCACCCCACTACGCCTCTGGACCCTCACCTGAACCCCCACTCCACCCTGCACCCCCATCCCCGGAGCCCACCCCGCACTTTCCGCCCCCGCACCACCACCCCGCGCCCCACCCCACTAAGCCCCTGGATCCTCACCTGAACCCTCACTCCTCACTGCACCCCCAGTGGGTCCACCCCGCCCCACACCACCACCCCACCAAGTCTCTGGATCCTCACCTGAACCCCCCACTCCACCATACACCACCCCACCCCCACCACCGCACCACCCCACTAAGCCTCTGGATCCTCACCTGAACCCTAACTCCTCACTGCACCACCCCACCCCCATTGCCTTCACCTCCGCCCCAGACCACCACCCCACCACGCCTCTGGACCCTCACCTAAACCCTCCACTCCACCCTGCACCCTCCGGACCCCACCCCCACACCACTCCCGCACCATCACTCACCCCGCACCCAGTTTTTTCATTTCTAACCTTCTAGTGACCCACAGATTATGTATACAAAATTTGGTTAAGTTTGCTCTAAAGGTAAGAATTTTCTTTTTTCGATCTCCCCTCCCATTTTGGGTGGTTAGTTTTTGCATTACGGCGCAAATTGAATGCGCGATGTGGAATTTAAGCTGCCCGCTGTATGTACGCGGAGCCCAAATGCCTGGATTTGCTTTCTCTGAATTTAGCTATTCAGAAAAGAAAGAGTGTGTTTCTGGCCGCTGATTAGGGCAAAAAAAATTGATTGTTGGTGAAAATACCTTCAGGTTATTGCCGCATGGGGATTAGGGCAAGGGAGCGTATATGTTTTGTGTTTCGCCAAATCGATCGGGCGATTTAAAACATATATTTTGCTAAGCGTGGCTTAGCGCGTGGTATTGAAGACACCTTCAGTGATCTCTGGACTTAGTTGCCCATAAGAGAAGCGATGCCGTTGATTAGGGCAAAGGAAATTGTTTGATCGTGGAAAGACCTTCAGGCCCACACAAAATATAGCGAATAACACACACCTACAGAGAACAATTCTATTACATGTGTTTACTCTGTGGAGGCTGTTCGAATAAGAAATAGCTTGGAGTGTTGGCTAGCAAGGCCCAGGGCGAAAGAGTGGTGGTGGGAGAGTGAAGTTGTAATACGGCCCATAGGTGCCGAGTGCCAAGAGTGGGGGTAGTCATGTGACTAGTGAAAAATGTGTGCCAATCTTGAACAATAGGTATTAATTAAATATGAATTATGGACAGAAATTCTATCATAAGCTTTTTTTTAATGAATGAATAAACGTGATTTGAATCTTACTAAGCGATCGATGTGTAAGCTTTTCCGGTTGATCAGGTGCGTGAATCCTTGATCGTAAGATGCCTCGTTCGTTGAGTAAAACTTGTAATAATCCAGGTGGAGGTGATTGTAGCAATTGCTGTAGCGTTTCTAATGAGGCGTTCACTACATTGTGATCGGTATGATTTGTAAAATGGAAACATACTTCATATACCTAAAATCAAAAAAATCAAAAATAAACATAATCGAAAAGGTTTTAATATATATAATAAATAAATCTAAACCAGAGTGGTTTGTTTGTTTGTTCGTTTGTCTTTTATACAAATCTCCAATCGTGATGAAATTTTGCTACAGTAACAATTTAAATCAAAAGGAAAATTGTATTTTATTTGAAAAAACTACATCAAACCACCTTTATGAGATTTAGTGTTTTTAAAATTTTTTTTGTTAATTGAAATAATTATTCACAGGTGGGGGTTGTCTCGATAAAAATGTATATTTAGATTTTTATTTAATTTCCTTTTAATTATTAATTGGTTTTTTAATTTTAAATTCCACTAATAGATCATTACAAATATTATTATATATATTAAAAGTTAGCCAATTATATTGATTGAGAAGTGGAGGAGGAAGGGATGGAGAAACCAATCGACTTGATTGGGGAATAATGGAATTAAAATAATTATCGGAAAAGAGGTTTTTTATCTAATTAGATTTTTCCTCTGATTAAAAATAAGGACTAAAGATGAATAAGGACACTCGATGGTGGAGAAGCAATCTCGGAATCGAAGCAAAAATACAAGGTATACATTAATTAATGTAAAATAATTGGTTTAATAAAATTTATAAAAAAAAAATTGTATTGATTAAAAATCGAGTTTTAAATCCCACAAACGTATTTTTTCTAAATTATAATTTAGCAATTTAATTGATGAACTCAAAAATTGTTATTTAATTAAAAAAAATTATTATACGGTATTTATTTATATACCTATACATATATACACATAATCTGTGGGCCACTACAAGGCTTGAAATGCAAAAACTGGTTGAGGGGGCGGGGGCTAGGGTGGAGATGGGGGGGTCAAGTGGTGGAGGGGTACGGGGGCGAGTGGGAGTTTGGGATTAATATATAGCTTTTAATTGAAACAAAAATTTACCTTCCATCGCACGGTGGCCAGGTGCTGGTATATGTGCCCATAATTATGAAAGTCATTGATTGTTAGTTTCGAGATATTTAAAGTTTTATAAAATAAACAAGATTCGAGTTCTGTATAATGAGATAACTATAGAAATCCATTTAACGGTTCAATTTAATGCGATTTTTCAAAACAGACATCTTTTATTGTACTTTTTAAATGGATGGAACATAAAATATGAAAAAAATAATTTTTTGTCTTTGTTCACTTTCATAATTCTGGGCACATATAATGAGTAGAATATATAATTCGTACCTGAATCATTCGATCAACCACAAGCGGTTCGGTGGTTGGTTGTCGACTTTTCACCCCAAAGCTACCTCGGATCTCATCAATGGAATCATGTTCACTGTCCACTAGGTGTGGCAGGAGCAACCGAAGACATCCCAACACGCCTAATACTGTTGCCGTTGAAGTGGACTCACGAATCGGAACAACGCAATCTGTAAAAAATCAATCCCAGTCACGAGAATATCAAATTCGTTCTTATTTATAAAAAACTTAGGGAACGCGGTGTGGCGTGGCGTGGCTTTTTAAATTATAATAGATTGGAGTTGGTGATGTTTCACAGTGAGGAAACATAAAATAATTTGAGTTAAACCATTTGATTTTTAAATTTCGGGTGAGTTTTTTTTATCTTGAGACATTCTTATAACTCAAAAACAGTGCATTATATGAAAAAAAGTTTCAAATAAAAGTTTATTTATATCGAGGGGAAACTATACTACGTTATTGTTGTTCGACGTAGAACAGGATTTCAAGGGTATTTCAAAGTCAAGTTCTGTTTTTTAAATGGAACCCTATATGTTTTGTTACGTCTACTTAATCTACAAAAAAAACTGAACAACTTTCATAAGAACTATTTTTTTATACCCCATCAAATAAATAAAATACATGAATCAATTAGAACTCTAAAAAATCTTAATAAGTATTTTTAACAATTAATTAACTTAATTATCAAATAATAATTATTAAATAATTAATTATTAAATAAATAATTTAATAATAATTAATAATTTAAATTGAAAGTTTTTGTGCCGAGAGTAGCAGAATTTATATATATTGAAGGAGACAATAAAAGAGTGTGTCTTCTGCTGGAATTTTAAATTTTATTTATTTATAAAGAGACTATAGTTTCGTTATAAATAAATAAAATTTATAATTCAGCAGAGACACACTCTTTATTCATAATAATTCAATTAATAATTTAATAATTTTTCGACACAGTTCTGTGAGTGTATCGCAAGTCTTCTGGATGAATTCCAGTTTCAATTTCGTTATCTTGACCTGTTTCTACCTGGTAGCCTTTACATTTCCTGTTTTTTACAACACAATAAAATGAAGCTCCTGAGGGTGTATCTAGTAATAAATAAAAATTATCACTTTCAAAATGGAAAACAAATAAGTGTTTTATATATGCGAACACAAGGAAAATTTTCAATCTTTTAGGCATCCAAATGGGCAGACATCACCTTATCACTTATCTCTAGGAAGCTTAAAAATAGGAATATTCTCGTTCTGCCATCGAACAATTAAAGAACGAACTTGATAGAAGAGGGCTCACAAGACCCAATGAGTCTCTAAGCGTTCAAATTATTAGAACGCCATGGGAAAAATAGCTGGACTTAGAAGTCCCGTCAGTAAATAAAGGGTTAAAGCAACTATTTTTCAAAATTCTATTGATAAAGGGAGAATTTCTTCCGAAAAGTTTGTATTTTAAATAAACATTTTGAGATTATTTTTATAAAAAAATCAAACAATCAATAATTGAAATATAATAAAATAACTAGAGCTATATTATAAATCTGGAAGCAACCTTATTTTGCTTCGTTTTCATTTAAAAAAAAAATAATAAAAAATAGAAAAATATAAATTAATAAATATATAAGGAATAATAATAGTAATAATAATATATTCTTTAAACGTACCCATCAATGTATTGAGAATATATGAGAAGAATACTGATGGTTTACGACAATATGTACAAATGGTGACAATACTACTTGCTGCTGTCCTCCTGATTACCGGCGATGCCGACGATAAATTTTGAAGAAATGCTTTAAGTAAACTCTAAAATAAATAAAAACAGAGAGAAAAAAAATTCAAAAAATAAATTATTTACATGTGATTTATTTGAGTAATAATTTTTCCCTCACTAGCCAAAATTAGTAAAATTAATTGGAAAGATTTTGTTTCTCCGAGAGTAGAAGAGTTGATGATTCATAAAGAGAAATCAATGAGGTTGTCCTCTGGTTGATGTAAATAAACATATGCCTATATATATTGAATATACCGGGTGAGTTTTTATCTTGAGACAGTCTTACAAGTCAAAAACAGTGCAGTATATGAAAAAAAGTTTATTTATATCATGGGGAAAACTTAAACTACGCTTTTGTTTGTCGACTTAGAACAAGCTTTCAAAGGTATTTCGAGGTCAAATTCTGTTTTTAAATGGAAACATATATGTTTCTTTACATTGCCTAAATCTACAAAAAAAACTAAACAATTATTTTTTTATAAGACATCAAATAATAAAACAATTAGATCTCAAAAAAATTCTAATAATTATTTTAAACAATCATTCAACTTAATTATCAAATAATAATGATCAAATCATTTAATTATTAAATAAATAATTTAATAATTTTGCGACACTGTTCTGAGACATTCCAAAGTGTATTGCAATTCTTCTGGATGAATTCCAGTTCCAATTTCGTTATTTTGGTCTGTTTCAGTTTCTTCGTAGCCTTTATATTTCTTGTTCTTTTTTAACAGATTTACAACACGATAAAATGAAGCTTTTGAGGGTGTATTCCTATCAGGAAATCGCTCAGCATCCATTTCAATGGCAGCCCCATAACACTTATTCTTCCAAATTCACCGCATAAATTAAGACTTTTCAAGACTTTCAATTCTGTCTTCAACAAAAAAATGCTCCATTTTTATTATGGTAATACAATATAACTATCTAATGGATTGACACGAGAAATAAACTTTTTTAATTTTACTTAGAGAAAGTGGTGTAGGTTTTAGGTGAAACATGATTTTAATTAATAAAATAAAAGGTGTGTAGTTTCACTGTGAAACTACACACCCTTTACTTTATTAATTAAACTTTTTTTTTTAAACTAAGAATTTTAAATAGATTGCTATTAAGTAGAAAATAATCTCTTAAATCTGTGTATAACGAAGTTTTAATATCATTATAAACACTTATTTTCATTGTTGTGACTCTTCAATTTAATAATTAATAATTTATTCATTATTATTTGATAATTAAGTTGAATGATTGTTAAAAATAATTATTAGAATTATTTTTTGAGATCTAATTGATTTAATATTTTTTATTATTTGATGTCGTATAAAAAAATAGTTCTTATAAAGGTTGTTCAGTTTTTTTTTGTAGATTCAGAATATGTACAGATACATATAGGTTCCCATTTAAAAAAACAGAACTTGACCTCGAAATACCCTTGAAAGCTTGTTCTAGGTCGACAAACAATAGCGTAGTTTAGTTTCCCCCTGATATAAATAAACTTTTATTTGAAACTTTTTCTCATATAATGCACTGTTTTTGAGTTATAAGACTGTCTCAAGATAAAAAAAAACTCACCCGGTATATAATTTATTTAATTAATAAGAAAAAATTATTTATCGATTGTTTTATAATTAAAAAAATACAAATCTTTTAGAAAACAATCTTCAAAACGTTTTTGAATCCAAAGATTTCGCGAGAATTTCTTACTTTATCAATGGAATTTTTTTTAAAAAAAGAAAAAAGTTATTATTTCTATGAT
The DNA here is from genome assembly GCA_024734495.1 of Forficula auricularia. Classification (NCBI taxonomy): domain Eukaryota; kingdom Metazoa; phylum Arthropoda; class Insecta; order Dermaptera; family Forficulidae; genus Forficula; species Forficula auricularia. The sequence goes on from JALMQS010000085.1 coordinate 12,903,762, forward strand.
TTAAAAACCAATTTAAAAATAAAAAATAAATAAATAAATTTACACTTTTTAAATCATAGAAAAAGTAATATTTTTTTCTTTTTTTTTCAATTTAAAAAAAAAATTTCCTTAATAAAGGGAGATATTCTCCGAAACGTTTGGATTTAAAATAAATGTTTTGAAGATTGTTTTCTAAAAGATAGTATTTATTTTTTTATTTAATACTACAGTTTCGAAGTTATGACCATCAGCAACTGGGTTTTTAATTAGAAATCTGTTATTTCTCATGGGTTCAAATATCCGATTGGATATAGATAAAAAATTTGTTTCGGGTATTTAAACCCATGAAAAATAACAAATAGAATATTTCTAATTAAAATGACTGAAAGTGAAGGTCAAACATTCGAAACAATAGTCTCTAACAAAGAAATTATCTATAAACTTTTTTTCAAATTCCATTGATAAAGGGAGATTTTCTCCTGGAACGTCTGGATTTTTAATAAACGTTTCTAGATTGTTTTATAAAACAATTTGTATTTTTTTTATCTATATAAATAAAAATATACTGTTACGCTTAAGTGATAAGTTGAAGGATCTCCGAAAGTTCTTCACCGATTTCTTTGAAATTTTCACACTACATTCCATTCAAATACACGAGTGTTTATATATATGTACCACACCTGTGGCATGTAAAAATATATTTTTTTGGAGGAAATAACGCCAGCACCTCTCTGGGGGGGGGGGGGAAAGCAAACAAACAAGATAGCCGATAATAGCTTTTTGGAAATCTTTCAACTGTCAATATTATTTTTGGTTAAGGGAACAATTTTGACAAGTAATATATAATTCATTTACTGTTTTAATACCTATTCTATAATTATTTGCATTTTCAATTTATTTTCAAAACTATTGTAGCGGCCTGCTTTGCTTTGGCCACGAGCCTTTAGACTCTGCCGCTAGATGACACAGTCAGATCATTGCAACTAGCAATCACCGAATATGGTCTGCTCAGCACGCATTCACCCACCAACTAGGCGGGTAGCGCTCAGCGTTCACCAGCCCGGCTAACTCAGTCGGTAGAGCATTCACGCAGGGCACGAACATCGCCCTGCAAGCATTCACTGGAAGGGAGCAACCATTGTTAGGTCCCCACCAACTAGGCGGGATCAACGCGGAGAACAACGGCGCCAACCGGCACCAACAACCACCGCACAACCGACCTAACAATGGGCTCACCTCCAGCATCCACCAGGGCACGAACATCGCCCTGCGAGCATTCGCTCAGCATTCACCACACACGTGGCTTGCTCAATTCTTTTAGCTTTCCCCTTCCAACCACCTTCACTCCGTCGCGGCTATATGCTTGGACCCAGACAAAGGTTAATCCCAAGTCTGGGAACGGTATGAACCTCGCCCCTTCCGACTTCATTGTTAGGTCCCCACCAACTAGGCGGGATGCGCGGACACGCACCAGGCAACAACGCAACACCCCCTAACAACTATTATTATATTTTAAATATATTTAAATTTTTGATCAAATCAATAGTCAGTCACAGCAACGCGTGGTTGGGTCAGCTATTATTTATATAAATTTTAACCATAAAACGAGACGCTCCCCGCCAGGGGCTAAGTGATGCCAGGCGAAAGCCCAGGCGTCAGCTAATATATACATATATATATTCATTATAGGTGTATAAATAAATGTAAATTCTTTTATAAAACAATCAAGAAACATTTATTAAAAATCTTGACGTTTCAGAAGAAATTCTCCCTCTATCAATGGAATTTGAAGAAAAAAAAATAGTTGCTTTAAAAAGGAATGTAAAAGCAACAATATAGATTTCTATTTATTGTATCAAGCAGAGGGCAACCTCATTGGTTTCTCTTTATGAATCAACAACTTTTCAATTAACAATTTTATATCTATATTTTATTTTAATTTTAATCGTAAAATTAAATTACTCTAGTAAACTAATATTATTATTATTAATATTTAGGGCCGGTTGTATGTCGCAAAGTAAATGCTTTTTACCACTAACCAAGGATAGATGGTAAATGGAGGGGCACTTTCAGTGCCTGTCATCTGATTGGCCATCCCAGCCCCTCCATTTACCATCTACCCTTGGTTAGTGGTAAAAAGCATTTACTTTGCGACATACAACCGGCCCTTAGTCCGGTTATATTTACTTTAATATCATTGTCCATTGTAAAATTGCCAAGTGTTTTGAATATTTTTGGTAATGCATTGGCTAATGTTTCTAAAACGGACTCTTCTGTTCGTTTGGCAATTTGTACAATGCATGGAACCAGGGTGGAGACGTAGGGCTTGCCCTTTTGCGGTCTAATCAGATGAGAGAGTTCGGCGAATCGCCAGAGGGCAGCCCTCAAAGAACGAGCGTTCCCATTCTTTTTTATTTCTTTATGCAATTCCACTTGGATTTTCACAATATTGCTATCAGACATTGCCTGTGGACAAAAAATTTAAAATTAGAATTCAATTTTCAATAGAATTAGGATTTTTATATTCATTGAGATAGAATCGTAGGAAGTTGGACAAAATAAGCTGACGTGTTCTGATGTGGCCATCCACTTGACTTTACCATACAACCTGGACCCTCACTTATATTTAATAAAATTATTTATAATCATGTAGAGGGGGGGGGGGGTAGTTTTTGCATATTTAGACTTCTGGGGTTCCATTGATTATGTATACAAAATTTGGTTGAGTTTGCTCAAATGGCTTAGATTTTTAATTTTTAACCCCCTCCGCCTCCCTTAATTTTGGGTTGATATGCACCAAATTCCAATCAGCTCTTAATCTCAATGAACCAAAACTACGCGTGAAATTTGTTTTCGATATTCCCACTAGTTTTTGAGCTAGCTCGTCCACAAAAATTTGGTAACACACAGAATAACTAACAGACATTTTGACAAAACAATTATTATCTCGAAAAATATAATTTTTTCGATGTTCACTTATTAGGGATTTTTTGTAGACCGAAATGCCATGGTTTCGCCCAATTTTTTTAACCAAAATAGTTTCAGCCGTTTTTGAGATATTTCGAAAAAAAGAAGGAAAAAAAACGCTTTTTTCATGCACGATTACAATACTTGACCATACCCTGTATGGTAAAGTAAAAAGAAATTGCAAAAGCAACCACGAGTCGCCTACAAAAACACATATCATAAAATTATTTTTATTGTTTTGAAAAAAAGGAAGAAATGTAATTTGAGCATCCGGCAACTTCCCCATATGGTTTCAAAGGTCCCTAGTCATTCCCTCACAGATCTTAGAGCCAACTCTGGGCCATTTGATTTTGGGCCACACGGGTGAGTTGCATGTTCACATCCTGCTTAATGTAAAGATTTAAGCATCTTTTTACTTTACCATACAGGGTATGGACAAGTATTGTAATCGTGCATGAAAAAAGTGTTTTTTGTCATTCTTTTTTTCGAAATATCTCAAAAACGGCTGAAACTATTTTAATTAAAAAAATTGAGCAAAACCAGGGCATTTCACTCTACAAAAAAGCCTAATAAGTGAACATCGAAAAAATTATATTTTTCGAGATAATAATTGTTTTGTCAAAATGTCTGTTAGTTAGTCTGTGCGTTACCAAATTTTTGTGGACGAGCTAGCTCAAAAACTAGTGTGAATATCGAAACCAAATTTCACGCGTAGTTTTGGTCCATTGAGATTAAAAGCTGATTAGATTTTGGTGCATATCGACCCAAAATTAAGGGGGGTGGAGGGGGGGGGTTAAAAATTAAAAATCTAGGCTATTTGAGCAAACTCAACCAAATTTTGTATAGATAATCAGTGCGACCCCAGAAGTCTAAAAATGCAAAAACTAACCGCCCAAAATTGGTGGGGGGGGAGAGGGGTGTAGGGTCAAAAAATGAAAATATAAGCTCTTGTTCCAAACTCAACCAAATTTTGTATACATAATCAGTGGGCCCCCAGGAGTCTAAAAATGAAAAAACTAACCACCTCCCCTACATGAATATAAATAATTTTATTAAATATAAGTGAGGGGCCAGGTTGTATGGGAAAGTCAAGTGGATGGCCACATCAGAACACTCAGCTTGTATATAGATAGAATCCGTTTCTCGAAAATGGGTTTAACGATTTCGATGATACAATCAGATTAAATTTTACCGAAGATAAGACTGACAGATCGAATTGTCGACCCAAAAACCACCTAACCCGTGATTTTTGTTTCTTATTTTATTTGAACTGTCAGTTAAATGTCAAAAGAAATTGTTTAAAAAAATATATATTCATATGTAAAAGTGTTTTACCCGGATAATTCTATTAAGACTCTCGTCGGCAACCATTCGGATATCCGAATTGGTGTCATCGCATAGCTGAAGAAGCGTTTCGATAGAAATACTCAATAAATGTGACAAATTGGAGGCTTGACGTACAGTCGGATTGGACATTCCATCTGCAATGCTGATACAATGCAGCATCTTCTCTTTACGTCTGAAAAATACAATAAATTATTCAATTTAACCAACCATCTGAGTAATAAATTATTATTTATTTTAATTGATAAAAAAATAAGTAGGCAATGTTATTCAATCAAACCTGAGATTGCTGTCGTCATTAATAAGAGGAGACATTTGAAGGATTTTCAAAGCCTCAAGGGCTTTTACAAGTTTATCAGTCATTTTCGAATTATTTTTATATTCTTATTATTTCTTTTTTTTTATAAAGACATATGTTCAATAAATGGAAAGAGAAATTTTATTTACAAAATTATAATATCTTGACATGTCTGTTTAGTGGGCCGGCCATTGCCAACATTGACAAGCCAAACACCCGAGAATCCTTCAAGATGAATACATATTTCAAAAAGAAAATATAAAAAATAATTTTTATAAAAAAAAAAAATAAATAAAACCGAGTTCAAAAAAATTAAATGTAACAAATAAAATAAAAAGAGCTCAAAAATAAAATAAAATCCATTAAAAGGTATAAAATAATTATCTTATTTAGTTCCAACTAAACGACGAAATATTAACATGAAATCACTTTTTGAAGTCGGTGCCAAACATATCTACTCTTATTAAACGAGCAAAAATTGTTTATATATTTATTTGTTTGTTTGTATATCTAGAGAGCTAGAAATGCAAAAACTAACCACCTAAAATGGGGGGGGGGTCAAAAAATGAAAATTCTTACTCTTGGACTGGTCCAAACTCAACCAAATTTGTTTACATAATCTGTGGGTCACTAGAAGGCTAGAAATGCAAAAACTGGGTGCGGGGGTGGAGTGTGGGTGGGTTAGGGCATGGGATGCGTGGAGTGGAATGGCGGTGGAGTGAGGGAGTATGGCGGAGTAGGGGGGGGGGGGCGGGGGGTGGTTCAAGGTTGGTGGATGGGGGGTTCAGGTGAGGGTCCAGTGGCGTAGTGGGGTGGTACGGGGGGGGGGGGTCGGGGGGGGGTGCAGGTTAGAGTGTTGAAGTGGTGGTGTGGGGGCGGGGGTTGGGGTGCTTGGTGGGTTTCGTGGAGTGTGGTGGGTTGGAGTGGGGGGGTGAGGTTGGGGTTCGTGGGTTGGGGGCCCGAGGTGGGTGGGGTGAGGATTGGGGTGGTGGTGTGGGGGTGGGGGTTGGGGTGCTGGGTGGGTTTCGGGGAGTGTGGTGGGTTGGAGTGGGGGTGGGGGTGGGATTCGTGGGTTAGGGGTCCAGGGGGCGTCCCTCCTGGCTAGCAAGAAGGGCCGCCGAAGGCGGGCGCGCAGCTAGTAATATATATATATATATATGTTAAGTGAGGCTTCCGCGGATAGGTTCTATATGTCATTAGAGGTTTTTCGGGTTTCTCCGCGTGGGTTTGAGAGTTTTACTCGACGTTTCGGCCTCTTCTTTTGGAGCCATTTTCAAGAGAGGGGGTGGGTGGTCTACGTGGTCATAACCTTGTAGTCTAAGGTTCGTTTTGGAGGATGTCTTCCGAGTGAATTTCTTCAGTCGGAAGGTTGGAGATGTGGATATTTAGGAAGTTTTGGGTGTTTTGTGGTTGAAGGTGTATTACTTACATTACGGTGGCTGACGTCTCGGCTGTTGCTGTTTTGAGAATGTTGGGCACTATCCATACGTTCACTGTCTCTGTTTGTAGGCAAATGTGGTCTGCTTGTTTGGGTCAGGCAATATATAGGGGTCAGGTCAGGTATATTACTAATATAACTACTAAACAAGCAGACCACATTTGCCTACAAACAGTGACAGTGAACGTATGGATAGTGCCCAACATTCTCAAAACAGCAACAGCCGAGACATCAGCCACCATAATGTAAGTAATACACCTTCAACCACAAAACACCCAAAACATATCCAAATCTCCACAACCTTCCGACTGAAGAAATTGACTCGGAAGACACCCTCCAAAACGAACCTTGGACTATAAGGTTAAGACCACGTAGGTCCACACCCACCCCTCTCTTGAAAATGGCTCAAAAGAGCCGAAACGTCGAGTAAACTCTCAAACCCACGCGGAGAAACCTGAAAAACCTCTAATGACATATACTATATATATAGATATTTGCTATAAAGCCCATCTGTCTGATTCTTTGGGGAATCGAAATAGATGAATTTTGTTTAAATTTTATTTGGAATGTTTAATGTTAACGTTAGATGAACGCGAAAGTTAAAAACTTTTTATCAGGTCACTGCCCTATTTTGGTGCAATTGGGACCTGATTCGTTTCTGATACTGAACCAAGAGTTGAAAAAAGATCAGTTCAGTATCAAAACGTATCAGGTCTCAATTGCCCAAATAGGGCAGTGACTTGATAAAAGTTTTAACTTCGAGTTCATCTAACGTTAACATTAAACATTCAAATAAATTTATTATTGAATATTCGAACAAAATTCATCTGTTTCGATTCCTCAAAAAATCAGACAGATGGACTTTATAGCAAATATATATATATATATATATATATATATCATTAGAGGTTTTTCGGGTTTCTCCGCGTGGGTTTGAGAGTTTTACTCGACGTTTCGGCTCTCTTTTGGAGCCATTTTCAAGAATGTATACTAGTATATATATATATGTATCTTAGTTTTATTTTGAAAAAGGCTCTACCGATTTTGATGAAACAAATTCTATTAACAAGTTTTGAGGATGAGAAAACGATCTGGCTAGGTCTGGACCTCGACAAATTTCATCTTAATTGATTTTTTCTTAATTAAAGTAATTAGTGTTAAATGAAAATCTCAATAAAAAAGTTTGCTTACATTTTTTTCAATTATCTTTTATTTATTAATTGGTTTTTTAATTTTAAAACCCACGAATACTTTATAACAAATATTACCATATATTAAAATTAGATAATTTTAATAATTTTTTCCAGTCGATATGGGAGAATAATCTCGAAATCGAAGCCTCAAATAAAATGTATACATTATTTCATGTAAAATAATTTCTTCAATAAATATGTATTATTATTATTATTATTTAATAATTTTTTACTGAAGGAAAAGTTACCGAGCATCGCTCGGTGGCTCAAGTACTACATTTTATAAATCGAACTCGACGGAACTTACTTAGTATGTTTGGCGGGTACACTCGCTTATATAGTTTGTTTAGCACCGACTTCAAAAAGTGATGTCATGTTAATATTTCGTCGTTTAGTTGTAACTAAATTAGATAATTATTTTATACCTTTTAATGGATTTTATTTTATTTTTGAGTTCTTATTATTTAATTTCATGCATTTAATTTTTTTGAAGTCGGTTTTATTTTTATTTTTTTATAAAAATTATTTTTATTTTTCTCTTTTTGGCGATTTTATTAATAGTGACCTAATATAATACCTTGCATGCATCTCGTAAGAGAAAGCGTCGGGCGAATGAATCAGAAAATGATAATAAAATATATATAGAAATTCTTTTGAAACGTTTGCAGGTTTTAACGGAAGGCTGCTTAGTCATAACAATAACAGACATGATCGGAGTGCTTATAATAACTCGTATTGGAAATGATCCTCTGCTGATATATGTTATGGGAAAAATGGCCACTTTTTAGTAGCAGTTTCTAATGGCAAAGCTAATTTGCCTATTTAATGTTATCGTGTATCTGTACAACAAAATGATTATAAATGTCGGCTTGGCTGGCTTAGGCCTTCCCAGAGACGCCTCTACGTGCTTGGCAGGTTCATTTTCAAACTATTCAGCACATTTCACCCCAAATACATTTACAACATGTTCACTTTCAAATCATCCATCCATAATCGGGTATTAAGAGCTGACGGCAGACTAATCCAAATTCCAAATCATCGTACTGAGATCGCCACTAGATCCTTTGTCGTCAGCTCGGCTCGGTTGTGGAATACATTGCCATTAAATATCCGAACATCGCTTTCAACATCATCTTTTCATCGCTCACTCAGGGTGCATCTTCTCGGGGGGGAGGGCTGTGTTGGAGTAATGTGTCACTGGTCTATTCGCCTGCTTGTGCTGACTCTGGGCTGGGAGAGTCTTGCTCATTTAAATCTTACTATATACCTATATTCTTTCTGTTTGCTCATTTAAATGTTATATATGTTATGTTTGCTTACTTAAATGCTACTATTTGTATATATATTCTTTCTGTTTCTGCTCTACGAGGTAGCCACCTCAGAGCATTGTTTTAAATAAATAAAAATAAATGTATCAACATGTCCCAAGCACTGCCTAGTTTTTTCCCACAAGCTCTTCCAGGAACTAATAATTTTTATCGAGAAGTTGTACAACTTAATTAAGTTTGTTGTACGTGAAGATGCCGATTCCTTAGTTGTTGCTGTTAATAATAATGAATAGAATAATATATAGAAATTTATTTTGGTCATGAAATTTTTTTAAAGATTATAAAAATATTTATCTTTATATAAATTTAAAATTAATCCCCTTTTGAGCCATTTTGATCTTTGAACTTAACTTCAGATACTTACATAGTATGGGGAGGCATCGCTACAGGTAATATACTTGCTGTCCTCAATTTTAAAATCGAATTATAATACTGTGGCCGGCGGCATGTTTTGAAGAAAGCTCAAGAGATGGTGCGCACAAAACCCAAGTCAAATCGCAGAGTGAAATTGTCTAGTCAGTTGTATAAAGTTTCAGGCTAGCCATTTAGTGGACAGCGCATTGAGGGCTCGCTCACTGGGCACTCCGACGGTACCAAAAGCGTCGGCTACCACTCTCTTTAGAAAATCAACACAAAAACAAAATTATGTGTGCATCATTCCACCTCAACGTCTCGATGATAGAACAATTTCTTTTGTGTCCTCTAACAAAAGGTCAAATATTTCTCTCATCTGTGTTGCGGCAGTGGTAGTATCTTTTATCTATGGTGGTAGTTATCCCACCAGGTGCCAGCAATTAATGTTGTGCGCCAACCCTTGTTTGTAAGGTTTGGTGCGGTTTGAGCCTATCCGGAAAGGATTAGCTCGGTAACGTGTCGAAGGATGAGTTCTTCTGCCCGCAGCTCTGGTGTCGACAGTGGTTGTGTCCTACTGAAGAAGGTCTTAGGGGTAGTTTGATCAAAAGACGGTTTCGGATTTACATGGTTTATTGGAGGTTGGTTGTCGAGGCGTGATACCTCAAGTTACATGTGTGTTACGAGAGCGACTGGCCTAGAGACTGGCCTGGGGTGTTCTTTTTAATGGTTGTTCATGCAAGCTCGCATTTGCTTTCTAGGTTGTGGATAATGGTTTCTTCGGGGCCTCACACGTGCTGCAAGCTAGCATATTTCAAGTTGCGAAATATTAGGCATTTGTAGAAGGGAGACTGCTCGACCAGCGATTTATCAATAATTAAAGGAAATTAAGATTTGGAAAAGTACCGTGAGAATATTAGGGGCTGGACCACAACATCTGGAATTAAATAAAATTAAATTAGAATTAAACTAATAAAAGATACTTTTGTAAATGTGGACATGGGAAGCGAGTGTTGGTCGATACGATCGGCCTAAATTATTGTAAAAAAAAAAATGTGTAAATTTAAATTAAAAAATAAAAAAAAAATTGTTGAAATAAGCTGAAGTATTCTGATGGGGCCATCATCCACTTGACTTTACCATACAACCTGGCCCCTCACTTATATTTAATAGTACCTGGAGCCACCGAGCGATGCTCGGTAATCCCTGACCCCCGAATCCCCCTCGGCCCCACCCCGCACCCAGTTTTTGCATTTCTAGCTTTCTAGTGGTCCACATATTATGTGTAGTACCTGATCACCGAGCGATGCTCGGTAAATTTTTGCTTCAGTTAATAGCTATATATTAATCCCCGAAACCCCCTCGACCCCCGGACCCCCCCCCCCACTTCACCCCACCATCTGCACTCTCCCACCCCACACCTAGCCCCGTCCTCACCACTGCACCCCCACATCTACCTCCGCCCACGCACCCAGTTTTTGCATTTCTAATCAATAAAATTGCCCAATTTTTAATATGTAATAATAATTGTAATAATCTTATTGTGGGATATAAAATTAAAAAAACAATTATTTATTAAAAGGAAATTGAATAAAAATGTAAATAAACATTTTATCGAGACAACCACCTGTGATTAATTGTTTCAATTAACAAAAAACACATCAAAAACAACTTAGCCAAAGATGAGACCGTCACAGATCGAATGTCCAACACAAAACCCTCCTAACCTATGAATTTCATCCATCGACGGACATCCGATCTGGCATCAACGTCAAACCCTCGAGAAAGAAGTAGTTTCATATAACTCTGTAAACTCTCATTCAATTCGTAAAGTTATTTTATAAGAAGAGTTTGTCTTGGAAATAAATTCACCCCGAATATATAACCCAACCAACTCCTCTCCTTCAATATTATTAAGACTTTGCTGAAATTGAGGCTAAAAAGTAAGAAGATAAGGATTTTAAGAAAGAAGTTTATAAAAAAAAAAAAAATTGGTATAAATTTATTTCTTATAAGTAGTGTGTAATATTATAATTTACATAAATAAATTATTAAAATTATTCTTATTGGATTTAACAAAATTTAAAATATTTTACGTTTTTTTCTTTTTTAATTTGTTTAATAAAATTAAGTATATAATATATTTGGCCGGGGGAAAATTTATAAAAAAGGAACCATTTTGCTGACTAGACTGTTTAGCTTCTTTATTATTTGTCTGCAAAACCATTTGGGTTTTTCGTTTGCCAGTTCCATGTGTCGCGACCTGGAAAGAAAATTAGTTTAATAAAAATATTAAATATTTGTACATATTACTTATCATATAATAAATATACTAGCGTCGACCCGTAGGCATCACTTCCAGCCACAGTCTTCCCAGCGACTTATAACCTTCATCTGCTTAAGACCTGCATCCACAGATACCTTCGACTCCTACCCAGCCCATAAAATCCCCTCTTCTACTTTTCACGATGGAGGGGCCAACCCAGATCTTTAGGGGATGCACCTTTTATGTGTTTTTATCCTCTCACATCAATTTCATTAAAAAAAATCTTGCTAACCAAGGGGCTTCGCCCCCTCGACCCTTTTTCTACCTCCAATCACTATCTATCCTCGCTCCCTGGATTCTATCCCTGAAGAAGGACGGACGATCCTCTAAATCATTTTAAGAGGATGAAATGACATTCTTTTTATTCCTAATTAGTGGTTTTCATTATACATGGGCAGCCTTTGCATCAATTCAGCATAAAGTTCTACCACTTCATCTTCAATAGAAAATATCTCCAATTAATTAACTATCTACTTCTTATTAAACAAGCAAAAATGGTTTATATATTTATGTATATTTGTTTGTATCTTAGTTCTATTCTGAAAAGGCTCTACCGATTTTGATGAAACAAATTCTATTAACAAGTTTTGAGGATGAGAAAACGATCTGGCTAGGTCTGGACCTCGACAAATTTCTTCTTAACTGATCTTTTCTTAATTAAAGTAATTATTGATAGATGAAAATTTCAATAAAAAAGTTTTTGTTTTCAATTATCTTTAATTTATTAATTAATTTTTTAATTTTAAAACCCACGAATACTTGATACCAAATATTGTTATATATTAGAATTTGCCAATTTAATTGATTAAAATTCCTCTTATTAAAAAACACTTACTAAAAATATTATCGCAAGATAGAAGATCAAGTACAGTCGATAGTGGGGGAAGTAATCTCCGAAATCGAAGCCTCAAATACAATGTATACATTATTTCATGTAAAAATTGCTTCAATAAAATAATTATTTATTTAATTGATTAAAAACTCGATAAATTGTTTATTAAAAAAAATAATTATACGGAATTTTTTATATACCTATATACACATAATCTGTGGACCACTAGAAAGCTAGAAATGCAAAAACAGTGTGCGGGGTTGGGGATGGATGTGGGGGGTGCAATGGTGGGGGATCCCGGGGGTGGGGTGAGGTGGCTCCAGGGGGCGTTTGGTTACCGTGCATCGCTCGGTGGCTCCAGGTACTAGTTAATTAAAAACCCAAAAATTACCCAACGAAGCTCGGTCTTCCAGGTACTAAGATAGAAAGAGTTGCGCCATGGGGGATATACAAATAACACTGATCGACAAAAATTAAACAAAAATTTCTCCCCCTAAACCTAACAATGGATTCAAGTAGAGTTTTATACGCTGATTATCATGAAATTTCCCGATTTTTTACAACATATCAGAGTTTTGAGATATTATCTGTCAAAATGACGAAAAATGCCATTTTGACCTATTTTGAGTCCCATTAAATATTAAACAGCAATATTTGAAATCAAAATACATATTTTGTTGACGTAATAGAAAACAGCTTCCTCTTTGATTTTCAAATTACCACTTATTTTTAGCTCAATTTAGAACTCGAGTTATAAATAAAAGAATAAGGCCATATGATTTTATCTATGTTTTTTATCGTTTATAATCACGTAATTTTAGTTTTTTAGTTATAACTCGAGTTCTAAATGAGCTAAAAACAAGTGGTAATTTGAAAATCAAAGAGGAAGCTGTTTTGTATTAAGTCAACAAAATATTAAGTTGATGCATAATTATGGAACGTTTTTTAAAAATATTTTTATTTAGCAAAAACAATAATAAAATTTAACAAAAACATGTTTAAATGATTATTCGGGAACGTATTCACCATCTACTTCAATAACTGCTTCCTATTTGCTTGGCAGTCGGTCGATTAAACAGGCGAAGAAGTCACGATTCTTGGAGGCAATCCACGCTTTGACATCGGCCACCAAGTCATCTAAATCGTCGTAGATCTTAGTCTTTTGCCAGTTTTTCAAAGAGCGGTTGATGTGATAGTCCGTCGGTGTTTCGGTCGGTGAGTACGGCGAATGTGGGAGTAGATACCAGCCCTTATTGGCGATGAATTCGACGACCCGGCGATCAACATGTGGACGTGCGTTATCGTGATGGAACACGGAGTGGTTCTTTTTGCGCGGTCTTTTCGCCTCGATTGCACCGTGAAGACGGTCAAGCTGTGCCAGGTAGACGTCGCTGTTTATGTGGAATTGCCGCTTGCCGTTTTTGTCCAGGATTCGCCATTGTTGCTGTTCATCCGCGTCATTGAAGTCTGCAGCCAGCATTCGTGTTGTAAGGCTTTCATCCTCTTCCACGGCTGTCAGAAGTGCCTGATCATCAAAATCCGATGGCCGACCTCTTCCTTCTTTATCCTCTACCCTAACTAGTGTCACCTGATTTGAAACGGGCAAACCACTTTCGTACTGCACTATCAGTAATTGTGCCTTCGCCAAAAAGTTCGTTGAGATCGCGAAATGACTGTGCTGCCTTCCATCCTTTCTCGTAGTAGTAGAGCATAATATGACGAATATGAATATGGTTTTCGACACGAATTTTTATTAACTATAAATAGAGAAGATTGTTTTTATAAAAAAATAAACAAAACGCCATTTTTGGCTAAAGAAAAACGAGCCAATACAAACGTTCCATAATTATGCATCAACCTAATAGTTTGATTTATTTTATTATGATAAAAATTGTACTAAACTGACTATGACTCGTTTAATATTTTGATTTCAAATATTGCTGTTCAATATTTAATGGGACTCGAAAATAGGTCAAAATGGCCTTTTTCGTCATTTTGACAGATAATATCTCAAAACTCTGACGTGTTGTAAAAAATCGGGAAATTTCATGATAATCAGCGTAGAAAACTCTACTTGTATCCATTGTTAGATTTAAGGCGAAAAATTTTTGTTGATCAGTGTAATTATAGAGACAAATCAAACTTAGTTAGGCCTGTATTCTCTCTCTGTGATAATGAAATAAATAAATAAAGATAAAATCTTACACATATCTATCAAATTGCGTTTCGCTTTCCAGCCAAGCTCAGCTTCAGCTAATTGAGTGTCGGCGTAGCAGGCAGCAATATCGCCGAGCCGTCTGGCTTCAATTTTCGTCGGGATCGATGCGCCTGACGTTTCGCGAAACGCCGCTACCATCTCTAAAACACTTACACCTCGACCAGTGCCAAGGTTATAGGCACGGAATCCGGGCTTATCCTCCAGATGCTCTAACGCCGACAGATGACCTGTGGCTAAATCTTCAATATGAATATAATCACGGACACCTACAAACATTTGAAAAAATATTATAAAAATATAGGAGATTTCTAAATGAACTCTAAATAATAAATTACAAAGAATATGTAGTTTGTTTTTTAAAGCATTGTAAATGAACATTTTAATATTGTTGGGAATATTGATTGTTAAATGATAATACTAAAATTATAAATCCATTTAATAATTTATTGTTTTTTGTATTAAATAAATAGAATTCTTAATTAATAGAGATTGTGGTGTTGGTGCAAAGTGAAACATCTTTAATAGAGATATATTGAAAGAGAATAGTTGATTTATATTTTTCATTTTAAAGGGATTATTTCAGAAATTTCCATTGTTAAAGGGAGGATTTCTTCCGAAACGTTTTGAGATTGTTTTTAATAAAATAATTGTGTATCTATATATATAAAATTAAGGTTTTGTCTGTACATTGGTCCAAATCACGCCAAATTTTGGTTGAACACGTTTCAAGCAAAGTTATGAACGAAAACACCTCAACAAAATTCCTGTCTCTGTCTTGTTTAAGTGGTTTCCGCGAAAAGTTGCTCACGATTCACGTCAAAACTGCTGAAGGGATTATTATGGAAATTTCATATTTACATCAGATGTCTTCTAACTTACGTTTTTAGCTATATAACGTTTTGATATTTTGACCCCAAAAGGGGTTTGGAGGGGGGCGCATGAATGAAAATTATCAAATAACTCTAAACTATTAACTCTATGGCAAATTTTATTATGAGCAAAGTTGTAGGGGATGTAATTTCTGACAACTTTTGTTTAAAAAAATTCCCTCAAAAACCACCCCAAAAAGGGGGGTGAAAAAATGTAAATTCTTGCTCTTGGACCAAACTCAATCAAATTTTGTATACATAATCTGTGGGTCACTAGAAGGCTAGAAATGCAACAACTAAAAATAGGGGGGTCAAAAAATGAATTCTGTCAGAGTGCTAAACTAGAGAGTGAACGCCCCCTGGATAGCCTAGTGAGAGGCTTCGACAGTAGCGCAGAGCGCATGGGTTACCAGAGTTGTAAACTGAGGAGTGAACACCCCCCTGTGCGACCCTATTTCGCCAATAATTCGCCGAATGTTGTGTTTAATTGTCTCTGGTTTATCGGCGTAGACAAGTGACTTGACATATCCCCAAAGCAGATAAGCCAGAGACGATTGAACACTTGGAACACAACATTCGGCAAATTATTGGAGAAATAGGGCCGCAATTGCTCCAAAAAGTGGGTGAAAATTGAAATCCAGATTGCGCCATCCACGCGCCGGCCGAAATCATATTCAAACATTAATGGCATAAAATTATCTTTCCAATAAAGCCAGTTTCATTGATATTAAAAATATTTTTCTTTGTTTTATTTTAATTTAAAGTAGCGAACCTCTAAAAAAACACCCTTTATTTTAGGTACGGAACCCTTGGTATGGCTGGCAATCGGCAGCGTTTTTTTCTTATCTATTTCTAATGATAAGATATAAAAACTAATTTAAAGTTATCGATAGTGGATAATAAATCAATTCGCCTATTATATCTACTGAGATTTAAGCATGTAGCATAGTGATTAATTTTACGATAAGAAACAAAAATAGATTCGAAAAGAATTTGATATGAGATATGTTTTTATCATGTTAACATTTGTAATTGGCCTTGTATTATATTTGTCGAACCACTTGAAGAATTCTCTATCTATCTTTCCACCCACCTGTGCCGTCTTTTGTGTTGTAATCGTTGCCATAAACGGTTAAATATTCCCGACGGCCGACCGCTACTTGAGCAATAAACGGCATTAAATTGTTCGGTATTCCTTTAGGATCTTCTCCTATTTTTCCAGAAGAATGCGCCCCGACGGGATTAAAATATCGAAGTGAGATTACATGCCAATCCTAAGGAAAAAAAAAATTATTTTGAGGAAAGTGATTTATAAAATTGATAGGTTCTTTTTGCAGAAAGTAGCAGAATTTTTTATAAATTAAAGGAGACTTAAAAATAGTGTGTCCAGGGCACTTATTTAGGATCTGCGGGCCCTGTGGCTCGAGCCCTACCGGGGAAAGTATTTTTTTTTTAATTAACGTACAAAAACCGCATTTTCAGCAAGTATCCAATTAGAAACTGAAAAATTAACTAATTATTTGTGTTAAAATGAGGCAATTTTAACATAAATAAACTGACACGTTGTGATGTGGCCATCCAATTGACTTTACCATAGAAGCTTACCCCTCACTTTTATTTAATATTTAATAAAATTATTTATAATCATGTAGGGGGGGGGGTGAGTTTTTTCATTTTTAGACTCCTGGGGGCCCACTGATTATATATACAAAATTTGGTTGAGTTTGCTTAAACGGCCTTTTTAATTTTTAACCCTCCTGCACCCCTCTCCAACCCCTTAATTTTGGGTCGATATGCACCAAAATCTAATCAGCTCTTAATCTTAATGGAACAAAACTACGTGTGAAATTTGGTTTTGATATTCAAACTAGTTTTTGAGTAAGCTCGTCCACAAAAATTTGGTAATGCACAGACTAACTGACGAACAGACATTTTGACAAAACAATTATTATCTAGAAAAATATAATTTTTTCGATGTTCACTTATTAGGGCTTTTTTGTAGAGCGAGATGCCATGGTTTCGCTCAATTTTTTTAATCAAAATAGTTTCAGCTGTTTTTGAGATATTTCGAAAAAAAGAAGGAAAAAACCACTTTTTTTCATGCACGATTACAATACTTGACCATACCCTGTATGGTAAAGTAATAATTAATATAAAAACATCATAGTGCCGTAATCTAATTTAGAAATAAACGTTTAAAGATTATTATTAAATTATAGAAAATTTACGTACGACATACCCACACAGAGTATTTAAAATTTTGCTGAAACTATGCTTAAATCCGGCCTGGCAGTGCCGCATTAAGCCATGTATGGTAAAGTAATAATTAATATAAAAACATCATAGTGCCGTAATCTAATTTAGAAATAAACGTTTAAAGATTATTATTAAATTATAGAAAATTTACGTACGACATACACCACACAGAGTATTTAAAATTTTGCTGAAACTATGCTTAAATCCGGCCCTGGCAGTGCCGCATTAAGCCATGTAAAGCCCCCTAGGAAATGCAAGTCTGGGGCCCCTCTTCCTTATATAGGTAGGTAAGTAGCATTTAAACCATATAACAACAGCAAATTTTGGATTGGAGGGCCCATAAGCGGCGCGGGGCCCATAGGCAGAGGCCAACATTGATAATGCGGCCCTGGGCCTTGAGTGTGTATTCTGCTGGAAAAATAAATTTTTTATTTATTTATAAAGAGACTATAGTTTCGAGGACTTTGCCCTCTTCATCATTACAATTTGTTTAACAGGAATCGCCGGCAAAGTCCTCAGAAACTATATAGTCTCTTTATAAATAAAGTACCTGGAGCCACCGAGCGATGCACGGTAACCCCTGACCCCTCCCTGAAACCACACACCTCGCCCCCACCATTGCACCCCCACTCCACCACAACCGCACCTCCATCCCCCCAGATCCCCCACAACTGCACCCCACCCCCTGCACCTCCCACATCCACCCCACCCCGCATTTCTAGCTTTCTGATGGTCTACATATTATGTGTATATTTGTTTACTTGTACACCAATTTGCCCACATTCGTTCATATTGATAAACATTATAAAAAATAAATAGGAAAATAATAATAAAAAAAAATAATCGTATAGGATCTGAAATAAAAACATAAAATTAAATAAGATTTGTTTCCAAGTTATATAAAAAAAAGCCACTTGAACCACTTTATTTGTAAATACACCTGTTTTATTATGATTTAGACACCTGTTAATTAAAAACAAACAAAAAATTCTTAATTTTAATATAATATATTAATATTTGCTATAATCTATTAGTGGGTTTTAAAATTAAAAAACCAATTAAAAATAAAAGATAATTGAAAAAAATGTAAACAAACTTTTTTATTGAGATTTTCATCTGTCAATAATTACTTTAATTAAGAAAAGATCAATTAAGATTGAAATTTGTCGAGGTCCAGACCTAGCCAGATCGCTTTCTCATCCTCAAAACTTGTTAATAGAATTTGTTTCATCAAAATCGGTAAAGCCGTTTTCAAAATAGAACAATGATACAAATATATATATAAACAATTTTTGCTCGTTTAATAAGAGTAGATAAATAAAAAGTTCATTTTTACATCAGAAGACACACTTTTTTATTGTTTTCTTTAATTTATGATTATGAATATAATTAAAATACTTACTTTATCTGAAATACAAAGATCCATAAGCATTTCTTCGATAAAATATTTGGATTTTCCATATGGATTTGTACAATTGCCAATCGGATGATTTTCTGTTATTGGTAGAAAATTAGGATTTCCATAAACTGTAGCTGAAGATGAAAAGACGAGAGACTTTACGTCATATTTACTCATTAACTGGAAACAAACAAAAATCAAATGCATTTAATATAATAGTTTGATATCGGTAATGGAATATAAATCGTACGATTCCTAAAGAAATATTCAACAGATTAAGTTAAAAATATATAGTATATATAATATTTACTTCAAATAAATTACATGATCCTGTTAAGTTGTTTCGATAATATGTTAGCGGTAATTGAACCGATTCTCCAACCGCTTTTAATGCAGCAAAATGAATAACACATGAGAATTTATGCTGAAACAGAGAACAAAATGTTTAATATTATGAATTTATCTATTATAATAATGGGGGAAGTAAAAAGTTCTGAGCCTTTTCCGTTAGATGGCTTTAAGGAGCCATATCATACGATGTATACGTCGCATCTGGTCATTCTTTTTTGCGATTTAAAGGTGACATAACGCTTTAAAAAAAGTTATTTGTTTATGTTTGGTGAAGCCAGTTGTGTGTCAGAGCCTTCCAAAATGTGCGAGAAGAGAAAATTCGATACATTCTTCAGTACCACTATGACCAAGAGGAAAAATCGGAGTAGGTGACCAAAAAATGTGTGCTGTTTATGGACCCAATACAGTATGGAATGCAATAACAAAGTGGTGGTTCTAACGATTCCGTTCTAGTAATATGGACGTCGAAGATGAGACACGCTCTGGTAGGCCAATACCCGAAAATGTCGATAAAATCATGGACCAGCATGCGAGCACTTATTCCATTGCCCAGGAACTGAAGATTAGCCAGAAAACCATTTGGAAATATTTGCATAAGGCTGGTTTCAAGAAGAAGCTCGATGTATGGATGCCACAGGAATTGACGCAAAAGAAACTTTTGGACCGATTGATGCCTGCGATTTTTTGCTGAATCGATGGCTAAATCAATGGGGATGGTGACTGGCGATGAAGAATGGGTCACATATGAGAACAACAGGCAAAAAAGATCGTGGTCCAAGCGCGCTGAGCCACTCCAAACGATCGCCAAGCCCGAATTAACGGCCAAGAAGGTCATACTGTGTGTTTGGTGGGATTGGAAGGGAATCATCCCCTTTGAGCTACTCCCATCTGGCCAATCACTCAATTCGGACCGATATTGTCAACAATTGACCAGATTGAAGCAGGCGATCGACGAGAAGCGGCCAGAATTGGCCAATAGGAAGGGTGTTGTGTTCCAACAAGTGGACGCCAGTACGCACACATCGTTAAAGACGCGCCAGAATCTCCGAGAGCTTGGATCGAAGGTTATATCGCACCCACCGTATAGCCCAGACCTGGCACCAAGCGATTATCACCTTTTCAATCATTTACAAAATTTTCTTGATGGTACAAAACTGGCCTCAAGAGAGGCTTGTGAAAATGATCTGGTCTTCTTCAAGTGCGGAATTATGAGATTGCCTTCAAAAAGTACATAAGTTATCGAACAAAACGGCGCATATTTGATCTAAATCGAAAAATCCTAACTTTGTTAATTTTATCGTCGAAATAAAGAGAAAAAAAAACGCTCAGAACTTTTTACTTCAACTATTATATTATATAGGGAATGAAATGTATGTACATATTATCTAGTTTTAAAGTTCTATTTTAAAAAAAGTAATATTAAATTTAAAAGTAAATAGTATTGTTTTTTTAAGTAAATGAACACATGTTCAGTCAAATAATCACATGGTCAGAGCGTGAGTCTTCTCCCTCTCCGACTCCATCAGGGAGATATATGAGCAAATTATTAATAAGTATAATTATATAATTCATTGTGTTTATTGAATAGTGTATATTTATCTGATAATCATTAATACAAGAGAATTCATAAAAGTATGAATAATTATTAAAGAGAAAATATATTATATACCAAAACCAAAGTTATTGAAAAATCGTTAAGCAAATGATTTTAATACATATGTAAGATTTTTTTACTTTACCATACAGGGTATGGTCAAGTATTGTAATCGTGCATGAAAAAAGTGTTTTTTTTCGAAATATCTCAAAAACGGCTGAAACTATTTTGATTAAAAAAATTGAGCGAAACCATGGCATTTCGGTCTACAAAAAAGACCTAATAAGTGAACATCGAAAAAATTATATTTTTTGAGATAATAATTGTTTTGTCAAAATGTCTGTTAGTCTGTCTGTCTGGTTGTCTGTTAGTTAGTCTGTGCTTTACCAAATTTTTGTGGACGAGCTAGCTCAAAAACTAGGGTGAATATCGAAACCAAATTTCACACGTAGTTTTGGTCCATTGAGATTAAGAGCTGATCAGATTTTGGTTCATATCGACCCAAAATTAAGGGGGGTGGAGTGTGGGTTAAAAATTAAAAATCTAGGCTATTTGAGCAAACTCAACCAAATTTTGTATAGATAATCAGTGCGACCCCAGAAGTCTGAAAATGCAAAAACTAACCGCCCAAAATTGGTGGGAGGAAGGGGGGGGGGGGGGGGGTCAAAAAATAAAAATATAAGCTCTTGTTCCAAACTCAACCAAAAAATGCAAAAACTAACCGCCAAAAACGAGGGGGGGGGGGTGCATGGTCAAAAAATTAAAATCTTGGCCATTTGACCAAACTCAACTATATTTTGTATATATAATCAGTGGGATCCCAGAAGTCTAAAAAGCAAAAACTAACCTCCCTCCCCTACATGATTATAAATAATTTTAATAAATATTAAATATAAGTGAGGGACCAGGTTGTATGGTAAAGTCAAGTGGATGGCCACATCAGAACACGTCAGCTTATTTTTTTTTTAATAATCTATTGAATGTTTTTCGTATTAAATAAATACATACAATTCTTTTATGAAAATATTCTCAAAACGTTTATTAAAATCCAATTGAGAATATTTTTTTATCAAAGAATTGTATTTATTTATAGTTTAAAGCTTGGTTTGATTTTCCGATTTGGTTATTTATTATTCATGTATAAATGAAAATATAGTAGTTAACTCATTAACAAGTATAAAAGTAGTTAAGCAGTGATTAAAAGATTTAAATGATTTGGATTTGAATTGTGCATATTTTAAAGCAGGGGTGTCCAACCTTTTAGCTTCCCTGGGCCGCATTTGAAGAAAAAACAAATCCCTCGGGTCGCATATAAAATATACTAATTCTATTGAAATTTGTTAACCAAA
This sequence comes from Forficula auricularia, assembly GCA_024734495.1. NCBI lineage: Eukaryota > Metazoa > Arthropoda > Insecta > Dermaptera > Forficulidae > Forficula > Forficula auricularia. The sequence continues at coordinate 12,925,854 of JALMQS010000085.1, forward strand.
AAAGATAGTTATAAAATGTAGAATAAAGTAAAGAAAATATAGGCTCATACCCCGAAATATATATAGAGTCATGCTAACAAGTATCTTATCTTAATTGAAAAGTTTTTATTTTGCCGGGAGTAGCATAGTTGTTGATTAACAAAGGGAAACAAAGAGGTTGTCCTCTGCTTGATGCAAATAAACATACACACATATATATCGAAATTATATATCTGTATATATATTATATATTTGTTTGAAACTATAGTTTCGAAGACTTGGTCTTCATCATCAGTTTTTTTCTTCTTTTTTTCGAAATATCTCAAAAACGACTGAAACTATTTTGATTAAAAAAATTGAGCGAAACCATGGCATTTTGCTCTACAAAAAAGCTCTAATAAGTGAACATCGAAAAAATTATATTTTTCGAGATAATAATTGTTTTGTTAAAATGTCTGTTAGCCTGTACGTTACCAAATTTTTGTGGACGAGCTAGATCAAAAACTAGTGTGAATATCGAAACCAAATTTCACACATAATTTTGGTCCATTGAGATTAAGAGCTGATTAGATTTTGGTGCATATCGACACAAAATTAAGGGGGTAAAAATTAAAAATCTAGTCAGTTCGATTATAAATACGAACCATGAAATATGATTTAAGGAAGTTTTATGTCGGGCCTCGCTCGGGTTGGACAGCCCTGCTTTAAAGCATTGATAGCATAAAGAGTTTAATATAAAAATAGAACAAGGAAAAATATTTCAAACAAATTTAGAATTAGAAGTGGGAGATAAACTCGTTATTTCCTCTGGTATTTTGTTATATAAAGGACCATCTCTGCCCCCCCCCCGACCCCTGAATGAGGCTTGATTTGCAAAAAGATGAATTTAGAGTGGGAAAAACTGAGAAAATTTTTATTAAAAACTACTTACTTTTTAAAAACAATTTCTAATGCTTCTTTATCTAAAATATTAACATTATAAAAGAGAATTGTTTTCCCTGTTAGTTGTTGAACACGATTTAGGGATTCCGGCAAAAGGGCTCCATCATCTAAATTAAAGAAATAAATCAAGTACAAATAAATAAATAAATTAGATAAATAAATAATAGTCCAGGAAAATTGAGATTTTAACAGGAAATAATTCCCGGTAAAGATTTTATTGCTGGAATACCTTTATTGGTACTCCAATATTACTAACCTAAGTTTTTTCAGTTTTTCTTGAATAACTCTAAAACGGCTTATCAAATCAAAAACATATCTATTTGATAAATTAAAGCTCTTTAAATTACGCGTAAAATGATAACAATTTCATCTATTTAGGTTCAGTAGAACCGGTACTAGCGCCTGTCAAAAAACAGCCCCCGGGATCACTTTGAATATACCTAAAACTCGTACTTTTTTCGATTTTTCCCCATTTTGACCATGAAGAAGCACGTTTTCGACAAAGACCACTCTATACATTTTTAAACAGGGTAAAAATTGCTAGATTTTAAATAAAGTTTCATCTTAATTAGCATGAGTGGTTTTCATTTTATGAAGGAAAAACTGCGATTTTTTGAAACAATGGATCATTTCCTGTCATTGAAAATGTTGGATATCTAATAAATCTAGAAGTTTTATCAAAAAAGTGGTCCAAGTAAACGTTTAAGTCAACAAAATTTACTAGAGAATTAGATAGGAATCAAGTTTCTAGAATGAGTGGTTTTCATTTTATGATGGAAGAACTGCGATTTATTGCAAAAAATTGCATTTTTTCAAAACTTCAACCCCATGATGAAACTTTATTTAAATTGTAGCAAATTTAATCTAGTTTAAAATGTAGTACCTGGCCACCGAACGATGCTCGGTAAATTTTTGCTTTGGTTAATAGCTATATATTAATCCCCGTAACCCCCCCTCCTACCCACCCCACACCCCGTCCCCGAAACCCCGTACCTCCTCGTCCGGACCCCCAACCACTGCACCCCCAAAGCTACCTACGCCCACGCACCCAGTTTTTGCATTTCTAGCCTTCAGTGGTCCACAGATTATTTGTAATAGGTATATAAATAAATACGGTATAATTTTTTTTTTTAATTAAATAACAATTTTTGAGTTCATCAATTATATTGTCAAATTAATATTTTTGGGATTTGAAACTCGATTTTTAATCAATTAAATTGCTCAATTTTTAATATATAATAATAATTGTAATAATCTTATTGTGAGATATAAAATTAAAAAATCAATTATTTATTTAAAGGAAATTAAATAAAAATGTAAATAAACATTTTTATCGAGACAACCACCTGTGAATAATTATTTCAATTAACAAAAAACCATTTAGCCGATGATGAGACCGTGACAGATCGAATGTCCAACACAAAACCCTCCTTACCTGTGAATTTCATCCAAATCGTTAGAGCCGTTTTCGAGAACCCGACCGGATATATAAATATATATACAATTTTTGCTCGTTTAATAAGAGTAGATAGATAGAGTGGTCTTTGTAGAAAACGTGCTCCTTCATTGTCAAAATGGGGAAAAATCGAAAAAAGTACGAATTTTACGGATATTCAAAAGTGATCCCGGGAGCTATTTCTTGACAGACGCCAGTACCGGTTCTACTGAACCTAAATAGATAAAATTTTTTATCATTTTAAGCGTAATTTAAAGAGCTTTAATTTATCTAATAGATATCTTTTTGATTTGATAAGCCGTTTTAGAGTTATTCAAGAAAAACTCTGAAATTTCCACATTTGGTGGAAAACTTAGGGTAGTAATATTGGAGTACCAATAAAGGTATTCCAGCAATAAAACCTTTACCGGTAATTATTTCCTGTTTATGCCATTTTTTCACGTAATTTGCCTGGACTAATAAATAAATGGTTAGTTAGTAGTAAAGGCTCACCTTGGAAGGCGTTAACAAGATTATCGACCACCACCACTGTGTAATTGTGCTTGATTAGCTCGAGCACTGTGTGAGAGCCCACGTAGCCAGCCCCGCCAGTTACCAAAATACTACTACTACTAGTATTCATGCTTGATGCTTTAGCCCCGGATTCAAGTATACAAACCTAATTCACGCAAACTGAACCATTCTAATGAATGTCTTTCTTTTTAATTGCCTGACGTAGATAAGATAATACAGGCTTATCTACCATTCAGCCGTCGAACGGGCAGCCACGCCGACCACGACACAATCACAGTGACAAGAGTAGTAGTAGTATTAGCATTATATTCTGAATAAGAAAACAAATGACGTGTTAATATCACGAGGTTTCCAATTTCAAGGTCCTATTCATATGCAATGATTGCAAAATATAATGCATAATTAATAAAAAACAAGGATACAAATTCTCCATTTAGAATCACTTTTAATAAATAATAATAGTAAATTTAGAATATATTTTTAACTAGAGGTTATAATGTCAAAGGCATTATAAAAAAATACTTGTATAGTATATTTTTTTACAAAAATATATAAAGACTAGAGTTTTTATCATTTTAATGATCTTAAGTGAAATAATAAATATTATTATTATCTATAAAACTGACGTAATTTATTGAATGAAATGTCACTTGACAAATCAGTTTATGTCGAAATGAGATTCATTCGATTCATTACAGATGGCAGCACCTGTTGTTGTTGTTCTCTAGCATTGTTTCATAAATAAACAAAATACATTTGAATTACGAATTGTAAATAGAAATTTCTTTTCAAAATACACCTGCCTTCTTTAATTTATTCTTTTAAATAATTAGTACCTGGAGCCACCGAGCGATGCTCGGCAACTTTTTAACTTCAGTTAAAAGTTATATATTAATATTATTTTTAATTTAAAATTCTGATAAAAACCACCCCGTCACTGCATCCCACCGCCTGGACCCGAACCCCGCAACGCCCCCTGGACCCTCGCCCTCCCCAGGCCCCCTGGACAAGCACCCCCGCTATGCGCCCTGGACCCCCTCCACTCTACCAACCCCACACCAGTTTTTGCATTTCTAGTTTTCTAGTGGCCCACAAATTATGTATATCTAGGTATATAAATAAATTCCGTATAATTATTTTTTTTAATTAAATAACAATTTATCGAGTTTTATAATAATAATCAATTAAATTGGCAAATTCTAATATATATATATATATATATATATATATAAGTTACGCGGTTGATAAAACGAAAACTCAGCGCTTTTGATATCGTCATCAAAACCGCTGACTGCCCAGAATATCTACTATATAAGGACCCTCAGCCCAACGGACAAATTAGATCTGACCTGAGCTAGCTAGCCTACTCTTCTCTTTTCTCCACACAGGAGTAATACAGCTCGCTGTCGGGATTTTAACCCACACTTAATCATTTAGCTTCAGTAAACTCATTAACTAAAGAGACTTGTCTTGAGTTAGCGCAGTCTACTCATTTCACGTACTCTATTGATAAATAACAGGCTTGATTCAGACCACGCTCTGCCTGCCCTGCTTAAAATATCATAACGCAAGGAACATAACGTTTCCTAGCCAACTATTAATTATTCCCCCTTAGAGAATAACCATAAGTTATTCAAGTTTTATTTTAATCCCTTAGAATAATTCAAAAATCATATGTAATCAATCAATTGTAAACTAAAAAGTTGTTTATAAATAAAAATAATTTAAAAACAAATCCTACGATTGTTTTTAAAAAACCCCAATCCAGGCATAAACAACATAACTGGCGCCCTTCGCAGTGACCTTTGGACAAGTCATTCATTCATTAAACGAATAGACTTGGTTCCCTTTCATCGGATTTACCATCGATAAACACCCTACATAAACACTGACGCCTTCTATCTGAAAAGGTGTGTGCGTTTGAATTCGAAGATTGTGAAACATAAATATTTCTTCGAGGCTTCCACACCGAGTGACAGCTAGGACACCAGCCGGCCAGCCGTAAACAAGCCAGACAAGGAGCGCAGCCACCAACCAGCCACCCCCTTCGAGTGCAGACGACGACTGCTGTACGCTGCCTGACCTATCACAACAACCTTCAAAGATTCAAGACACCAGCCAACAACAGCAAAGATGTGGTAGAAACTTTAATTTTAATTTTAATTAATATATATAAATTTTCAATTAAATAAATATTCCTAAATATTTTATTAATGAACAAACAAGTAAAAATAAAAACAACAACAGATTTTATAATTAATAAACTTTTTGATAAAATAATAAAAAATATTGAACAACAAAATAAAAAATTGAAACATAAAAAATTAGAACATAAATTCATAGAAATATTCGGAGAAAGTTTTCCAGAATATTTTAACAAAAGCATACCCCTGTCAAATATAAAATTAAAAGTATCCCTTCAGGAAAAATATAAAAATATAAAAACTAACCAATAAATTTAAGAAAACTAATATTTATAGTATAACTCAATAAGTAAATTTAATTTGCAAAAATGACTCGACCAGCTCGACCAGCTTTAATGGATGTGAAGCAATTCATTGATTTAATTCCCCGATTTAGTGGCGAACCCGAACTACTTGAACACTTTATAAATTCCAGCGAAAAAGTCATTTTATATTACTATAATGGTGAACTTGAAAACGACGCTGTAAATGATTTCGTAATGGCAGGTATTCGATCACGAGTAATAGGTAAAGCGAATCTATTCCTCTCAAATAAAATTATTGGAACTTGGCAACAATTGAAAGACGCCCTAACAACCGCCTACGCCGACAAAAGAGACGACGCTAGCTTGACTATAGAACTAACCAACCTTAGGCAAAACAAATTAACACCCTTTGAATTTTACGAGAAAATTATGAAACATTTATCTAGCCTAAAATCTTACACTAATATAAAATTACCAGCTCAAGCTAATACTTTAATCGAATTTCATCAAAGAGTAGCATTAAAGGTATTCTTGGACGGATTAAACGAACCCCTAGGTAGTTTAATGAGAACTAAAGCCCCTGATAATCTAGAGACTGCTCTCAACCTTTTAACTAATACATATAACAAAGAATCCAACCCTTCCTCGCCAACTCCAAAAACACAACAACCTTCTCGCCAACAAACTTATTTTTCACCTCGTGCTAATTTCACACCTCGCACCAATTTCCAACCCCAAACTAATTTCTCACCTCGTAATAATTTTACGCCTCAGACTAATTTTACACCTCGTACTCCACAGCAAAGTACACAACCCCCTCAAACTCCTAATAGAAATTTTCAAATGAAACCACGACAAATTTTTACCCCAAATACTCCCTCTCCCCAACAAAACTATCATTCACATGAAGTAGAAAACCCCGATATAGAAAATTCTTTAGAAAATATAGAGTATATTGATACTTTTGATAAAGATAACCCTGATGATATTAATTTTTTAGAAGAAAAAGCCTCGGACTAAAAACTTTAATAAATTTTAACTCTAACATTACCGAACTCCCTTATATTATTCACCCGAAGTTTAAACATAAAATTTTTATCGACACCGGAAGTAGTAACTCTTTTATAAATCCTAATATTGCTTTTAAAAATTTTAAAGAATTTATAAAAAATGATCCTATACAAATAAGAACCAGACACGGTTGCAGTATAGAAGAACATTCAATAAAAAGTAATTTCTATGATATCTTTCGAACGAAAATCCCCTTAAAATTTTATCTATTCGACTTTCATAGACATTTTCAATGGCTTATAGGTTTAGACAATATTAAAAAACTAAGAGCTAAGTGTGATTTCGAAAACGATCTTTTCATTACCCCCACTAGAACCTTTCGAATTCATTACCAAAATATCGAAACAAAAATTAAAATATTAAATAATATTGAATTAATTAATATAGATCTTTCAAAATTTAGAATGGATCACTTAAACCGCGAAGAAAAATTCCACTTAACTAAACTAATCAAAGAATACTCCCCTATTCTAAAATTAGATAACGAACCTCTCACTTTCACAAATAGAATTAAACACCAAATTAATTTAACCGATGACACTCCTATTTATACTAGAAGTTATCGATATCCACAAATTCACAGAGAAGAAGTTAAGAAGCAAATAGATGACATGCTTAGGCAAAAAATTATTCAACCCTCGTACTCTCCATGGGCATCACCTGTTTGGATAGTTCCCAAAAAATTAGACGCCTCTAAACAAAAGAAATGGCGCACTGTAATCGATTATCGTAAATTAAATGATAATACTATTGCTGATAAATACCCTATTCCGAATATAGTAGACTTACTCGATAAATTAGGAAAATGCCAATACTTCTCAACCATTGATTTAGCTTCAGGATTCCACCAAATTGAAATGGACCCTAAAGATATTGAAAAGACAGCATTTAATGTAGAAAATGGACACTACGAATTTTTACGTATGCCATTCGGACTTAAAAACGCCCCCGCTACATTCCAAAGAGTAATGGACAATGTCCTACGAAATTTAAATAACGAAATTTGTTTAGTATATCTTGATGATATTATTATTTTTTCCACTAGCTTACAAGAACATATTGATAGACTCAGAAAAGTATTTGACCGCTTAAGAGATGCCAATTTTAAAATTCAATTAGACAAATGTGAATTCTTACGAAAAGAAGTTCCATTTCTCGGACATATAATAACCCCAGATGGTTTAAAGCCCGACCCAGGAAAAACCTCCGCAGTAAAAAATTATCCTATACCTAAGACTAAGAAAGAAATTAAAGCTTTCATTGGATTCTTATCTTATTATAGAAAGTTCATAAAAGACTTCGCCAAAATTACAAAACCCCTAACTAAAGCACTTAAGAAAAACGCAACTATAGATATAAAAAATTCAGAATATCGAGAATGCTTCGAACTCTGTAAAACCTTATTAACTAATGAACCAATCTTGCAATACCCAGATTTTTCACAAACTTTTCATCTAACAACAGATGCCTCAAATTACGCTATTGGTGCAGTATTATCTCAAGGTCCCCTAGGACAAGATAGACCAATTGCTTATGCAAGTAGAACACTCAATGATCACGAAGTTAACTACTCAACTATTGAAAAAGAACTTAGCGCGATCATATGGGCCGTAAAATATTTTAGACCGTATTTATATGGAAGAACGTTTAATATCCTTAGCGATCATAAACCTCTTCAATGGTTAGCAAACATGAAAGATCCTAGCTCTAAATTTATTAGATGGAGAACAAAATTAGAAGAATATACTTTTAATATAAAATATATACCGGGTGCAAAAAATAAAGTAGCCGACCCCCTTTCAAGAATTCAGCAAAGTGAGCTTAACACTAAAGAAACCGACAAAATCTCACCTATATTATTAAAATACATAAAAGACTTTAACGAATGGTGCATAGACCCATCTAAAACCCCACCAGAACCTGACAGAAACCTTTCTGACACGGAAAACTATCCTTCATTTGAAGAACTCTTACAAACCAACGATCCTATCCTTCCTACGCCTGTAGATAACTTAGATGAGAATATACCTGAAATAAATACTCTTGAAGAACCTCTTTCACCTCAAGAAAATTTAACAAATTCTCCCCTAGAAATTCCTTCACTAGATAAACCTGTGAATCAATTTATGAATCAAATAATTATTAAAATAACTAAAAACCCCTCTCAATTAATTGAAATCAAAAAATTATTCGGTAAAAAATATCAACGTTTTATAGTTAATACAACCGAAAATAAATTCGAAGAAAATATAACTAAATTTATAAAAGAATATTTAGCCCCTAACTGTAATTATTATATGTACTCACAATATAATATTTTCGATAAATTTAATGAAATCCTAAATAAAACTTTTAATAAATTTGAAATTAATTTCTTTATATGTAATAAATTATTAGAAGACATAGAAGATATTAATGATAGAAAAACTATATTGGAACAGTACCACTTTGGTAAAACCAATCATAGAGGAATTAATGAAACTTTTGAAAAATTAAAACTTAGATACTTTTGGCCAAAACTAAAAGAATCAATACAAGAATTTATTAATAAATGTGATGTATGTCAAGTATCAAAATATGATAGACAACCACTAAAACCAAAATTAAATATTACACCCACACCCACCAAACCATTTGAAACTCTTCATATGGATAGTCTTACTTTAGAAAACGAAAAATTTCTAACTATAATAGACTCTTTCTCTAAATTTGCATTAGCATACCCGCTAAAATCTCTCCAAAGAACTGAAATTGTTAATAACTTATTAGATATGTTTTCCCACCATGGAATCCCAAAAATAATTATTACTGATAATGGAGGCGAATTTAAAAATGATCTCCTTCAAGAATTTTTAAAGATGTATAAAATTGAAATTCACTTTACTAGTTCCCAACATCCCCAATCTAACGGTAATATTGAACGTTTCCACTCGACACTTATTGAACATATTCGACTATTTAATAATAGGATAAACTTTAAAAAAGAAAGTATCCAAACTAAAGTTAAGTACGCTCTTATAGCATACAATAACTCTAAACACTCAACTACTAAATTAAACCCTTTTGAAATAATAAGTGGACATTTAGAAATTAATGACCCCTTAGTAATAGACTTAGAACAACAGTTAATGTCTAATTACGTTCAAACCCATAAGGAAAAAATTCAATTACTTCACGAATTAATTAATCTAAATTTGCAAAAAAGTAAAGAGAAAGTTATTAACGAAAGAAATAAAAGTAAGGAAGACCTACCAGAAAATATCCCTGAAAAAGTATTTGTCAAAGATAAGCAAAAATGCAAAAAGACAAAGAATAAATTTAAAATTGAGACAATTAAAGAAATTAACCCTGTTCTAAAAACAGCAAAAATTATCCCCAGAAACCCCCAAACAACAGAAAAGATTCACTTATCTAATATTAAAAGACCTTTAAAACTTATTACAGGTACTTTATCATCCTCTTCCTGACCTTAAGACTAAGCACAGGACAGACTATCGAAGACATTAAAGACAATATTGGGTATCAACTCGACAAATATAAAGAAGCCTATCTATTCCAAAATTACTATTATATTCACTATTATTATAATTTAGAATATATCTATGTAACAAACACACAAATCACAAATGCATTAAATAACTTCTTAAATATTGTTCCTAAAGATAGTAAATTCTATAGAGAACACATTAGTTATTTTAACCTATTTAATCTTAATCAAGATACTAAAAATACAAAAATAAATAATTTAGCAACCCCAAGTAGATCCAAACGCGGATTAATTAGCGGACTCGGATCCATATTTAAATTTGTTACCGGAACCTTAGATGACGAAGACCGCCAAAGATACGATAACATTTTGAATCAATTGACAGTAAACCAGCGAAAATTGCAAAACCAAAATGAAATAATTTCGAAAACAAGTAATAATCTAATTGATAAAATCAATGATCAACTTGAAAAGGTGAAAATTAACGAAGAAAATCTAGCTTCAACCCTTTCGGTAATCCAAAAGAAACTCGCTATAAATGAAGAAAGACTATTGCTTCATACCCTAGCTCAACTAAATTTAATTCTAATTTCATTTATTGACATACTTGAAAATTTGGAAACATCCTTAACTTTTTGCAACTTAAATATACTACATGAAAGTATTATTTCATTCTCTGAATTAAATAAATTAATAAAAAATTATGACCTAAATTTAAAATTTGATAATTATTGGGACGCTACATTATTTATAAAACCAATATGTAAAATTCATAATGATTTTATTGATGTAATCTTAGAAATTTCGGACTATAAAAACTCAAAATATGACATATTACAATTTGTACCACTTACTATGGAATCTAACGAAAAACAAATTATAATTGTAGAACCTTTTCAAAATATATTACTCAATAATACTAAAGTAATTAAACTCACTGATTGTGTTAACTTGAATGAAAAAATATATTGTAAATTAGACAATATTAAAAATTGTAATTGTTTAACTAACTTGATTATTAATAAGAAAACCGACTTTTGTGAATATTACCCAGTAATACTCTACCCTAAAACTGTAAAAATACCTAATACTAATACTGTTATATTGAATGTAAACCAAGATAACGATGTTCTAATTGACTGTAAAGGTACTCACAAATATTTGAAAATAGGACTTTATAAAATATCTGATGTAAACAATTGTAAAATTAACAATAAATTCCTAATTTCAAATTATAATTCTACGCTCGAACTCCCCTTGCTTACGAATAAAAATATTGTTATAAAAAATATAATAAATAATAAAGAAATCAAACTACATTCGCTAAATAAAATCGAAATAAACTATATAAACTTAAACAAAAATAAGATACTGGAAATAGACTGGTATCCAAAAACTTTTCAAAATTTAATTAGCACCTTCTTTATAGTAATAACGATTTGCATACTTTTATTAACTTTAATATATTTTATTAAAAAATATAAATTTAAATTCATTAAACAAAACCAAAATTTAAACGCGAACGAAGCGATTGATCTTCCACAATTACCAGCGGAAGCTCAATTCTAAAGAAGGGAGGAGTTACGCGGTTGATAAAACGAAAACTCAGCGCTTTTGATATCGTCATCAAAACCGCTGACTGCCCAGAATATCTACTATATAAGGACCCTCAGCCCAACGGACAAATTAGATCTGACCTGAGCTAGCTAGCCTACTCTTCTCTTTTCTCCACACAGGAGTAATACAGCTCGCTGTCGGGATTTTAACCCACACTTAATCATTTAGCTTCAGTAAACTCATTAACTAAAGAGACTTGTCTTGAGTTAGCGCAGTCTACTCATTTCACGTACTCTATTGATAAATAACAGGCTTGATTCAGACCACGCTCTGCCTGCCCTGCTTAAAATATCATAACGCAAGGAACATAACGTTTCCTAGCCAACTATTAATTATTCCCCCTTAGAGAATAACCATAAGTTATTCAAGTTTTATTTTAATCCCTTAGAATAATTCAAATCATATGTAATCAATCAATTGTAAACTAAAAAGTTGTTTATAAATAAAAATAATTTAAAAACAAATCCTACGATTGTTTTTAAAAACCCCAATCCAGGCATAAACAACATAACTTATATATATATATATATATATATATATATATATATATATATATATATAATATTTGTTATTAACTCTTTGTGGGATTTAAAACTCAATTTATAATCAATTAAATTGTTTAATTTTAATTTATATTAATATTTTTGCTATAACCTATTAGTGGGTTTTAAAATTAAAAAACCATCAATTAATAAATAAAAGATAATTTTTCTTATAAAAAGGAGCGGCAGCGATTTCTATAATCGTTTCTTAATTGAATTGTTTTAGATTAGCTAAAATTATTTTTATACACTTTATATTTTATTAATAGATGCCCTAGGGTTATAGATGGATAATTTTTAACCCTTTGCACTCGTATTTATTTTTGAGAAGGCTACCATGCCAACCAACTAGGAATTTTCATTATACATACATACGAGTGCAAAGGGTTAATTAATATCAGAAGGGTTGTTTTTTCCCACTCGAGAATCGGATTTTTTTAAACAATATGCAACGAAACCACTTATCACTATACTGACTCGACTTATTAAGAAAATTAAAGTACAATCTGTCCTGGGCATTGATGAATCTTTTATTGTGAACTCCGTTGTTTATAATGTTTATGATGTGTAAGATGATGTATTATGAACATATAGTGGCAGAACTAGACATAGAACAATTGTCCTGCCAAAGATTAATAAGTCAATTGCCCAAACAAATGCCTATTTTGTGGCAATCTTTCTTTAAATTTTAGAGGAAGCAACTTTTTCTTTTTCTTTTTTGAAAATTTACTATTGAAAAAGGGGAGAAATTCTTCTTGAAAAGTTTGGTGGAAAATAAACGTGTTCTAGATTGTTTTGTTAAAGATTTGTATTTTTTAATATTTTATATGTACAATCTATAAATAATTTTTTCATGTGTTTATATTTAGAATCACTTTTTAATGCGATAGATATATGTCAGAAGGGTTCACCACATATAGAATATGCCAATTGGCCCCAGATTGCTAATTTTAGCACTCGGGTTCGATTCCTGAGGGAAGGGTTGAAAACAGCCCTGCTGACATAGGATTAAAAATAATACATTCTATCTCTAATACAGGTGTCGGCAAACTTTTTTGGCTGAGGGTCAAAATCAACCAAAATGTGAAAACAGTTTTAAGATAAATTCTATTGAATATAATAACAATTTGTATTATATTGTACAATTTGTTTGCTTAAAATGTCAGCTTAACCATACTATTGACATCTGATGTACTTTCATCGATTGCAATGCTAATTACGTCATTAAAATATTTTGAATTGTGGGTCAATAATTTTGGACATCTCTTCAATGCGACGATGAACTGTCCTGGTTGATAGTGGCATTTAATTAATCCTCTCAAATATTTTTACTTTATCCAATGCAAAGCATGGGTAAAGTATTGCAATCGCTCTCGGGGCAAGCGTGGCTTCAAAGGGTCCTCAGGTAAAGACTACGGAACCCATGGACTCAATTAAAGTCACAAATTGTAGTATTCATATAGGTTGAATTTTAACACGTGACGGTTTTGTCAAAAATTACATGGGGTCTCGTCGAGAGGCCAAAAGGGCGATTTTTTCATTTAGTGCGTGCGTATGGATGTATGTTATCGCTTTTTTGGCCCACGATTTTTTCCACACCGTTGCACCGATTGAAATGAAATTGAAAACCTACCATTAGTTTAACAAAATGAAGCGCTGATTAGTTTTTGGTACATATCGGCCCACAAACATTAGTACTTTATTTCAGTACTTTTTTAGTTTTTTCTAAATATCTTGAAAATGACTTAACCAATTTTGATGAAATTTAATATCCTAATTAAGTACCTTGGGGACCACAAAAAAGGTTAAATAAAGTTTTTAGTAAAATTATATTTTAAAGTACTTTACTCTAGAGTAAGATGGTACTTTTTTAATTTTTTAAATTCTTTAAAATTTATTCATTTGAAAGTTTTAATATAGCTCATTTAGCCTTGCTTAAGTAAGAATGGATAGGCTTCTCTCTGTGAAATGCTAAAAATTTGGGAGGAATTTTTATGAGTAACCATAGCAACTGCGTTGTTTTCTAATCCGTTACCTTTGCAGAAGACATAGAGGAATCGACTTTAAACCAAAAATAGCGATTGATTCTCATCTAGTACTTGAGGAATAATCATTCTATATTGGATTTTTGACGTTTCGGTTTTTATTAGTAACCATTGCTGAAGACATAGAGAAATCGACTTTAAACCAAAAATAGCGATTGATTCTCATCTAGTACTTGAGGAATAATCATTCTATATTGGATTTTTGACGTTTCGGTTTTTATTAGTAACCATTGCTGAAGACATGCAGGAATCGACTTAAAATAAAAAATAGCGATTGATTCTCATCTAATACTTGAGAAATATCCATTCTATATTGGATTTTTGACGTTTCGGTTTTTATTAGTAACCATTCCTGAAGACATGGAGGAATCGACTTTAAACCAAAAATAGCGATTGATTCTCATCTAGTACTTGAGGAATAATCATTCTATATTGGATTTTTGACGTTTCGGTTTTTATTGGTAACCATTGCTGAAGACATAGAGGAATCGACTTAAAATCACTTAGAGGAAATTACGAATCCCGAAATTTGGCCTGAAGGTATTCTAATATCTACATTCATGGGCAAATTGAAAGATGACCAAATTCATACCTCCATATTTTCAAAGCCCTCGGATGAAAAGCAAAATGAAATTGGGGTGAATACTTCCAATGCTATAAGCAAAAATAATTCAAAAAACGAGGACGGATCCAGCTCGACAAGCCTTATTTAGAAATATATTACCAGAATATCAGAAGTATGAGATGTAAACTGGATCAGGTGAGGTTGTCTGCCGCAACCTTCGCACTTAATTATGATGTCATTATTTTAACCGAAACCTGGATCAACAATTCTGTGCATGATTCTGAGATCGATATTGGCCCTTACATTATCTACAGAGATGACAGATCCGAAACAGTCAGTTCCAGAGGAGGTGGAGTCCTCATTGCCATAAATAAATCTTTACTTAGTAGATCTTTTCCCTCAATCGAAAATGACCTGCTATCCTTTAACCAACTGTTTGTAATTCTCCCTGAATTAAAAATTATTATCGGATCAGTGTATCTCCCTCCGGCGTCTGACATATCTCTATATCAGGAACACGCCATGCATGTGGAGGACATTTTAAGCTCCTACTTGGATCATGATGTGTTCTTGGTGGGTGACTACAATTTATCGGGAATCTCATGGAAAATATCCTCCTCCGGTGCTTCACATAGCTTTGAAGAAAGAAGTACCTCATCTACAAGATATTGTGCGGCGCTTTTGACAGACAGTTTCAATTCCTTAGGTCTAAGTCAGTTCAATTTGTTCACTAATAGTAAGGGTAATATCCTCGACTTATGTTTCTCTAATCTTAATAGTAAAATAGACTTAAGTAACGATATCTTGTCCAAAATAGACGAATTCCACCCTGTCTTAAATATATCTCTTAATTGTGCTAGTAGTACTAGACGTGTGTCACCGTCATTTAGTTCTTTAAAATCAAAATGGGTCAGTTATAATTTTGCAAGATGCAACATTGAAGTCCTTAGTCAAAAATTGAAAGAAATTGATTGGAATACCACTTTATGTAATTTAGATTTATCTTCTGCGGTAACGAGGTTTTATGATATAATAATGTCCCTCATAGCAGAAACATGCCCTAAAATGCATTGCAATAGTGCTGGATACCCATCATGGTTTTCTAAAAAACTTATTTCGCTAATAATTAACAAAAAAATTGCCCATAAGAATTACAAGAGTAATCAGAGTGAAACAAATTATAATGATTTCAAAAACTTAAGGTCTCTGTGTAAAGCCGAGGCTACACTTTGTTATTCTACCTATATTTCAAATATTGAATCTAATGTGCCAAACAATATAAAAATCTTCTGGAACTTCATTAATGCAAAGAGGGGCACAAAGGGATATCCTTCCAGCATGTTCCTCGATGAATTCAATGGCTCCAATGATGCACAGATTTCCAATCTTTTTGCTGAATTCTTTAAAAACGTCTATAGCTTGGCTACAACAAATGTAACATTTGACTCAGACACTATTGCCAACTATTGTGCAAATACTCTAGTCCCCGATAAACATGCTAGTAATATTCCAATTACAATTTCCGAGGAAGAAATAATCACTGCATTAAAGGAATTGAAGCCCTCTCTCACCGTCGGCTCTGATGGTGTACCTGCTTTTATAGTCAAAAACTGTTCTTTGTCTCTTATTAAACCCTTACTTATATTATTCAACCTCTCTCTCGAAGAAAAATTTCTACCTGAACTATGGAAAAAATCATTTATTACTCCCGTTTTCAAGAGTGGCTCACGCAATAATATCAGAAATTACAGACCAATAGCTATAATAAGTGCGATACCAAAATTATTAGACAAGATTATGTACAACAAGATTCTTTTAATTTGCTCTGATGCGATTTCCAGTAAACAGCATGGATTTGTACATTCTCGTTCAACTGTCACTAATCTTACTCTATTCACAAATTCTATTTTCCTCAGCCTTAACAAAAATACACAACTCGACGCTATTTACCTTGATTTTAAAAAAGCCTTTGACCTCATCAATCATGAAATTTTGTTGCTAAAGCTTAAGTACTTTAATCTTCCAACTAATATAATTCTATGGATTGGAAATTATCTCTCCGATAGATATTCAATCGTCCGAATCAATGGCGCGGTATCCCAACAATTCTTAGCACCCTCTGGGGTCCCTCAGGGTAGCCACATTGGTCCCCTATTGTTTCTTTTATTTATTAATGACCTGGTCAATGTAACTCAACATTGCAATATATTGCTATTCGCAGACGATATCAAATTGTTTTTTGACATTTCTAAAGTTTCAGACTGCAACAAGCTACAATCCGACCTAAAAAACTTAACTATCTGGTGCAAAGCAAACTTATTTTTTCTAAATTTTGACAAATGCTTCACCATTTCATTCTCAAAAAAGGAATATTTTATCTCATACAATTACTATCTGGACGATACTTCTTATTGCACTAGAGTAACTTCAATCAAAGACCTTGGTGTCACCTTTGACTCAAAGCTCACGTTTAATGAACATATTAATCATGTGGTTAGTAAAGCTAACCGAACTTGGGGGTTCATATTTCGCAACACTAAAGCTTTTAGGAGCCCCAATTGTATCAGATACCTATACATAAGTTTGATTAAATCTGTCGTAATGTATGCTTCAACAATCTGGAGACCGAATCTAAAAACCAACATAGCTAGACTTGAAAGAATTCAGCATAAAGTTTTGAGACATCTAGCGTCTCTCTCTGGTAGCCCTATGTCTAGATACGATCATGACTACTTGAAAATCGCTGAAACTTTCGACATGTCAACTATTCTTTCGTCTATGATTGCTTCCGACAACTTATTCACTTTTAAAATTATGTCTGATACCATTCGTTGTCCTGAGCTTAAAATTCTTTTTCCACTGAACAATCCCTCGTACCCACTACGACAGAATCAACCATTCTATCCACCAGTTCCATTTACACGTCATTCCGAAACCAACCCTATTTATAGATTAAGCATCGCTTATAACGCCCTTTCCCAAAAAACATGCGTTTTGAATTTTACTATAGATACCAACAGAATGTCTAGAATTATAAAAATAAACACACTTTCATATATTTAAATACTCACTATCATAATTATTATATCTGATTTACTCTGTATTGTTGTTTAGTATTTGTATGTTTAACATTATTGTTTTTTTCTCTACTTTTTACTAAGTAGTGTTTCTTTGTATTACTTTTTGTAATGTTTTTAAAGGCACATGCCGTTGAAATAAATAAATAAATAAATAAATAAATAAATAAATAAAATCAAAAATAGCGATTGATTCTCATCTAATACTTGAGGAATAACAATTCTACATTAGGTTTTTGACGTTTCGATTATTATTGGTAACCATTGCTGAGGACATGGAGGAATCGACTTAAAATCAAAAATAACGATCGATTCTTATCTAATACTAGAGGAATAACCTTATTGAATTCCATTTTTGATGTTTTGACTATTAATGGAAACCTCTACTGAAAATGTAGAAGAATCGACTTAAAATCAAAAAGACTAAATTCTTTTTGGTAAACAACTCAAACTTGATTTGTTTACCATAAAAAGAATTTAGTCTTTTTGATTTTAAGTCGATTCTTCCACGTTTTCAGTAGAGGTTGCCATTAATGGTCAAAACATCAAAAATGGAATGAAATAAGGTTATTCCTCTAGTATTAGATGAGAATCGATCGTTATTTTTGATTTTAAGTCGATTCCTCCATGTCTTCAGCAATGGTTACCAATAATAATCGAAACGTCAAAAACCTAATGTAGAATTGTTATTCCTCAAGTATTAGATGAGAATCGGTGGCTATTTTTGATTTTAAGTCGATTCCTTCATGTCTTCAGCAATGGTTACAATAATAACCGAAATGTCAAAAATCCAATGTAGAATGGTTATTCCTCGACTATTAAATGAGAATTATTTTTAATTAATGTCAACATGAACTACAAATTGCAAGTGATATCTGATTAATAATAAAGGAACAAACATATTAATATTTCAAATGAATTTGGATAAAGTTTAGCAACGATCCGTTGCAGTTTATTTTTTTATTTGCGAAGTCATGAAATAAATTTTTGGGACAATTTATGAATACATTTTTCAAAAATTCTCCATCTTATTAGCGGTTTTCCCTTTTGCTACCAATGCTAACACCTGCAACAAAACTCGTAGATGTAGCGAAATAAATTGTGTCTAGTAACAAGAATCTTCAAAAATTTCTTTTGTTTTTCAGAAATCAAAATATGTATGTATAAATGCTAACACAATTATTGCAAAATATTAAAAGATTACAGGTGATTTTTTTAGTCACTCAGGTGCTGGGTCACTTGAAATTATCAAATGGGTCACTTGGTAAACCGCAGGTCATAGGCTACCGACGCCTGCTCTAATAGATGACAACCTCTTGTGATTTTTTAAAAAATTTAAAGTCTATTTCTATTGACAATTTGAACTCTCATTTCTATTTATTAGAATTTTTTATGATAATGATACAAGAAGGGGTTATATAATATATATACCCCAAGAAGGTTAAGTTAGGATTTATTCTCGTACTAGGTGACGCCGGGCCGAAGTCACCTAGCCCCTGACGAGAGCTTCTCGTTTTATGGTTAAAATTTATATAGATAATAGCTGACCCGACCACGCGTTTCTGTGACTAACTCTTAGGCCGGGCGCACACTGGAGACGCAGCTCCGCAGAACAATAATCATATAATAATCATATATATATATATATATGTTAACATTAAATGAAAGCGAAAGTTAAAACTTTTATCCGGTCACTGCCCTATTTTGGCGCAATTGGGACCAGACTCGTTTTGATAGTGAACCAAGAGTTGAAAAAGATACAGGACCCAGCCGGGTATGATCCGACATCTTCCGCGTTGAGCCCCGCAGATGCCTTCTCCATTTAGGCGATGGATCCCCTCACTAGATCCTATAATCAAATTATATATATATTCAACTCTCTAGTTCAGTCGCGTTTTCTTCTATTTTCCTAATAGTATGGTTCTTATAAATGGTTATATATAATGTTGATTATTGTATACTATTAAAGAATTGTGTAATTATTCATTATATTAATCAAATCAAAGAAATATAAAATTATAAATAAACAGTTGCAAATCGGTGACAAAAATGTTGGCGACAACCTCTGCTTGTAACGGTTGCTTTATAAATAATCTTTGCGACTATAATTTAACGATAATACAACACAGTTGCAAAACGGAAAAAAACGAGACATAACTACCGTTTTGAAACCGTAATTCAACCTAAATAAAACTATATAATGACTATAATTCAACCAATCAAAAAAGTTGCCTTTGGGTTTTATTTTGGTCTCTGTGCTATACGGGTTGTTTGTTTGCTTTTACCCCCAGAGGCGCTGGCGTTGTTTTCTCGAAAAAAAATTTTACATGCCACAGGTGTGATATCTATAAAAACACTCGTGTATTTGAATGGAATGTTGTGTGAAAATTTCAAAGAAAACTTTCGGAGATCCTTCAACGTATCACTTAACCGTAACAGTATATTTTTATTTATATAGATTGTAGCAAGAAGGAGAAATTTCAGAGCAAGGTTGAGTCGGGGTCAAAGATACCTCTCTGGAGGGAGTCTTGAAGGATTGAAGGTTGTGAATCGCAGGAAATATGGACGGGAGACAGATTTTAATTACTGAAACATTTCATTCTTATTCCACCCACATTTTAACCTTCTAAGATTGACTCGAAGAACTATTTTTTGTTGAAGCTTTTATATTTATCTAGAAAAAATTTTTGGGAAGAGGTGTTTAAAAAAAAACAAAAAAATAAATTACTTTTTCATAACGTTCTAAAATAATTTTTAATTATTAAATAAAGACTGTTTTTAACAAGGGCATTTTTTCAAGTGCATTATTAAATCATAAAATCACAGATATTTAAAGTCATTAACAAAATTAATTATTTATTATTCAATAATAAATATTGTAATTTCTATCTTTGATAAAATAATCAGAGATGGCTATAACAAAAATAAAGAATAATTATTAATTGAAATCGTAGAGAGTTGAATAAAAAATTAAATTAAAAACAGAGTTTTATTCTTTAATGTGCCAAACGTTTTGTCATTTTATTTTTTATTTCTTCAGCGACAGCAAGACAATTAGACAAATTACAACAATAATCATTGTATACTTTTTTATTTTATCCAATGCGAAGCATGCGGAAAGTATTGTAATCGGTCTCGCGGCAAGCGCGACTTCAAAGGGTCCTCAGGTAAAGATTACGGAACCCATGGTCTCAATTAAGGTCACAAATTGTAGTATTCAATTAGGTAGGTTGAATTTGGGCATGTGACGGTTCAAGCTTGAGTTGTTTACCATAAAAGAATTTAGTCTTTTTGATTTTAAGTCGATTCTTCCACTATTTCAGTAGAGGTTGCCATTAATAGTCAAAACATCAAAAATGGAATGCAATAAGGTTATTTCTCTATCTAGTATATTAGATGAGAATAGATCACTATTTTTGAATTTAAGTCAACATGGACTTCAAATAGCAAGTGATATATCTGATTAATAATAAAGGAATAAACATATTAATATTGCAAATGACTTTGGATAAAATTTAGCAACGATCCGTTGCAGTTTATTTTAACAAAGATTACTTCATTATATAACTCAATCGTCTGATGGTTTTGAAAATATTAGAAAAAACATAATTATCAATCACCTGATTGTCTTTGTTTTTCATTATTTCAGCCGTTGAAGTAAAAAATAAAATGACGAAACGTTTGGCACATTAAAGAATAAAACTCTGCTTTTAATTTAATTTTTTTATCCAACTCCCTACGATTTAAATTAACAATTTTGATTATGGATGCGATTAGTGAAACAACAAAAAATAATCTTTCCAGATGTGTGATGTATGGCTCATTATTAGATTATATGTACAATTAGAGGAGTATTTCGATGAGTCGATTGGAATCTTGACTATATATCAATCGACGATTCGGAAGCCGAAACGTTGTTCAAAAATTAAAAAATTATAGCAAATTTCCTATGGATAGTTCAATAGTTTAACCCAGGGGTCGGCAACCTGCGGCTCGCGAGCCACATGTAGCTCTTTCGATGTGGAGATGCGGCTTTATTTTAAATCAAAAATCAAATTTATATATATATAATCCTAATCAAATACCATAATATTGAATTAAATATGTTAGAGGCTCTTTAAAAAATGGGAAATTTTGTAAATTGTAACTTTTGGCTTTTCAGTCTCAAAAGGTTGCCGACCCCTGGGGTTTAACCTAATTAAATACCTTCTATTGCTGTGATGTTTAAAAACTGAACAATTTCGGCTTGAAATAATTCTCTCTTCTCTACGATGAGAAATTCTTATAACATGACAACTGATTCTCTTTAATGTAAGGAGTAAAATAATATGCTATGAACAAAATTTATTTATTTATTTTTATTTAATTTTATATTAATAAGGAGTAAAATAATATGCTATGAACAAAATTTATTTATTTATTTATTTTTATTTAATTTTTAATTTCTTTGTTCAATACGAAATTTTACTCCATTTTTCGATTTCGAGACAACTTCATTCACCATTTTCATTACATGATTTACATGAATTAATTTGAAATGACGTACGACTGTTGAAATTATTAATTTCATTTCAAGCATTGCAAACTTTTGTCCTAAAAAAAATAAAAGAATATATTATTTCAAAGGCGGCTGGAAATATTTGACCCTTAACGCTAGTGTTATTACTTTACTTTTTAACGCCTAATTGAAGATGTTAAATTTTAACGTCTGTTTTTAGAGAATAGACCTGTTAGTCTTTTAAGCTTTCAAATTATGATATTTGAACTTTTTCAAAAATATTCCAATCAGTGTTTTAAAAATCTGAGATGCCAAAATTCATGTAACTCATTTATGGTCTTATTTTTATCCTTTTTCTACCCATAAATAAAAAATCTACTAAACTTTCAAAAAGTATGTCTTATTTAACAAAAATAAAAATGTATGTAAAAAATATCATATTTCGGTCATGTTCTTTTAGCAAACGACAAATAACGCTTTTGGTAAATAGCCTCCGTGACTTCATATGGGAAATATAGCTACCATTATCGCTGACACTATAGGGTCCAAGGCCATAGCCAGCTGGGGGGGTTTAGACCCACCCCTCGAATTTCGAGGTAAAAATCGAAGTTTTCAGAATATAAATAAACGAAAAAACTATTTATTTATTAAATAAGTAATGCAAGAATTTAGGCATCTTATTGTTTTATATAAAATATATTAAAAAAATACAAATCTTTTAAAAAACAATCTCCAAAACTATTTTTAACTTATTTTAAATCTAAACGTTTCGGCAGAATTTCTCCCTTTAACAATGGAAATTTTTAAAGTAAAAAAAAATAATTAAAAAAAGGAATATTAGTAGGGAATTGGACTGAAAATTAAAAACACAGAGTTGTTATTAAATGAGCCAGACGTTCCGTCGATTTATTTCGACTTCCACAGTGGCCCATTTTATCACACTTTGTCAAAAAATAATTTCACTATGCGACGAAACATCATTAATCTATTTTATTGGAATTATTTTTTGACAAAGAGTGATAAAATGGGCCACTGAGGAAGTCAGTAAAATCAGTAATTGCCCCCAAAGCATGCTTTGCGCGTAGCACTCGTTTTGCCAATTCCCAACACTCTTTCGCAGTTAAATTAGAAAAGTGCCGGACCCCCTCATTCGTCCCCATGAATGGAACTCTCTCCCGGTCTCCATCTTCCCCAGCACTTATAATCTTTAAGCCTTCAAAATCCGGGTGCACAAACACCTACGTCCCCACCCTCTCACTTAATCAACTTTCCCTTCTCTTCGGTAATGCAAGGGTCTTTCGAGATCCATAGGGGCCGCATCTTTACTGGTGCGCCCCTTCTTGCATTCGATTGCATTAAAAAAAAAAGTCGAAATAAATCGACGAAAAGTCTGGCCCATTTAAAAAAAATCTCTCTTTTTGAAAATTCAGTCCATTTCCCTACTATTCCTTTTTTAATCTTTATTATATTAAACGAGCAAATCTTGTATATATATTAACTTTTTGATTCAGTTAATATCTATATATTAATCCCCGAAACTCCCCCTCACCCCCCGGACCCCCACCACTTCACCACACCTCCCACTTTTACCTCCCCACCTACACCCCACCCCCGAAACCCCGGATCCCACACCACTGCAACCCACCTGAACCCCCACATCTACCCCCGCTCACGCCCACGCACTCAGTTTTTGCATTTCTAACCTTCAGTGGCCCACAGATAATGTGTATATAGGTATATAAATAAATACGGTATAATTATTTTCTTTTAATTAAATAACAATTTTTGAGTTTATCAATTAAAGTGTCAAATTAATATTTGTGGGATTTAAAATTCGATTTTAAATCAATTAAATTGCCCAATTTTTAATATATAATAATAATTGTAATAATCTTATTGTGGGATATAAAATTAAAAAAACCAAATATTTATTAAAAGGAAATTGAATAAAAATGTAAATAAACATTTTTATCGAGACAACCACCTGTGAATAATTATTTCAATTAACAAAAAAAACATCAAAAACAACTTAGCCGAAGATGAGACCGTCACAGATCGAATGTCCAATACAAAACCCTCCTAACCGTGAATTTCATCCAAATTGATAGAGCCGTTTTCGAGAACCCGACCGGATATATATATATCCAAACCGGATATATATATATACAAACTTTGCTCGTTTAATATAATAAGATATCCAATCGGGTTCTCGAAAACGGCTCTATCAATTTGGATGAAATTCACGGGTTAGGAGGGTTTTGTGTTGGCGATTCGATCTGTCACGGTCTCATCTTTGACTAAGTTGTTTTGACGTGACAACGCCTTATAAATTGGTTTTGCCGGGTGACACTTCAAGAAACTGCGTTACGCTCCGCTCACGTTATGCGCTCACAATGAGAGCGAGTGAGAGGGAGGATACAGGAAATTCCGCACGTGCGATCCAATCAGAAGAAGTGGGCGGGCCACTTAAGCCGCCAGATTCGAACATGAACCTGCTTTATCGAAACTAACTTCTATTTTATAATTATTAGCCTTAATTATACCTATATATATATATATATATATATATATATATATAGATAGATAGATTTAGATAAAAGCAACAATTATTTTTTAAACCTTAAAAGATATCTATATTCATTGAAAAAAAATCAATTTTCAAGTTTCAATTTTCCATAGATTTAAATTTAATTTATATTTCATTTATTTCTTTATTTTTCTAAAGCTTTTTTTAATATGTATTTTATAATGACAGTAATTCCAAAAATTATTGAGTTCTTTATTCATCTTTTCAAAAAAACGCAAGATATTTGAATTTGGTTTGACAGTTTTTCAAATTAACGGTTCTCAATCAGATGTCTTTAAACAGTTTAACATAAAACATACTGTAATATTGTACCAAAATATATATTGATTTAGTAACATATTTAATATAAGGTAAGCTTAAAATTATATTATTTCAAACATTTAAATACTGTCCACCTAAAATAAAATTATGATTTATTATTATTTTTTAGGCTTACAAAATTAAAAAGTTTTTTCTGAGAAAAAATATTAATATTTTCCTATCATGGATGCTAAAATTATTTGTGAATTATGCATTAAGACATTTGGCAGGCAATCTGAAAAGAATAGACATTTGAGAGATATTCATAAAGTTGTCGATATAAATAAATCTAAAAAAAATCATATTTTATGTCCATTATGTCCTAACGAAAAAAATGGTTGCCTGTAAAGTCGGTATACGGGCGAAAGTTTTACGTGACAACGACTTTGAGTGGTAAAATAATTTTAATGTGAATATTCATTCGTATAGTAGGAAGAAGGATGAAATAATAGTAACAATTTAAAACATTTATTTATACAAAGAATTATATTTAAAACATTAATTTATACAAAGAATCTCGCACTGAATTTCATATTAACAAAATTTTATTTTTACCTTTACACATACATACGTATTTATATACAAATATACATACAATAACTTGCAATACATTTGCGTTCTACTACGTTAAAAGGAACAACCATTGACTTGACATTTTCTAGGCACATTACAGCAGAAACACTTCCTTTCATTTCATATTTCTCCTATCATCGCCCTATCCTCAACAAAATCACTCAGATAGGAACAAGTTAAGTTGTAGTAAACGCTGTTTCATTGTACGCAAATGTATTGCAAGTTATTGTATGTATATTTGTATATAAATACGTATGTATGTGTAAAGGTAAAAATAAAATTTTGTTAATATGAAATTCAGTGCGAGATTCTTTGTATAAATTAATGTTTTAAATTGTTACTATTATTTCATCCTTCTTCCTACTATACGAATGAATATTCACATTAAAATTATTTTACCACTCAAAGTCGTTGTCACGTAAAACTTTCGCCCGTATACCGACTTTACAGGCAACCATTTTTTTGATGGGTTTTTTGTTAATTGAAATAATTATTCACAGGTGGTTGTCTCGATAAAAATGTATATTTTCATGTGGTTTCATGGGAGGGGGCTGGATTGAGGGTGGAGGGGTGAAGTTGTGGGGTCCGGGGATTAATATATAGCTTTTAACTGAAGCAAAAACGCTCGGTGGCCAGCTACTTGTTATTTATTATGGATGCGAGTAATGCAATATCATAAAAAAAGTTGCTTTTTCTAATAAAACTATTGTTTTTAAATCTTAGAAAAAGCAACTTTTTTTCCTTTTTTCACTTTAAAAATTTCCAATGATAAAGGGAGAAATTCTCCCGAAACGCTTGGATTTAAAATAAACATTTTGAAGATTGTTTTTTAAAACGCTGTCGCGGCCCCCCTTCCCCTCGAACGCTTCGTAATCCCCTCTCCCTCTTAATAAGTGGATTATGTAATTAAGAGCCCACCTTCCTCTCCTCTTATTTAATGGCCAGAGAGAAGATCCCTGTCAAATTTAACATTTCTTTCTTAATGGGACACTGTCAATGTGAGCGAGATTCATTTGTAATATTTTTAATGATTATTGAATAAAAATTCATACCGATACAGTTTCTTAATCCTCCACTAAATGGTAGATACGAGAATGGATGTCGTTGTCGAAAATTATCAGGCAGAAATCTATCAGGATCAAATTTATAATTATCCGGCCAATATTTTTTATTGTGATGCAATGATGTAAGCACTAGCATAATTTCAGCGCCTTTAGGAATTATTACATTTTCTAAAAAAAATGAAAATAATAATAAATATTTTATTCTCTACTATTTCGTTTTAGAAGAGTGTGTATGTGTGCAAAAAAAATTTAATTAAAAAAAAAAAAGTAAAAAACTTCTAAAGAGCGAAACGTTTTCTACAAATTTTCTGATTTAACATTTTTTTTTGTCAGCGAATGGCTTGTGCTAGAAAAGATTGTTTTTTGCCGGGAGTAGCAGAGTTGTTAAATCATAAGGGGAAATCAATGAGGTTGTCCTCTGCTTGATGCAAATAAACATATAAGAATATATATATAGGTAGGTACAATAATTTTTTTTTTTGAGAGCTGAATTTTAAGGCCCTCTTGATTTATGAGACCCTAGGCGCCTGGTGCACCTGTGCACAAGTCTGCTACTCTCGGCAATCTAAATTTTTCCATAATTTTCAATTAAACTATCTAAACTGGCCGGACGGCGAATTAAGTTGAATAATTGTTAAAAATAATTATTAAAATTTTTTTTTGAGATCTAATTGATTCATGTATTAATTTATGTTTATTTGATGTCGTATAAAAAAATAGTTCTTATGAAAGTTGTTCAGTTTTTTTGTAGATTAAGTAGATGTATAGAAAAATATAGGGTTCTATTTAAAAAAAAGAACTTGACATTGAAATACCCTTGAAAGCTTTTTCCTTTTATTTTTCTCTACTATTAATTTATTTTATTTTGTTAAAGGAGAATGGTGCTTGGGTTCTTGGTCAAATATTATATTTTGGCACTCAGGAGAATATTGATAAGTTGCAACTCTTACAAAATAGATGCATGAGATTTATATTAAAATGTGACAGATATACATCAATAAGTAATATGCTGGAAAGTTTGTGACTTATGAATGTGAAGCAATTCTTATTTTTACAGACAATGTGTTTTGTATATAAATTATATCATAGCCAGCTGCCAGCCTATCTGAATTTCACATTGGTCAATGAGATCCATGACCATGGGACGCGAATTAGAGACAATATATTTATTGAGAGGGCGAGGAAAGAGAGCACAAGAAATTCATTATATTTTAGAGGACTTGAGGAATTTAATTCTTTACCAGCTGAAGTAAGAAATGCATCAAGTCTGATTCAATTTAAGAACCAAGTTAGAATATATCTTAAGAGGGACAGTTGAACATTTCTATTGAGAAATATTTGGAAATATTATAAATTTAGTATTAAGATTTGTAAATATTGAAATATATATGTATCAAAAATACATTTAAATATAAATAAAATAAATAAAAAATTTTTCTAAGTCGACAACCAATAGCGTAGTTTAGTTTCCCCTTGGATATAAACAAACTTTTATTTGTTTTTAAGGAATTTGGTGTTGGTACTTGGTGAAACATTTTTTTTAAATTATTGGATAAAAAATACTTGGTAGGTTTCACATTAAGAAACTTTTATTTTAAACTTTTTTCCATATACCCTGCACTGTTCTTGAGTTATAAGACTGTCTCAAGATAAAAAACTCACCCGGTATATTAATTTATAATTCTAATTGTATTTATTTAACGATAACCTAAAAAATAAATAAAGTAATAAATAATAGTGAGATATTTTACAAATTAGTGCAACATTTGCTGCTTAAATAATTTCTGAATTTCTTTGAGGGCCAATAAAATTAGGCCACGGATTACCGGTTTCCGACCGCTGATCTATCTATAGGTTAATTTTAAAGTTTTTATTTTAATGCACACCCACACACTGCCATGATTGTATCTGAATACCCCTTAAAGCGATATCTTCCTCTGCGTATCGTCCAATTACACCAACGCTTGGTATAATTCTTAAAGATTCTTTAATCACTCTTTCAAGATAATGCATTTCTTGAAGATCATTGAATGTCGCTGGACGTAACGAATTGCCAAATATCGCGTTCATTTCTTCAACAAGTAAACTCTTAACAAATCCAAAAAACAATAACGTTAATAACACATCACAGAAAAAAATATTCAATTTTTAAATGATTTTTTTACCTCACCTGCGTTTCAGGAAATTTTGCTAGAAAAAATAAAGAAAAAGATATCGCTGAGGCCATTGTGTCGTGACCCGCGAACATAAATGTATCGGTTTCCTGTTTGATATCCTCATCGGTGAACGAAGGATCCTCTCTTTGGATTTCGAATAATAAATCCAGAAATGCTAATTTTTTTTTCGTTTCAATATTATCTTCATTTCTCATATTAATAAAATTTAGACGTCTTTTTTTTATAACCTAAAAATATTAAATACTACTTTAAAGGTATTTCTATTATTATGAGTATTGCAGGGCAGGATTTAAGCAGAGGCTGTGCAGCCTATGGGTCCGAACCACAAAGGGTCCTGCACCACTGTCCGAATTTTAATAACTTTTATTTGTCATGAACTATTAGCTGGAGTTTAAATTAAAAAAAGTCACGCCGGCGTCGTCGCGCAAGCCAATTATTATAAGTATAGATATCTTTAATATTTGTAAGGCTTATATAAAAAGCTGCCTCTAGATAATACTTTTTAAATTAAAATTTTCTTTGGTTGGGTTGGGTTTACTAGAATTGGTGAAATTTTGTATTGTCATCTCAAATAGACACGTTTTGAAAATTTCAAGAAAATCGACCATAAATGGATCAAAATCCGATTACAAGATTCCACTTGTATTTAAAAATTTTCAATTGATATATACAGGGCCGTCGGGGTTGTACCCCCCCCCCCCCACCATGAAAAAAGTAAGTAAATTAATATCGATCGACTCTCACACTCCCCATTATTTATACTGAAGACATCATCATCATCACCGTCATTCAGATGCTAGTTAAGATATTTTGTATTTTATTTTGTATTTTATATTTTTGTATTTATTTAATTAATCTTGGGACTATGTTTGCTGAAAATCTGAATTCTACCTTCTAATTCTTACTATTTGAAATTAGGTACTTCAAAATCAAACAAGTACAAAAAATTTACAACTCTAATTTTTTTCTCAAGCCGCGGCGCCCAGGGCGATCGCCCCGCCCACGCGAAGGCCCTGGATATACCAGGTGAGTTTTTTATCTTGAGACAGTCTTATAATTCAAAAACAGTGCATTATATGAAAAAAAGTTTCAAATAAAAGTTTATTTATATCAAGGGGGAAACTAAACTACGTTATTGTTTGTCGACGTAGAACAAGCTTTAAAGGGTATTTCTAGGTCAAGTTCTGTTTTTTAAATGGAACCCTATATTTTTCATTAAGTCTACTTAATCTTCAAAAAAAAACTGAACAACTTTCATAAGAACTATTTTTTTATACGACATCAAATAAACAAAATACATAAATCAATTAGATCTCAAAAAAATCTTAATAATTATTTTTAACAATTATTCAACTTAATTATCAAATAATAATAATTAAATAATTGATTATTAAGTAAATAATTATTAAATCGAAAAGTCACAACAATGAAAATAAGTGTTTATAATGATCTTAAAACTTCATTAAGTACTCAGATTTAAGAGATTATTTTCTACTTAATAGAACTATTTAAAATTCTTGATTTTAAAAAAGTTTATTTCTCGTGTCAATCCAGTAGATAGTTATATTGTATTAAGTACTATAATAAAAATGGAGCATTTTTTGTTGAAGACAGAATTGAAATGGTCTCAATTTATGCGGTGAATGAGGAAGAAGTGTTAGGGGCTGCCGAGCGTTTTCCTGATAGGAATACACCCTCACGAGCTTCATTTTATCGAGTTGTAAATTTGTTTAAAAAAAAAAACAGGAAATGTAAAGGCTACTAAGAAACTGAAACAGGCCAAAATAACGAAATTGGAACTGGAATTCATCCAGAAGACTTGCACTCTCTGGAATGTCTCAGAACAGTGTCGAAAAAATTATTAAAATTATTTATTTAATAATTAATTATTTGATCATTATTATTTGATAATTAAGTTGAATATTTGTTAAAAATAATTATTATTTGGATTTTTTTGAGATCTAATTGATTTAATATTTTTTTATTTGATGTCGTATAATAATGGGGTTCTAATGAAATTGGATGTTGATGAAAGCAGTCCACGGTGGTTGTAAAAAAATAAGACTATAGAGGTTTTATTGCTGTGGACTGCTTTCATCAACATCCAATTGCATATTTATACCAGTCTGTCTCCTAAAGAAAAACTCTATCAAAAGTTCTAATGAAAGTTGTTCGGTTTTTTTATAGATTAACAGAAACATATAGATTTCCATTTAAAAAACAGAAGTTGACCTTGAAATACTCCTTAAAAGGTTGTTCTAGATCCACAAACAATAGCGAAGTTTAGTTTCCTCCTCGATATAAATAAACTTTTATTTGAAACTTTTTTTCATATAATGCATTGTTTTTGTAGTTATAAGATTGTCTCAAGATAAAAAAACTCCCCCGGTATACAGTGTGAAACCTAAATCAAAGAGTAGAAAATATTTTTAATTTCAGTTTACAACTACGTATGAACGTATATGTGTAGATAATCGGCTCGGTAGAAATGTAAGTCATCATTCTACCAAGTCCCAAACACATAGAAAAGAGCCAAGTTAAATAAATGCCTGATTTTACCTGATTAGTAAAGTGACTTATCGATTCTAATAGTCGTTTCGTTTCCTGGCCATTTTTCGTTAAGCCATAAATAAAATCATTATACAACCAGGGCTTTGAACTTCTAATTGTAAGCAATTTGGTTATTCTGAAATCAAATAAATAAATAAAAGTTAAAAAACAAAACAATTTACATTAAATATTACAATTATCTGATGTAGCCCTCTGTTTGTAGAACATAATAAATTGTAATATAAAGAGAAAGCAATGAGGTTGTCTTCTGCTTGAGGCAAATAATGATATACCTCTTACATATTATATATAAATTAAGAAAAAAATTGAATTTTTATTTGGCCATTTATTCTAGCCAGTGTGAAGCCGGAGTGAGGGGTATTGAAATATAGATAGGTCTAAGGTCAATTTATTTTTCCAGCAGAAGACATACTTTTATTGTCTCCTTTAATTTATAAAAATTCGGCTACTCTCAGCAAAAAGAAACTTTCAATTTAATAATAATTGATCTAATATGCCTTGTTATAAGTGTTGTGTATTATCATTGTTGTATTATTAATGTTTATTGATTAATATTAAATTTATTTTATATAATAATTATATTAATATAGTAATTAATAATTATATTATGATAAAGGTACTTACGCTCGTACATTATTTAAATATTCAGAGTTTTCGTTTTTTTGAATATCAAGATTCACTCCCATGGCAGTTTCTAAAAATCATTCAATCATTAACATTAAAATCGAAACATTATTAGGTAGTAAAAGTATCTAGGTTTACTGTATCAATAATTTAAATAATATTAAAAGTATAGTTGATTCGCGTTACCTGTGATGACGTCGAGTGCACACCTGGCTATAGGATCATAAATGTCAATAGTTCCGTTTACATGTTTATTTAAAATATTAATTAGAATTTCCCCCTTGGCTACAAATACATCAATGAAACGTTCCAGAATTTTAAAATGAAATGCTGGTGTCAACATTTTACGATGTTTGTGCCAACGTTCACCTAAAATGTTTAATTTTTATTATTAGTAAATTATCATATTTGGGTAAAAGTGTGGGTGAGACTTGCATTGTCCACTGTCTGTAATTTCTAGACTATTCAAGTAGGAAATAGATTTTTAAAGGTGGATTTTAATCGAGAATCATATATTAGGAATTCGCGAATTAACAAAAGCCGTAGATTATTATCACTTAAATTATCTATAACTCTATAGATATAAGTAATATATATATATATATATATATAGCAGCTGCGAAGTTCGCCTTCGTCGGGCATTTCGCTAACCTGAGGGCTACAACTCCTGGACTCCGCAGTGGGTTTTAAAATAATAATTTAAATTTTCTAATTTTAATAAATTTTATTGGTCATGAACTATTTTTAAAATTAAAAAAATCACGTCGACGCGCAAGCCGATTATAATAAGTATAGATAGGTATACAATAATATAAATACAATTTCTTTTATAAAAACAATCTCCAAAATTTTATTAAAAATCCAAAGGTTTCGGGAGAAATTCTTCCTTTATACATGGTCGTAGACAGCGTGAGGTAACCCCCCCCCCCACGGAATGTTGAGGTAAAAATGGAAATTTTACAGGATATAAATAAGCGTTAAATGAAAATGTAAAAAAAAAAAAATTGTTAGGGCTCTCGTGAGGTGAGTGCTGTGTGGCGCTTTGTGCGCCCCCCATCAAGTCGATGGGGTCCTAACAATCTGTTGAGTGTGCAGAGTTGTAGGTTGCGTGTTCATATAGGGTGTGTGCAGGGGAGGGGCTGCTCGTTGGCATTTGGCCCCTCCAGATTCGAATGTCCGAATCCGTTTTTTACTCCAGTCGAATCGAGTCGCTTTAATTATAGCATGGGTGAATATATTTCACTCATGCAAAAGCGACTCAACGATCCGACTGAGTCATCTAGCGGCCGTGTCTCAAGGCTCGTCGCCATGAGCAAGAGCTGGCCGCTACAAAATACTCTGACAAAAAAGCAATTTGGGCATCAAGGACGTCATCTCTCCTACTCCTAGGAGTATATATACATACTCCCCTAACCCCTCGGTGGGTAACTAACTTCCAACACAAGAAAAAAAAATTATGGCTTCGGGCTTGCCTTTATTATTAGAAATTTGGGAAAATAATTGTTTTAAAAGGAAATATAAAACAATTATTATACAGTAGTCCCGAAAACTCGGCCTAATGTGGACCGAAATGTGGCAGAGTTTGTGAAAATGCCGGGTTATCAGGAATGGGGTTAAAAAAGATTCCTCAGAAAATACAGTACTGTACTTGTACTTATGTTTGTTTGTTTGAGAATACAACAGAGAATAAACTGACTAAATGCCCTTAAACAAAGCAAAAGTACGTCTTTATGAAGTCATATAGCCTTTACTACAAGAAAATGGGTTTTTTTTCCGCCCTGCCAGGGTGTGGGCGAGTTATCCGGACTGCCGAGTTTCGGGACTCTACTGTAGTGTTATTTTGGTTAAGATTATTAAAATTCTTTCAAAACTAAATGACTTATGTATAGAGACCAGATTCCTATGAAAGTGCATATTTTGTTTGCCGCCACATACGACCCCGGGGATTATCTATCCGAATCATGCATCTAGGATACTGTGGGTTAAATTTTATACTGCATATTTTTGCATTTTTGAGTAATATTGCATAAAATTGCATATTTGAATGATTTTTTGTCAAATTTTGCCAAATACAGATTTTTTAAAAGTAAATTTTCGGAGAATGAATGAAAAAAAATGAAGAAATATAACAGGAGGACACTAATTTAAATTCGAAGTAAACTGAAATAAGCCTCAATGACAAGAGTGAACTACGAAGTAGGAGGTTGGATTACAAAGGACGTAGCTACAAAAAAAACAACCTGAACATAGTTTAGAAAAATATCTTGTAAACACAAATAATTCACAATTATAATCAAATTTTAATTATTTTTGAGATACCTACTTTGTTAATTATTTCTTTATTATTGTTATTTTTTTTTATGGCCTTCAGTAACTATAGCCCATTTTGGCCATTGAGTGTTCGTATGTGTGTGAATTATTGTAGGGATCAGATTATAGCCGGACTAATATTTGGATTATATTATTAGTTTATTATTTGTACGTCAATAAGAAAAGCTTGTTAATATCAAAGCAATACAATACAATACAAATAAAACTACCCCATTTTTGAAAAACTTTTATTTATTATTTTGATTTTATTCAAGACAACCTAATATTTCTTTGAGCTTAAAGATTGTTTAATATATTAAATATAATGGGAATTTTGTGCAATTCTTTACGGAATAAAAGTACATATTTGACACTTGGTATCTATAGCTTACTTTATAATTTTATTTTTTTCATAGGACTTCTTCAAATATAAAGTCTTTTTGTTTTCAATTTTAATTTTTAGTGCATAAAAAATTTATTTTACCATCTTTTACTGCATTTATTTGCATATTTCAACGTATTCTGCATATTACTTGCATATTTCAGCATTTTTAACTGCATATTTTGGCAGTTTTTACTGCATAAAAATCCGGTCTCTACTTATGTAGAATGTCTCGTAAAACGATCAAATAAATAATGATAATTGATTAATATTACTTTATTTATTTGTTTTATGTGACTAAAAAAAACCTTTAATTTATAAAAATTTATATTATTATTAATAGTTGTTTTATATTTCCTTTTTAAAACAATTATTTTCCCAAATTTCTATTAAAGAGAGAATTTTTCCCGAAAATGTTTGTATTTTTTCTAAATGTTTTTAGGTTGTTTTTATAAAAGAATTTTTATTTATTTTATATGTATGTTTATAAAATAAATATGCTAAGAATATGATCTCACTCCTTTTCATACTTACACTGTGGTATTAAATCAATTAAATGAGGGATTAAAAGCAAAATTACTCACCATGACTGGTCACTAAGCCTTCTTTAAGCCACATTTTTATAAAATCATACGATTTAGCTTTTGTAATTACTTTTTTACTTGTTAAAATAGTCTATAAGAGAAGAATAAGAAATTATACAAAATATTAAAATAAATGTAAGAATTAAATTGAAAGTTTTTGCCGAGAGTAGCAGAATTTTTATATATTGAAGGAGATAAAAGAGTGTATCTTCTGCTGGAATTATAAATTTTATTTATTTATAACGAGACTATAGTTTCGAGGCTTTGCCCTCTTCATCAGTCTATTACAATGTATTCACAGGAATTAATTTATGAATGAAAGGTTAACATCTTTCATTCATAAATTAATTCCTGTGAATACATTGTAATAGACTGATGAAGAGGGCAAAGCCCTCGAAACTATAGTCTCGTTATAAATAAATAAAATTTATAATTCCAGCAGAAGACACACTCTTTTATTGTCTCCTTCAATAAATGTAAGAATTTTTGAAAAATCATTTATACTAAATATATTGTATTTATTTTACTTGCCTCAATTTCATCCGGATCTTTTAATGCAATTACCATTCGAAAAGGACCCAGGCAGATTCGCACTGGCGATGGGTAGTTGATCATCAAATTGAAGACGTATTTTGTCATTTCTAAAACATTATTTTCAAATTAGATTATTATTTAAGATCGGAATCTTATCTGGCAATTAGGGACGCTATTGAGCAGGGGTGTTCAATCTTTTGGGCTCCATGGACCACGTTTGAAGAAAAAGATGCTCGTGGGACGCATCTATATAAATAAAAATGTACTGTTACGCTTAAGTGATACGTTGAAGGATCTCCGGAAGTTCTTCATCGATTTCTTTGAAATTTTCACACATCATTCCATTCAAATATACGAGTGTTTTTATAGATATCACACCTGTGGCATGTAAACAAATATTTTTTCGAGGAAACAACACCATCGCCTCTCTGGGGGTAAAAACAAACAAACAAGATGGCCGATAATAGCTTTTTGAAATCTTTCTATAATTATTTGCATTTTCAATTTATTTTCAAAACTATTATTTAAATTTTTGATCAAATCAATTTTGACAGGTAAGCAATATATAATTATTTATCATTTTCAATTTACGAGACGCTCCCCGCCAGGGGTCAGGTGACGCTGGGCCGAAGGCCCGGGCGTCAGCTAGTATTAAATATACTTACTTGTTAAAAATTATAGTAAATAATAATATCTATCACTAAGTCAAATAAGAAAAAAGTAATAACAACAATTAAAAATAATAAGACTCGGACTACCGAGCGTACTGTAGCTTATATTTTCCGAAATATGTAGCTGAAATATTAAATTTATTCTTATTTGATGTTGATAAGAGAAGAATGATGGAACTCGTGGAACGTTTCTATAATTTTAAGTTAGACAATTCAAAACACAAAAATCACCTAAAATTGGCCAATTTGAGTCTCTCTCACACCATCATTTTAAGGTCAATTAAACTCTAAAAAATTTAGCCTGATTTTACTAAAGAATATGTTTTCAGGAATACCTCACACCCTATGATAAAAAATATTTTAAACCAAAGAAATAAATGAAGAGACAAATGTTTTTGTTCAATTTGTTTTTAAATTGATTATAAAAAGGGTTGAAGGAGACAATAAAAAAGTGTCTTCTTCAATTTATAAAAATTCTGCTACTCTCGGCAAAAAACTTTCAATTTAATTATAAAAAGGGTATTTAGAATATTGTAGCAGCCAGGAGAATCTTATTGCGGTCTTGAACGAATCTTGCAAGCCTTGAAAATCAATTGTTCAGGGACTATAGGGCGAATGTGTACAAAACACACAGGCGGCCAAGTCAAAGGGCGGCAAAGCAGGTAGACAGACACTTGACTAACAGTCTCTCTAACGTTTTTAAGATCGACTATGGCACAAGAAAGACTTAGCCATTTAGCAATTATGTCCATAGAAAGTGACATTATGGATTCTATTCCCTTCGACGCGTTAATTAAAGATTTTGCCGAAAAAGGGCAAGAAAAGAATGTGTTTTCAATAATTTATTTTGTTCAAAATTTTTATTGTTTTGGTACATACTTTCTTTGATTTTTATTTAACATTTTTAATTTTTATCTATCACCAAAGTAGAAATACCGTCAAACATTCGCCACTTATAGGATTGATTTTAACAAACGATCACAGTGTCGGGCGGGATCTTTCGTAAAAGTTTATCCTTTAAAGTGACGAATGTTTGACGGAATTTCTACTTTGGT
Source organism: Forficula auricularia (assembly GCA_024734495.1). Taxonomy (NCBI): domain Eukaryota; kingdom Metazoa; phylum Arthropoda; class Insecta; order Dermaptera; family Forficulidae; genus Forficula; species Forficula auricularia. The sequence continues at coordinate 12,963,527 of JALMQS010000085.1, forward strand.
GATACATCACTGAGTCTGACTGTTCACTGCTTTATGTTGTATGTTTAGTTATGAATCAATTTTTATCTAGAAGTGGTAAGGGGTGATGATACTTTTAATGTTAAATTTTAGTTACAATTTTAAAAGAGGGCGTAAAATTAAAGTTTGCACACGGGCGGCCGAATAGCTTGGCGCTGATGGAAAAAATCACCTTTTTAATTGGCCAATTCTGGCCGCTTCTTGTCGATCGCCTGCTTCAATCTTGTCAGTTGTTGACAATATCGGTCCGAACTGAGTGATTAGCCAGATGGGAGTAGCTCATAGTGGATGATTCCTCTCCAATTCCACCAAACACACAGTAAAATCTTCTTGGCCGTAAATCCGGGCAGCTTGGCGATCGTTTGGGCCGGCTCACTATGCTTGGACCACGGTCTTTTTCTCCCGTTGTTCTCGTATGTGACCCATCTTTCATCGCCAGTCACCATCCGCTTCAAAAATGGGTCGATTTCGTTACGCTTTAGCAAAGAATCGCAGGCATCAATTCGGTCGAAAAGATTCTTTTGCGTCAATTCGTGTGGCATCCATACATCGAGATTCTTCTTAAGACCGGCCTTATGAAAATGATTCCAAACGGATTTCTGGCTAATCTTCAGTTCCTGGGCAATGGAATAAGTCCTCGCATGCCGGTCGGACTCGACAATTTCCATGATTTTATCGACATTTTCGACGATTGGCCTACCAGAGCTTGTCTCATCTTCGACGTTCATATTACCAGAACGGAATCGTTGGAATCACCGCTTTGGTGTTGCATTCCATACTGTAGTGGGTCCATAAACAGCATAAATTTTTTTGGCCGCCTGCCCCGCTTTTTCCCCTTGGTCGTAGTGGTACTGAAGAATGTATCGAATTTTCTCTTTTTTTACCTCCATTTTGGAACGGTCTAACACACAACTGGCTTCACCAAACACAAAACTCTCAAATAACTTTTTTTATGATAATGATGAGAGAAGGAGTTACACCAAAAAGGTGCAACCCCTAAAAGCCTGGGTTAGCCCCTCCATCGTGAAAAGAAGAAGAAAGAATTTCTATGGGTTGGGCGGGGGTCGAAGGTATCTGTGGATACGGGTCTTAAATAGCTGAAGGTTATAAGTCGCTGGAAAGATGGTGGCAGGGAGCGAGTAAAGCGTTATGTCACTTTTAAGTCGCAGTTTAGAATGACCAGATGCGACGCATATATCGTGAGATATGGCTCAATAAAATCCATAAAGCGGAAAGTCTCAGAACTTTTTACTTCACCCATTATTTTTATATTCTTTTCTATTGATTGTTAATATGTTTATTTATTCAATAAAACTTTAAAATCTGTCTTACGTAAATGTTTATTAATTTGATCATTATATATTTTTAATGGAAAATATCCATAAATCGATATTAATAATTGTTTATATTATTATAGATTATTTTCCGATTCGCTTATCGTGTGATAATAATTATGCAAATTTCTAAGATTAAAGTTAATTTCTTTTCATTCAGCGTAAACATAAATATTTGTGAATGATTCCTCTAAATACGGATAAACGTTTGGTCTACTTTAATAATAATCGATAAAATTATTTTCTTCCGTGCTTCACATTCCTAACAAAGAAAAATAAAATCAATTCTACTCGCTTATATTTTTCAGATCTAAAAATAAATGACCCGGAAATAAAAGCAGAAAAATGATTTTGTCACGTGGATGGTACAGTGTACCTACAGATATTAATGATCAATTAAACGATAATATTAATCAAATGTTCAGGAATGAAGAGCGCAGCAATCGATGCCCTTAATAATCTCTAATCTCACATCTTATGAAATTTATTTTACTAAAAAAATATACGATCAATTGTGGGTGGGATTCCCCACACAGCGGGTTTCTTTGCATTTTTTCCACCTGTTTTCAAAACTAATTATTTTACAGCAAACAAAATAATTTTCATCGAAACATCAAGATACTTTCGATAATTTTTACATATTTTTTAATAAAAATGTAAAAATAGCGGGTGGACATATTTCAAAAAGCGACTTTTGGTTCATAGTTAGGCATAAATGTTATATATTAATTGAAGGAGACAATAAAAGAGTGTGTCTTCTGCTGGAATTATAAATTTTATTTATTTATAACGTTATAAATAAATCTTTTATTGTCTCCTTCAATATATAAAAATTCTGCTACTCTCGGCAAAAACTTTCAAGTTATATAAATATTAAGCAGGCCAAGTGCGAGGTCGACTAACGTACCGAGGGTTCCGTATTTAAAATATATATATATTTATATTAAAAAATACAAACTTTTAACAAAACAATCAAGAACACGTTTGGTTTCGAATAAACGTGTTCTTAATTGTTTTTTTTTAAAGATTTGTATTTTTTAATATTTTATATACAATCAATAAATAATGTTTTCTTTTATATACCTATATTTATATATGTATATTTGAATGTTAAAATAAGTGAGATATATAAGTGCAGAACATTATCCACATTCTATAATATGAAAATCTAATAAATTCTTTTATAAAACTTTCTCAAAACGTTTATTAGAAGTTCAAACGTTTCGAAATAAATTTTCTTTTTGTCAAAGAAATAAAGTTGCTTTATAAAGTAAATAAATATTTTGAAAATATTCATAGAAACAGGTATTGGGGAGTTGAAGTGACCTTGAATAAAAATAAAAAATATTAAAAAAAATTTCTGATAAATATTAGAAAAAACAGTTCATATCTGACCATTTGTTAATTAATCACCCTCCTCCAACTAATCCAGCTATGATTAAACCCCCCCACCACATAAAAGTAACTTTATCAGTGAATAATTTAAAGGACTCATTGAAAAAAATCGTTTTTCCATGTGCTCGAATCAGCTTGAGAGGCAAGATTGGGCCAACACTTTAGTAACTAAAGTGGCTTGGCGCCCAATCTTGCCTCTCAAGCCGATAAAGTCCAAAACACCATTCTGAACTCCCTCCCCATTGGCTACCACCAACCCCATCTCGTAAAAACAACCCTAATATCTTCTCCCCTCCCCCAATCTCAAAATGGTGGTAGATAATTTCTAAAATTTTAATATTAATTAAACAAAATTTCCCCTCATAAACCTAACGATGGATTCCAGTATGGGCTAGGCGTTTCGTCTATTTATTTCGACTTCCTCAGTGGCCCATCTTATCACTCTTTGTCAAAAGACAATAATTTCACTATGCGACGAAACATCTTTAATCTTTTTTTATTATTTCTACAATACATTCATTCTTGGCCTCAATTACTCAAAAATCTTGAACTTTATTTCACTTTTATAAAAATTTTATGTTGTTTTTAAACAGACATGGCATTTGCATTAGATATTCAGTTTCAATTTGTAAATGCCATGCCTGTTTAAAAACAACATAAAAATTTAATAAATTTTTCATTTTTTTAATTGTTAAAAGGGGGAAAAAAGTTTAAGATTTTTGAGTAATTGAGGCCAAAAATGAATGTATTGTAGAAATAATAAAAAAAGATTAAAGATGTTTCGTCGCATAGTATTGTAGAATTGTCTTTTGACAAAGAGTGATAAAATGGGCCACTGAGGAAGTCGAAATAAGTCGACGAAACGTCTGGGCCATTTAATAAAAACTCTGTTTTTTTATTTATTGTCCAATTCCCTACTATTCTCGTTTTAAATAATTTTTAACGGTTTGTGATCGATTGGGAAGTCGTTTGAATATATTTTTCTAATATTTATGAGAAATGATTTCTCGTAAATATTTATATTTTTATTTTTATTCAAGGTAATTTCATCGCCAAGACAATCTGGGAATTATTGTCTATTTTCAAAATATTTATTTGCTTTATATTTTCTTTTTTTAAGGCAACTATTTTTCCAAATTTCCTTTGATAAAGGGAGAATTTCTCATCATGAAACGTTTAGATTTCTAATAAATGTTTTGAGTATGTTTTTATAAAAGAATTGAATACGAAAAACTATTTCAACAAAATGGATTTATATAAATATACGTTATTTGTACATAGGAATAGTATAATTATATAGTATGTAATTGAATTGTATTGTATACCTTCTGTATTGCGTCCAAGGTCGAATATATTGCCGACTACCGGTTTCGTTGGCGGTCCATCGATCCCCTGAGCACTTTTTTTCAGCATCTCTAGCTGAATCCATAGCCAGATTATCAACAGACTAAGCAGAATGGCTATTAGCCAGAGGAACATGTTGCCGAGTTGTCGGCCGACGATCAACTAAACGCTCTGCTCTCTCGTGGCTATTTCTCTCGTCTCATCGCTTCAAGTAAAAGTTATCTTCGAGTGGATTGCGACTCACATAAGCTCATTATACTTTTTTTGAATATTTTATCAATTAAATCGAAATATTTTGGTGGATTTGATAAGAGATTGAAAAAAAAAATGTTAATCTCAAATTTTCTTGAGTATTTTGTTTATTTATATCGAATGATTAACTAGAAAAGAAATAACAAAATAATTAGATCTCTAGTGGGTGAGTAGGTATAGTTTTTAATAATAATAAAATACTGAGTGGATATTGATGAGGCAGTCCAAAAAAAGAAGATCATTTAGAGTATCTTTTTATTCATAAACCGACGTTTAGGTGGCTTATTCATCCTTCTTCATGAAAAGTCCGTGAAGGAAATTCAATGTGACATTCCCTTCTGTCTCCTCTCTCAGTGGCAGTAGTAACAATAATATATTGCATTTTATTCTCAGTAGAACTACACTATAATTCTGCTGAGAATAAAATACGATATATTATTACTACTGCCACTGAGAGAGGAGACAGAAGGGAATGTCCCATTGAATCGATAAGGTCGTTTATGTATATTAGGAAGAGAGTGGGGGGGGGGGGAGATTACCGAGCCTTTTGTGGAACACCACCATTTGTTGTTGAATCATAAAGAGAAATCACTGAGGTTGTCCTCTGCTTGATTCAAATGAACATAATATATATATAGGGATGGTCCTTATTTTGGGTATTTTCGAATTTTTACTCTGGCAGGGGCTAATATGGTTCGAAATAAATAAAAAATAATATCCCCCCAAGTTTCAAGCACCTATCTCAATTTTAACCTGTGCCTCAGAGCAATGTAAGATTTCCAACTAAATAACATGGGTTTTTGGCATGAACGATCAATTTTTTATTCGGGCCAAAGCAATGGTTTAAAAAATTTGAAACTCTCTAGATTTTATCCTTATAATAGTAGCTACCCTTCATAATTTTTACAGATTTGTAGCTATTATAATTTTGGAGTCTATAACTTATTAACACTATATGATATGGCAGTATTTTATGTAGCTGTAACTCCAAAATTATAATAACTAAAAATCTGAAAAAACTCTGAAGGATAGCTACTATTATAAGGGTAAAGCCTAAAGAGTTTTAAAATTTTTGAAATATTACTTTGGCCGGAATAAAAAATTGATCGTTCAATGCCAAAAACCCCATGTTATTTAGATGGGAAACTTGCATCGCTCTGAGGACAGGTTAAAATTGAGATAGAGGGTTGAAACTTGGAAGATATTTTTTTTTATTTATTTCTAACCATATGAGCCTCTGCCAGCGTAAAAATTCGAAAATACCCAAAATAAGGCCACCTTATATATATATATATATAAAGAATTTATAAGTATATATATAATTTATTTGTTAGAGAGTATAATTTCGAACGTTTGACCTTCATCTTCAGTCTCTCTTGAGTGATCAGCTCACATTTTTTTCATTTATTTACAAATCCATACCCTTTTTGGGTTAACTTTATATATTCTGTATGATTCAATTTAATAAGCTCTATATAATAATATTCTTGAATGTTGTATCTTCTACGTCATCTTGTGTCCATCGTCTCTTTTATCTGATTGTCTATACCTATATCCTGTCAATCACCTCAAGTATGTCCCTGTCAACTGGTCCAGTTAATTTTTTCTCCCAATCCTCTCTGTCAAATCTTGTGTCTGTCTGAAATGGATATCGTTTTATATTTTTGCATGGTCAAACGTCTCTTTATCAATTTCCACACCATCTACAGCTACACAATACGTTTTTATTCCTCTCCACACGCTGCCACATCTTGTTCTTTTCCATTTCTTCGATCCTGTCGTCCTTAGGATAGGCAGGAGCGAGGGGTAAACCGCGATTGGAATTAGGTGTACACCTTCTTTGGAATTCATTAGATAATCTATTGTCTTCTACTTGGAAATGAAAGTGGAAGTAGGTGTACAAGAATTTAGGTCGCGGTTCACCCCTCGGGTAGGAGTGACCAGCTTACTATTACAACAACAAAATTTACCTAAATCATATCCAATCGGGTAATTGAACCCATGTGAAATAACAGATAAGATACATATTTATAATTAAAAAGAATGATGATAACTGTCAAACCTTCGAAATTATGGTGCATAACAAAAAAATGATAAATATATACTTATTTATCTTCGTTATATACTGGTATATGTAATATGTTTATTTCCATCAAAAGCAGAGGACAACCTCATTGATTTTCCGTTATGAATCTTAATTATTGTCAAAAAATAAAAACATAAGTAAACCAAAAGGTTTCGTTTAGCTTTTTTAATTTTAATGTTTTCTTTTTTTTTTTTTTTTTTGTTTATTTATTTATACAACTTCAAATTGTTACGAAATCTATGGTTTATTTTTTATGTTTTTTATTATTATTATTATTATTGTTAATATTATATTCAAGATTATTTTATTGTTATTTCAATGAAAATATGATTAGTTTTTAATGAAATAGAGATAATTATAATTTATAAATACCCATCTTCTATCTCTCTCTCTCTCTCTTTTGAGTTATTTTTATTGAGGCAACATCTTGCGTGGGATTTAAATCAGGGCCGACGTGTGACTAAAGAGGCGCCTCTGTGCCAAAGAAATTTACCGCCCTTTTTCCATTATAGAAAATTTCTAAATTAAACAAAATAATTAATTTCAATTCAAAAAAATGTTTAGTGGCTTCTTTATTTAGGATACCGAATAATAATAATGGCCAAAGTATAAATAAACACAGTGTAATTCGTTTTAATGAGAAAAATTTATAATATAAACAGAGAAAAGAATCGTTTATAATAACAGGAGAAAAACAAGGAATATATATATATATTAACTGTAAACAAACAAAGAGAATAAATGGAAATTTAATTAACATATAAAATGTCTCGTCTTCGGGTTGCCACACATTTATTTAGTTTATTTTATTTTTATCACTGTGTGCGGGGCACAACCTGCACACCCCCGCACGGGGCGCGTCTGATTTAATTAAATGGTACCTGGAGCCACCGAGCGATGCACGGTAACTTTTACTTCAGTTAAAAGCTATATATTAATATTATTTTTAATGAAAAATTCGGCAATTCTACGGTAACTGTGGCGCCGCCACTGAAAACGGATTCTTTTAGAAAATAAATATTAGTTAAAAAATAATTAGTAAATGCCCAAAAAATTCGAATATGTAAAAGTCGGTGGCGGTTCGGTTAAGATATATTCAGTTCGGCTCGTATTTCTTCATTTCGGGCTGGCATTTAGGCTATTAATAAAATTTAGGGAACGCGGTGTTGGTTTATAGTGAAACATTGTTAAAATTAAATTAGGTTGGAGTTGGTGGTGTTTCACAAGGAGTGACTCCTTGTGAAACACCACCAACTCCAACCTAATTTAATTTTAGGCTATTAGGTTGGCTATATGGGGGTATTGGGGGGTCCAAATATAATATATAAATTTATTGGAAACTTTTGAACCTTCTTCCTCAGAGTTCACAGGGCCAATGAAAGAAAGCATGCAACAATTTTTCTTTTTGTCTCTTTTATCAGTGTACTAGAATCTAGTTTTTTTTTTAATAATATAATTTCCACCCCCGCACCCCAAAGCCCCCTGGAAACCACACCGCACCTACCCCTGCACCCCCACTCCGCCTCACTCTCTCACCCTAGCCCCATTCTACCCCGCGCACCCAATACCCAACTCCATTCGACCCCCGCACCCGCACCCACTCTCAGAACCCAGTTTTTGCATTTCTAGCTCTCTAGAGGCCCACAGATTATGTATACAAAATTTGGTTGAGTTTTCTCCAAGGGAAAGAATTTAATTTTTTGTAATTTGCATTTTTACTTTATCCAATGCAAAGCATGGGTAAAGTATTGCAATCGCTCTCGGGGCAAGCGTGGCTTCAAAGGGTCCTCAGGTAAAGGCTACGGAACCCATGGACTCAATTAAAGTCACAAATTGTAGTATTCAATTAGGTTGAATTTTAGCACGTGGCGGTTTTGCCAAAAATTACATGGGGTCTCGTCGAGAGGCCAAAAAGTGCGATTTTTTCATTTAGTGCGTGCGTATGGATGGATGTATGGATGTATGGATGTATGTATGTTATCGATTTTTTGGCCCACGATTTTTTCCACACCGTTGCACCGATTGAAATGAAATTGAAAACCTACCATTAGTTTAACAAAATGAAGCGCTGATTAGTTTTTGGTACATATCGGCCCACAAACATTAGTACTTTATTTCAGTACTTTTTTAGTTTTTTCTAAATATCTTGAAAATGACTTAACCAATTTTGATGAAATTTAATATCCTAATTAAGTACCTTGGGGACCACAAAAAAGGTTAAATAAAGTTTTTAGTAAAATTATATTTTAAAGTACTTTACTCTAGAGTTAGATGGTACTTTTTTAATTTTTTAAATTCTTTAAAATTTATTCATTTGAAAGTTTTAATATAGCTCATTTAGCCTTGCTTAAGTAAGAATGGATAGGCTTCTCTCTGTGAAATGCTAAAAATTTGGGAGGAATTTTTATAAGTAACCATAGCAACTGCGTTGTTTTCTTATCCGTTACCTTTGCTGAAGACAGAGAAATCGATTTTAAACCAAAAATAGCGATTGATTCTCATTTAGTACTTGAGGAATAATCATTCTATATTGGATTTTTGACGTTTCGGTTTTTATTAGTAACCATTGCTGAAGACATAGAGAAATCGATTTTAAACCAAAAATAGCGATTGATTCTCATCTAGTACTTGAGAAATAATCATTCTATATTGGATTTTTGACGTTTCGGTTTTTATTAGTAACCATTGCTGAAGACATAGAGAAATCGATTTTAAACCAAAAATAGCGATTGATTCTCATCTAGTACTTGAGGAATAATCATTCTATATTGGATTTTTGACGTTTCGGTTTTTATTAGTAACCATTGCTGAAGACATGGAGGAATCGACTTAAAATCAAAAATAGCGATTGATTCTCATCTAATACTTGAGAAATATCCATTCTATATTGGATTTTTGACGTTTCGGTTTTTATTAGTAACCATTGCTGAAGACATAGAGAAATCGACTTTAAACCAAAAATAGCGATTGATTCTCATCTAGTACTTGAGGAATAATCATTCTATATTGGATTTTTGACGTTTCGGTTTTTATTGGTAACCATTGCTGAAGACATAGAGGAATCGACTTAAAATCAAAAATAGCGATTGATTCTCATCTAGTACTTGAGGAATAACCATTCTATATTGGATTTTTGGCGTTTCGGTTTTTATTGGAAACCATTGCTGAAGACATAGAGAAATCGACTTTAAACCAAAAATAACGATTGATTCTCATCTAATACTTGAGGAATAACCATTCTATATTGGATTTTTGACATTTCGGTTTTTATTAGTAACCATTGCTGAAGACATAGAGAAATCGACTTTAAACCAAAAATAGCGATTGATTCTCATCTAGTACTTGAGGAATAATCATTCTATATTGGATTTTTGACGTTTCGGTTTTTATTAGTAACCATTGCTGAAGACATAGAGAAATCGATTTTAAACCAAAAATAGCGATTGATTCTCATCTAGTACTTGAGAAATAATCATTCTATATTGGATTTTTGACGTTTCGGTTTTTATTAGTAACCATTGCTGAAGACATGGAGGAATCGACTTAAAATCAAAAATAGCGATTGATTCTCATCTAATACTTGAGAAATATCCATTCTATATTGGATTTTTGACGTTTCGGTTTTTATTAGTAACCATTGCTGAAGACATAGAGAAATCGACTTTAAACCAAAAATAGCGATTGATTCTCATCTAGTACTTGAGGAATAATCATTCTATATTGGATTTTTGACGTTTCGGTTTTTATTGGTAACCATTGCTGAAGACATAGAGGAATCGACTTAAAATCAAAAATAGCGATTGATTCTCATCTAGTACTTGAGGAATAACCATTCTATATTGGATTTTTGGCGTTTCGGTTTTTATTGGAAACTATTGCTGAAGACATAGAGAAATCGACTTTAAACCAAAAATAACGATTGATTCTCATCTAATACTTGAGGAATAACCATTCTATATTGGATTTTTGACATTTCGGTTTTTATTGGTAACCATTGCTGAAGACATGGAGGAATCGACTTAAAATAAAAAATAGACATCGATTCTCATCTAATACTTGAGGAATAACAATTCTACATTAGGCTTTTGACGTTTCGATTATTATTGGTAACCATTGCTGAAGACATGGAGGAATCGACATAAAATCAAAAATAACGATCGATTTTTATCTAATACTAGAGGAATAACCTTATTGCATTCCATTTTTGATGTTTTGACCATTAATGGCAACCTCTATTGAAAACGTGGAAGAATCGACTTAAAATCAAAAAGACTAAATTCTTTTTTGGTAAACAACTCAATATGAACTACAAATTGCAAGTGATATCTGATTAATAATAAAGGAACAAACATATTAATATTTCAAATGAATTTGGATAAAGTTTAGCAACGATCCGTTGCAGTTTATTTTTAATTTTCGTTTTTTGAAATTTGCCATTTTTATTCCAATTTATTTTGTACGAGCAGGGGTTAACGTTTTACATTTATTCTAGGCAAATCATAAATTGCAGAACTTCTAAGTAAAAGAGTCATCTGGAGAATTCGACAACATTGTGCGAATGACGTTTACCGACTTTGAATATCTTCAGCAGAAAATATTCCCAAGCGTTTCAAAAACAAGACACTATATTGCGAGAATCAATACCAGCCAAAATACGACTCGCTTCTTCACTACCGGTGATAGATTGGAGTTTACACTATTTGTTTAAAATAGTAGGTCATATATGATTAAGCCATTTTTTGTGAGATTAGCATCCTGTCGTTAGAGTCCGTCAGGACGACCCCATTTTTCCAAACCTTGCCCCTGTGGTGTAATGGTCAGAATAACTGACTGGCAACCCGGAGGTCTCGGGTTCGATTCCCGGCTATACCCAGACATTTTTCTGTAAGTATAGGGTCTGGTAATAAAAATTAAGTGGGAGATAAATTTAACCTAATTTATCGCGCGGAGAATTTACCACTGCTCGAAGCCCCTAAAACCTTAGTAAATTGGATATTGAATTGTATCTAAGTTTCTGAGATTGGCTCGTGATCCCGGCTTGTTTTCCTTCAACTCTGTTCTTTTCACGATTGAGGGGCCAGCCCATACAGGCCTTTAGGGGATCCACCTTCTGGTGTATCTCTTCTCTCATCAATATCATTAAAAAAAAAAACAAAAAAAAAACCTCTTCTCGGCGTGCTTGGGATCAGTGATCAAGAGATGCGACTGGGGTCCTTACGGGATAAATATCGATGGACGAAATCTCAACCATCTGAGATTCGCGGACGATATAGTGCTGATCACGAAAACATCTAGTGAGGCGACCAACATGCTAGAGTTGTTGAATCTTGAAGGGACGAAGGCAGGTCTAATTCTAAACAAAGAAAAAACCAAAGTAATGCGCAATAGTTTTAAATCAAGAGACCCAGTACTATTAGAGGGAAATCCCTACAAGAATCTAAGGAATATCGTATATCTGGGTAGGCTATTGACAATGGATAACGATCTGATGCCGAAACTTCAGAGGAGGCGACGGGCTGGTTGGGCCGCACTTGGTGCAATCCGCGACGTCATCGATGGATCAAGAGATGCCGAGCTCAAGGCAGGACTTTTCAACTCCAATGTGCTGCCGGCTCTTACATATAGATGCGAAACATTGGCTTTAACAAAAGTTAATTAAAAACATCTCAGTCCGAATTAGAGAGAAGACTTCTTAGCATCACTCTCCAAAGACAACGGTCCCTTTATCTTCAGAATAGCGACATCAGAAATATGTCCTCGGTGAAGGATATTTTGACTCACGCTAACGAAGCCAAACACAACTGGGCGGGTCATCTTGAGAGGAGAGAGGATAATCGGTGGAGTACCGCTACCCAGCTGTGGATCCTCAGAGACAAAGTGAGACCGCCTGGACGTCAGCCAATTCGATGGGGGGACTCTCTAAACTACAAAAACACGGTTCGAGAAACGAGTGGGCGCCAAGTAATCCAGCACTGGACGACATTGGCAAGAGACAGAAGGGCACGGCGTAGAAATTGAGACCCGCGTGCACCAAACAGACGCACTGAGGAACGGGTCGTCTAAGTAACTAAGTAAGTAAGTAAGTAGGTAATATCTCTGGAGTATGTTTGGCAATCAACGATTGTATGAAAGATTTAGGGCCAGTTGTATGTCGGTTGGTAAAGTCTTTGTAAAAGTTGACAAAGGGTAAATTCACCTTATGTCCGGCGGGATAGCCAATCAGATGAAAGTACGTGTCATCTAATTGGCTATCCCGCTGGGCACAAGGTGAATTCTAAGGATTTACCCTTTTTTTAATTTTCCTCATTAATATATCAAAGAATAATTGATACGTCAACGAGGATTATTTTGACCGCGCTGATTTGAAAAAAGATATTTTTATCTCGCGAGACTACTGCGGATTACGCTATTGGAGTCTGCGGAGTATTAAGTCTGGACCAAGAGAGAAAAGATGTGATCCACTTAGCTACAATCCAACGTCATGTTGCGTATAGCCCGCTAGACATTCGGATGGATCACCAAGTGAATTTGAAATCTCAGATGTTATATATTCGATCTCCCAGTCCAGAGCGCTAGATCTATTAGCATGTATGTTAGATGCCTGCCATTAATTAACTGAATGTTTTCTACATTTGATTCAATCGCGAATCTAATGTAGGGAATTTTTGTCAAATATTGAGTGAAAATAATATTTGAACTTATATATTTCTAACTTGAAATAATGATATTAAATAAATTTTTTTTTTATTTTTTTAATTAATGGCAAGCATCTAACATACATGCTAATAGATCTAGCGCTCTGGACTGGGAGATCGAATATATAACATCTGAGATTTCAAATTCACTTGGTGATCCATCCGAATGTCTAGCGGGCTATACGCAAAATGACGTTGGATTGTAGCTAAGTGGATCACATCTTTTTCTCTCTTGGTCCAGACTTAATACTCCGCAGACTCCAATAGCGTAATCCGCAGTAGTCTCGCGAGATAAAAATATCTTTTTTCAAATCAGCGCGGTCAAAATAATCCTCGTTGACGTATCAATTATTCTTTGATATATTAATGAGGAAAATTAAAATTTATTTAATATCATTATTTCAAGTTAGAAATATATAAGTTCAAATATTATTTTCACTCAATATTTGACAAAAATTCCCTACATTAGATTCGCGATTGAATCAAATGTAGAAAACATTCAGATTTACTCTTTGTCAACTTTTACAAAGACTTTACCAACCGACATACAACTGGCCCTTAATCAAGGTAGGTAAAAACGAGGGGTGAATCGCGATTGGAATTAGGTGTAGACGTCTTCGGAATTATTTTGGAATTTATTAGATAATGCCCCTTCATCTATTGTTTTCTAGTGAGAAATGAAAGTGAAATAGGTGTACACTGTATTGGGTCGCGGTTCACCCCTCGGGTAAAAATAAAACATTATTTCCTGGTAAAAAATAGTATTTATATTTATTTATAAGAAATAAGTTATACATTATAAGTATATTATTTACACATGAGTACATATTTACAGGTCCCTGCTGACGTTTCGTGCATCGAAAGGCTTCGACCAAAATATCACGTGAAATGCAAAAATCATTTATAGTAGTGGTCATAATGATTGTTTGTTGCTGGAAATTCCAGAGTATTCGAATTAGAGTATATCATTTGACGTTTCTTCATAATTAACCCGTCAATTTCATACATTAATTCGTTCCTCTGGAATGGTGCAAATTCTCTTAGTTTTATAGCAAGGAGTTTGCCGTATAAAACACACTCGTCTTCTTCTTTGTTTTTTTTGCTGAGTACTTCACTGAGTGCAGTGAACGCGCTGTTCATTTTAGCTTTAACGTCCTCTAATTCTGGTGAGGTGCTTGAACGGGGGCGTTTTAATCGCACCCTTAATAGGCTCTCTCTCTGAGATGGCCCGGGATCTTCATCCGGCGGTATTCCATTATCACAGGACTCTTCCTCATTATCCTCGCCATATACTTCCTGCAAAAACAAAAATTATATCAAATTAATTTATTTATTAAACTAATACAACGGAGGAATGGATCTTAAGGTAGTTGTTCCGCCAAATGGGTTTTCTTAGGATTTTTTTGAAATTTAGACAGATTATTATTTAAATACTTCTTCATCGATTGGTGGCAAAACGAAATTTATGAACAATATAGTTCCGGAGATATTAAATTCCAAGGATAGAGTTTTTCAGACTCTTTAACATTGCACTATACGGGATATCGGAAAATTTACATACATATTTAATTATAATTAAGAAACTCTCTTACCATTTTTATAAAATACTAAACCAACATTAAACAATAACCAATATATATTTTAAGACAATTTTCATTCATAGTTACAACACAGTTTCTGAGATAATAAGGAATAAATAATGAAAAATCTATCAAAAAAATTTACACTAAAAACAATTTGGCAACAGCGCATTTATTTAACCAGCGAAAGATGTATAAAGCGTGCATGCGCTAGATTTTTTCAAAATTATAATTTTCATAAGGTGTAACCAAATACTGTATATAACAATACAGGACAGCCTGTCAAAAATATGGTACCCTGAAAACAGCACACTCTAGCGAGAAAAAAGTAAACTACATAAAGCGCATAATATTAAAATGCGTAAATTATTTAAAATCGATCTTATTAAATCATATATAACATTAAACGGACACAATATATATTTTTTCCATGACGCTCAAGTTTTTTTTTTAATTTTGACGGTAGCCGAAAGTCGGATTTGACTGCAAGATTTCCATTTTGCTCGCATGGTGGCGCTCAAATTCATGAGACCAAAAACGGTTTGCTTTTCTATTGTATTTTGACAGACTGTCCTGTATTGGTATATACAGTATTTGGTGTAACGTAGGCGCTGATTACATTTATTAAAAAATAACAAAACGATTTTTATAGAAATAAATCAACCTTTTAAATGTATTTTATTTGTCATTTTAATATAAAAATTTTCAATCTCTTACAATGGTGCCAGATTTGTCAAACGAGCACGGAATTGTGTTACAATCGGTACATAAACAGCAAAAAGTTTTGGGCTTATGAATGAATTATGAGATCCTTATTGTCTGTTCTATATACTCTAGCATTAACTTTTTGCTAGTATTGTCCCGAAACAACTACCTTAAGGAAGCTTATAAATTTATGTTGGGCCTCATTCATTGCAGTGCTGGGCCGCGGGTTGGACATCCCTGGTCTAGATCTTGGAAGGTTGTTAAAAACAGTTTTGGAATTTTGACCAACGTTTTTAAAATTCTTCAAATACCTTTGGATGTCATTAAAGCCTCTAACACAACCAAAACTTGTGTGTTTTATTACTTTCTAAGAAAAAGTAAAATGTCCGGTCGTATTTACACTCCTATATAGGTTCATGTGACACCTATATCAATGGAGAATTAGTTTGTCGAGGAGCTAGGAGAACTAACTAACAACGCAAGTTCAGACCCTTCTGGAAATACAGGGTTTGGGCCATAGGTGTGGTATAAGTGTTACTAATCCAAGAAGTAAATTTTATGAACTACATGGCAAAATAGAGAGCGACATGATTCTGAGCAGGAAGACTGTTGAATCATATGCATAATAATACAAAGATATGGTAGATACAAATTGTTTTAAAAAACAATCTTCAAACCTAAAGGTTTCGGGAGAATTCCTCTTAACAATGGAATTTTAATTTAAATAGTTAAAAAAAGAAAAAAAACGTTTTTTTTATTAAATGAGTATAAAGCAACACTAAAGAAATAAATAGGGGTGTTTTTCTAATATTTTTCGAAAATTTTAAAATAAAAATATTTTTTTGTAAATATATTTATATTTTTCATTTGAATTGAAGGTTATTTCAGTTACCATGACAATTCAGTTTGTGTCATTGCTTTATATTTTGAATATAAACATCAATGACATTAACTGAATTGTCATGGTAACGAAATAACCTTCAATTCAAATGAAAAATATAAATTTATTTACAAAAAAAATATTTTTATTTTAAAATTTTCAAAAAATATTAGAAAAACAGTCCCCATATCTGTCATTTTGTTGTATAAAATTTTGATCATTTCTAATATTAATCTTTTTTTCTAAATTCAGTTCTTTGTTTGGCTTTTATGAAACTTTTGAAGTTTTTTTTTTTTGAAAGATTTGTATTTATTTTTTAAATAATAAAACAATCAATAATTTTTTCATATAAATTCATTAATTTGAAAGTTTATATTAGGAAAAATAAGGACAAGTTTTTATGTATTATATCCACCATCGTATCGTCGACGTTTCGCCGACTTCTTCAGGGCTTCTACAATTATAAGAACATTATTGATATGAATTAACAAAAGTATAATTCCAATTCCAAAACAAACATGTATTAATAATTTACCTACCAAATAGTCATGCCACACACACATTCGTCTAAATTTTGTTATTATCTTCGTTTTACCATAGAAGACCAACAGATCCCAAATTTTAAAAAATATTTGGCACATTCACAAAAACAATTTTTCTTTCTTTTCTTTTTATATTAACAAAACAGAAATAACATATATAGAATGAGGCAACCAGAATAGAATATTTTTCTCCTTTTGATCCTTACATAAAGAAATCTCATATTCAAATAACACGATATTTATACTGTCTTACAATTTTTCTACTATATTAAAATATATTATTCTTATCCCCATGACTTCAAGGAACTGGAACTCTCTCCCCAGCCTCTATCTTTCCCAGCACCTATGATCTTCAAACCTTCAAAACCAGGGTGCATAGACACCTACGTCTACACCCTCTCACTTAATCAACTTTCCCTTTCTCTTCGGTAATGCAAGGGTCTTTCGAGATCCATAGGGGGCTACATCTTTACTGGTGCAACTCTTCTTGCATTCGATTGCATTAAAAAAAACAAAAAAAAAAAAAATATGTCAATGACACCCAAGGGCGGATCCAGGAATTTTTTATGAGGGGGGGGGGGGGGTGAATGTATATAAGGTGCCCGATGTAAGATCTACTTTTTATCTCGAAGTGTGTCGCGATCGAATTGTCCAAGCGGGGGGGGGGGTCAGAGACGCCCACCCACACACACACACATAGAACTTTATTTTCAATTTTAAAATTTTTTGAAAAAATAAATGTTTTTTTTTTTACAAATTTTTTTTGCCAGGCACGGGCCTCTATGGGGGGGGCGATCGCCCCCTCCGCCCCCCCCTGGATCCGCCCTTGATGACACCAGCCAAGTTATACTCAAATGAAAAAATACATTAGGAATCTATTTTTGTCTCCAACATTTAATTGCATTTATTTATAGAATAACCCAACATATGAATGACTGTAAAGTGTCTAATGTTTTAAAAAATGAAAAAACTGCCCTGGCTGCCCATCATTTTAATTTAAATCACCAATTTGAATTCAATGATACATCAATATTGGATTTCGAAACCAATATATTTCAAAAGAACAATAAGAGTGAAATGATTCACATTTCTTAAAATAACACGGTGAATTTTAGAACAGACATCCGAAATCTATTAAGCGGCATTTATAGTTTTTTGCTCAACAAATACAAAGATAAGTACTAAAAAATAATAATATATAAGCTGACGTGTTCTGATGTGGCCATCCACTTGACTTTACCATACAACCTGGCCCCCTCACTTATATTTAATATTTAATAAAATTATTTATAATCATGTAGGGGAGGGGGGTTAGTTTTTGCATTTTTAGACTTCTGGGGACCACTGATTATGTATACAAAATTTGGTTGAGTTTGGTACAAGAGCCTAGATTTTCATTTTTTGACCCCACCCCCCCCCCCCATTTTGGGCGGTTAGTTTTTGCATTTTTAGACTTCTGGGACCCACTGATTATGTATACAAAATTTGCTGAGTTTGGTACAATGGCCAAGATTTTCATTTTTTGACCCTACCCCCCCCCCCTCCATTTTGGGCGGTTAGATTTTGCATTTTTAGACTTCTGAGTCCCACTGATTATGTATACAAAATTTGGTTGAGTTTGCTCAAAACGACCTAGATTTTTAATTTTTAAATCCCCCTCCACCCCTTAATTTTGGGTCGATATGTACCAAAAATCTAATCAGCTCTTAATCTCAATGGACCAAAACTACGTGTGAAATTTGGTTTCGATATTCACACTAGTTTTTGAGCTAGCTCGTCCACAAAAATTTGGTAACGCACAGACTAATCGGACAACCAGACAGACTAACAGAATAACAGACATTTTGACAAAACAATTATTATCTTCGAAAATATAATTTTTTTCGATGTTCACTTATTAGGCTTTTTTGTAGAGCGAAATGCCATGGTTTCGCTCAATTTTTTTAATCGAAATAGTTTCAGCCGTTTTTTGAGATATTTCGAAAAAAATAAGGAAAAAAACCACTTTTTTCATGCACGATTACAATACTTGACCATACCCTGTATGGTAAAGTAAAAAGAAAGAAAAATTGATTTTGTGAATGAGCCAAATATTTTTTGAAATTTGTGTTTCTGATGGTCTTCAATGGTGTCAAAGATAACAAGAAAATTTAGGCGATTATGTGTGTGGCATGACTATTTGGTAGGTAAATTATTGTGGGATCCAGCCAAGCCAACTTCCCCTGGTCCTACACACCATGACACCGCCCTGATTCCAGCCACCTCGCGCCTCCGTCAATCTGAGCAGCAGCCTGGCAGATTTTACCAGGCAACGCACTGCCAAGTTTCAGTAGGATTTCCACGCAGCCCCCAAGCAAGCACCCCCAGTGGCTCCACCACCCCAATCTGCACCTGTTCAACCCCTCCAGCGAAGAGCTAGCTTCCCCTCGAGTTGCGCACGCACGCCCCCTCACGCTACAAGTCAAAATCGTCGCCGCACGACCAGCTAGTCCCTGATTGGCCATAATAACAAATGCGCTGATTGGCCGAAATAAGGACCTATCATCAGGAGCCCCGATATCAACGGGCCTCTATAAAGATCGTCTCCCAAGTTGAAGACAGGCAGTTACGATTTCCCTCCGACACAACAACCATCATCAAGTTCAGTTCAGTTTAGTTCAGTTCATCAAGTATAAAACCAGCAAGTTTAAGAAGTATTTTTCACTAAGATACACGAACATCTCCAGTTTTATTTTACATTTATAAAGTATTTTGTTATTATTATTATTGAAAAGCATTGAATAAACCATTATTATTGAAAATACTTGTGTCTTTCTTCACCTGGCTTAAGCCACCTAGAATAATCCCTACATTATTAATACATGTTTGTTTTGGAATTGGAATTATACTTTTGTTAATTCATATCAATAATGTTCTTATAATTGTAGAAGCCCTGAAGAAGTCGGCAAAGTCGACGAAACGTTGGTGGATAAATAAAAATATTGACACATAAAAACTTGTCCTTATTTTCCTAACATAAACTTTCAAATTAATACAAATTATGGACGGAAATGATAATAAAAATTCATTAATGTAGAATTATTATACTTAAAAATAGTACATGGTTAGGCATTTGTAAACCACCTAACTAAACATACCACTTTGCTTTATGTCTAATTAGTTTTGTTTTAATATATACTTCTTCCTCTTCCCTTTTAATAACGCTTTCACATTCGTATATATCTCCTTTATCGATGTCGTATATGTCCTTTAGAAAAATTGCCATCGGTTCATAAAAGATCCAGCTAGGCTTATAAATTTCCTCTTCTCCAGCATTTCTAAAAGATGATTTCTTTTTTTTTAATTGGGTCCGAAACATCGTCATGAGAGATTCTTTTTTCTTTTTTAATTCGGTGACAGAGATGCCCATACTATCAGCGATTCGTTCCCAGGAATCGTTCACCTACAAAATACAAAGTAGAGAGGATTACTTTAAGCAATATTATAGAATTTTTCATGTTCCATTTGAAAAAAATAGTTATCAAAACATTGTTTTTAGATTAAGGCTTTAGTACCTGGAACCACCGAGCGATGCACGGTAACCCCTGACCCCCCTCCCGAAACCACACACCTCGCCCCCATCCTGCACCCCCAACCGCGCCTCCCACCCCCGGATCCCCACATCTGCACCCCACATCCACCTCCCGCACCCAGTTTTTGCATTTCTAGCTTTCTAGTAGTGGTCTACATATTATGTGTATATTTACATTATGTGTACACCAATTTGCCCACATTCGTTCATATTGATAAACATTATAAATAAATAAATAGGAAAATAATAATAAAAAAAATAATCGTATAGGATCTGAAATAAAAACATAAAATTAAATAAGATTTGTTTTCAAGTTATATAAAAAAAAGCCACTTCAACCACTTTATTTGTAAACACACCTGTAATGTTATGATTTAGACACCTGTTAATTAAAAACAAACAAAAAATTCCTAATTTTAATATAATATATTAATATTTGCTATAACCTATTAGTGGGTTTTAAAATTAAAAAACCAATTAATAAATAAAAGATAATTGAAAAAAATGTAAACAAACATTTTTATTGAGATTTTCATCTGTCAATAATTACTTTAATTAAGAAAAGATCAATTAAGATGAAATTTGTCGAGGTCCAGACCTAGCCAGATCGTTTTCTCACCCTCAAAACTTGTTAATAGAATTTGTTTCATCAAAATCGGTAGAGCCGTTTTCAAAATAGAACTAAGATAGAAATATATAAAAACAATTTTTGCTCGTTTAATAAGAGTAGATAGATAGATAGTTATTCCTTCCTTACTTTATTTTTATGTTTATGGTGGTTGTCTTTGGGATTCCATATGCAAGGCTCATTTCGATACATTTCGATAAACTTAAACGTCTCTTCAGTAGTCCACCTTGCCATGATAAACTATTATTTGTTATTGATAAATTATATATAAATATACAAAGATCATTTATAAGGTAAGAATTGAAAATGAGTGAGAACAGACAAGTAATATTGGCCTGCCAATGTTGGCCCAATGTGACAAGCCCCCTGGCAGCATACATTGGTAGTAATATTGGTCAATACAAGCCAACACCATGGCGTTGGCTTGAATCATAGATTGCAGATTTATATATGGCATGAATTGGCCCATAGTGTAGAGGGGCCATAAGAAATATCAGATAGAATATTTCTTATTAAAAAAAAAACAACTGATGATGGTCAAATCTTTAAAACTAATAGATTATATGAGGCGACGGTAAAAAGCACAATGTCAAAGAAAAATCTAATTAATTTCTTAGCCTCTAGGGCGGCAGCACTATCACCTGATTTTTTTCAACTACAAGTTGCGTACCAGTCACTGTGCCTATACAAATAAATAATATTATTGGTAAAGGGATATCTTGGAGGGGGAGGTGGGAAAGAAGAGGGGAAGGGAAGACTGAGATTAGAATATTTCAGCCAAATAATTGAGGGATAAGCGGATGCCAGACATTTAGAGAGGTTAAACAGCTGGCGGGGGACAGAGTCAGTGGAGACGGATTGTTGCATCAAACCAGTCTTAGGACTGTATGCTAATGATGATGATGATGATTGGTAAGCAAAGCTATTTGTCTGTTATTTCAAGCGCCAATTTCGTTTTCAAAAGGGTTCCCCCACTCTGCTCACCTCTCCCGCCCCTATCTTAGTTATTGGACCGCTCCCAGGGTGCAGCACTCAAAACGAATATTGACCCGGGGATTTAAAAATATAATTTGATTCCGTCTAATCGGTTTTTAATTAAAAGTGCAGTAGATCAATATTAATGTAATTATTAATATTATAATAAATATTATTAATATTATTTACAATATTTTTATTAAATCAAACCACGTAATAGAACCGAATATGTGCAAACGACTCCGGTTCGGTTAATATATATTCAGTTCGGCTCGGTTGGGTTTGTATAGCTCCTTTTCGGGCTGGCATTTAGACGGTTCGGTTGGCTGACGCCGAACTGAATATATATTAACCGAACCACCGAAAGTTAAGTCCGGACGGGGTGTGTTTTGGACTCACATTTTTTTTCTAATCAAACACACATTGAAAACCGAACAGCCAATCGTCGGATATAAATAATAGTGAAAAAAGCACCTTGGACTCTTGTATTTCAGTGAAGAAAAAAATGAGGGCATCTGATTTTCGGTTCAGCCAAAAGTATTGCTGTATAAAAACAGTGTCAATTGAAAAAGTATGTTTAATGAGACTCCTTTTATATGAACTATATATTTTATAATGAGCGATTTGAATTCTCGCTCTCTTTTATTATAATATATATAAAAATAATGATTTATCGCCAAGTTGACATTCATTAGTTCAGCGCGACAAGGGGTAATGGTGCGCCACTGGTGGGGGAACATTGATGACAGTGAACCTGGCGGTGAGAAAACATAACATCACTTAGGCCCACAGCTTTGTTTGAGCCTCAATTTGTCCTAACATTAAATTGTTTAGATAGCAGTACTATGATGTTTTTCTTATTATTTATTTGATCTCAAATGAGGCAATTAAAACCGTGAGAACCAATGTACTATTGAAAAACTGAGGGTGAGTGGACTGATTTTTGTTTCTTGATTGTATTGCAATTGTAAAGTTTTATGTGTTTGTACTTTTTAGACTGATGATGGCTTGAGAGTGTCGACCGAAACTATCTCCCAGTTCAAAATAAATAAATTGATAAGGACATAGAAGATTTTGTTTTTCTTAAGAGTCTTTTTTCTCCTTACGAGAACCTAATAACTGTTCTCACGGTTTTAATTGCCTCATTTGAGATCAAATAAATAATAATTAAATTTGAAAGATATTAATTTGCCGATGGTAATAGATTCAAATTTACTAGAAAATCATAAGATGGTGTCATCTATTAAATCCGATGAAATGGAATATTTTTAATTATATGTCAGAGGGGTTGTTTTTCACCCCCTCGGGAATCGAACCCGAGTGCCAGTAACAGCAATCCGGGCCACCTGGCTCCACCCTGCGGGATACGAACCTCTCTGACATATGCAAACGCGTAAAATATTTTACTCAAAGATTGTTATCTTAATTTGTAAAATTTCGCGATATAGTGATTCTAAATTTAAACATATAGCCATGCCATATAATTTAAATAAAGGTGGTTGAGTGTTTCGAATTTTGAAAAAATTCAAAATTCGAAGGGCAATGGAATGACCTTTCCTAATTTAATATGAAAGATATTAATTTGCCGATGGTAATAGATTCAAATTTACTAGAAAATCATACGATGGTGCTCCATTAAATCCGATGAAACGGAATATTTTTAATTATATAAAACAGGTTGTTTTCACCCCTCGGGAATCGAACCTGCTCCGATTCCCGAGGGGGTGAAAAACAACCCCTCTGACATATAATTAAAAATATTCCATTTCATCGGATTTAATAGATGACACCATCTTATGATTTTCTAATAATTAAATTGTTTTTTTTTTTGAATCAACAGTTTTCTATCTCTTTCAATCAACCTCTGTTCTTTTAGTAGCGCCATCTTTGGCAAGTTTACAATTCTTGTCCAGCTTTTCAATTATAAAACTTTTTTTATTAGTGATGCATATTTATACTATTTAATGTTTAAGTTTTCTATATATTGTGTTCATTTATAGTTCATGATTATTATTAAATTATTCCTATCGCCTATATTGTGATTCTATGTCGCAAATTGCAGCTAATAAATAATCCGTTTCGCTTATATAAATA
The DNA here is from genome assembly GCA_024734495.1 of Forficula auricularia. Lineage (NCBI taxonomy): Eukaryota > Metazoa > Arthropoda > Insecta > Dermaptera > Forficulidae > Forficula > Forficula auricularia. The sequence continues at coordinate 12,987,626 of JALMQS010000085.1, forward strand.
AATAACTAACTAAATTGTAGCACAAATAATGGCCAACGTACGGGACAGTGACACTTCGCTCTGGCTCCATAATAAACTCGGAACCTCAAATGACTCGTGGACGGGCGGGTCCATTTGTTCACAACTCAACGCAGAGGTTTTAAGAAATATTAAAGATTGCTTTCCCGATTTGCAAACCCAAGTCAAATTGAAATTGTTATTGTCATTTTTTCATATTCCACGGAGAAATGTCGAAGAGGTTAGTTTCTCGGATTTGTTTTCATCACCTCAATCACTATCTATTCCATTTAATTATAAATCGATATTCATATACAAAATTATTATCAAATTCTTTGTGATACAATTCTTAAATGATTACTTTATTTATATATACATATTTTCGTTATCTCCGGACTCACAATTTATAATCAATTAAATTGTTTAATTTTAATATATATATATATATATATATATATTAATATTTGCTATAAAGTATTAGTGGGTTTTAAAATTAAAAAAACTAATTAATAAATAAAAGATAATTGAAAAAAATGTAAACAAACTTTTTTATTGTGATTTTCATCTATCAATAATTACTTTAATTAAATGAGCAATTCTTGTATATATATAGATGGGAATTGTAGTATATATATAAATTTACTACAATTCTCAATTCCCATCTGTCTGATTCTTTGGGGAATCGAAACAGATGAATTTTGTTCAGATATTCAATAATAAATTTTATTTAGAATGTTTATATGTTAACATTAAATGAAAGCGAAAGTTAAAAACTTTTATAGAGTATTTTAGTGTTTTCCTAAACAGGAGTGAGAAATTAATATAAATTATCTTTTTATGTTTAGCTCCTTTGTATTAATAATAGAAAATTTTGAAATGGATAAATGAAATTTAATAAATGTTCATGTTGAATTATTTATTATTGTAAATTACTAGTTTCGCCATTGTTTGGCTCATCAGACCTATTTACATTTTTTGTTTATAAAATTTTTTTGATTGAACAATACATTTCACTGGGAAATCACAGATAACATGTGCACAATAGATCAGTTTTTATCCATTCCTGACGGACCAGTTCCAGAAAGTATACATTCGACGGGAGACAGTCCAAGAGTTAAAAAGTGCACAAAGAGAAACAAAGAGGTTGTCCTATGCTTGATGCAAATAAACATACACACATATATATCGAGATGATATATCTGTATATATATTATTTATTTGTTTGAGACTATAGTTTCGAAGACTTGGTCTTCATCATCAGTCTTTCTTCAATTATAAATGTTTTTCATGGAGTCAATATCCATATCGATATTGAAAACTTGGTGTTCCTTCTCCATATGATATTGACTCCATGAAAAACATTTATAATTGAAGAAAGACTGATGATGAAGACCAAGTCTTCGAAACTATAGTCTCAAACAAATAAATAATATATATACAGATATATCATCTCGATATATATGTGTGTATGTTTATTTGCATCAAGCAGAGGACAACCTCTTTGTTTCTCTTTGTGAATCAACAACTCTGCTACTCTCGGCAAAACAAAAACTTTTCAATTAAGTTAAAAAGTGGTTAAATATTTAAAAATAGTATCTCCATGTCAAATCACATCCCCAAGGGACGATCCACCATGATCGACTGGCTATGAACTCGAATTACGTCTTGATATTAATGAGATGTCTATTTTTAAAAAAAAAAATTATTTTGAATACAAAAATAGATCTATAATTACAGTTTTATATTTTCCATGCCCATTATAGAAATCGGCGAATTTATAGTCTTGTTGTTTATTTAATGTATTTGGTTCATTGTTTATAAAAAGACTTTCCACAAAAAGTTCTCGATATAAGAATAACAACATCTCAAAAAATGAAACAAACTACATTTATATAAAACTGTCATATCTAGGATGTATCAATAATGACTTCAGGAGAACGTTGATAGCAGGCAAAACAATAAAAATATGCAACACCAGTGACAACAAAATACAAAAAATGTTTACTTCCAACTATGAAGGCACCAACAATAACAATGAATTCAACATAGTATACAAATACCAGTGTAGTTGTGACAGCACATACTGTATATCGGAACGATAAAGAACAAAAATCAACGATTGTATCAACATGATCTCAATGTTAGAAATAAAAATATCAACCACACAGCTTTAACGGAGCATCTAATCCTAACGGGGCATGAGCTTGACAAGAATAATTTTAAAAATGTTTACAAGGACAACAACAGTTTTAAGAGATTTTTTGTGGAAAGTCTTTTTATAAACAATGAACCAAATACATTAAATAAACAACAAGACTATGAATTCGCCGATTTCTATAATGGGCATGGAAAATATAAAACTGTAATTATAGATCTATTTTTACATTCAAAATATTTTTTTTTTTTAAAATAGACATCTCATTAATATCAAGAGGTAATTCGGGTTCATAGCCAGTCGATCATGGTGGATCGTCCCTTGGGGATGTGATTTGACATGGAGATACTATTTTTAAATATTTTACCACTTTTTAACTCTTGGACTGTCTCCCGTCGAATGTATACTTTCTGGAACTGGTCCGTCAGGAATTGATAAAAACTGATCTATTGTGCACATGTTATTTTTGTGATTTCCCAGTGAAATGTATTGTTCAGTCAAAAAAATTTTATAAACAAAAAATGTAAATAGGTCTGATGAGCCAAACAATGGCGAAACTAGTAATTTACAATAATAAATAATTCAACATGAACATTTATTAAATTTCATTTATCCATTTCAAAATTTTCTATTATTAATACGAAATGGATGGATAAAATTACAAATGAAGAAGTTCTTGGAAGAATCGGAGAAAGAAGAACCTTGTGGAAGAGTCTGAAGAAGAGAAGAGGTCAGATGATGGGACACACACTGAGACATGAGGGACTGCTTAGGGGATGATATCTTGGAGGGGAGGTGGGAAAGAAAAGGGGAAGGGGAAGACCCAGATTAGAATATTTCAACCAAATAATTGGGGATATGGGATGCCAGACATTTAGAGAGGTCAAACAGCTGGCGGGGGACAGAGTCGAGTGGAGACGGATTGTTGCATCAAACCAGTCTTAGGACTGTATACTCAATGATGATGATGATGATTAATACGAAGGAGCTAAACATAAAAAGATAATTTATAAAAACTTTTATGTTTTATTGTTTCGATTCCCCAAAGAATCAGACAGATGGGAATTGTAGTAAATTTATAAGAACCATTCTATTAGGAAAATAGAAGAAAAGCGCACTTGAGCTAAAGAGTTGAATATATATATATAAAATTGGCTTATAGGATCTAGTGAGGGGATCCATCGCCTAAATGGAGAAGGCATCTGCGGGCTTAACGCGGAAGATGTCGGATCATACCCGGCTGGGTCCTGTATCTTTTTTCAACTCTTGGTTCACTATCAAAACGAGTCTGGTCCCAAGTGCACCAAAATAGGGCAGTGACCGGATAAAAGTTTTTAACTTTCGCTTTCATTTAATGTTAACATATATTTATAGTACCTGGAGCCACCGAGCGATGCTCGGCAACTTTTTTGCTTCAGTTAAAAGTTTTATATTAATATTATTTTTAATTTAAAATTCTGATAAAAACCACCCCGTCACTGCACCCACCCACCCCCTGGACCCCGCCGCCCCATACACACACACCCACTATGCCCCCTGGACCCCGAACCCGCCACTCTACCAACCCTGCACCCCACCTCCTGCACCACCCACCCCCGCACCCAATTTTTGCATTTCTAATTTTCTAGTGGCCTCACAGATTATGTATATACCTATAGGTATATAAATAAATTCCGTATAATTATTTTTTTAATTAAATAACAATTTATCGAGTTTTATAATAATCAATTAAATTGGCAAATTCTAATATATAATCATATTTCTTATTAACTCTTTGTGGGATTTAATACTCGAATTTATAATCAATTAAATTGTTTATTATAAATTTTATTAAACCAATTATTTTACATTAATTAATGTATACATTGTATTTTTAGCTTCGATTCCGGAGATTACTTCTCCACCATCGAGTGTCCTTATTCATCTTTTAGTCCTTGTTTTTAATAAGAGGAAAAATCTAATTAGATAAAAAAACCTCTTTTCCGATAATTATTTCAATTCTATTATTCCCCAATCAAGTCGATTGGTCACCTCCCATCTCCACCCTTCATTCCATCCATTAAATTGTTTAATTTTAATATATTATATATATATTATATTTAAATTGTTTAATTTTTAATATAATGTATATATATTAATATTTGCTATAACCTATTAGTGGTTTTAAAATTAAAAAACCAATTAATAAATAAAAGATAATTGAAAAAATGTAAACAAACTTTTTTATTGATATTTTCACCTGTCACTAATTACTTTAATTAAGAAAAGATCAATTAAGATGAAATTTGTCGAGGTCAAAGACTTAGCCAGATCACTTTCTCATCCTCAAAACTTGTTAATAGATTTTGTTTCATCAAAATCGGTAGAGCCGTTTTCAAAATAGAACTAAGATACAAATATATATATATAAATAAATATATAATTTTTGCTCGTTTAATAAGAGTAGAATAGAATATAGAATCGGGTTCTCGAAAACGGCTCTAACGATTTGGATGAAATTCACTGGGTTAGGAGGGTTTTGTGTTGGCGATTCAATCTGTCACGGTCTCATCTTCGGCTAAGTTGTTTTGTCAATTGAAATAATTATTCACAGGTGGTTGTCTCGATAAAAGTGTATATTTACATTTTTATTCAATTTCCTTTTAATTATTAATTGTTTTTTTAATTTTAAATTTCACTAATAGATCATTACAAATATTATTATATATATTATAAGTTAGCCAATTTTAATTGATGAATTGATTGAGGGGAAAAGGAGAGGAGAGATCCAATCGACTTGATTGGGGAATAATGGAATTAAAATAATTATCGGAAAAGAGGTTTTTTTATCTAATTAGATTTTTCCTCTTATTAAAAACACGGACTAAATATGAATAAGGACACTCGATGGTGGAGAAGCAATCTCCGAAATCGAAGCTAAAATACAAGGTATACATTAATTAATGTAAAATAATTGGTTTAATAAAATTTATAAAAAAAAAAAAAAAAAAATTTTAATTGATTAAAAATCGAGTTTTAAATCCCACAAATGTATTTTTTCTATATTAGAATTTGGCAATTTAATTGATGAACTCAAAAATTGTTATTTAATTAAAAAAATAAATATACTTTATTTAAATACCTATACATATATACACATATTCTGTGGGCCACTACAAGGCTTGAAATGCAAAAACTGGGTGAGATGACGGTGGGGGAGATGTGGTGGAGGGGTACGGGGCTAAGTGGTTTCGGGGGGTGGGGGTGGAGTGGTGGGGGGGTTCGGGAATTAATATATAGGTTTTAACTGAAGCAAAAAGTTACCGAGCATCGCTCGGTGTGCAGGTACTTATGTTGCTTCCATTAAGTCGAAGCAATCTCTTTGAAAGCATGATTGTTTTCTTCTCTTTTTTTAATATACATTTTTTTTCTTCCCATTTTTCAGTGGAAAGTTGAGTTGGAAGAAATTTTAGAAATCGCTTTAGTGGACAGCGACCAATGGGTTTCCATGTTGGCCGAAACAATGAAAAGTTATCCCTCAACAGGATCTCTAAATACAAATGTCGGTGATATTGATGAAAATAAAAGAATATTTTCAGATCTAGTAAATGATTTAAAAAAATTGAGTAAGTGATTTTCAATTTTTCTTATTAATATATATATATATATATAATATATTTTACTTTTATTTTTTATTTTTTTTTTTAATAAATTTCCATTTGTTAATTTTAAATTCCAGTAAAAAAACAATCTGAATTAACGATGCTTCCTTTGGAATGCCATTATTTAAACAAATCAGCTTTAATTAGTATAGTTGGACAACAGGTAAACATAAATTATTTATAAAGTAAACTATTAATGAATGGATATATTCATCCATAAAGAAAATAATTCTAAAAAAAATCTAAAATATTTTAAACATGGATGTAGAATTTATTTATATATACCGGGTGAGTTTTTTATCTTGAGACAGTCTTATAACTCATAAACAGTGAATTATATGGAAAAAGTTTCAAATAAAAGTTTATTTATATCGAGGGGGAAACTAAACTACGCTATTGTTTGTTGAAGCAGAACAAGCTTTCAAGGGTATTTCAAGGTCAAAATCTGTTTTTTAAATGGAAACCTATATGTTTCTGTACATATTCTTAATCTACAAAAAAAAACTGAACAACTTTCATAAGAACTAAAATTATTGGTTAAAAAATACTTGGTAGGTTTTACATTAAGATATAAAAATAAAAGAATTTATTTTTGTAGAGTCTTTAATCTCGATATATATATATACTCTCTGTTGCTCCTGAAGATGGGTTAGTCACCCGAAATATATATATATCGAGATTAAAGATTCTCCAAAAATAATTTATTTTTATTTTTATATCTTAATGTGAAATCTACCAAGTATTTTTTATCCAATAAAAAATGTTTCACCAAGTACCAACACCAAATTCCTTAAAAACTAATCATAAGAAATATTTTTTATACGACATCAAATAAACAAAATATTAAATCAATTATTTGATCACAAAAAAATCTTAATAATTATTTTTAACAATTATTCAACTTAATTGTCAAATAATAATGATTAAATAATTAATTATTAAATTGAAAAAGTCACAACAATGAAAATAAGTGTTTATAATGATATTATAATATTATATAATTATGATATTATAATATATATATTAAATTATATAATGATATTATACTCAGATTTAAGAGATTATTTTCTACTTAATAGAACTAGTTAAAATGGTCTTAATTTATTGAATGTGGAAGAAGTATTATTATGGGGCTGCCATTGAAATGGTTGCCGAGCGTTTTCCTGATAGGAATCCACCCTCACAAGCTTCATTTTATCGTGTTGTAAATCTGTTAAAAAACAAAAAAAATTGGAACTGGAATTCATCCATAAGACTTGCAATACACTATGGAATGTCTCAGAACAGTGTCGCAAAATTATTAAATTATTTATTTAATAATTAAATAAGATTTGATCATTATTATTCGATAATTAAGTTAAATAATTGTTAAAATTAATTATTAGAATTTTTTGTTGAGATCTAATTGATTTAATAATTTTTATTATTTGATGGTCATATATATAAAATTATAGTTCTAATGTAAGTTGTTCAGTTTTTTTGTAGATTCAGAATATGTACAGAAACATATAGGTTTCCATTTAAAAACAGAACTTGACCTCGAAATACCTTTGAAAGCTTGTTCTAGGTCGACTAACAATAGCGTAGTTTAGTTTCCTCTGATATAAATAAACTTTTATATGAAACTTTTTTCATATAATACACTGTTTTTGAGTTATAAGACTGTCTCAAGATAAAAAACTCACCCGATATATACGAGGAGTGTTCAAATGAAAAGCTAAATTTTTATTTTCTAGAAAAATATTTATTATTTCATCAAAATCTATTTTGTCCCCTTCAAAGTAAACCACTTAGATATAATACACTTGTGTCAGCGCTTATTTCCAATCTTCGAAGCACTTCTGATATGCACTTTTTAGTATGGTCTTGAGCTCTTTCAGCGATGCGGTCTTAATCTCCTCGATTGTAGCAAATCTACGTCATTTCATGGGTATTTTGATTTTTGGGAACAGGAAAAAGTCGCAGAGGGCTAAGTCCGGTGAATACGTTGTCTGAGGCATGATTACTGTGTTATTTTTAGCCAAAAAATCACGGATAAGCAACGATGTGTGAGCAGGTGCGTTATCGTGATGCAAAAGCCATGAATTGTTTTGCCACAAATCCGGGCGTTTTTTTCGTATTGCTTCACGCAACCGATATGCCAACATTCTCAACAACTTCTCTAATAATGATTCGACGATTCTCCATTACACTTTTCTTCACTATTTCCACGTTTTCATCGGTTGTTGAGGTTCTGGAGCTTCCAGGACGGGGATCGCCATTAACATCTTGCTCTGTACCACTTATAAACTTTTTTTGCCAAAGTAGACTCGCCAAATGACGTCAACATTTCAATTGCTGAGCACTTAATTTTATTTTTCACACAAAATTTAATAAAGATTTTTTGATCCATTTTTTTCGATAGCAAGAAATCGTCAAGCACTCCAAAACACGTCTAACCTTTCTATCTGTATAAAAACATACTAAATATGGAAGGTGGCTAATATTGTTAACATATGTTGGGGGGACATGTGTACCAAGATAACAAAAATAAGCTGACGTGTTCTGATGTGGCCATCCACTCGACTTTACCATACAACCTGGCCACACTTATATTTAATATTTAATAATAAAATTATTTATAATCATGTAGGGGAGGGGGGTTAGTTTTTGCAATTTTAGACTTCTGGGAGTCCACTGATTATGTATACAAAAATTTGGTTGAGTTTGCCCAAACGGCCTAGATTTTTAATTTTACCTCCCCCTCCCCATTTTGGGCGGTTAGTTTTTGCATTTTTAGTCTTCTGGGGTCCCACTGATCATGTATACAAAATTTGGTTGAGTTTGGTCAAATGGCCTAGATGTTCAATATTTTGACCCCAGCATCCTCCCCTGCTTAATTTTGGGTCGGTATGCACCAAAATCTAATCAGCTCTTGAATCTCAATGGACCAAAACTACGTGTGAAATTTGGTTTCGATATTCACACTAGTTTTTGAGCTAGCTCGTCCACAAAAATTTGTCAACGCACAGACTAACGGCCTAACAGACATTTTGACAAAACAATTATTATCTCGAAAAATATAATTTTTTCGATGTTCACTTATTAGAGCTTTTTTGTAGAGCGAAATGCGATGGTTTCGCTCAATATTTTTGATCAAAAGAGTTTCAGCCGTTTTTGAGATATTTCGAAAAAAAGAAGCAAAAAACCAACTTTTTTCAGCGCACGATTACAATACTTGACCATACCCTATATGGTACAAGTAATAATTAATCGAAAATAGAATTTACGCAGCCCGAGAAATTTACCTTTTCATTTGAACACTGCTCGTATATTACCTAAGTAAAGCTTAAAATAAGAAATAAATATGGTTAATATCATTATTTTATAAAACAATCTTAAAACGTTTTTTGGGAATCCATTGACTTTTTAATTTCCAAAATTTTAGATAAGGAACATGAACATTAACTTTTGAAATGGTCGAAATTTTAAACAACAAAAATTCAATTAATAAAACATCAGAAATGGGACTGTTTTGTTCTAATATTTATCAGAAACTATTTTTCCTAATTATGTATAAATATATATATTTTTTATTCAATGTGATTTATTCTCCAAGACAGTCTGTAGCATTGTCTATTTTTCAAAATATTTATTTTATAGTATCTTTAAATTTAAATTTATTTATTTATTAAACTATTTTTCCAGATTTGCATTGATAAAGTGAAAATTATTCCCTAAACGTATGGATTTCTGATAAACCTATTGAATTGTTTTATAAAAGAAATTCTTATTTATTTATATACAAAAACAATCAATAAACAGTTTCAAGATATCATAAATAGAAACAAAGAGGTTGTCCTCTGCTTGATGCAAATAAATATGCACATATATCGTCAGTCCATTGCAAGAACTAGCTAACTCCAAAAAATTCTTTTTTGAGATACCTGACTATTTCATAGCTAAAAATACATGTTTTGTTATTCATAACTCTAATAATAATAATCTGTAGTCATATTAAGCAGTTTATTCAGATAAGCACTTTAAACATGCCTGGTATGGAATAGATAAAACATTTTCAGTCCATTTTTCAAGAACTTAAAAAATCGAATTACCTAGTTCTTGCATTGGAGTGACGATATATTATTAAATAATATATACACTATACATATCTATATATTATACCGGGTGAGTTTTTTTTATCTTGACACAGTCTTATAACTCAAAAACAGTGCATTATATGAAAAAAAGTTTCAAATAAAAGTTTGTTTATATCGAGGGGGAAACTAAACTACGCTATTGTTTGTCGACCTAGAACAAGCTTTCAAAGGGTATTTCAAGGTCAAGTTCTGTTTTTTAAATAGAAACCTATATTTTCTGTTATACATATTATGATAGTCTACAAACAAAAAATCATGAACAACTTTTATAAGAACTATTTTTTTATTACAATATCAAATAAACAAAATATTAAATCAATTAGATCTCAAAAAAATTCAAATAATAATTATTCTTAACAATTATTCAACTTAATTATTAAATAATAATGATCAAATAATGATTTAATTATTAAATAAATAATTGAATAATAATTAATAATTTAATAATTTTCTCGACTATGTTCTGTGACATTCCAGAGTGTATCGCAAGTCTTCTGGATGAATTCCAGTTCCAAATTCCTTATTTTTTTAACAGATAAAACGAAGCTTTTTTCATTAAATTGAAGGGTTGGTTTTGTCACAAATATATTAAAATCAATAATTTTTTTTTAATAACTATTAGAATTATTTAATGATAATAAATAATTCTAATAGTTATTAAAATTGTTTTATTATATTTGTGACAAAACCAACCCTTCAATTTAATGAAAAATTTAAATCAAGTCACTCTTAAGTTCTGGAAGAAATTCAATAAAAAACGAAGCTTGTGAAAGTGGATTCCTATCAGGAAAACGCTCGGCAACCATTTCAATGGCAGCCCCATAATAATACTTCTTCCACATTCACCCACCATTCATAAATTAAGACCATTTCAATTCTGTCTTCAAAAAAAATACTACCTTTTTATTATGGTAATACAATATAACTAACTACTGGATTGATACGAGAAATAAACTTTATTAAACTCAAGAATTTTAAATTGTTCTATTAAGTAGAAAATAATCTCTTAAATCTGAGTATAACGAAGTTTTAATATCATTATAAACACATTATTTTCATTGTTGTGACTTTTCGATTTTAATAATTATTTATTTAATAATTAATATATTTAATCATTATTATTTAATAATTAAGCTAAATAATTGTTAAAAACAATTATTAAGATTTTTTTGAGATCTAATCGATTCAATGTTTATTTGAATGTCGTATAAAAAAATAGTTCTTATGAAAGTTGTCAGTTTTTTTTGTAGATTCAGTTGATATATAGAAAAATATATAGGCTCCCATTTAAAAAACAGAACTTGATATTGGAATACCCTTGAAAGCTTGATTTACGTCGACAAACAATAGCGTAGTTTAGTTTCACCCTCGATATAAATAAACTTTTATTTGATACTTTTTTCCATATAATGCACTGTTTTTGAATTATAGGACTGTCTCAAGATGAAAAACTCACCCGATATATTATGTGTGTATATTTATTTGCATCAAGCAGAGGACAACCTCTTTGTTTCTCTTTATGATTCAACAACTCTGCTACTCTCGGCAAAATAAAAACTTTTCAATTGCTTCAAGATAGTTAATATTATTAGGCTGGACACATTTAGGAGTTGAGAACAAAGTCAAAATTGCTTGAATCCTATTTATCAATATAATACGATGTTATAAAAGAACTGGGCATTCAAGCAAGTTTGATTCACTATGTTTCTGGCCTTAACGTCACTCCAGAAGACCAGTCGTTGAATAGGATTTAGTTGGTGATAAAAAAATCATGGGTTCGATTCCTCGACTGAGTTTTAGGCCTAAATAGATTTATTTTCCCCCTTTATAAATAGCTCTTAATTTTTTTATAATTATTATAAATTGATTCAATTTGAATTCTTTTTGCGTAATTCTTATTTTACTCTCTTTTGATTTAGAATAATTAATAAAATTGTTTTTTTTACAGTAAAACAAAAAACTTTATTATTTATTTCTTTAATTCATTTATTATCTTTTTTTTTCAATTTAGCCTCAACCAGTCAAACATTTTACATTAAAAAGAAAACCAAAATCGGCTGCATTACGAGTAGAGCTCTTACAAAAATCGGCTGATGCTTGTAATAGTATTAAAAAAAGTGCAGCGCCAACAGTTCCTATCCGATCCAGGGGAATGCCAAGGTATGAACAAAAAAAATAGAAATAGAACATTCTATTAAAAATAAATAAATATAAATATATACAGGAATTGATAATTTAATATCATAAGTGCCTGAGCACCGAGCGATGCTCGGTAACTTTTTGCCTCTAAATAGCTTAAGTTTCAAATTTCAAGCGTATGGGACTTACCGAAGACGAAATATGAATATTTATTTACGACACTCCTAATTTATACCCCTTCCTTTAATTCAATCGGATATAAATCTATACATGACTAATAACTCACGATACTTGATAAGTACCTACACCAATTTAAAAAAAATCGTTAGTTTTTGAGAAAATAAAAAAAAAGATTAACGAAATGCGATTAAGCAAGAATAATAAATAAATATTATGAAATTATAAACAAAAACAAAAGCTTGCTGTACTCCTTCTAGCCTATATCGAGCTTAAGTTTCGAATTTCGTATCTCTGAGATTTATGGTTGCGAAACGCAGGGGGTACATTCTTAAGTAGGTAAACATCAACTTCCGGTACTTCTATTTTAGCCAAAATCTTGTTATAGTTCTTGTAGCCTCTAGATAGCTTAAGTTTCAAATTTCAAGGCTCTGCGACTTACCGAAGACGAGATATCAACGATTAAAACATTTATTTTACGACACTCCTAATTTACAACCCCCTTCCTTTATTTCAATCGGATTAAAAATTTGACACAACTATTAACTCATGACACTTGATAAGTACACCAATTTTTAGCGAAATCGTTAGAGCCATTTTCGAGAACCCGATTGTATAAATATACTAGTATATATAGGAAATGATTAAGATGATGAATGATTTTTAGTTTTAGCTCGAAGGGTTAGTTAAAAGTGTATTAGCCGGGCTTGGATGGGAGATGATCTTCAGAGATTAAAATCTCTTTTGGCGGCGTAAAGCCAGAAAATGCTATTTAAAATACGAATTTGCACAGAGGCAGTTGAAAAATTAGCTTTAAATAAAATATTGGCACAGAGGCAGTAGAAATATGCTTTAAATAAAATATTGGCACAAAGCCCGCATTTATTGCCTTTTCATTACACAACGTGTATACAATTACTTCCTTGCTTCATGACATAGACACAAGCCGTCTCTTTACCAAATCGTTCTCAGGTCAATCACCTCGGAGAGTTGTCCCCTTCAATGAGCTTCAACAACTGACTTTGCGTCGAGGGGCTAGCTGCCTTTATAAACCTGGCGGCCCTAATTAGCAATTAAACTGATTGGTTAATTGGTGGTGGTTTGCTAGGTGACGTATGCGTAAATGTTCGCGCGCGCGGCCTGTGATTATAAAAGGGGCGTGTCCTCGCTGCTCACCTGTCATTTGATCGAAAGATCCTGACGGGTAAACAACAAGCGCCTTTCTCAAAGCGAAAATGAATCTTTATTTTTAAAAAGCATTTTACATTGAAAGGTGTAGAGAATAAAATCCTACATATATATATATATATATCCAAGAATTGGTCATTTAATAATATAAGATATAGTTGTATGTTTATTTGCATCAAGCAGTCGACACCCTCATTAATTTTTTTATTATTATTATTAAACTATTTATTGTAATTTATTTAATTTCTATTAGAAAAATGACGGATACAACTCCTCTAAAAGGAATTCCTAGTCGAGTGCCAACTGGAGGATTCAGAACTTCAATTACGAGTCCTCAAATCCCACGGCCTTTTCCGAGAACTCCTACCGCTGGCAGAAAGGATGGTGGAATCAAATTATTAGAAATTACTGAACAACCAATTGGATATACACGGTAGAGTGTAAAATATTATTCGATACCCTGCGGGCGGCTCTAGTATTGAAATTCACTCAAATTATTTATTTATAAAAAAACAATATCTAAGATTTTAGTAGGAAATATTTTTATATGTCAGGGGGCTTCATCCCCCCGGAGTTGAACCTGAGCACTTAACCTGCTTGACCGGCAGTTAGGCCGTACTATTGATTCACGAAATTTTTCATGTACCCACTGGTTTTCTTATTCTTTTATTCAAACTATATAATTAAAAAAACTTTATTATTTTTAAAAACAAAAAACAAAAAAACATTTTTATTTTAGATAAAATTTTTTCGGATTAACTTCCAGCCCTTCCTCAGTTTTAAAAACCTTTTTCCCTTTCCACTTATAAAAGCTTGCAAAAATTTAATTCCAATATATTTAAAGCTATCTTTTTATCAACTTAAAGAAATTTTAAAGGTGTTCGATGAGGATGGGCTAAAGTTAATCCGAAACATTTTCAAACAAAATAATTTTTTTTATTTTAGGTAGATTTCGTAGAAATATACTATTGCGCTCACTCTCTATGGTGCAACTTCCGGAAAATTGTCATAGTTTTTCTGATCATGGCCCTCTAGACCCCAAAACCATCCTCCATTCAAAAGTTTATATGGACCGGGTGAGATTTTTATCTTGAGACAAGCCCTTATAACTCAAAAACAGTGCATTATATAAAAAAGTTTTAAAAGTTTGTTTATATCAAGAGGGAAACTAAACTCACGCTATTGTTTGTCGATTTAGAACAAGCTTTCAAGAGTAATTTCCTTCGGTCAAGTTCTGTTTTTTAAAAGGAACCCTATATTTTCCTATATCGCCAACTTATTCTACAAAATAAAAAACTGAACAACTTTCATAAGTAACCATTTTTTTGTACGAGCATCAAACAAACAAAATATACATTAATCAATTAGATCTTTAAAAATCTTAATAATTATTCAACTTAGTCAATGCAAATAAGAATGCATTACAATTACCATTCATTAAATAAATAATTATTAAATCGAAAAGCTCTGTAGACCAATGGAAAATAAGTGTTTATAAATGATATTAAAAAGTTCGTTACAATGCTCTCAGATTTTAAGAGATTATTGTCTACTTAATAGAACTCAGTTAAAATTCTTGAGCTTTAAAAAGTTTATTTCCTCGTGATCAATCCAGTAGATAGTTATATTGTATTACCATAATAAAAACGGAGCATTTTTTTTGAAGACAGAAATTGTTTTGGTCTTAATTTATGCGGAAATTAGTGGAAGAAGTATTGGTTACGGGGGTGCCACTGAAATGGATGCCGAGCATTTTCCTGATAGGAATACACCCTCACAAGCCTTCATTTTAAATGTGTTTAAAAATAAAAACTCAGAAACAGAGCTAAAATAAGGAAATTGGAACTGGAATTCATCCAGAAGACTTGGCAATAACACACTCTGGAATGCTTCCCAGAACAGTATCGAAAAAATTATTAAAATTATCAATTACTTATTTAATCATTATTATTTGATAATTGGGTTATTTTTTTGAGATCTAATCGATTCATTATTTTAAGTTTATTTGATGTCGCATAAAAAAATAGTGCTTAGGAAAGTTGTTCAGTTTTTTTTTTTTTTTTTTTTTTTTTAGATTAAGTAGACGTATAGAAAAATATAGGGTTCCATTTAAAAAACAGGACCTGACCATTCGAAATACTCTTGACAAACAATAGCGTAGTTTAGTTTCCCCTTCGATAGTAAATAAACTTTTATTTGAAACTTTTTCCATATAATGCACTGTTTTTGAGTTATAAGAATGTCTCAAGATAAAAAACTCACCCGGTATATATAATTATATATATATATATGGGTGTGTGAGGGAGGGGGGTGTACCGCAATTTTGTAGGTGAGCTGCAGCCCGCAACGTTCAACCGATTGTAATAAAATTTGGCACAAAATTTAATCTTGATGTAAATAAGAACTGATTAGTTCTTGGTGACTTCAGCCCCAAGGGGTGGAAATGGTGGGCGGATTGAAATCTTAAAAAATTCATAACAACGTTAATATGATAGATACCAGTTTTCTTGAAAATGGCTAATATTCTACTAACCAACCTCTACAACTTGCAGTCCGAAAAGTTTTTGATAGGAGCAGTCTAAAGGCTAGTTTACACGAGCTTAGTACTAAGCATTAGTACTAACCACTCGCACTAATTCTGTGTCGTGTAAACACACAATATAAGTGGTTAGTATTAGTAGAGTGGCAAGTGCGAGTGAATAGAAATGGTTTCTATTTACTAATAGCAAGTAGCACATACAGGGTGGGGCATAAAGATCTACCACATTATGAAGAGGTATAAAAAATGAAAAAATTTAACTAGAAAAAACTGAATATATTTTTGAATAAGAACATAAAATAATTTTTTTTTAATGTGTTTTAAACATTATATCAGACGAAAAAAAGAGAGAGGGGGGGGGAGTTAAAAATGAAAATTCTAGCCCTTTTGACCAAACTCAACCAAATTTTGTATACATATTCTGTGGACCCCACAAAAGGCTAGAAATGCAAAAACTAACCAAATTTTGTATACATAGTTTAGTCGAAAGGGCTAGAATTTTCATTCATTTTTGACCCCCCCCCTCCCATTTTGGGTGGTTAGTTTTTGCATTTCTAGCCTTCTGGGGGTCCACAGAATATGTATACAAAATTTGATTGAGTTTGGTCGAAAGGGCTAGAATTTTCATTTTTAACCCCCTCCCCCCCCTTTTCTTTTTTCATCTGATATAATGTTTAAAACACATTTAAAAAAAAATTAATTTATGTTCTTTTCAAAAATATATTCAGTTTTTTCTAGTTAAATTTTTTCATTTTTTTATACTTCTTCAAAATGTGGTAGATCTTTATGCCCCACCCTGTATATTGACAACTCGAATTGCCATCTTGCAGCTTTCACTATATACTAATTAGAGTGGTTAGAAGAGACGTGTGAACCACTACTAATCAGTTAGTCAGCTAAGTGCTTAGTAAATGGAATAGTACTAATGGCAAGTACTAAGTCCGTGTAAACTAGGCTTAAAGGGGGCTAGAGCCCCTTCGAAATCTACTCCCTTCCCAAGGCATGCCGCAGGGATTTTTTTTTCAATAATACATATTTTTAATAAAAATTTGTGTACCTAATAGGAAATAGGTAGAGGCATTTCTAATTTCCAATTCTCTTATTTTTCCAGGCAAAAAAACGAAAGAAGTTGCAAGAAATGGAAGAAGCGAAGAAGGCGGAGGCTGTTGCTGCAGCTGAGAAGGCTGCCAATGCAGCGGCTGTGGCCGCAGGGACAGTTGCCTCGGCGACAGCCACGCCGGATTATGCGGCTGGTTTGACAGCGACGGCGGCCTCGAGCGGCCAGCCGGCTGCTGGCTACAGTGCAGTCCCTACAATCGTCACAGCTGTAAATGTCACGGCTTCAACCTCCGCCACACTTGAAACCAAAATGGACACTGTACCCATTTCTACCATGGCTGCAACTTATGCTCCACTCCCACATACGGTTCGTGTTGGAGTTTTCTATTTGAAATTACCCAATAAGTAATATTAATATAGTGGAACCTCGGTTAGCGAACTTAATCCCGTCAGTTTTCTGTTAACTTGATGAAGGGCTCATAGCCCGAAATATATATAGAGATAAATAAAAAATTCCAAAATAATTTAAAAAGATTTTTTTAATTTTTTTAATTTTTATTTCCACTTTGTGAAACACCACTATAACCCGTTAAATAATTCCTGTGTTTAATATGTTTCACTATAAACCAACACCGCTTTCTCTAAACTTTATTAATCCCTTCTGCCACTCTTGTTCATTCAACGAAGCAATTTTTCCCATATTAACTATATTAATATATAATGGGTCTCAGTGCATACAGGCTGCTGGATTGTTGTTCCCTTTATTTATTACTCCCTCCGTCCGGAAATATGGTATACATTTGAAAAATAATCTTAGATTATCCAGAGTTTCGAAAGCAACTGGCAATACTCATTATATTGTTATTGTTTACATTGATAACTAAAATATCCTAACATATTTGACAGACGTTGCTTTTGTGTTGAGTTGGAATTTGAAGATCAAATATTAGTTTTTTAAGAAAAATAAAATAGTCACCGCTCTAATTTCAAAATTGAAAATTTTAACTCAAATAACGTGAATTTACAAAGAAGAGATGCCAAATCGAATCAATTGACTATTGAACAACGTCATGGTATCTTGAAACATATATTACAATATATATTACAATGTTAACATTTAAATGAAAGCGAAAGTTAAAACTTTTATTTATTTACTTTAGAATTGTAGTAAATTTATAACAACCATACTATTAGGAAAATAGAAGAAAAACGCGATTGAATTAGAGAGTTGAATATATATAAGATTTGATTATAGGATCTAGTCAGGGGATCCATCGCCTAAATGGAGAAGGCATTTGCGGGCTTAAAGCAGAGGATGTCGGATCATACCCGGCTGGGTCCTGTATCTTTTTTTCAACTCTTGGTTCACTATCAAAACGAGTCTGGTCCCAAGTGCACCAAAATAGGGCAGTGACCGGATAAAAGTTTTAACTTTCGCTTTCATTTAAATGTTAACATATAAACATTCTAAATAAAATTTATTATTGAAAAACTGAACAAAATTCATCTGTTTCGATTCCCCAAAGAATCAGACAGATGAGAATTGTAGTAAATTTATATATTACAATATTTGAAGAGCAAAGAAAAATTAAAACACGGTGCTATTAATAAATTGATTGAAAGCGTTCAAGATGCATTTAATTAACTAAAGACAAATCTCTTGATAACATTTTCATAACATTAAAAACGTGTATGGAATCAATTATGTTGGAAAGAGGAAAAATTCCTAGAAAATTTCATCAGTAGGTGAATAAGGTAAAACTTTGTCGTGAGGGTCGATTAGTTGAAAAGTATATATGTTCAGAAGAAGCGGTCAACAAGGCTAAATTTCATTTTAACCAAATTTGGATTACCCTAAAATGGTTTGTATTTAGTTATATTGTGATAATAAAATGAATTTAATATTTTTTATATTTAATTTTAGTATTATTTGAATTTTTTTGCAAATGTATACCATATTTTCGGACGGCGGTAGTATTATTTTTGGCAACAATTACGAGGCATTGGACAACTTTTGTAGCTGTAATCAAAATGATATAACACTAATTGTAAATAGATGTGACAAATCAGAGGAAAAAAGGAACTATTAAACACCGTGTTAAAACTTGCGATCAATTGCAACATTTCTCCAATTTATTATGGCTTCATCAGGCTCTATACAAAAAATCATCAAAATCAACCCAGACATAATATAATATAATTACCTTGATCAGATTTTCAAAACACCCTGTCATTTAATTATTTTCTTACTAATTAGAATACTATACATATATACCGGGTGAGTTTTTTATCTTGAGACAGTCTTGTAACTCAAAAACAATGCATTATATGAAAAAATGTTTCAAATAAAAGTTCATTTATATCGAGGGGGAAACTAAACTACGCTATTGTTTTTTGTTTTTTTTTTTAAGGAGTTTGGTGTTGGTTCTAGGTGAAACATTTTATTATTAAACTACGCTATTGTTTGTCGAAGTAGAACAAGCTTTCAAGGGTATTTCAAGGTCAACTTCTGTTTTTTAAATAGAAACCTATATTTTTCTTTACATTGCCTAAATTTACAAAAAAAACTGAACAACTTTCATTAGAACTATTTTTTTATTCGACATCAAATAAACAAAATATATAAATCAATTAGATCTCAAAAAAAATCCAAATAATAATTATTCTTAACAATTATTCAACTTAATTATTAAATAATAATGATCAAATATTTAATTATTAAATAAAATAATTTAATAATTTTCCGACTATGTTCTGTGACATTCCAGAGTGTATCGCAAGTCTTCTGGATGAATTCCAGTTCCAATTTCCTTATTTTTTTTAACAGATTTACAACACGATAAAATGAAGCTTGTGAGGGTGTATTCCTATCAGGAAAACGCTCGGCATTCATTTCAATGGCAGCCCCATAACACTTCTTCCACATTCACCATAAATTAAGACCATTTCAATTCTGTCTTCACCAAAAAAATGCTCCATTTTTATTATGGTAATACAATATAACTATCTACTGGATTGACACGAGAAATAAACTTTTTTAAACTCAAGAATTTTAAATAGTTCTATTAAGTAGAAAATAATCTCTTAAATCTGAGTATAATGAAGTTTTAATATCATTATAAACACTTATTTTCATTGTTGTGACTTTTCAATTTAATAATTATTTATTTAATAATTAATTATTTGATCATTATTATTTGCATAATTAAGTTAAATAATTGTTAAAAATAATTATTAAGATTTATTTTTGAGATCTAATTGATTCATGTATTTTGTTTATTTGATGTCGTATAAAAAAATAGTTCTTATGAAAGTTGATCAGTTTTTTTTGTAGATTAAGTGATATATAGAAAAATATGTATTCCATTTAAAAAACAGTACTTGACATTGAAATACCGTTGAAAGCTTGTTCTACGTCGACAAACAATAGCGTAGTTTAGTTTCCCCCTCGATATAAATAAATTTTTATTTGAAACTTTTTTTCATATAATGCACTGTTTTTGAGTTATAAGACTGTCTCAAGATAAAAGAAACCTCTATATCTACATAAAGAAGTACATTAAAGTAAGCCTACAGTTATTAAAAAGAAGTTCAAAGTTGTCAATTGAGACGTTTTTTTGCCGCTAGAATTTGGTACACGTTTTAAAGCTAACAATTGGACATCATCAGATTCTTGTTGTTGTTCTAACCAGTTCTTAGCTGTCTCAAAGCCTACTCGAACACTTTTGGTTAACCGATGTTTCTGTTTATCTATGCTCTAATCGTCTACCTTATAATAATAGTACCTGGAGGCACCGAGCGATGGTCTCGGTAACCTCTTCCTTCAGTTAAAATCTTTATTTTAATATTATTTTTAATTTAAAATTCTGATAAAAAGATCGATTTTTATTTGAGAGCCGTTTTCAAATTAAAAAAAATACAAATACTATATATATAGATATTAATTGTTGTCTTTCTTTCAGCTTAATTCAATTATTATTGGATAAAATACTTGGTAGGTTTTATAGTAATTCAATTATACATATTTCAAATTTGCCGCGCCGCAATTTATTCAATAAATTCTATTTATTAAATACATAGCTATATATAATATATTCAATTATTTCCACACTTATAATAAAGTCTAATTCAAAAATATTCATTTTAGTAAAAGTAAAAACCAAAGATTTTTAAAATATGTCCCATGGTCTAGCTGGTAAAGTCTATGCCATTGATAAATTATCAAGCTAAATGATTAAATCTATGTCAGCTAACCTATAAATTTCTTCTGCTCATACTTGAATAACTTGATAAATTATGTAATCTAAATTGTAAAGTATAAATTAAGTAAAAATTGTAATAAATAATTCTATATATTAACCTCCTTGGAACAACAATAAACTGTATGGCCGGGTTTTTCAAAGCCTTTTCCCGTGCAAAAATTTAAAAATTTAATTATACAAATGTAAATAAAAATTACAAAAAAAAAACTTATTGTAAAATTAAAATTAAAAAAAAAACTATATTATGTAAAAAAAATCTACTGGGATCCATTTAAAATGGCCCTTTTCTTTTTTCATTGTATTAAATTTAAGATACTATACTTCTTTTGGATTGTTAGAAGTAACTTTGTAATAAATTGTATATATTTTTTTTCTGGCTAATAAAACATCCTCTTAAAACTAAAACGTGGTAAAGTGTCTACGCCTCTGATGCAAGAGGTCTCAGGTTCTAATCTGACATGCGGCAAATCAATTTTTTTTAATTGAGATTTTCATCTATCAATAATTACTTTAATTAAGAAAAAATCAATTAAGATGAATTTTGATGAGGTCCAGACCTAGCCAGATTTTCTCATCCTCAAAACTTTTTAATAGATTTTGTTTCATCAAAATCGGTAGAGCCGTTTTCAAAATAGAACCAAGATACAAATATATATATAAATAAATAAATATAATTATAAATAAATATATATATATATATATATATAAATATACAATTTTTGCTCGTTTAATAAGAGTAGATATGTTTTTTCTATAAAAAAATGTCATTTTTACATGTCTGAAAATTTTTAATTTTTTTCTATTTTGCAATACTATTAATTTCTTTTGTTTGTTTAAAGGAACCGACAATTATTTCCCCGGTTGTCGAATCGATACCTAAACACGACGAGATCGAAACAACCAAGACAATAATAACAACGCACGTGGTGGCGGCGCCGCAGCCGCAGCCGCAGCCGCAGCCACAGCCAATGCAAACAACCCAAACCGTCAAAAGCAAATTGTCCCTTTCGCGGGATCAAATGTTAGAAGCCCAGGAGATGTTCCGAAACGCGAACAAAGTCACCAGGCCCGAAAAAGCTCTCATTTTGGGCTTCATGGCTGGAAGCAGAGGTTTGTTATTATTATATTTTGAAAAAAAAAATAATTAAATATTACTCCCTCCGTTCGGAAATATGGTATATATTTCACGATTTTTATTGTCCGAAAATATAGTATACATTTGCAAAACAAAAAATACAATAAAACTAAAAATTAACATGACAAGTATATTATATTAACTAAGTAATGGAGAGGGATTCAGCCAATGGGTAGCCTCTGCTGAATAAAACTCCCAATTATAGAAAACGTTTCGGCTTTAATTAAATAATGCCATCATCAGTTCCTAAGAGCTGAAAAAAGCGATAGAGCACACATGTAAAATTACAATAAAATTTTTTACAAAAAATCCAAACTTGTTAATTACAAAATTATATCTTACAGTATTAGCGACACAATTAATTTTATAAAATAAATTGTCCGCAAAGGCAGAGTTGTTGTGGATTTTATCGTAATTTAAATTTATTAAACCAATTATTTTACATTAATTAATGTATACATTGTATTTTTGCTTCGATTCCGGAGATTGCTTCTCCACCATCAACGAGTGTCCTTATTCATCTTTAGTCCTTGTTTTTTAATAAGAGGAAAAATCTAATTAGATAAAAAAAACCTCTTTTTCCGGATAATTATTTCAATTCCATTATTCCCCAATCAAGTCGATTGGATCTCCTTCCTCTCCCTCCTCCTCCCATTTTATCATAATATACAAAATTATATGAATTACAAAATGGTACATAAATCTTGGTGTGCTCTCACTTGATATGCGCAACGTCTCACAGTACAAATATAGCAAATTTCAATTTCATTCAATTAATAATAATAATAATTATGAGGACATTGATCTAATTAGGATCACTGACCCCTCACAAACATCTCGTAATTAAAAGATTTCTCAAAACTAGTAGCAAAAATTTTTTATTTTTATTTTTGTATATTGTCATTTTAAATTCGAATTTTTGTTATTCTTAATGTTTGTTAATTATTTTGAGAAATCTTTTAATTGAGAGATGTTTGTGAGGGGTCAGTGATCCTAATTAGATCAATGTCCTCATAATTATTATTATTATTAATTGAATGAAATTGAAATTTGCTATATTTGTACTTGAGACGTTGCGTATATCAAGTGAGAGCACACCAAGATTTATGTACCATTTTGTAATTCATATAATTTTGTATATTATGATAAAATCCACAACAACTCTGCCTGCGGACAATTTATTTATAAAATTAATTGTGTCGCTAATACTGTAAGATATAATTTTGTAATTAACAAGTTTGGATTTTTTGTAAAAAATTTTATTGTAATTTTACATGTGTGCTCTATCGCTTTTTTCAGCTCTTAGGAACTGATGATGGCATTATTTAATTAAAGCCGAAACGTTTTCCATAATTGGGAGTTTTTTATTCAGCAGAGGCTACCCATTGGCTGAATCCCTCTCCATTACTTAATTATATACATATACAGCCATCAAAATTGTATCAATATTATATTAACTTTTTTAGAAAAACTATAATTAAAAGAGAATAATTTTGTTACAATACCGCCAAATTTAATTAAAATATGATTTGGCCTTATTGTACGCTTTGGAACATAAATATTTTCCAGTTAGTCCACCAACGCGACGAAATTTTGTCATATTTAAATGAGCAATTTTTATAGGAATTTCCTCGACCTGTTAACATAATTGATTCCATACATCAGAGGGTGGGGAACCTGTGGCCTTTTTTGAATTCTTCGTGGCCTCGAAAATGAATTTTGAAATAAAGAAAAACTGAATTTAAAATGAAAAAAAAAATTGAATTTAAAATAGAAAAAAAAATGAATTTGAACAGCAATAACTTTACAAAAGTTACATTTATTGGTATTGAAACTTATATGTCCTTTGTTACTGCTATTTTAAATGAGTCCTCTCAGTGTAATAAAAATAATTTTTAAGAAAAAAATAAAAACCGACTTCAAAAAATTAAATGCAACAAATAAAATACACTAAAAGGTATAAAATAATTATTATCTTATTTAGTTACAACTAAACGACGAAATATTAACATGAAATTACTTTTTGAAGTCAGTGCCAAACAAACTATACCTATAAGCGAGCGTACCCGCCAAACGTACTAAGTAAGATCCGTCAAGTGCAATTCCAGTAAAAGGTATATGTTTGGCACCGATTAAATAACAATTTTTGAGTTCATCAATTAAATTGTCAAATTAATATTTGTGGGATTTAAACTTCAATTTTTAATCAATTAAATTGCCCAATTTTTAATATATAATAATAATTATAATAATCTTATTTGTGGGATATAAAATTAAAAAACCAATTATTTATTAAAAGGAAATTGAATAAAAATGTAAATATACATTTTTATCGAGACAACCACCTGTGAATAATTATTTCAATTAACAAAAAACCCATCAAAAACAACTTAGCCGAAGATGAGACCGTGACAGATCGAATGTCCAACACAAAACCCTCCTTACCTGTGAATTTCATCCAAATCGTTAGAGCCGTTTTCGAGAACCCGACCGGATATATATATACAATTTTTGCTCGTTTAATATAATAAGATAAGATTTAGTTTGATTGTAAAAAAGTTCTCTTCCAAAACAACTAAAAATTATGTTTATTTTTATTTTAGAAAATCCCTGTCCGCATTTGGGTAATGTAGTTACGATTAAACTTTCGGAAAACGAAGAGAAGGTTATTCAAGAAGGACAAATAACTGTAAGAACAGTGGAAACGCATTTCCAAATGAATTACAGTACTGGTGAATGGAAACGGATTAAGAAATCTCGCCGCGACGACGAGGAGGCGCCCATGGCCGCCGTCGCCGTCCTGCCGGCCTCAAGTGTCGCCCAAGCCAGCTCCGCACTCTAGTGTTTCATTGATTCTACTGCTATTATTATTAATCACCTTGTACAAAGGGTAGGTTTAAATATTCAATATTTGTAAAAACTAAAAAAAAAACTGATCGCTTGAAATTTATTCAAGGCTTAAGGAAAATTAGACCTTTTTCTGATGTTATTTATTTCTTCACAAAAAATAAGCCAAAAAGGCTTCTTGCCATCTAATTAATACCGTATTTCTCATAAGACGGACGCACTTTGATTTTTTGGCCTTGCATCTTCGATAAGCGATATGTCGTACGCGACGATATATTGCTAGGAAGGTTCATGACACCGGGCGATAAATCGGCGCGACATTTCACTAAATTAATGAAAAGAATAGAATTGTCTTCTCTTCTTCCTGTCATCATATTTACTGCTTGAAATATCGTACGCGACTAATCGCACAAGCGACTGACAAGTGGCACTTCAAGCGATATGTTGCGCAATCGCGCTGCTGTGAACCTTTTTTATCGCCTCCCTTTAGATTTCCAGTATCGTATATCGTTCACGATATATCGCTTATCTTATATCGCCTAAGTATGAACGCCGGCTTATAGCTATAGCTTATTTATTTATACCCGTATAAGATGCAGGCTGATCTTAGACCACATTTAAGAGTAAAAAAAGTTAGTCTTATGAGCCCGCAAATACGGTAATTCTTGTAAAAGCTGTACAATTTTGATTTTTCTTATCTATAATCATTTCTGAATGTATTGCATCGTTTAGGCAGACTGTAATTAGACTGTTTTGAAGAGGAATAAAAATTAAAGCCTCATTTATAAAATAACTATTGCATTTACACACATATTATATTTAGTAAAAGACTTCAAAATTTAAAATCTATGCTTTGATCTTTTTTTTTAGAAATATAATTAATTAAATCTTTTAGAATTTTTCTATAAGCCTTGAAATAAATATTTCACTTTCATATGTAATTTATAGCTTCTATATATACGGGGGGTGCTGAGTGCTCACATTTATTTGTTGAGATTATACGATGAGTTAAAAAAAAAATGGCAGCATCTATCATTCTTAAAAATAAATAAATTTGGTGCTATTCTTGCATAACTATTTTTTTTTTCTTATGACAGTTTGTCTGCCTTATATCTATATATCGACGTGAGGAAATTTAGAATCATTGACCCGCTCAACACCGGGTTCGCTTTTGATTGCGGGTCAGTGCTTTTTAGTTTTATTACGACTACTATAAATATAAATATAATGTATAGTGTATATTTTTTTACAATATATCTAAAAATATAAAGCAATGGTATTTAGCGAATCTCAAAAATTGTCTCCTAATCAAATATTAATTGTGTCTCTTGTATCTATTGAGAATTTTAATTTTTTTTTTTGTTAAATTCCAAATTTATCAAGTGTATTTTAATGTATTTTTTATTCCCCCCCTTTTTAAAAAAAATATTTATTAATTAACTATGTAAGTTGAATACCAATGGATTAAAAATTATAATAATATTAATAAATTCTTAGTTAAAATACAAAAATAATTTTTTTTTATATATATATAAATACTATATAAAATATTTATTTATTATTTAGTACAAAATAATGTATAAATAATGTTTAAAATATATGTTTACAATATGTATGTTTTTTTTTTTTTAATTTATTTAAACAGTATCATGAATATATTGGAATTGATCGCCGTATTTATCCCGAAATCTCTTTTGATCAAGAGCATCCATCCTTTCAGAAATTCTTTTCACAGCTCCTCTAAAACAAACAAAAACATGGATTATACAGACGGACTGATACAAGCGAATCGGTATTTTTTATTGCAAATTTTAAATAACTTAAGGACGTTCCCCTAATAAATCGATTTTTTTAAAATCCTTTAAAAACTTTGAATACACATATTTATAAGTGTCCTTTATACGTAGAAATTTTTTTCAATAGTCCTTGGGGCACTAAATTTGTAAATATTGACCATTGAAATTTGCATATTTAACACGCGAACCCTATCCCGATTGATGTTAAAGCGACTGTTTCATTAAATAACAATCGTAATTTTCTTGAAATTATTTTGAAAAACTGAGAATCATTAACTGAAGATATAACAAATATTTTTCTGTTAAAATAATTGTATCAAGCGGTATTCGTTTTGTATGAAAAATGTTAAAAGTTAGGTACTTTTGATGGTTTTCATTTTTTCTCTCATGGCATGGCAAGTGAGAGATGGCGACTTGGCAACGTCGCACTAAAATCACTCAATTTTTCCATATCTAAAAAACTTCTGCAGCTGGTGCATTTGAGATTTTTAGCTAATTCTCTACAACCTAACTATACTGTTCTCATCTGGAATTTCGCATTGAGCTGTTTCATGTTTTTTTTTATTCTTTGTCTTTTAGCGTCGGTAAGAATGCAATGTTGCCAGATCCGAGAAACGACGCAGTGAAAATATTTTTGCCTTTCTGCGCATGTGAGAGTAGGGGAAAGAGCGAACTGCATCTAAGCTATATTAGGGAACGTCCTTAATAAAATAAGTAAGAGGTTTTTAGAAGAATAAAACAATTATTGCTACCCACTTGTTGAAAATCTTTTTCGATAATCGCGAATATGTTGTTGAGTCTTTCGCTTTTAAATCTGTTAATCCTGCATGATCTGGATCAACTCTTCTCTTTTTCTTCTTTGACTTTTTATCAGGCACTTTTAAATCGATTCCTGTTTGATTCTGAAAATAAAATAAAACAAAAATACAAATTTAGATTTTCTTTTCAACTTAAGGTGTACGCTCCACCCGTATAGCACAGAGACTAAAATAAAACACAAATGCAACTTTTTTGATTGGTTGAATTATAGTCTTTATATACTTTTAATTAGGTTGAATTACGGTTTCTAAATGGTTGTTATGTCTCGTTTTTTTTTCGTTTTGCAACTGTTGTATTATCGTTAAATTATAGTCGCAAAGATTATAATGCAACCGTTCCAAACAGGTATATATATATATATAATGTTGAATATTGTTTTTTATTAAAGAATTGTGAAATTATTCATTATATTAATTAAATCAAAGAAATATTTAATTATAAATAAACAGTTGCAAATCGGTGCCAAAAATGTTGGCGACAACCTGTTTGTAACGGTTGCATTATAATCTTTGCGACTATAATTTACTCATATAATTGGATGCTGCGCCCAGGAGTAATCAAAAACAATACTTTTATAGAATTTTGTAGGCTGAGATCGGGGTCCCTTCCTTCAGCCGTAAGAACCAGCAGGGGAAGACGGCCGGAGGGGCCCCCGATGTGCCGGGCTGGGTGCAGACGAACTGAGACAACGGCGCACATCATCCAATGTTGTGATAGGACCGCGGATGGGCGGGTTAAGAGGCATGACGCGGTGGTACGATGTCTGGCCGATGATTTGATCAAAAAGGGAATGCGTGTCGAGTTGGAGTACTTGTACTCCAGCTCGGCAGGCAATAGAAAGCCAGACATCGTGGCAAAGGATGCGTCGGGGGTGGTGTGGGTTTTGGACGTCCAGATCGTCTCCGCGCTTGCAGGACTGGGTGTTGCCCACCGAAACAAAATAGAAAAATATAGGGGCAACTCCAGTCTGGTGGACAATATTGCGGAGCGATTTGGCGTCGGGGCGGGCTCGGTCAGGGTCGAGGCCATCACACTCTCGTGGAAGGGAGTGTGGTGGCATAAAGCGGTGGGGCCCCTCATCGCCCTGGGTATGTCGCAAAAAACAATAAATAATATGACATATAGAGCGATGAGGGGATCTCTCCTTAATTTTTACACTTTCGGCAGAAGAACATATAGAGCGGGTGGCGTATGATTATTAATTGTTAATACAAAAAAAAAAAGAAATGTGAAATGTGAGTCAGGATTAATCCTGGCTCTCTCATCCACCCGCTCTGAATCTGAATTTATTTGTTCTGAAGCTGAAAGTGTGAAGTTTGTGTGGTGAACTTTTGTCTTTGTAAGAGGCGGCCCGCTCCTCGGAGGCCCAATAAACAAAATAAACAATTAACGATAATACAACACAGTAGTAAAACAGAAAAAAACGAGACATAACTACCGTTTAGAAACCGTAATTCAACCTAATTAAAACTATATAAAGACTATAATTCAACCAATCAAAAAAGTTGCATTTGGGTTTTATTTTGGTCTATACGGGCAGTAATGGGCCGGTTAAGAGAAAAATTGAAGAAAAACTGAGTTTCTGCTACTTATTAAGCAAACTGGTCCAAATTTTTATCTGTCCTACATCTGCAACCGGAATTTTAGAACACTGGTTGGATTTACAAAAATAAAAATAAATATATACCATAACTAACCTGATGCACCGATAATGGGCCAGTATTTTATCCGACGAACCAGTAATGGGCCATCTATTGTGGAACAATATAAGTCTATAACATCATAGAATTACAAAGAGGTGTAACTAAAAACATAATTTATCTGTTTTATTCATATTTTTCTAAAACTTTAAAGAAAATGCCGATGGTCCAGTAATGGGCCGGCCCGCTCCAGAAATGGGCCAGCTCAGTCCATTATTGAACCATTCATAGTATAATGACAGTTCCTGTACTAATCAGTACACATATTATCGTACTAAATATTCCTTAAAGTCAATAAACAGGCATTATAAATAAATAAATATTATTTGTTGAAAAAAATCACTTTCCTTAACAGATTCTTAATCTGAAGTTAATACAATCACAAATATTCGTCTTTTTAGCAGAATAATCCACTAAACTTGGAACAAAGTAAAGGAATGAACTGAATTCCAGTGCTAAGGTATCCTAGCAGGAAGTAGTCAATGACCCGTATCCCTTCCACTGCCCTAGGTAACAAAAGACCCTTCATTTCTCAACATTTTTAAGGGGTGGCCCATTACTGGAGCGTTCACCTTAACTATTATTATTTCTTTTGATTGAAATTTGAATAGTCAAGGCGCAAGGATTCTTCTAATGAATTATTACCTTAATATCGGCAAGTAGCAACGGGTCTTGCCAATCTGGTTGTTTTCTGTTATTTTCTTCAACTTTTAATTGCCATTTTAAAGCTTCTTCAGGATTTGATGGTTCGCCAATGGCATTTCTTGCAATTATTTTCCCATGAAAAGGACACTGAAAAATATTTATTCTAATTAATTATTTATTCATAATGTAACGTACCTGGCCACCGAGCGATGCTCGGTAACTTTTTGCTTAAGTTAAAAAGCTACATATTAATCCCCGGACCAACGCCACTTCACCACACCTCCTGAACCCCTCCATCCCCACCTATACCCCCAACCACTCCCCCCGTACCCCTCCACCACTGCACCCCCACCGTCACCTCCACCCTCGCCCCATCACCCAATTTTTGCATTTCTAGCCTTGTAGTGGCCCACAAATTATCTGAATACTTAGACCATGAAATATATAGACACGCCCTGGTGTTGATTTGGTGAGGCCAACATCAACTAGAGAACGTGACGTCATCTGTAGGTAGGAATACCCAGAAATAGCATGGCCACTATAGGAATTAATGAGATAAATAGTTTAGATTATTTATTTTGAATTCCAATAATCGCAAATTAATATTAAATTAATATATCAAAATATTTATGCGAGAACATGACGTCATCTGTAGGCGATGTTGGCCTCACTTCACTCTGTGTGGAGAGTAGCAGAGAGCGTGTCTATATATTTTTATTTATTTATTCAACGGCTAATGCCTGATAATACATACATTATAATAG
>JALMQS010000085.1:13018644-13232691 GCA_024734495.1 Forficula auricularia
ACTCAACCAAATTTTGTATACATAATCAGTGGGACCCCAGGGAGTCTAAAAATGCAAAAACTAACCCCCCTGCCATACATGATTATAAATAATTTTATTAAATATTAAATATAAGTGAAGGCGCAGGGTGTATGAGTAAAGTCTAAGTGGATGGCCACATCAGGACTACGTCAGCTTATTTTGTTACATTAAAGGGGAAATGACCAAATAGAGGGGAAATTAAAGACAAGCCTTGATTTTAAAAATAATAATTTTATGTTGTCATAAACAATTAGTGGCTTTTAAAAGAATAATTTAAATTTCCTAATTTTTAATAAATTTTATTTGTCATGGGCTATTTTAAAGTTCACGTTCCCCGTCAGAGCTCATTTTTTCACTGGGGGTTTCTTTTTAATCGAAACCCTAAAAATAACTTCCCTTGTTGTTTCGATGAATTATAATATAACTACATGAGCACCCTGTATAAAAATATACATATATGATAATGACATACGAGTCCACTTGATCGAATGTTTGTTTGTTCAGCGTTCTAGTTATGTCGCAGTCAAATAAAACATAGATTCGCTTCCGTGTAAAATTTAATTGTATTTTATAGTATAATACATCCATATATAAATATTGTATAATATAATCCGGCCCCACCTCTATCGCCTTATCTTTACAAATAATTCGTCAACGTTTTCTATAAATATTATAGATAGTATAATCAGGTAACAAAAAGGGCTTATTAAATCAAGCAGATGTGATGCAGATTGTCAATAAACGCGGGATGACAAATGGAAGGGACAAAGGCGAGCCCTTTGCATTCACCCTGCTTGTCTCTCTTTAGAGATCTCTACAAACGCATAAGGTAGAGGGGGGTCTCGTGCTTTACTTGGTGGACATAATGGCTAGAAATTCTGACCTAAAGTCAACAGATGGACATGTTTTGTGCTCAAACAGTGGTTGGTTCTCTTCATCATCGTGATCGTCATCAATTTTTCCCCCTTGCCCTGGCCAAATGTCACGCCCGGCGCATTGAACCAAAAAGTAATGCACTTACCGCCCGCGGGGGGGGGGAGCTCCCCTTTTTGGTAATCCCAACGCTCCTAGCGATCAAGTCCTACCAAAACTGACTGAATATTTGGGTTCCGGTTATTGAATGCAATAAACAGAGCGGATTAATATATTAACACTGAAATGAATAAAGTAGAGGATAATTATAAAGAAAATAGAAATTGATGGAATAAAATTGACTCTAGTTTGAAGCTGATGGTGTGTCCTAATACAAAATCAACTGGTGTCGTCACCACACGACTGTCACATTCTCACTTATTTGAAATCATCGAGACACTCCTAATTTACACCCCTTCACTTTATTTCAATCGGATTAAAATCTATACACGACCTAATAACTCTATGACACTTAATAAGTACACCAATTTAAAAAATCGTTAACACCGTTTTTTAGAAAATCAAAAAAAATCTTTCATGTAAATGTCAACTTCAGGTGAACCGATTTCATCCAAAAAAGCTTGCTATACTTTTTTGGCCTATAATAAGCTTAAGTTTCGAATTCGCAGCTCTGAGAATTTATGGTTGCGAAACGCAGGCGTACATACGTGCATACGCACTGACCAATGGATTTTTTGGCCGCCTACTTGTCCTCTGGGAACCACAATATCCGAATTTTATGTCCTACATCTAGTTTCCAACTATTATGGGCATTGATTCGTTCCACCTAGAAGTTACAAAATGAAATTAACTTTTTTCATCTCTGAAAAAAAAGAAAAAAAAGCGCTACATGGCTAAGCTCTCAAAAGAGTCAGGACCCGGGCAGGCGATCGCATTACTTCGCATTACTGCTATATTCTATAGAATATAAATGTGAAAGTAAAAATACGTTTTGTTTTTTAAATAGCAAACTGGTCACATAAGAATTGGCTAGCTTGCTATAACAACAAAACAACTTTTTCTATGTTGGGTAATTGAACTCATAATTTGAAATAACAGATAAAATATTTCCTATATTAAATAGACTGATGATGAGGGTCAAATGTTTGAAATTATAGTCCCAAACAAATAAATTTTTTGGTGAACTGGAGAATTTTTATTCGGTAATCTGGATAATAACTCCATTAGCTGGCTGCTGTAAATGATGGGTGGACTGCTCTATTTTAATAAGTACTCCTACTCTAAGGAAATCAAGAAGTGCTCATTGTGTAATCTGGGAGAAGATGAAGACGTTTTTCATTATGTTTCGGTTTGTCCTATTCTGAGAGAATTTACAATGAGATACCTCAGAGAAGAAACATTGTCCAGATCTACTAAATTCATAGAGTGCCTTAATGGGAGAGACTGGAAAAATCTGTTAAAGTACTGCAGAAGCGCATGGAAGTACCTATATCAACTAATTTTGGAATTTAATTACTTAATTTAATTAGTGATTTGATTACTAATAGTACTAGTTGAATATGATATTATTTACTCACTAACTGAAACGGTCGACCTTGAGCTATATATCTTGTATTATTATTTTTTTCATTAATTATATATTTTTATTATTGTGAATAAACATCTTATTGTTATTATTATATAATACATATTTATATTTGGTATATGTATATATGTAGGTATATGTTTATTTTTATCAAGCAGAGGACAGAGGCTACTGTGGGTCAGTGGTTAGAGTGTTGGGTCGCTGACTCGGAGATCGCTGGTTCGAGACCGAGTCTCGGCAGATAGATATTTGCAGTCGCCTCCTCTTGGAAAGTAATGGCAACCTACCAAGAGTATAATTGCCAAGTGACCTCTCCAAATTAGCCGTTCGGAACCGGCGTTAAAAAGTAGGTCCCGTATATCTGTGTAAAACAACTAAACACACTCAGCACAGGTATATGTGGAGAGGCGCCGACACCCGTTTCGGGTATGGCACTCGAAGAAGAAGAGGACAACGTTATTCATTTTTCCCGAGGGGTGAACCGCGACCTAATATCCTGTACACCTACTTCCACTTCCACTTTCATTTCCAAGTAGAAGACAATAGATTTTTTTTTATGATAATGATGAGAGAAGGATTTACACCATGAAGGGGAATTAGCTAATGAAATCCAAAATAATTTCACATAATCCTAAAGACGTGTACAACTAATTCCAATCGAGTTTTACCCCTCGATTTTTGCTTATGAAGAAAATTAGAGCCACTTTTCAGATTCAGATTGATGTTTTGACATTTGTTTTTGCCACACATAAATTGATTGTTTATTAGAAATTTACCCAAATTTGAATTTGAACTTTTAGTACTAAATTCAGTGTCTTGTAAAACAGCTCTAAGTGATAGTAAAAACTGCCCCCCCCTCTAGGTACGGAAAAATTCAAAATCGGAATTAATGAATTTTTCGTTGAAGCAACCAACCCTTGCAAGGGCCTTCTCTGATCACGCCCTCCATGTAGCTTCCACCTCTTACGGAGGTAATTTTAACGGTTGAATAACCAATGAACCTTTCAAAGTTGATGGAATTTGTTCAGTTGAGCAATTTGATCAAAGTCAAAGCGCCTCTCTCTCTATCTCTATCTCTTTCTCTAGATCCTCAATATTTTTTTTATCTGATACAACTACTCTCTCTGGTATATATTTAAAACATCAATGATACACACATACATGCATAAAGCAAACAGTGTTGTCAAATTTATTAAAAAAAATAAATAAATTGATGTGACCATCCATATAACTTGACCACACAATTACCCCTTCTCTTATACAGGATGGGGCATAAAGATCCCCCATATTTTGAAAAGATAGGGATGGGGAAGGGGGTTGGGGTCAAAAAAATTCTAGCCTTTCGATTAAACTCAACCACATTTTGTATACATAGTTTTGACGAAAGTGCTAGAATGTTAATTTGGGACCTCCCCCCCCCATTTTGGGTGGCTAGTTTTTGCATTTCTAGCCTTCTGGAGGTCCACAGCATATGTATACAAAATTTGGTTTAGTTAGGTCGAAAGTGGCTAGAATTTTTATTTTTCACCCTCCCCCGCTCCTTTTTTGTCTGATATAATGTTTAAAACACATTAAAAAAAATATATATTTATTTATGTTCTTTTCAAAAATATATTTAGTTTTCTTTTCTAGTTAAATTTTTTCATTTTTCTATACGAGATCTTTATGCCCCACCCTGTATTAAATATATTAGTCTCTTAAGTAAGTCTTTTTTTTATTATAAGACTCTTTCAAAGTATTTTTCCTGCTAGCTAAATTTCATAATTCAATTTTTAAACAAACCCAATCACAAGATCTTGTTAAATATAAATGTAATACGGGACACTAAAAAAACAACGCCACCTATTAGGAATATTATAGATTAAAATAACCAATAATGAATAATTAAAAAAACTCCATCTATTGTAAATACTCGGAACTAAAATCTGTAATGTAAGGAAAAACAACACCATCTATTAAAAATTCTTGGATCTATAATAAGTATTGTAATGATAATACATCGGCATCTATTAGAAGTAAGTAAAATACAATAATATAAAAATATTTACTACTGAAACTAATTAAAATGTTAATTATTTTAATTCAGATGTTCCTAATGCCCTCTAGAATACGATTTTTATAATATTTCTTTCATTTTTTATATGGAAATTATATATTTTTAACTCTTCTCATATATCCATGTATATTATTCATGCTCTGCCTGTCCAGACTTGTCAGTCTCTCTCTATCCTAGCACGGCAGGGCCCTGGAAGTAGACATTCATATAACCCTAATTTTCGGGCGCCACTGGCATCCCTTCCTTGGCTAATTGCATTCGGCCACTTCTAGATCAATCAAAAAAGTTAAGCAATCTTAATCAGTTCAGAGACCAACTCCTAATCGGTTACCGCTCTATGGAAAGTTTCTATAAATATACATATATATATTTTTTTATTTATTTATAAATTATTATTTATTTTATTTGTTGCATTTGGACCCTTGGGATCACGCAAAGCTTGATGTTTCTTTCTGGTTGGACCTTCCACGCCTCTATCTTTTTCCGGAACGTGTTATCGAGTTCCATGGTCAGGCTATGTAATTTTCCTGGCCGGATGAGTGTGTTGATGTTAAAGGTGCCCCAGGTATGTATGGATTTTTGGCGTTATTCTTCCATTGTTTCTTCCTTGACTTCGTGATGGTTCGGGTCCCCCAGAATCTGAATGCCCGGTTGCCACTCGAGGGTGGGTGGATTGGTTACCACCTGGGGTAATCTTGTTTTTGCCTCTCACGATTCATGGTCGCTTGTTACGAAATTTTGTCTTGCGCATGCGCGAGGTTTTGTAGAACCAGAGATTATCAGTTTCTGGAGCCGTGGGGCCGGTTTTTTATTATTTTCAAATAAATTCACTTTGTTTCTTGCTGGGATCGAACTGATGAAGTCTAGGTTGATGTTCTCCTAATCGGATTAGAAAAGTTGGTGATTTAACCGATTACGCTACCGACCCCTCTTTATTTATAAATAATTAATAAATAAATAATCTTTGAAAATGTCAATGAACATTTATTTCTATATGCAAATAGCATTCTGTTTATTCTCATTTCAATGGTAACCAAAAGCTTGTTTATTTATTTATTTCCAATTGTCCATAGATTCGTTCAGTGGGTGTTAATTTATTTGATTGAAGAAATTAAATTTTTGGTGACATTTCAACCAAGGGATGGTGTCCAAAAAACTACCATTTTATTTTAATCTTCGCTTTTTTTTTGCAAATTTCATCGAATATGGCATCATTTTCGTTAATTTTGAAAGTTAACATTAAATATGTTTTAAAAATTCAGTAAAATCTTGCTTATCCGGTCCACATTTATCCGCACCTCCGGATTATCGGGATCGGATTTATAGACATTTTTATTTTCATAAATATTCATATAAATGATATTTATTTTTAAAGGATGTATTTTTTTTAAACAATTCTATGTAATTTTGATTTAAACATGTTTTCTTTCGTCCTAGATGGATACTGCTTTGTGTGAGTGAGGGTAGGAGTCAGAAATTTATTCTTGTGAGTTAACTCCACAGTCCCTGAGATGGAAATTGACCGTATTCCACAATGAATCAGACTATCCTATAAGAAAATGTTAAATTCCACCTAATTCTATTGCTATAAGCAAGCTATGACTTGTTATTGTTATATGTCTTTGTTATTTTCGATCTTATATACGGAGAGTTCTTTGAAATGAATTAGTCCAAAGATTCCCGAATCATGTTTATTATTCCTTTTTTGTATTCTTATACTATTTTAATAGTTTTTCAGCGAGAACAATTTTTATTTGATTAAAACTTGTCTGAACTTGTCTTTGACATGCTTGAACTAAAAGATATACCAGGTAGGGAATTCAAGCCTTCTATCCGCACCCTTTTCGGGAAAACTGTTCATTTAAATTGGCCCTTGAAACTATTCAACAATTTTATTTCATTTCGAGAACCAATTAGTTTTCAAATCAAAAAATGTTTGAAATAATGGATAGTAATTTGAAAATTTAATGATTGTTCTGAAATTTTGAATTCGACCTTATTTATTTATGAAAATACTCTAAATCCACAGTGTCCATGGACTACACTCTACTGATATACCGTATATACAAACATATTATATACATTTTAACTTTTAATTGTGGTTTTTATTCACACGTGTGTCTTTGTTCTAGAAGTGTCATCGGCCTTAGCATGTTGAAACACAATTTCATTAATAAATACTTTTTTCTCGACCATCTCTGGTGTTAATCAAGGATATTTTATGACTATAGTCTGCATTTGTGATTAACACAGTGCATGAGACAATCAATGTTCAATTGTTATAACAAAATCCTCCATTAATTTAGACTAGAACAGTTTTAAAAAAATCAAGATTTTCAAAAGAGAAGTTTCAGTTTAAATCACCTAGATTAGATATTTTTCTTTAGATATTCTTATCAGATTTTACAATGTTTGACACCTAATACTGGAATCGTGTTTGCTTTTCAAGTCGTTTCAAAAGGTTCCCCCTTATAGGTGAACACAGAAGTGAAATCTCTTAGCTTGATAACGTTTAAAATATATAGTTTATTTTTGAAGTGAAACTTTCATAGGCGCAGTAGGGCATATTAGCCTGAAAACGTTGCGAAAAGTGACTTCAGAGAAGAGGAAAAAAGGGATCATCGCCCCTACTCACTTATTACACTAATCAAGAAAAACATTTTTTCTTATACGTGCCAAAAAAAAAATTGATTTATTTTTATCAAAAATACTTATTTTTAATTTTATTGAATTTCTTAGAAAGGCCGACTGGTAAGCAAAATAAGTAGGTTAGTACCTGGAGCCACCGAGCGATGCACGGTAACCCCTGACCCCCCCCCCCCCTTCCGAAACCATACACCTCGCCCCCACTCCGCCCCACCCCACCCCAACCGCGCCTCCCACCCCCGGATCCCCCACAACTGCACCCCACCTCCTGCACCTCCCACATCCACCCCACCCGCACCCAGTTTTTGCATTTATAGCTTTCTAATGGTCTACATATTATGTGTATATTTGTTTACTCGTACACCAATTTGCCCACATTCGTTCATATTGATAAACATTATAAAAAAATAAATAGGAAAATAATAATAAAAAAATAATCGTATAGTATCTGAAATAAAAACATAAAATTAAATAAGATTTGTTTCCAATTATATATAAAAAAAGCCACTTCAACCACTTTATTTGTAAACACACCTGCAATGTTATGATTTAGACACCTGTTAATTAAAAACAAACAAAAAATTCCTAATTTTAATATAATATATTAATATTTGCTATAACCTATTAGTGGGTTTTAAAATTAAAAAACCAATTAAAAATAAAAAGATAATTGAAAAAAATGTAAACAAACTTTTTTATTGAGATTTTTATCTATCAATAATTACTTTAATTAAGAAAAGATCAATTAAGATTAAATTTGTCGAGGTCCAGACCTAGCCAGATCGCTTTCTCATCCTCAAAACTTGTTCATAGAATTTGTTTCATCAAAATCGGTAGAGCCGTTTTCAAAATAGAACTAAGATACAAATATATATATATATATATAATATAAACAAACAATTTTTGCTCGTTTAATAAGAGTAGATAATGAAAGGCAGTCCATAAATTATTTAAAATTTTATTCAATTTCCGACGTTTCGGAGACTTTTTCTCTCCTTCTTCAGGGTAATCAATAACCGAGTTATACTCACCCATCAATAACTATTCAATACCTCTGAAATTGAATAAAATTTAAATAATTTATGGACTGCCTTTCATTATGTGTTTTGATGTTTTATCAGCAAAAATATCAACGTCCTTTTCATGTTGATACACAATTTCTCTAATCACATTGTTTTCTCGACCATCTCTGATGTTAATCAAGGATTTTTTTATGACTAGCCTATAATCATGATTAAGGGTGTATGAAAATTTATAATTAATATACTGTGTGAGTTCAAATGTTGCAATAATAAGTTTTTCTTTGGAGACTGGTTCTGGTATAGACATATTTAATTGAAGGCAGTATTATTTCCAATAAAATAATATTTATTTGAAGGTTTTCTTTTTACAATTTTTTTTAAGGTGTCGTATTGGAGGATTTCCCTTTCTGTTTTCTTCTTCAGGATTCAAAAGATTCAATGAAATAAGCATGTAGTACCTACCCATGTAGGAATAGCCAATGCTGTCGATTGGGCAAGGCTTGGCCCAATCGTCAATTGTCAACCCTTGGAAGTTTTGGTTAACCCAAAAACTGGGTTGAAAGTTTGACCAAGGCTCGGAAAACTTTTTTGCCCTATGCTAGGGCCAAGTTTTGGCCCAAGCCTTGGCAGTCTACAATGCCAAGCTTTGGCGAATTTGTTCACCCAGGACTTGCACCTAGGATTGGTCCAAGGCTTGGTATCATACGTTACCAAGCCTTGGTGTTTTCGTTAACCTAAAGCAATATATATATAAAAAAAATGTTTTTATTTTTTTATCATTCTAACCAACTTGGCAAACTATACTTTTCCCAGGCTTGGCACAGCCCTGGGTTTTTTGTTAGCCAATACTTAGGCCCAGCAATGTTTTGAAAATTGGTCCAGCGTTCTTCCTGTCTTACAATGCCAGTCATACCCATGCCTCGACCCGGACCTGAGCCAAGCCTAGTCAGACTTGGTCCTAGATTGGACCAATTCTGGTCCAGTGGTTGTTTCCTACCTGGGCATTTTTCCTTACTACGTCTCTTTAGTGCTCGTTTCTGCAGAGATATAATATTTGATTTTCATCAAGAGTCTACTAATTTGAAATCTCTAAAAAAAAAGTTTTAATATAAGATACATTTGTGCCAATTTTCAGTTTTCTAGTTGAAACACTTTGGATATAAGACATTCTCAATTCCCCGAAATATATACAAAGAGAGCATACCGAATCTTGAAAAAGTTTTCTTTTTCCAATTTCTTACAAAAATAATAGAACCTCGAAAAATAATAAAATATAATTAGTATATGAGCATAAAACATTAGTACATTTATTTATAAAGGAAACATTGTTCCCGAATTGTTTCATGTTTAATTAAACAATTTAAAAAATTGTATTATTCATATTTTTTTTTTAATTTTATTCAACCAATTATTTTACATTAACGTATACATTGTATTTGTGCTTCGACTCCATAAAAGGTCAGATATGATTGTTTTTCGAATGTTTATAAAAAATTTTAGATAAAATTAGATTTTTATAAATATTTATATTTTTATTTAAAGGGCCAATCTGGTCACCAGGACAATCATGATGTCTATTTATAAAAAATATTTAATATCTTAAAGTGTCGCTTTCTAAATTCTGAAAGCAACTTTTTTATTCTTTTTTTGATAAATCCATTGATAAAGGGAGAAATTCTCCCGAAACGTTTCGCTTTTGAATAAACGTATTCTAGTGTTGTTTTTTTATTTATAAAAGATTTGTATGTTTTTCATTTATACAACAAACTTTAAATGTTTCCCCACTAAATTCAAAAAATTATATTTTTCATGAGATTATTTTCAATCTGGAAAAATTTAATATACCTCTATATTAAAAATGTATTTTGTAATTGAGAGCGAATAAAAATAATAATAATAATTCGTAAATTACATAAAACTTTTTCTCTGGTTGATTGTAATCAAATCGTTGTTATCGCATTGCTTAAAGTTCAAATTTCGTTTCTTTATGATTTATTGGTTTGGAGATATCGATACGAGAACACACACACACACACACACACACACACATACTGAGATACTAATGGCTTATATTGGCCTTATTGGTTACCCCACCGAAACTCAAAACATTTATTTCCGTTGAAAAGTTTAATTTGTATTTTCAAATACATCGTTTTACTTACTTTTACTCCTATCTATTTAAATGTAGCTATTATTAGAGTAAAGTAAAAGTTAAAAATTCTAAAAGTATTGATTTTTGTTTTTTACTAAAGATGTTTTTTTTATTAGAGGCCGATTCAAGGTTGAATATTTTCTTATTTTAGAGCCTATTTTAAAATTATAAAATAAGTAAAAAGTTTTGAATAATTCAAGTTTGAAATTTTAGGGTTGAATTTTGATTGAAACGTCAATCTTATCTCGATTATCGTAAAATTTTCAATAATTTTTATTTTTACATAATGTTAAATAATAATTTTGGGGTGTATTGTAATGAAATCTTAATAAACCTATTACTCCCTCTGTCCCATAATAATATGTAGTCGTAGTTGACGAATTTAATTTATTCCATAATCTATATATTGAAAAGCCATTGTCTTGACAATACCGTGGCGCAGCAAGGTGAACATGTGGAGAAAAAGCAACTAATATTCAATGACAGTTGTTCTATTGTCATTTATGCAAATAAAACATCTCTATTCTTTATATTATATATCTATACTATCTCATATATTAATATATTCTCTTATATAGCTTAGAATATTAGATTTACGGCGTGTCTCACTTGAAATTTTAGTAGACAAATTTATTAATTTTTTAAATATATTGTATATTAATATATATTTAATTTTGTTGGAAATAATTCATACCGCGAAAATTATTTTTTTTTTTTGAATTTAAGAAAAATATAAATTCTAAAATTTTAGACAGACAAATTAATTTTAATATATATATATATATATTTATCTATTATATATATATTTAATTTATAATATAAGTTCTAATGAGATATGATTTAATGGATAATGAGATTAATTCTAATTTATTACTGCACAGTCATTGAAATTTTAGTAGATAAATTAATCTTAAAACTATTATATATAATTAATTTAGAGATACTTTTTAGATAAATTTAAATATTGAAATGTATTATTAAAAAGAAATAGGTTTCCAACCGATCGGAACTTCGAGAGAAATGGTTGCATGCTTTAGTAAAGTATTTATAAAGCATTTAATGATATTTTTTCATCTTTCTTTGATCAATATTCATTATTCAAAACATT
This sequence comes from Forficula auricularia, assembly GCA_024734495.1. Classification (NCBI taxonomy): domain Eukaryota; kingdom Metazoa; phylum Arthropoda; class Insecta; order Dermaptera; family Forficulidae; genus Forficula; species Forficula auricularia. Next base: position 13,030,108 of record JALMQS010000085.1, read on the forward strand.
TTTCAAAACATATAATTACAGACAGCTAATAATCACATCTCGAGACGCTGCTCCGCCAGGGCCACCAGCCCGAGGGCCGAGCGGTGCCGTGACGTGCCGTAGGCACGCCAGGTATTGCTCGTAATATAATAGTAGCAAAAGAAAATAAACATAGACCGCAACATTTATTATCAAAATACTAGATTAAATTAAACAATAAATTAAAAATACTATTCCTACTTTTTATTTTGAGTGTTCAGATATTATATATTCTCGTTTAAATATTTACTTGCTACTATTATTATGGGACAGAGTAGTAATAAAATTACAAAAAACGTTACACCCAGAATCTAAAGTGGCCCGAATTTTCATGATTTTTTATTTTTCTAGTTTATAGAAAATGGAGGAACACTTTTTCTATACTCCTATATAATTTCGCAGGACGATAGAATTTAGACGCCTAACTAAGGTTAAACTGAAAAAAACAATTTCTTTATAGTAGAGATGAGCATTTTAATGAGCTCTTATTTATTCCAAAGATATTTTATTAAAAATCAAAATATATCGAAATTTTATTCTATTAGATATCTCTTAATATTAAATGAATGTTTTGTTTACTTTTTGGAAATATTAATATCTTAATAATTATGATATTTTTAAAAAACTAACAAAAATTTTGTTTACATTAATTAACTGTTTTTTTTTTAATTTTAAAACAAAAATTTCCATGGACTTTTCAAAAAAGTATAATATTTTTTCTTCTAAATTTTAATTTTACTATTGAATTAATAGAATCGTAGGGATTTGGACAAAAAATAATTAAATTAAAAAACAAAGTTTTATCATTTAATATGCCTAACGTTTCGTCACTTTATTTCTAATTTCTTCGACGGCTCAGTACAGTCTGATAATCTTGAAACTATGGAATCAGAGTTGTGTATTTGGCCGCTGAAGAAATCAGAAATAAAGTTACGAAAACATTCGGTATATTAAATAATAAATCTCTGTTTTTATTTTTATTTTTTTGTCAAACTCCTTACGATTCCATTTTAATAATTTAATAATGGATACTATTAGTGAAACAGTTTAATTTTAACCGAGGGGTGAACCGCGATCTAATATGCTGTACACCTACTTCCACTTCTACTTCCAAATATTTCCAAGTACTTCCAAATATTTCCAAGTACTTCCAAATATTTCCAAGTACTGTCCAAATATTTCCAAGTACCTCCAAATATTTCCAAGTACTTCCAAATGTTTCCAAGTAGCTACCTCCAAATATTTCCAAGTACTTCCAAATATTTCCAAGTACTTCCAAATATTTCCAAGTACTTCCAAATGTTTCCAAGTAGCTACCTCCAAATATTTCCAAGTAATTGCAAATATTTCCAAGTACTTCCAAATATTTCCAAGTACTTCCAAATATTTCCAAGTACTTCAAATATTTCCAAGTACTTCCAAATATTTCCAAGTACTTCCAAATATTTCCAAGTACTTCCAAATATTTCCAAGTACTTTCAAATATTTCCAAGTACTTCCAAATATTTCCAAGTACTTCCAAATGTTTCCAAGTAGCTACCTCCAAATATTTCCAAGTACTTGCAAATATTTCCAAGTACTTCCAAATATTTCCAAGTACTTCAAAATATTTTCAGGTACTTTCAAATATTTCCAAGTACTTCCAAATATTTCCAAGTAATTCCAAAATACTTCCAAAGAGGTGTACACCTACTTCCAATCACGGATCACCCTTCGATTTTAGCCATTTTACTTCAATATAGGTTTTGAGTGCAAGTGAAAGTCATGTGGTGTACAATAATCAAGCCAGCAATTTTTTTATTATTATTATTATTCCCAAAAGGACACAGAGAATAAGTGTGGCATCAATTTGGAACATCTGGCCTTCTTCTATATAGTATAAGGGGTGTCAGGAATGGGGGCAAGGTGTCCGTTTTGCCGCCCCTTTTGAAAACGCGTGCACCCCGCTGGGCATTTGTCACACCCTCTTCTATGGCTCGTTGGATTTTTCCCTATCCATAAAATAGATGCGGTTAAACGAAGGTTATTATTAAATCTAGCTTCTTTGGAAAAGTTAAGCAACCCCCCCGTTGGGGTCGTTTTTTGATGTCTTAATCACTTTTGCGACGACCGTCAAGCGATGGAATGAATAAATTAGCCACCCTGCCTGCCTGGGCCCCTTCTACCATAGGCTTGGCTTCGACGTCGTCTTTGCCGCTAATTCTTATTAGCGATGCAAATGCGAAGGGAGAGTCTTTCAAAATCGATGTCCTTCGTCATCATCTTTTTCTAGTCAAATATCACAACCACTAAGCCCTACATATTTTACTCAGCCATCCTTTACGTCCCAATACTATTAGTTTTCAATTTATTCTCCCTAAATATATCGTCGGCTTCTTGCGAAAAGTCACTAAGTACACTTTTGGTGCATTTTCATCTAATAGTACGAAGTTGTGAGTTTCGATCATATTTTTTTTTTTTTTTTAATGATATTGATGTGAGAAGGAGATACACCAGAAGGTGGATCCCCTAAAGGCCTGTAAGGGCTGGCCCCTCCATCGTGAAAAGAACAGAGTAGAAGGAAAAGAAGCCGGGATCACGAGCCAAATCTCAGAAAGTTAGATATAATCCAATTTACTAAGTTTTTAGGGGCTTCAAGCAGTGGTAAATTCTCTGCGCGATAAATTAGGTTAAATTTATCTCCCACCTAAGCTTAATATTTATCGATATAAAAATACTTTAAGGAAATCTAAATAATACAAAGCCTATTAAACGTAAAAAACAATTTCACTAAGTGCACAATGTTCTTCTTTTAAAGAGCAAATATATATATATGTAAAGTATTTTATTCAATTGTGTGAGGTATGAAACATATATTAATATAAAAAACAAAAAAAAAGCTAAACACTAAAATTGCTACTTAAGTATTTTTAAAACTAATCGTAAGTTTGAAATTGGGTTATCCTAAATGTATGAAAATGTTAATTAAAGAATTTTTGCAATAAGCCCACGATAAAATGGGCCATTCCACGTCAAATCGGACGGCTTGAAAAATATTAATTTTTGATTTCCTTCATTTATTGACAATTTTTAGTATCCATCAAAAAAACTCTTCCTAGTAAATTTAAAAATTTTTTTTGATCACCGGTATAAAAGATATCGAATTTATCGAGTTTTTTGCTCATAACTTCTTCAAAAATTGGTAAAAATTCAAATATTTTTTTTTTTTGAGTTTGAAAATTTTAATCTTGTTTTTGAAACTGTATGTTCTCTTTGATTTTTTTGATAATTTTTTATTTTAAACTTTTATTAATTCTAGAAATTTCAAGAACAAGTTGATAGTGGGCTTATGATACCTAATTACTATTTTTTTCGATTTTTCATTTTGATTTTCTTTCAACAAACTTAAAATACTAATTTAATTATTTTAAACACCTGCTAATGATAAAAATGTATAAAAATTGATTAAAAATAACTAAAACTAAAAATAGAACTCAATACCACAGAGTATTTTAATAGCGAATAAAAATTTTTTCGAAAAACCAAAAATAAAGTAATTTTCAAGGGATCGCTATCAACCTGGTCTTTAAATTTGTAGAATGAATAGAAGTTTAAAATAAAAAATTATCCAAAAAATCGAACAGTACATACAGTTTCAAAAACAAGATTAAAATTTTCAAACTCAAAAATCGTATATCAAAACACTTGAAATAATTTTTTATATTTTTTTCTAAAAAGTATGTAAAAAAACAAAAATTTTGAATTTGGACCATTTTTGAAGAAGTTATGAGGAAACCAGATATTCGATATCTTTTAAATCGGTGATCAAAAAAATTTCAAAATAAACCAGGAATAGTTTTTTTGATGGATACTAAAAAATATCAAAAAATGAAGGAAATCAAAAACTAAAAGTTTTCAAATCGTCCGATTTGGCGTGGAATGCCCCAAATATAGCTACCAAAATTTCTATTAAGACATTTCTTTAAATTTAAAAAACTAAGGTCAATTCGAATCTTAGATCTTGATAGATATCTACTAAGTTTCTATTCAAAGAACTAAACCCAGATCCTTTAATAAAGGGAAGAAACTTCACTAGTAGATATATACTAGTATTCATTCACACTTTTGGTTTTCTTACTAATTAATAGGTAGCAATTTATTATAATGATTTAGTAAATTTAATAAATAATTGTAATAATAATTGTACTTGTCATTAATTCTATCATGTTTCCAACTATTATAAAAATTCAAATAATTTAATTTAATAATTTCATCAATAATGGGAGGGTGCTGACCAATGGGGAACTATAAATTACAATAAATCAAATTTTTTAAATTTATTTATTACACAAAAATAAGCTTTCGTGAATCTTCCGCAAACTTGTAGACGAGAGTGAATAATTCCATACTTTCAACAAATTTACGATGGATCACCTTGCTTTAACTTTTACCAGTCCTCATGAAATACCGAACAACAATAATTTTTAGAAGAAAAATAAAATCGACTTCGAAAATTAAATTCAACAAATAAAATAATAAGAACTCAAAAATCAAATAATATAAAATAATTATATAATTTATTTAAAACTAAACGACGAAATTTTTACAGAGATCTACTTTTGAAGTCGGTGCTAAACATATACATTTTATCTCGCTTACCATATATATGTAGTTTGTTTGGCAACCGACTTCAAAAAGGGATTTCATGTAAAAATTTCGTCGTTTAGTTGAAATTAAATAAGATAATTATTTTATACCTTTTATTGTATTTTATTTTTGAGTTCTTATTATTTTAGTTGTTGAATTTAATTTTTTGAAGTCGGATGAAAATTATTTTTATTTTTTAGTGAGGGTGACAATAGTGAGACTTAATAATACCTTGCATGAATCTCGTAAGAGAAAGATTGGTCCGAAAAAGAATCGGAAAATGATAATAAAATTCAATTCATAAATATAGGAATTCTCTCGAAACGTTAGCGGGTTTTAAAATGATTTTTTTAATATTGTTTTTTTTATAAAAGATTTTTTTATTATAATTTCTATTATTTGCTCATATGAATTAGAGATTTCCACTATTTTGTTATTGATCATCTCATCAGAACTTACCAAATTAATATGCGACCAATCGGAAACTAAACTGAATCCAATGCAAAAAAATCATCAAAATCGGTTGACAATTGGCGAAGAAATCGAGTAACATTGACACAAAAAAAATCAGCTGAATTAATAACCTCCTCCTTTTTCGAAATCGGTTAAAAAGTATAAAAGCTAGTCTTTATTCCAAAAAAAGTATAGACTAAGTGATCTGTTTAGTCGACGAATAATCCACCCAAACATTTTTTGAAAATTATTAAATTGGATTCAGAGAAGCTCAAAATGTCTATTTCTAGTAATTACATTAATTTGAATTTATCGCCTTACTATTACACACATATTTCACTTATTACATATATATAGTGTAAATAAAAAGGTGTCTGTCTCTTCGCATGAGCAAATTTTGTTGTTGTTTTAATAAATAAATAAATAAATAAATAAATCTTTATTTCTCGACCTGCTTAGAGGCACAAGTCCTCGGTGGCTAGGTCCTCCAAACATCAATACAATCTAGCTACAACATTACATTAATAAACATCAATACAAATTAATTACAACAATTTAACAAATAATAAACAAGTAAAAAAAAAAAAGAAAAGAAAAAAAAAATTAGAAATGTATGCTCATTAACAAATAACATGACCATATATTTCCATCAAAAGACAAAAAGTAATTTAAAAATTCCGCGCAAAAACCCGATACCAGGAGCAAGCGACGCATTAGCCATCCCGGCATTTGCCATAAGTTGTTAAGGAAACCTGGTCAAAACCTTAACAAGGATGGTATGACCTCTCTCTACCTCACCTAATCTCTGCTTGCGAGAACTAAATAAAATTTTGCCCAACTCTAGGACATTAGGACTTGACAAAATTTATAATTGATTTAATCATAGGGGGCAGAGGACTATAATCCCAAGTAGTAACAGACAGACTGTTCCACAAATCAATGCCAGATCCTACAAATGAATGTAAACCGATATTTTTCAAGAATCTTGGCTTACGAATCTTTTTTCTATGATCAGCTCTACCTAAATAATTTGGTTCCTGAAATCTATTCGTTATTTCCTCCCAACTCCTAAAACCCTTATAGGCTTTGAAAATCACTTTCAATTTAGCCCATTCTCTTCTCTCCAATAAGCTAGACCATCCTAATTCATTAATCATTGAAGTGACACTACTAAACCTATCAAATTTACCAAAAACAAATCTAGCTGCCTTCCTTTGTACCATATCAATTTTTCTCTCTAATCGTTGTGGGTGTTTGTCCCAAACCACAGAACAATACTCTAAATTAGGTCTTACATAAGTTAAATAAACTTTTGACTTAACTTCTAGATGTACCCTTCAAAATTCTACCAAACATCCCCAATTTCCTATAAGCCTTATTGACTATATAACTAATATGCATATCCCACTTTAAATTTGCTCTGAATATGTATGCCTAAATATTTATAAAATTTAGATTCATTGATAATATTTCCACCAATGTAATAATTTTGAGGACTAACCAAATTTCTAGTACTAAATCTAACCAAATTTGACTTGGAATGGTTTAGTTCCATTGAATTGATCTACACCATCCTTCAATTTGATCCAGGTCATTCTGTAAAGTAAGGCTATCAGCAATCATTATCAATTACTCTATATAGCAGACACAATCATCCGCGAAAAGCCTAATAGATGATTGCACGATAGAAGGCAAATCATTTACATATATAAGGAAAAGAAGAGGACCCATGAACACTACCTTGAATCACCTAGACGTGACATCTCATCTATCATCAGACAGTACCTATTACCCACTTTTACAATTTGGAGTTCTATCCCTAAGAAAACACCGAATAAATTTAATTAACTTAACAGACAACCCTGACGAGTTTAATTTTTCTAAAATAATTTTATGACTGACTTTATCGAAAGCCTTGGCAAAGTCCAAAAATATAATGAGGATTTAAGGTGTAGGAGATTGTTCCTAATCCGTTAGTGATTAACTCGAACTTTCCTGTTCTGAATAGAAAACGATCTATATAGATATATTATATATCTATATATCTCTATTGGTGGATCATTTAATATTTTGGCGCAAGGCTTGCCAACTTGTTGGGCAGATAGTTATCATGATCCCAGATACAAACAACAAGTGTTATTAAGCTGAGTTGTACTATATCGCTCGCTCAGCTGAGGATATCAGTTTTCGGGATCTTCGCCAATCGTTAATCGGCACAGAATTCTCTTTAGAAGAGCTTACTTAGATTAGAACGCAACCAAGATTAGTTGTCGGAGTTATAGTAGGAGTAGTATTAGTTGGCTGAAGAGATATTAATAAATCCAACCACACACATGCACACACACACACACACTCGATTCTACTCTCCTAGCCCAATATTATTATTAATATTAAAGGATAAGCAATAAGTATTATCTATTTAGAAATACATAGATTTAATTAAACAAAATTAATTAAATTTGATATTATTACGAAATAATAAAAACAATATTTATTAATGATGAAATAATTAATTTAAACTTTAAATTTTTATAATAATTGGAAATACCTATGATAGGATTAATATTATTATTACAATTATTGATTAATTCATTTGGTTAATGTCCATTCTTTATTTAAATAAAATTAATAAATTGTCCAAAATACCTATTAATTTATTAATTTTATTATTGATTAAATTGACTAAATAATATAATCAATTCATACCTATTAGTAAGTACACCAAAGTGTGAATGAATACTAGGTATTATCTATTTATTAATATATAGATTTAATTAAACAAAATTAACTTAATTTGATATTATTGCAAAATAATAAAAATAATAATTATTGATGATTAAATAATTAAATTATTTGATTTTTTTAATAACTGAAAATATGATAGGATTAATAATATATTATTATTACAATTATTGATTAAATTTACTAATTAATATAATCAATTCATACCTATTAGTAAGTACACCAAAGTGTGAATGAATAGTAGGTATTATCTATTTATTAATATTATATCTATTAAATCTATATTTAATTAAACAAAATTAACTTAATTTGATATTATTGCAAAATAATAAAAATAATAATTATTAATGATTAAATAATTAAATTATTTGATTTTTTAATAACTGGAATTATGATAGGATTAACAATTATATTATTATTACAATTATTAATTAAATTTACTAATTAATATAATCAATTCGTACCTATTAGTGAGAACACTTAAAGTGTGAATGAATACTAGTATATACTAGTGAGGGATTCTTCACTTTATCAAGCTATTTATATGGATAGAAAAAAATTAATCAAGCTTGCATACTAACAAAATTAAAACAAATTAAAACAAATTAAAGAACTTAGTTCCTGAAATAAATGTAAAAATAAAAATTAAATAAATTGACACGTTCTGATGTGGCCATCCACCTGACTTTACCATACACTTCTGGTTGAGTTTGGTACAAGGGCCTAGATTTATATTTTTGACCTCCCCCTTCCACACACACCCATTTTGGCCGGTTTGTTTTTGCATTTTTCGTGTTCTGGGTGGCCACTGATTGTGTATACAAAATATGGTTGAGATTTCTTAAATGGCGTAGATTTTTATTTTTGACCCCCCCCCCCCCCCTTAATTTTGGCTCCAGAAATTTTTTTTTCGTTATTATAGGTTCATTTTATAGTATATTTCATTTTTCTTGTTTTTTTAGTTTGAAAATATTATTATTTTAAATTATAACGCCGCCCTTAATTTTGGGTCGATATGCACAAAAATCGAATCAGCTCTTAATATCAATGCACCAAAACTACGTATGAAATTTGGTTTTGATATTCACACTAGTTTTTGAGCTAGCTAGTCCACAAAAATTTGTTAACGCACAGCCTAATAGACTAACTAACAGACTATCGACAAATCAGTAATTATCTCAAAAAATTTAATTTTTTCGATGTTTACTTATAAGGGGTTTTTTGTAGACCGAAATGCCATTGTCAATTTTTTTTATCAGAATACTTTCAGCCGTTTTCGAGATATTTTGAAAAAAGAAGCAAAAAAACACCTTTTTCATGCACGATTACAATACTTGACCATACCCTGTATGGTGAAGGAAAAATATAATTTATATGCTTGATGAAAATAACATCTGAAGCTTCAACTAGATACAGTAGATGTTAATCTTATAACTCTTCTAATATCTTTGAATATCAATAACGCTTGAGTAATTTGCGTTAAGCTATCACTTCATATAATAAAATATCCATAGAGAGGATATTGCACTTTTGTCTGAAGATATCAAAAACTATATTAATTTTTTTGTTCTTTCTCTTATCCTGTCGACTTTTTGATGTTTTTATTCTTTCTTTATTAAATGAGTGTTAGAGTAAGGTGGGTGGATGGCTGGCGGAGGCGGATCGGACGATGGAAGGACGATAAGTGAGAGTGTGTGGGGGGTGGGGTTGGGGGGTGAATAAAAAAATAATAAAAAATACACAATTTTCTTTTTATTTCCTTTTCGATTATTATTCAATTTCCGTTATGAAAATTGGTTATAACTCATTGAACTGAAATAACACAAGAGAAGAGGGACAAATAGAAAAAAAAACGAAGGAAGGAAATCAAATTTAAATATATATATATATATATATATATATATATATATATATATATATATATATATATATATATATATATAGAGGGAGGGCCAGTAGCTTAAAGGTTAACGCGCTCGAATATAAAGATCGTCGGTTTGGAATCGAATATTAGCCTAATAGAGATTTCCAAAATGTCAAAACTAATTTTCTTTAAGTTAATTTAACGAATAATAATGAGAATGCCACTTTCTGAGATCATTTCTATGTAGATAAATTCAAAAAACTAGAAAAATTTCATTTTTATTTCTAAGAAGTAAGCTACAATCACAAGCTTCCGAGTTTAAATTTTTCATGGGGGCTCAAAAAAATAAATAAATAAATATGTAACAACAAAGTAGAATTGAAAAACTTTAAGAAAATGAACATCTTTTTATATATTACCATACATTACATAACTATTTATATATTATAATAACCATCTTAGGCGGCCATCTTGCTGGTTAGGGGGCTACGCCCTGGACTACTCAGTGGGGATTTCGATGCGCAAGCCGATAATAATAATTAGTACCTGGAGGCACCGAGCGATGCTCGGTAACTTCTTCATTCAGTTAAAAGTTTTATTTAAATATTATTTTTAAATTAATTTAAAATTCTGATAAAAAGGTCGATTTTTATTTGAGAGCCGTTTTCAAATTAAAAAAATACAGAAATATATAATATTCGCCCACTATACCCCCCACCTCCACCTCCGAAACCTCGCCCTACTTTCGGATCACCCACCACTGCACCCCACCTTCTGCACCCGTTTTGATTCAACCATATGATTCATTTTTATTCATCCAATTGTTAATAAATAAAACCTATCAAAATATGTTGTTTTTTCAGAAAATTGAGACCTGCATAAGCGAAATATATTTTTAAATAAATTCTTGATTATTTTTTATTCTATTAAATATATAAAGTCCTTTATAAAAACAATTATAAAACGTTTATGGAGAGCAAAATATGTTAAAATCCACAATCACAATACTTCTTCAAGGCCTTTTAGAACAATGAATTAAGGCAACCCATTGTCTGCCTGTGTACAAAAGAAAAAGAGTAACCTTTTTTAAAACCCTAGGAATGGGATTTGTCTACCTGAGAATAATTAATTTGATTACGAAAAAACCCATCAAAAACAATTTTGTCGAAGATGAGACCGCGACAGATCGAATTATCACCCCAAAAACGCCCTAACCCGTGAATTTCATCAATATCGCTAGAGCCGTTTTCAAAATTTAACCAAGATACAAATATACAAACAAATATATTTACAAATAAATATACAATTTTTGCTCGTTTAATAAGAGTAGATAGATATAGATATAGTTAAATATTAAAAAATAAATACATTTTAATTCTTTAAAATATTTTAGAATTTTTTTTAAATAAAGAGGTAATTACAAAAAAGCAATCAACATATTATGGTCCATGGGTAGGGGGAACTCAGCCCCCCTCCCATTTCAAAGGTCAGGAGGGGGGCAGTGATCAAGCCCCCGAGTCCACCCGGATCTGGCGTCTATGACCTCAAGAAACAAGAAAGCTTTCATGGTAATTCCTATGAACATGTAGCTACAAGCTAGCAAAATTTCCATTAAATATAAAATCTAACAAATAATAATTACCATACAACTTTGACATAGAAACGAGTTTTTCTTCTTTTATAGGGGACGTCCATAAATTACGTCACACGAATTTCAAGATTCCTAGACCCCCTCTCCACCCTGTGTCACATTTTGACACATTTTCAATGAGACCCCTCTGTATTGTGACATCACACTATCACTTTTATGCCCTATAATTTAATAATTGTAGAATTTTATTTTTATATATTAAACTCAACTAAAGGAATTTAATATATTTTAAGCTTAGCTTTATTCTTATTCAAATCATTCAACACATTATTCATTATTATTTTTACTATTATTCTTCAGGAATGAATCCTTAATTATAAGAAAAAGGGTTTATTTATTAAAAAAAATTTCTAAAAATAAATCAATTTTTTTGGCATGTATAAGAAAAATAATGAATTATAAAATATAAATAAATAACTGTGCGAATTAAAATCCTCAAAGTGTAGTCTGAATTTAAATTTGATTTAAGAGGTTGGTTCGCCTGTATTTAGGCAACAATTTGCGCATAGAAGTATGAAAGCTGCGTAAGGGCTAGGCGGAGTCCACTCTACGTCAAATTCCATTAGACACATAGTTGTAGAGGATATAATTTTTAACATTTTCGTTTAAAATTTTTTTGAAAATAAACACCCAAAATGGGGGGAAGGTCAAAAAAAAGATTGTAGCCATTTGGAACAAATTTGCTATAGATATTCTGTGGGCTCCCAGAAGGGTAGATTACAAAAACTAACCACCCAAAATAGCGCGCAGAAGAATGAAAGCTGCGTTAGAGCAAGGCGAGTCCACTCGTTGTTTACAATTGTTTATCTAATTTTCAGGTTGGAATAATAATAACCTGAAATATAAAAAATATATTTGAAAATTTTTAAAAATTTTTAATTTGACTTTTGTGACATCACATTTTTTAATGCCCCCTGTCACATTTTGTTACAAATCTAAGATGACCTCTCCCCCTTACTGTGTGACGTAATTTATGGACAGCCCCTTTATAATAGATGTAAATTTATCCTACATTCATCACCCCTTCATTTTAGGGGCTGAAAGAGAGATGTATGTTAATGCTCCACGAACAATTTAAGTCCTTAAACGCACATTGAAGCTGAAATTGAGGCCATAGACCAGCTATTATCGCAGACAATCATCACGGACATTTGAACAATATTGTTTTTCATACATGAATGGCATAAATCCACCTTTCATTAGCAATACAAAATTTTAATTTGCCTTGGTAAAATACCTATGTGTTTTATTTTAAGGTAGTTCTTTCACAAATGCAAAAGTTCAAGAAGTCTTCGAAACTTGGAATATAGGTCATTAAAAGCATAATAAACACACTGTTAAAATTTGAAAACGATTTACCATAGGGACGTTTAAAGATTTTAAAATCAAAAAATTTCGTATGCGATGTTGTCAGATTTTCACACAGAATAATATTTCATAGTATGTGTGTATTCATATAGACATATAGGGAATATAGTAGTGTGAGAAGTACAGTCACGTAAAAAAACATTACCTAAACTTTTAAAAAGGTTCATATGTATAGAGTGGTTACGAGGCTTAAACTTGTTGTGTGGATTGTCGCGAAAGAACTACTTTAAATTCAAAAACCACTAAACAGATGGCTCACCCTATATTTCTTCGGGTTAGCTACATGTGATACTCCACAAAAACACCCCTTAATTATAAGCTCTTCTCCTATTTTAAATATATTATTCCTAAGATTAGCCGAATCACACTAAAAAGTGAGGTTTTATTGCTCCGCAGGTTCTGTAGCAATGTACAAACTTGATTGGCCGATTTCTAGAGCGAGCCTCGCCATTATGGCTCGACGCCCAATTTGAATGAATAGCCAGCCATACAACTTCCAACTAACGAACTAACCGTGCATGTTTAGCGAGATATAGATCAAATAACCCTCCTCGTTCCTTAACCCTGCACCCTCATCCCCCACAAACCCTCAAACTGCCTTTTCATCTCTCGTACTCTCTGACCGACCGACGTTCCAATCTCGAAAGGAATTAATGACCTTCATTATTGAAAATTTCCTTTTAGATTTTCTTTCAATTTTTTTTAATTATACTAAAGTTATATATATATATATATTTAAATTTAATTAAAAGGCGCAATTCATGGAATTTTAATCAAACTTGATATTCATCTAACGTTTCATTCTAACCATAGTAGCAGTTGTTTATTAAATGTAGAGAAAGTGGAAGATGCTAGTAACAAATTAATTCTGCGCCCTTATAGATACATTAAACACATTGCCAGCAACAGCACTATTTATATTATGAAGAGGATAGACAAGTTTTAAAACAGGATATTAATAGGATACATCGTTCATAAATTGATCAATAGACTAGGCTACAGGTTTTTGTGTTTGGGATCATTTTTCATACAAACAGTGGCGTAGCCAGAAAATTTTCATAGGGGGGGGGGGGGGTGTCAATCCATAATTCAAAATATTTAGTGGGAATTTTTTTTTATTAAAACAAATAGGTATTTCAAGAAATTAAAAAAGAACATAATTCTTGATTAAACATATGAAATATATTTAATTTTGGTTAGTTTGCCATAAGAAACGGTTTGTCGTTGCCTTAACTCATCCCATGAGCCCTGCCCTTGGGGTATTCTGACTTCAAACACCCCCCCCCCTGTGGCTACGCCCCTGCATATATACTATAAATAAGAGCATAGATTAATTTGTAACAACGCTGAGAGAATTTTCTTTAAAAAAATTACCCTTTTGCCTAGAATCGAACCGACGAACTCTTGAACTAATGGCGACAGCTCTAGCCATTACACCAATGCAACATTAATATTTATATCTTAATTTCTGTTACTAAAACTTTTTGATTTAGACTTTGTGTCGAGATAATATAGTATTCATTTGAACTCGAATGAAAATGAAAAAATACCAATAGATTTTAAATTAAGAAACATTAAATATATATTAATTAACGAGGCACTTTTGAAATATAATTGTAATTTGGACTCGAATTTTGAAATGAAAGACTCCAATTCATTTTAAATTAAGAAACATTAAATATATTGATAATTATTCCTCCCCCCCCCTTCGCCACTCAAAAATTAAAGAGGCGAAACTTTTAAGAGACGATGTATTTTCGGTAGTTTACGGGTATACATTTGGAGTGTGGTTTTTTAAGAGGAATAAAAATTTTTGACCGAGACGCTGCCCGCCAGGCCGCCAGACCGGAGGGCCGAGCTTCGAGGGCGTGCCGAAGGCACGCTCAAAAAGCTCGTTATACATATTAACATTATACAGTGTTATTAAAGTCCATAGCATCCATATTATTTAATTAATCAAGTACGTTTGCAGGTATTTGGATGGTGTAAATCAAAAAATTGTCATTGATTTTTGCGACGTTTGTTCGGAAAAAAAGAGAAATAATTACAATTGATTTTATTCCTAAATATGTGCACACCTGTTATATATTAATATTAATCATATTCATTGAGGTATGTAACATGTAATGTTGTTTGTTGATTTAGTCGTAGAAAAAAAGAAAGGAAGGAAAAGAAAAAGAAAAAAAATGATGTGACTTGTTGATTTCCCTGTAACTCTGTTTTTTGTATATTTTTTTTAGACTTCTGATGAAGCCAAAAGAAAGTTGGCGAAACGTCGCAAAAATCAATGACGATTTTTGGATTTACACAAATGTAATCAAACCCAGCCTTGTCAAAAATAAAAATTGTAGCTTCATGTAAATTTATAACATGCCTGCGTCCAAAGTTTCAGAATGTATGTCATAAGTAATAGGTATGGTATATGTGGAGGGGTGAACCGCGATTGGAATTAGGTGTACACACTCTTTGGAATTATGTGGAATTATTTTGGAATTCATTAGATAATGCCCCTTCATCTATTGTCTTCTACTTGGAAATGAAAATGGAAGTGGAAGTAGGTGTACACGATATTAGGTCACGGTTTACCCCTCGGTATATGTTAATAAAGAGAAGAATCCTCACTATTACATATCTACTTACCATTCATTCACACTTTTGGTATTCTTACTAATAGGTACGAATTGATTATATATTATTACGATTATATTTCGTATTTAGTAAATTTAATCATTGATAGTAATAATAAGATTTCATCTATATAATAAAAATGAATTTCTGTTTCTTTGTAAGCGCAGATCTCTCAAATGCCTGGACCGATTTGGCTAATTTTTTTTAAAAAATGTTCGTAATAGTCCAATCCAGGTTAATACGTAAAAAAAATTGGAAAAGTTGCTCGGAAAATTGGAAAATTCAGGAAAAACTAAAAAGAAATTCAGGTTAGCCAACATAGCTTGCCAAACAATAAAAGAACTAAACTAGCAAATTAAACATGTGTTGGCGGCCCTGATTGCCAGATTTTTGAGTGCCATTCAATTCTTAATAGCATAGATAATAGAGTTCTAACCAGAAGAAGAATTTAATAATGCAACATAGATTTTAAAAAATATCTATTTTTTTAAAGTACATTTAAAAACAAAAATTAAAAAAATAAACTGCAACGGATCGTTGCTAAACTTTATCCAAATTGATTTGAAATATTAATATGTTTATTTCTTTATTATTAATCAGATATCAGTTGCAATTTGCAGTTCATGTTGACTTTAATTCAAAAATAATGATCGATTATCATTTAACAGTCGAGGAATAACCATTCTACATTCGATTTTTGACGTTTCGTTTTTTATTGGTAGCCATTGGTGAAGACATGGAGGAATCGACTTAAAATCAAAAATAACGATCGATTCTTATCTAATACTAGAGGAATAACCTTATTGCATTCCATTTTTGATGTTTTGACTATTAATGGCAAGCTCTACTGATAACGTGGAAGAATCGACTTAAAATCAATAAGACTAAATTCTTTTATGATAAACAACTCAAGCTTGAGAATAAGAGAATTTTTTATAAATAGATTGTATATACTTTTGTGTCTAGCAAAATGAATAATAATTGTAATTTTCAAGTCTTCTTATCTATAATAATACCTACATATAATATAACTTTTTTTATTTTCCCCTTAATGATAACAAGTGGATTTTTAATACATTTTAAATATTTGCTTCATCTTATTTGTTATGAGTGTATATTGCAGTTAAATAGAATCTCAAATTATATCTATTTAAGACTTTATAATAAAACAATTATATTTATTCTCTGTAACTAATAAAACATGAATAAAGCAGCCACGTGGGGGTCCAGGGGCGAAGCCCTTATGGCTCAGCAAAGTGCCCGCCAAAGGCGGGCCTTGAAGCTAGTACCGAATAAAATACAAACATACATGCAAATAAAAAGATATCAGTATGAGTTTCTTCTCTTCTTCAAACATCGCAATTAATAGTTTATATAAAGTGAACAATTTTAATTCAAACGTAAATAACTTCTCTCCTACAAAAAAATGGTCCTTTTATTATTATATTATAATGAACTAGGTTTTTTTTCAAAAGGTTAAAATAAACGCGCATCTCATTAACTGCCAGGTAGGTACTATTTTTATAATTCAATTTTCAATGGAATTTATTTTAATTGTTCAATTAAATTATAGAAACAAGTATATATATATATATACCTATATATGAGTTTGAAATAAAAATAAAAAGGGTAATTGTGACATTAACTCTCTGCCATTTCTCTATTTATATAGGTAGGTATAGTTAATAAAAGAGAGAACGAAAGAGAAATTAAGTTAATGTTTAACTTTATAATCCATAGCTGGTAATTTTTAGTGTTCCGTGCAAAAATACAAACGGGAACTTTATTTAATCATTAGCTTGCAAATTAATAAATAGTCGGCCAAGTGCGGCGAGCTGGATCGCATATCGAGAGTTCCATTAATCCACCTTATATCTTCCAAAATACTTGAGATAACGAATTCGATTTAACGACCTTTGCGTTTTTCCACGCTTTGGAGTCGGTTCATCACGTGCAGTCCATTCGGCTGACTGTCGATTGGACTCCGGTGTGAAATGATGGAGCCATGTTTCATCCATCGTCACATATCGACGGAAAAATTCGGATTTATTACGATTGAACAGCTCCAAACACTGCTTCGAATCATCTATTCGTTGTTTTTTTGGTCGGTTGGGAGCTCGCGCGGCACCCACTTTGAACAGAGCTTTCTCATATCCATATATTCATCCACGATATGACAAACACGTTCCTTTGATATCTTTAGGGTCTCAGCTATCTCAATCAACTTCACTTTACGGTTATCAAAAATTATTTTGTGGACTTTTTGATGTTTTCGTCGGTAACTGTCTCTTTGGGGCGTCCACTGCGTGCATCGTCCTCGGTGCTCATTTCGCCTCGTTTAAATTTAGCAAACCACTTTTCTACGGTTGATTTTGCTGGTGCAAAGTCCGAATAATGTTTATCAAGCCAAACCTTGGTTTCAACAGTATTTTTTTCGCCAAAAAGCAATGCTTTATTAACACACGAAATTCCTTTTTATCCATTTTTTCAAAGTACTAAAAGTTTTTTTCACTAAAAATGATATAACTCAGATACTAATACTGTAACAGCTGTCAAATTTATATACGCGTCTTTTGAAGGTTGGGGCTAACTAAAAATCATATGGATTTGATACTAATGGCGCCATTTATGTGTCAACCTACGAACTTTTCAGCCCGCCGGGTATTTAGCATCGATAAGGAGAAAATTAGGAAGTGTTGGAGTTTTTATCAAAATTTTAAGTTAAGCAATTACTGAATGGGGATAGGTACAAAAATACTTAAAAATGCCCGCTTAGAAGCTATTTCACCACGTCAAGGATTACCCTCATTTTGCTTAAAGAAATCTTTACTGGAATACCTCACATCTACAAAAATTTTGACCATCAACAAAAGTCAAGTCATCATTCATTTGAAATTTTAATAAAACTTTTGTATTCGGAACGGGAATAATTAATACACATAACTTGTAAAGTGTCGAATAGTCGTCTTGTTCATAAGACATGTGTTAATTGATTTTTTTTTTTAGTTATGATTCGTTAATATTCGATTGTAAATACTACTAGTATATTTTGTTGATTTTATTTGTATAGTTTATTTTTATTTATATGACATTGTTTCTTTTTGATGTTATTGCTTATTTTTAATTGGTATAATTTATTATTGTGGTTTTGTTATTGTTATTGTTATTAGTTGAGTTTGGTACTCAGTCAGTTTACCATAATTGAAAAAAAGTTCAAAAAACATTGATTTATTTTTTGTTATTGACTTAATAGTTGAAAGAACCTATTAATTAATTCGGTAGGTTAATTGTTTTTTGATTGCTGGCCAAATGGGCTTTTGTTCCCAAGGGCAATAATTTTTTTCTCTCTTTTTTTAATATAAATAAAAAAATAACTTGTAAATTTCAAGTTAGTATATTATTTATTTTAGGAGCTTCAATTCTAAGCCAGACAGAAGGACAGACATACAATAGGAACACTTTAAAATTTAAACGGAACCCTATAATCAGTGTAACATAATCTGGACAGACGCGAATTCATATATGAGATCTTGGGAACTTATGTTAATTAGAAAGATATATGGTACTATCTCAATCAATAAAAAATGAGTCTTCATTATTATTATTGGTCCAGAGTTTATATTGCTATTGTGTTTCCATGAACGATACTTGAGTCCACCTGTATGGGCAGTAGGGCCGGCCCAAGGCACGATGCACAAGATTATTGTACAAAATGATCGATAATCAATAACCAACAATGAGAGATAATACTTTATTTAAAATATAATTTAGTTAAATTGGTCATAAAAAATTCTGAGTGTGTCAAGCTTGCGCACGACGGAAGTGAAACTTCTAGTATTCCTCTCTCTCTTTTCATTTCATTCTCTCTTTTTTTCTCTCTTAGGTTAATTTGAAGATTATAGGTTAAATAATTCAACGACGAAGCATAGATTTACTCTTTCTAATATTTTCTTATACATGAATGAATTTCGATTTATGTACAGTTCCAAAAATTTTCAATTTATTTACAATTATCCAATACTATTTACAATTATTACAATTCAATAATGACCTATTGCTTTGTTCCCAATTGTTTTTATTCAATTTATATTACTTTTCTAAAATATCATGTATTTTTTGTATTATTTTTTTAAATAAAGTTTAGAAATTAAGAATTTATGGAAAATATTTAATCCAAACAATATATATATTGTAATTCTATTATAATTTATGTCTTATTTATTTATTTATTTTCCAGATTTGATTAACTATCTAAGCGAAATAGAAGTTTGGGCTGAAGCCATCTAAAGTGAGAATTTTTAATAAGAATATCTTATCGAAAAATGTCAATTTAGATGGTTTCAGCACTAATTTCTATTTTGCTATTTAATTATTTGTAATGATAAGAAATATATTTTAAATTTCCCACTTCTATGTACGTGTGCATCTGGTGAGCGGTGGTGGGGGTCCCCGGGGGCGTGGTTACCGCCACCTAGCTATGACGGTTTTTCGTGACAGCCATAAGCCGGTTTTACTCCCTTCGTCGAGAATCCATGACTCGCGTAAAGAAGTTTCACTTCAAAAAAAAAGAATTAATAATTATTATTACCCGGTCACGATCACCAGATGGCACTTTTGTCGATACGCAGCCTTCCTCTCTATCTCAACCTATTGTAAGTAAATGTTTTCCTAAATTCATTCTTTAAAAATATTTTTGAATATACAAGCAACAATTTTATTCTATGTTATTCATAATTTATTACCAAGAAATGAAATATCTTGCAATCTTGCCGTGAAAAATTGTTTGAATTTCAATTTAAACGAAACTTAAATGTCTCATCTCATCGTTTTTAATGAATCAAACAATTTATAAATCCTTATAGCTATTACGGACAAATAAGAATTTATTTTTAAAGCTTATAGAATACGAGAAGTATATGTTAAACCAATATAATATATACGAGACCCGTCCCATCTCAATTGGCCCACCAATATTTTTTCTTTTTAAATACAATTATGCTAATTCACGGTAAATTTAATTTAAATATTTATTTTTATTATCATTTGGAACAACATTTTAAACAATTTAAAACATTTTATTGTAACATTTAACTTAGAATTATTTTTTAATTGTTAAAAACATATTTTTATATAAAAAATAGTTCTTTGCTTTTCATGAATTTTTTTTTAAGAATCTTTGAATATGTGAAATAATCAAGTAGGTTTTGCCTTTTTCCAACAAAAGAAAGTTTGTTTTATTTAATTATTAGTAAAAATGACTCATGGAAAGGTTGTTGATGAAAAAATTCGCTCAATTATTATCAATTTATTTAAAAAGGGAAAATCAAACACGGAAATTGGCTATCTAGTTAATTTATCAAAGTTTACTGTCAGAAATATTATTCGACTTTATAAAACAACGGGTACAATAACTACAAAATCCAAAATATCAGATGCTGATAGACGGACATTCAAGAAGATTATTAGAAAAAACAGGCGTTCGAAATATGGTGAATTATCTGTTCTTTGGAGCAATGCTGTGGGGCGAAGTGTTTCAAGATCTACGTGCCATAGAGAAGCCCTTAAGTTCGGTTTTAAAACTTACAAGGTAATTTTATTGCAACTTATTCCAATTTTTTTTTTTTTGTTATTTTACTAATTTTTTTAAACGAAAGAAAAGCCACTCTTGACATTAAAACAAAAGAAAAACCGGCTTAAATGGGCTAAAAGTCACATTGATCTGACGAGTGATGAATGGAATAGTGTCCATTGGAGTGATGAGTCTCGTTTTGAAGTTTGTGTTGAGGACAATCGAAGCAGAGTTATTCTTCAAAAAAATGAAGCTTTCAATTCAGATTGCTTAAAAAAGAAAGTAAAATTTCCTGCTTCAGTTATGGTATGGGGTTCAATGTCTGCTAGAGGTGTTGGAAAGCTTCACTTCATTGATGGAATTGTAAACACCAATAAATATTTAGAGATTTAAAAAAATCGTTACTTCCAACAATGGCAGATGCATTGCAGAATAATAATAATTTTGTGTTCCAACAAGACGGGGCGGCCTGCCATACATCAAGAAAAACCTTTAAAATGGCTTTTTGATCATAATGTTCCACTTTTGGGGTGGGTGGCAAACAGTCCCGACTTGTCACCAATAGAAACTCTTTGGCACACAATGAAAAAGCTATTACGAATACAACCAGCTAGAAACGTAGTCGAATTAAAACACAAACTTCAAAATATTTGGGATACTTTCACTCAAGATGAGTGTCAAAACTTAATAAGTACGTTGCCCAAAAGAATTCAAGCCGTAATTAAAAATAAAGACGACGTCACACAGTGGTAAAGGTTTAGGATTTTGTATGTTTTCTTTGTTTTTAACAATTAAAAAATAATTTTAAGTTAAATGTTACAATAAAATGTTTTAAATTGTTTAAAATGTTGTTCCAAATGATAATAAAAATAAATATTTAAATTAAATTTACCGTGAATTAGCATAATTAAAAAGAAAAAAATATTGGTGGGCCAATTGAGATGGGACGGGCTCGTATTTTTCTTATATGTTTTATACTAAGTAGGTATATAGTTTCAAGGAAATAATATTGTTTCCACGGAACCGTTGTTAGCTATTTATTCTGACTAGTGTTTTCCGATCACATTGGACTCATCACAGAGAGAACTTCATTAATAATTCAACCGATATTGTCCTTTGTTTTATAAATTAACTCTAGTAAACATGTCTACTTTGAAATATAATAAATAAAATACATACCTTTTACTTTGTTCCACTTTGTACGTATATATATGTGTGTGTGTGTTTCGTTTGAAATTCAATGTAATAGATCAATAATCTTAAATGTTATCTTGGTTAAAAAAGGATTATAGATCTTAAACGAAGGTTCTTTTGCTTGTTGTTTCGTAACAAGTGAAAGAAAAGAAAAAACTACAGCTACTATCTAAAAGCAATCTCTCGTTGATTAGATCAATCTATTAGAATGGTTTTTACGATCGATTTTCGCCTCATCTTCCTTTTTTTTTCTTTTGCTTTTTATCTGATAAAATTGATAGGAAATTTTCATGAATGAAGACGTAAAAAGAATTTTAAATTATGTTTTAAAATTTAGAGAATTAATATATACAGGGTGTTTTGGTGAAGAATTGCACATAGAAGTGGCATACATATCTGGTGTCACGATTTTCTTATATGGCGGGGATGTTTAAATTTTTGAAGAATAACCTTAAGCGCCTCGCGGTAGGGTCTTGTTGAGGCCTGCCTTAACTATATCTTAAAATTTATTAATTGAATTGTTTATATTTCATCCTTTTCAAATATTCGCTCAAGTGTCAATATAGGGTGATCAAAGAAGTCAATGACCCCTTAATTCTTTCTTTAAAAGAATCCATTGAAATTTTAAAATCCTTGGAAAAAAGCCCAATTGAATCTTTAAATGAAAAACTAGAAATTATCAATGACCCTTTTTTAAAAACATTCCATTCATTCAGGTAAAACTCATTAGAAAATGCCTAAACACCCTTTTTTACCCTTTGACCCTTTTTTAAAAACATTCTATTCATTCAGGTAAAACTCATTAGAAAATGCCTAAACAAAAGAGCAACCCAGATATTGAGCCAGTTATATTCTAATCTCCCAAGAAGAAACATGAAGAAAAAGACATTATATATTTTTCAAAATTTTCTATGTATAAATCTTAATTTGTAACTAATTTGAAATATTTGTGATAGACTGATGATGAAGGCAATGCCTTCGAAACTATAGTCTCTAGAAATAATTAAAAATTATTTTATTTAAAAAACAGAAGACTCTCTCATTTTATTTTATTTTTAACCTAAAATAAAAACAATTCTGTTACCATCGACAGTGAAATCTTTTTATTCAACATTATAATAGCTTATAAAATAAGGTATTTCATGGTCTAAGTCTATATACCTATATGTATAGGTATATAAATAAATACCGTATAATTTTTTTTTTAATTAAATAACAATTTTTGAGTTTGTGGGATTTAAAACTCGATTTTAATCAATTAATATGGCTAACTTTTAATATAATAGGATAATAATATTTGTAATGATCGATTAGTGGAATTTAAAATTAAAAAAAACAATTAATAATTAAAAGGAAATTGAATAAAAATGTAATTATACATTTTTTATCGAGACAACCACCTGTGAATAATTATTTCAATTAACAAAAAACACATCAAAAACAACTTAGCCGAAGATGAGACCGTGACAGATCGAATGTCCAACACAAAACCCTCCTAACCCATGAATTTCATCCAAACCGTTAGAGCCGTTTTCGAGAAACCATAATATATATATATATATATATATATATATATATATATAAAATTTGCTCGTTTAATATAATAAGGATAAGATAGAAATATTGGTTCTTGGGAATTATGAACAAAAAATAAGTTTCTACGAAACCTCTTCAGTCGAAGCTTCTAATAAAAAAAAACTACCTTAATACGATCTTTTCTTGGGCAAAGTTTTCCGGATGGAAGCGGAGCTCGACATTCCCATTGGATTGGTTCGAATTTTCCAGAAAATTCAATAACCCGAGTACGAAGGGCGGCTGCCCCGTCTGGAATGGGCAACTCGCTTAAATCTTCATCAGGGACTGACCAAAAACGAGATCCCTCACAACTTACGCTAGAAAAAATAAAATAAAAAACTAATTAGAAAGTTTTTTACTGAGACTAGCAAAGTTGTTTAATTCATTATAAAGTAATACTCGTATACAGGAAAGCCTTGATTAGTGCGGTTTTGATTAATGCCCAGCAATTTTCCTTGAAATATGCGGTTTAAGTTTTGATTAGTGCGCTTTTTTTTACGACACAAACATCTATCTATTAACCGCACTAATCAAGGGATTCCTGTATATCAAAAAATGTGTCTTCTGCTTGATGTAAATAAAATTTATTGGCAATTCTACGGTAACTGTGGCGCCGCGATCTGACGATGGATTCTTATAGTACTCACCAAAATAATACGAAAATGAAGAATACCATTTTTCGAGATTTCGTTTAGTTTTCGAAATATAGAGTTTAAAAAAATACTGTTTTTTTTTCTTTTATTTTTCAATTGTTTTTTATAGAAACCACGGAAACCGTAGTATCACGTGTGGCGCCGCTAGTAACGACGGATTATTTTAGAAAATGAAATGCCCCAAAAAAAAATTGAAATATGTAAAAGTCTTTGCCGGTTCGGTTAAGATATATTCAATTCGGCTCGTATAACTTCATTTCGGGCTGGTTTTTAGGCGATTAGGTTAGTTGACGGTCCATAAACTCAATTTCAGTTCAAATTTGTAGTTTAAAATTTTATTTTTACTTTCCGAATTATTTTGAGAATCCGTCGTCAGATAGCGGCGCCAAACGGAACCCCCGTGACACTACGGTTTCCGTGGATTCTATAAAAAACAATTGAAAAATAAAATAAAATATTTTAAACAATTTCCGATGCTCTTTTACTCGGTCTTTTAAATTCTCTTAAGATGGACAGTGAGTATATGAATAAATAAATTGTTATTTATTATAAGAGGTATTTTTATTTTGGTTTATTAAGGTTCTGATGAAGGCAGAGAATGCCGAAATGATGGGATAAAAATTGGCCACCATTGTAAACCAAAATAAAAATACCTCTTATAATAAATAACAATTTATTCATTCATATACTCACTGTCCATCTTAAGAGAATTTAAAAGACCGAGTAAAAGAGCATCGAAAATTGTTTAAAATATAATAAAACCGGTCTAGCATCATTATATTAAAACGAGCTTCGAGGGCGTGCCGAAGGCTCTCCGGGCTGGTGCCCTGGCGGGCAGCGTCTCGATCCAAAAATTTTATTCCTCTTAAAAAATCACACTCCAAATGTATACCGGTAAACTACTGAAAATACATCGTCTCTTAAAAGTTTCGCCTCTTTAACTTTTGAGTGGCGAGGGGGTGGGGAGGAATAATTATGAATATATTTAATGTTTCTTAATTTAAAATGAATTGGAGTCTTTCATTTCAAAATTCGAGTCCAAATTAGAAATTAGAATTTCAAATTTGCCTGGTTAATGAAAATCGATTGGAGCCATCGGTTTAAAATCCGCGCTGACAATTATATTTCAAATTTGCCTCGTTAATTAATATATATTTAATGTTTCTTAATTTAAAATCTATTGGTGTTTTTTCATTTTCATTCGAGTCCAAATGAATACAATATTATCTCGACACAAAGTCCAAATCAAAAATATATAGTTTTAGTAACAAAAATCAAGATACAAATTATAATGTTATATATATATATATATCTCATTAACATATTGATCATCAATTGCTTGTTACTTTATTTTCTATTCGAGATGAAAAAAAAATTTTATAATGTTTTTTTGGCATTGTCAAAGGAGACAGAAAGTAATTATGTTTTGAACTACTTTCATTGACTTTTTGTTACCCTGAAGAAGGAGAGAATAAATCTCCGAAACGTCGGTTTAACAAATAAATGTAAAATAATAAAACCTCTATAGTCTTATTTTTTTACAACCACCGTGGACTGCTTTCATCAACATCCAATTGCATATTTATACCAGTCCGTCTCCTAAAGAAAATCTCTATCAAGTAAGTATTATATTTTTTTAGTAGAAAAACAATCAATTTATTTTTGTTACGATTAACGTATCCATATCTACAATTGTTAGTTGGAATCGTAGGAAACTGGAAAAATTAAAATTAAAAAGCGAAAAAGTAAAACTATGTTTTTTAATTTTTCAGTTTCCTACGATTCCAACTAACTAATAAATTTATTATTATTATTATATCTACACAATATACCTCAAGCAGAAGACACACTTTTTGATACATTCTTTATAAATTAAAGAGTTTTGTTTTGAATTCAAAATGATCTTACGGCCAACATCGTGGGGATAGGAATCTTTTCATCCTCCCAATGATAAAGGTCCACATCAAAAGGTAATTTCGGGGCAATCGCAAGTAATTTCTCTTTTCTCGTTAATCCTTTACTAGTACTAGGCATAGGTTCATTTTCACTTTTACTATTATTACTTAATGTTGTATCTTTATTCAAATTTTTATTTACTGCCTTAGTTTTATTGTCTTTTATAATTTTCTTCTCTTGCTCTTGTAATTGTTTTAAGGTGGATTTTAAAGAGGTAGGATCCTTAAAAAAAAAATTATTATTTATAATTATATAAAATTATTTACAATAATCAGAGATGGGCAGGTATCGAAAATACAAGTATTTAAAATAGGTTTTTTCGGAAACTTTTGTATCGAAAATATCCATTTCCAATGTATTTTGTATCTAAATACATGTTTTCATGTATTTTCTATTTTGAAAATGCTCAATTTACAGTATGAAAACTCAGGTGAATAAACTGGGGTCTCACAGGTAAATGAATAAGCTGTATAGCCTAGATTTTAATTTGGAAAACATCTAATCCATGGCCGGCCACAGGAAATCTGAATATACCGGGTGAGTTTTTTTATCTTGAGACAGTCTTATAACTCAAAAACAGTGCATTATATGGAAAAAAGGTTCAAATAAAAGTTTATTTATATCAAGAGGGAAACTAAACTACGCTATTGTTTTTCGACCTAGAACAAGCTTTCAAGGGTATTTATAGGTCAAGTTCTGTTTTTAAATAGAAACCTACTATATATGTTTCTGTAAATATTCTGAATCTACAAAAAAAAACTGAACAACTTTCATTCAAGGGCGGATCCAGGAATTTTTTATGGGGGGGGGGGAGAATGTATATAAGGTGCCCGATGTATATAAGATCTACTTTTTATCTCGAAAGTGTGTCGCGATCGAATTGTAAAGCGGCGGGGGGGGGGGGGGTCAGAGACGCCCCCCCACAACAGAACTTTATTTTCAATTTTAAAAATTTTTAAAAAAATAAATTTTTTTTTAAATTTTTTTACAAATGTAATATTTTAAGTTCATTAAAAAAAAAAATAAAAAAAAAATTGTTATAAATTCCCTGTCGATTTGGCCGCCGTTTTTGGCCTCTGCGTGCGACGCACGTGTTGCACTCCCGCCAGGCACGGGCCTATATGGGGGGGGGGGGGGGAGCGGTCGCCCCCTCCCCCTTGCTTTCATTAGAACTATTTTTTTATACGACATCAAATAAAAAAAATATTAAATCATTAGATCTCAAAAAAAAATTCTAATAATTATTTTTAACAATCATTTAACTTAATTATCAAATAAATAAATAATTTTTTTTTTTTTTTTTTTTTTGGCTTTTCGGCCTTTCTAACCATAAGCCATTTTACGATACTATATATTTTTTAAATTTGTCCCTATCCCGGGGGTCAGATTTTAGCCGAATGCCTCGAGTCGGATTCGAACCCGGGTCCACTTGGTTAGCAGGATGATGCGCTACCGACTAGCCTATCTGACCCCCCAAATAATTTATTAATATCTAATTAATAATTTAATAATTTTTCGACGCTGTTCTGTGACATTCCAGAGTGTATCACAAAAGTCTTTTGGTTGAATTCCAGTTCGAATTTCGTTATTTTGGCCTGTGGTAGTTTCTTCGTAGCGTTTACACTTCCTGTTTTTTTTTGTTTTTTCTAACAGATTTAGAACACGATGAAATGAAGCTTTTGAGGGTGTATTCCTATCAGGAAAACGCTCGGCATTCATTTCAATGACAGTCCATAACACTTCTTCCACATTCATCCTAAATTAAGACCATTTCAATTCTGTCTTCAACAAAAAATGCTTCATTTTTATTATTATTATGGTATTACAATATAACTATCTACTGGATTGACACGAGAAATAAACTTTTTTAAACTCAAGAATTTTAAATTAGTTCTATTAAGTAGAAAATAATCTCTTAAATCTGTGTACCTACGTATAATGAAGTTTTAAGATCATTATAAACACTTATTTTCATTGTTGTGACATTTCGATTTAATAATTAGTTATTTAATCATTATTATTTGATAATTAAGTTGAATAATTGTTAAAAATAATTATTAAGATTTTTTTAGATCTAATTGATTCATGTATTTTGTTTATTTGGTGTCGTATAAAAAATAGTTCTTATGAAAGTTGTTCAGTTTTTTTTTGTACATTCAGAATATTTACATAAACATTAGGTTTCTATTTAAAAACAGAAGTTGACCTCGAAATACCCTTGTAAGCTTGTTCTAGGTCGACAAACAATAGCGTAGTTTAGTTTCCCCCTGATATAAATAAACTTTTTTCATATAATGCATTGTTTTTGAGTTATAAGACTGTCTCAAGATAAAAAAAACTCACCCGGTATATTAGGGTGGTCCTTATTTTGAGTATTTTCGAATTTTTACGCTGACAGAGGCTCATATGATTCGAAATAAATAAAATAATATCCCGGAAGTTTCAAGTCTTTCTCAATTTTAACCTGTGACGAACAGCAATGTAAGTTTTCCATCTAAATAACATTTGGGCATTGAACGATCAATTCTTTCATTCTGGCCAAAGTAATAGTTCAAAAAATTTGAAACTCTGTAGACTTTATCCTTATATTAGTAGATATCCTTCAGAATTTATATATATATATATATTTTCGATAGAAAATACAAGTTTTGATGAATTTTGCCCATCCATCTCGGAAAATAATTTTATTCAAGTTAGATATTTGTTAAATTTACATTTTCATGATCGTCCGAGCATAATTCCCACTCTTTGGGTTTTGCTATTTTGGCTCCATTTCCAACCGGATTAGCAATTTCTTTAGGCAAAGGAGGCTTGAAATTATCCTCGAAACCTTCTTTATGAACTTCTTCGAATTCTTCATCCGATGTTGAATCATCATCATCATCATTCGCGTCATTTTTTTGTTTTTTCTTATCCAATCCTAATGTAATGCACCGATTTAATGTTTTCTCCAATTTATCTTTGAGATCTAAAACTTGTTTCAATAATTTTGGATCACCTAAAAAAGAAAAAAAAAGAAATAAATCAAATGAATAAATCATGAAATTTATTAATACATATTCATTTATTTATAATATTTTAAGTAAAAATCTATTTTTCAACTCTTTTATTTAATTCGATGTCAAATTAAAAAAAAATAAAAATAATACTCTGATAAAAAAAGCAATATGGGCATCAGGGAGGTCATGTCTCCTACTCCTAGGAGCATGTCCATACTCCCATAAACTCTTGCTGGGTAGCTAGCTAACCTCCCCCCCCCCCCGAAATTTTTTCTTACTACGACCTTGGTTGTATCAAAAAAAATGTATAATTAAATTTTTCAATTTCCTTTCCTTAATTTAATTGTTTTTTTTTAATCTTAAAACCCATTAATAGTTCATTATAAATATTAATATATATTAAAATTAAGAAATTTAATTAATTAGGGGATTTTTATATTGATGAAGAAATTGTAAAACTCAAATACTGAATTGATACAAAGGCAGCCCAAGGATAATAAAAACAAAACATTTTAAATAAAATAATTTATTAAAACGTCATTTTTATTACTCTTAAAAAACGTTTCGGAGGTTTTTCTTAATTAAATTAATTATTAACAGGTGGGTGTATCAATAAAAATCTATATTAAAATTTTTTTCAATTTTATTAATTAATTAGTTTTTCAATTTTAAAACCCACTAATAGCTCATTACAAATATGATTATATATGTATTAAAATTAGGAAATTTAATTAGAGGGTATTTTCTAGTGAGGGCGGAATGGTAGAATTCCATGCCTAAATTAATGCAAAGGCTGCCCAAGGATAATGAAAATCACAAATTACAAATAAAATAATTTATTAGAATGTCATTTTTATCCTCTTAAAAAAAAAACCCGACGATTCGGAGCATCATCCCCCTTCTTCAGGGTTTAGGGCTTAAAAAAAGGTTAATGAAGTAACCTCCCTTTATGTTAATGTTATTTTTAATTTAAATTAAGTGCAAAACGTTGATAAACAAATAAATTAAATTTTATTTAAATCTGGCTGCAAATAAAAATCGATCTTTTTATATGAATTTAAAATTAAAAATGATATTAATATATGGCTCTTAACTAAAGGAAAAAATTACCGAGCAACGCTCGGTCCGCCAAGGCACTAACTATGTAAACTAACTTGAAGGAGCCAATAAAAGAGTGTGTCTTCTGCTGGAATTATAAATTTTACTTATTTATAACGAGACTATAAGTTTCGAGGGCTTTGCCCTCTTCATCAGTCTATTACAATTGATTCACAGGAATTAATGTAATAGACTGATGAAAAGGGCAAAACTCTCGAAACTATGATCTCGTTATAAATAAAATTTATAATTCCAGCAGAAGACACACTCTTTTATTGGCTCCTTCAATATATATAAAATCTGCTACCCTCGGCACAAAAACTTTCAACTTTAAACTAACTTGTTTTTAACCGACTTCAAAAAAGGAGGAGGTTCTCTATTCGACTGAATTTTTTTTGTGCCTATATTACCTCATATCTCCGCCAATTGTGAACTGATTTTGAAATTTTTTTGCATTGGGTTCAGTCTAGCTTCCGATTGGTCCCATTTTTTTTCCATTTGTATTAGACCTTTTTTGTTAGGTTTGTTCAGGCCTAACTTCTTTGTTTATGAACCGATTTCGATGATTCTTTTTTTATTGGAAAGGGGGTATCTTATGGATGGTGCCATATTAATTTGGTCAATTTCTGATCATATGATCACTATCAATAACATCACTAAAAAGAGAAAAATAAAAATAATTTTTAAGAAAAAATAAAACCGACTTCAAAAAAATTAAATACAACAAATAAAATCCACTAAAAGGTATAAAATAATTATTATCTTATTTAGTTACAACTAAACTACGAAATATTAACATGAAATTACTTTTTAAAGTCGGTGCCAAACAAACTATACCTATAAGCGAGCGTACTCGCCAAACGTACTAAGTAAGATCCGTCGAGTGCGATTCATAAAATGTATATGTTTGGAATCGACTTCAAAAGTAATTTCATGTTAATATTTCGTCGTTTAGTTGTAACTAAATAAGATAATAATTATTTTATACCTTTTAGTGGATTTTATTTGTTGCATTTAATTTTTTTGAAGTCGGTTTTATTTTTTCTTAAAAATTATTTTTATTTTTTTATATTATTTCTTTAAATTAATAATAAAACTTTTCGAATAAATAGCAACTTACCTTTATGTTTGGTGATAATTAAACTCCACCCTTTAACAATTGGAATATAACGATTTCTTAATATCGAACAGAATTCTCTTGCATTTTCGAAAATGACCGAATTATCAGCCGTTTCTTTAACAGTTGATTGTTCCATATCAATATTAAGATCAAGAGAAAATTTCGAATCAATACCGTGACGTCTTAAATTGTTTTCATTATTTAGAATATTCCCAGCATGATCATTATCACCATCATCATCACCATCATCATCATTTTCGGAATCAGAGCCGCTCATTTCATGAAAATATTCATCATCATCATCATTCTTATTATTGTCAATTTCGGTATTTAATAAATGTTCCTTTTTCATTTCTTCTTCTTTCTCTTTATTCTCTTCGGTATCATTTAAAGAAATATAGAAATTTTCTGGGGAGGGGACAAGCAGCGAGATACACGATTCTATCGATGTTAATGTTGTCTCAATTTCTTCTTCACTCTCTAAAAAAAATACAATTTAAGATGTTACTAAAAATAATTTCTTAATTAAGGAATAAAAAAAAATTCTGAAATGTTTAGTTTTCATATTTTCACTATGCTAGAAGGTTCAAAGGTTGCATTTCCCAGTATTCCGCACTATACAACTGTCTGTCTGTCTGGACTCAGATACCTACGATCATAGGCCCCGCAAGGGAGGGGTCTAAGTGCACCCGTGGGTCCCGGGCCTGTCTGCCCAGATTTTACATGTTTTTTTAAGGGAGTATTTTATAAAAAATTGCATAGAGTGACCAACTTTTTCACTTTATAAAAAACACATACTTATTCCCCGGTTCAGATTTTGGGACCCGACCCCGAAATTTGATGCGGGAGCCATGGCTAAAGATAACTTAAAAAATCAACAAGAATGAAAAGACGTAGAAAGTTTGTTTTTGTACTAAAATGTTTGTATTTCCAATACGGAGAACTGATTAGATTTTGGGCTTTCTAGCTTTAAGTATTTCTGGTTCAAAAATGCACAAAACATTTTTTTCGTAAAGAGAATCAAAGAGGTTGATGTAAATAAACACACACACCCACACATATATATATATACATCGCCTTATATCTCAATAAAATAATAATATATATAATATATATATTATTTTTATTTTATTATATTATATATATTATTATTTTTATTTTATTATATTATATATATTATTATTTTTATTTTATTATATTATATATATTATTATTTTTATTTTATTTATTATATATATTATTATTTTATTGGCGATGTATATATAAAACAGGCATAAATGAACAATTTATATACAAGTTTATTATTAATTATAAAATGGTATCGGTCCATTTTGCACATTGTTGAGCAAAGAGTCAAATTTAGAAGCATGTTTTTTTTTCATATAGTACACTCAGTAAAGTACAAATTTCAAATTTTCATTTTTTTTATTATTTTAATATATTTAAATAAGAAAGAAATCAATTAGACGAGCCAAATATAGCATTGAATTCATAAAATTAGTTTATTTTTTTTATTTAACAAGAAATAATTGAAAATCGGGATTGTTTGAGTCAAATTCACAGTATATGATATCCAATGTTCATTTTTGAACAAGAGCAGAGGAGAGATAGCAGGGAGGTCATTTAAGATCGACGTCAATGATAAAATAAGGCCCTGATTGGCAGTCCACCCAGGAAAGGGTAGAATTCAGAGAATTTTAACCACATGGAGCATGGCAGAACGCCGTAGAAGGAGGACCAGGGGAAACACCGAAAATCCTATAAAAAGCCGAGCAGAAGACAAAACAGAGAGATCGATTTATTTTCAAAAGTGATTGCCGCCGAACTACCCAAAGTTACGGGCAAGAGCTAATAGAGAGATCTCCACTCCTGCACTGGTGACGTCAGGCTGATCGACCAACGATACAGCTGAAAGATCCACTGCAGCTCAAAGGCTCTATTCTTTATATAGGCCCGTGTGGTCAGCAGGTTCATATCAAAACAGCCTCTCTGCTGTCCACACGTTAAAAAAGCCTCAAGCACGCTGTGGTACACCTGCGCCGAGAAACTCCACGGAACCCCTAATAGCAGATACGGAACCTCCGCCGCCCCGCTGAGCCATCGGGAGCCATTCGACGCACATCAAGAACTAAAACGTAAATCTTCCTTCTACCATTTTCGCTTGAATATTCTCTGCTATACAAACCCATCAGTCAAATATAAATTTCATTTTAATTGAATGTAATGGAAGGCAACCCAGAGGTAGTGAGGAAAGAAAAAATTAACACATATAAAATAAATTACACTTTATTTTATATGTGTTAATTTTTTCTTTCCTCCCTGGGTTACCTTCCATTACATTCAATTAAAATTTCTACCAGTCCGTCTCTCTCCAGAGAAAATTTCGTTGCAAATAAATTTCATTGTTCACATTGCAATACAAATAAACTCTCACTAAAGCTGTTAAATTCAAAAGTAACATTAATAAATTATATACTGTTAATTTTATTTTTGAATATTATTTTGTTGTCAAATCCCTATTTCATTTTTCAGCTAGATTAAAATTTTTATTATTTTATTTTGCAAATTTTAAATTATTTTTTTTTATTTTTTTTTTAAATCATTGCATCAGATTACATTCAGTAGAGTAAATTTAAACTCATAAGAGTAACTTCAGTAGATTAACATTTTAGTACGAGATTCCACTGAGTTCACACCACCCGAGACATACGAAAAACAGGTTAGTATTTTCACACTCAGAAACATCCCTCAATAAGAGCCCAACTTCCTTCCCCCCCCCCCCTGGGAACCCTCATCACACATCCCATTGAAATTACTTGAAGAAGACAATAAAAGAGTGTGTCTTCTGATGGAATTATAAATTTTTAATTTATTTATAACGAGACTATAGTTTCGAGAGATTTGTCCTCTTCATCAGTCTATTACAATTGATTCACAGGAATTAATGTATGAATCCTTCCAGTGAATCAATTGTAATAGACTGATGAAGAGAACAAATCTCTCGAAACTATAGTCTCGTTGTAAATAAAATTTATAATTCCATCAGAAGATACACTCTTTTATTGTCTCCTTCAATTTATAAAAATTCTGCTTCTCTAGGCAAAAAACTTTTAATTTATTAATTACTTATAAGAGGGGCGTCTCTAACCTAAAAGTTTTCACTTTTTATTAATTAATAAATGTGTGGGTGAGTGATATTTTCATTAGAACCTAATCTAATTAGGAAAATGAGTAAAAAGGGGGCGGATAAAATGCTCTCTCTTCCTTTAGAGCTAAGACATTGTAAAGATGTCGAATACAAGTCCAGATAAAATCAAATAAATAATAATAATCGATAAAAATTATTGTATTTATTTATTATATGTGACTAACTAAAAAACCCTTTAATTTATAAGAATTATTATTATTGGGTGTTTAGGTAGTGCTAAGGTCATTAGCGTTAAACTACTAGTATGAGTGCTTTATAACTTTTTAATCGAATTTTTATGTTGACTGGAGGAAACCCTTAGAAATTTACCGCGGAACCCCGGGGTTCCGAGAACACAGTTTGAAGACCACTGGTTATAATGCATTGCACGCTTTTTTAAGTACTTACACTTTTCGAACAAAATAAATTATATAATATGTGGGTAATATTATTTTAAATCACAAGTGTGTAATGAATTATTCAAAAGGTAGATGGATATGTAATAAAAATGCATTTACTACTACCTTTAATTTCTTTTTGAAGTTTTTTAATTTTCTCTTGATCAAGTATTTTTTGTTTTTTCTCTTTCTCTTCATTTCTTCTTCGTTCTGAAGCAGTTTCGATTTCTAAAGCTTCCACATTCAACTATTAACAAATATACAAAAAAAAACCAATCAAATTTTATTTTCTCCAAATTTATTAAAATTAAGATTATTCTAAGGCTGATGATGACACTAATAAAAAGTGGTCGAAACGTCCCTATTGACAATAAATTTTTTTTAAAAATAATATAAGGTGTACAAATAAGTTTCCGCCGTTTTTAATCAAAAATTTGGCATTTATTATGAAAGAACGCAACTTTAAGTTTTATCAAAGTATTGTCCATTGCTTGCCCCTACATTTTCCCATCTTTCTGGTAGCATTCGGATTCCGCTTCGGAAGAATGATTCATCATTTTAGGGTATCCACGAATCGAGCCAATTTTTGGTATCTTAATATGATGTGAAGTTCTGCTCAGACAGGCCATGCGCCATCGATCGAAACAAGTGGACATCACAAGGAGCAATGTCTGGTGGGGTCAAACTTCCCAATTGCGTGTTTCCAAATAGGTTTTGTGGAAAATCGGCGTCAGTTCATATGGAACCCGATTTCCATGTTTTTGAATCATTCCCAATGATTTCAACCGATGTAAAATTTCTTGTTGAGTCACCCTTAATGTATGAGCAAGATCTTCTAGCGTTTGGCACGAATCTTACTCTGATAATGCTTTCAATTCCGCGTCTTCGTACACTTTCGGCCACTTTGTCTTCGATGTTAAATTCAACCTTAAAATGTTTCACCAAGTACCAACACCAAATTCCTTAAAAACTAAATTCAACCTTCTTCAACTTTTGAAACCACTCAACTTTGTCAAACGGCGGAAACTTATTTGTACACCTATTATAACCTGTGTTAAGATTTTATAAAAAATGAGAGCTAATTCTTGAGAATATATCCTCGAAAAGTTATATCTTCTTCTTCTTCTTATTTTTAAACCTATAGGTTTGTTTCTTCCAGAACGTCATACCATCTCTTCTTGGCACGACCTCTACTTCTTATTCCGACGGCTTGTTTGTCATCACATTCTTTACCAGTCGGTGTTCTGGCATTCTTCTCACATGCGCATACCATTCCGCTCTTCTTCTTTTAACCCATTCGCCCACCTTTTGTATTCCACATTTTTCTCTAATATCTTCACTCTTCATCCTATCGAGCCTGGCCACGTTCATTATCCTTCGTAATGTCTTCATTTCAGTCGTTTCCAATAATTGAGAAGTTTTTGCAGTGTCGAAAAGGCAATAAAGGGCTCAAAAATATCGGGTTGCCTTAACAATGCTATCTGGTCAAACCAATACTTAAGAACGGAGGCCAAGGTACGAGTCTACAAAACCGTAGTACGTCCAATATTAACTTACGCAGCAGAGACAAAAGTTATATAATAATTAATATTAAAAGTTTTTTGATTTTTTTAACATAAGATGGTGGGGGGTCCTTTTGTAAAACGTACATGTCTTTTGAGTGAGTTATAAGCCACTTGTATTTTAAGCAGTTGTCCTCCATACAGTTTGTCCCATTCTTTGACGGCTTCCAGTCCAGTCCTTTTCAAAAGTTTCGCCACAGCATAGGGTTTCGGTAATGGTTTCTTTTCATTCGTTTCGAAAACTAATTCAAATATTTTAGCTAATTCATCAACGACCAATTCTCGAAATTTATTTGAACATTTGAAAAATGAAAATAAAATTAATATTAATATTATTAATATACGAGGGTGTGATCAAATAATTCGTACAAGTTCTTCACACTATTATTTTCGATTATCCTGGTATTGTGAGTGAAGCATAATTAAATCTAATAAATGGGCTATAGTTCTCAAAGGCCATAAAAAATTAATTGTTTAATCATTAGTTTTAAATTAGATATAGTAAATAGTAGGTAATTTATTTCTAAAGAAGAAGTTGTGTCTACCTGGGTACGGGGGGGGGGGGGGGGGGTGGTCCGGGGGGCAAAGGTGGGGGTTCGGGGATTAATATATAGATTTTAACTGAAGCAAGCAAAAAGTTGCCGAGCATCGCTCGCTCGCTCGC
The DNA here is from genome assembly GCA_024734495.1 of Forficula auricularia. Classification (NCBI taxonomy): domain Eukaryota; kingdom Metazoa; phylum Arthropoda; class Insecta; order Dermaptera; family Forficulidae; genus Forficula; species Forficula auricularia. The sequence goes on from JALMQS010000085.1 coordinate 13,067,433, forward strand.
TCGGTGGCTCCAGGTACTATAAACAATTTATTTTATTTCATTTCAACTATATCCAAAATTAAAATGTTGTTTGTTTTGTGTTTTTTCTTTACAATATTTTATTGATTATTTATTTGTATTGTTGAAAAAGTAAATAAAGCTAAATTTACACGTTTATTTTAGCTGTGCTGAATTTTTACCACAAGCTGCTTAATAAAGAATACTATCTGAACTGCCTGAAGCAATTCGTAGAAAAGGATCAGAGGGAAGTTATAAAAATTGATGAATAAATATATATTGTTTTATAAATGAAAGGATCGCACCAATTTAAATACCTAGGGGAAATCTTCGAAACAATGGGAAGATAGCAAGAAGTCGATTACAGAAACTTAAGAAAGGAACACGAAGATTAGACATTACAAAATAGTCGTGAAAACAGAAATCACATATGCCAGTGAGAGCCTCATACTTAAAAAGGACCTGGGAAAACATCGAGAAGGAGATGGGGAGCCAACTTCAGAAGAAGATGGGAAAAATGGGGAGAACCGAAGATACCAACAAACATATTGGACTGGGAAATTGAGATGACCAGGGACAGAATGGAGAGAGGATTGGAAATAGGAATAGAACAAGAGCTGCAAGAGGACTGGTCTAGAATAGACAAGTCAACATATTTCCCAAAGAATTAAGGAAGGAATTGGAAGAGAGAACTATTTTGTTTGGAAAAATGTGAAGGAGGGCGAAAAAAAATTGGACCAGAACAAGATGTGGAAACACATAATATAATCTCGGAAGATATGAAAAAAATAGAGAGAAAAAGAGAAGAAGACGAAGGGAAAAAAGAAAATATCTGGAGAGAGTTGGAAGATCAACTGAGGAAGGGGAGCATGGGGCTGGAGCTGGAAATGATGGAATTCCAGAAACAAGAAGAAAGGAAACACCAAAGCGAAATAACAAGAGATAAATGGAGTCTGGTAGAAGAAGAAAATTGAATGACAAAGTGTTTTAAAATAATTTGATCAAGAGCCTGATGAAGCCATAATAAATTGGCGAAACGTTGCGATTGATTTAAGACGGTGTTTAATTGTTTCCTTTTTTCCTCTGATTTGTTATTGATTATGGAACTGAACAATAATAATAATAATTTATAAGATTGGATCTGAGAATTTTATTTATATTAATTTATTTATTTATTTTTCGAGGATCTTAATTCTCTTTTAGAATAGGTGTTGATTTTCTTTGTTTGCAAAAAATAATAACACAGTTATATTTTTTTCATTTATTTTATTTTATTGTTATATCAAGGGACGTTTCGACATATACATTCATGTCATCATCAGCCTAAAAATAAAACCATCCTTTCATTATTTCCAATATCTATAATTTTATAAACAAATGAACACATCACATCTTTTTTACATTATTTACATTCTTTCTTACATCAAAAAAAGCATCAAACATACCTTGAACAATCTTAAATTTATTTGATCCAATCAAATCACATTCTGATTCATCTGAATACATATCACAATTATTTCCTTTTTCTATTTTTACTATTTACTGATCTATACGATAACACAAAGAACTCCAATTTTCAACACACAAAGCACCAGTGAATACACATCCCGAAACATTAAATCCCCTAAAATGTATTGCCAACCCAAAAACCTTCCAGTATCCCCCTAATATTCTAAAATTTAATCAAAAAACATTAAAATGTCCTTCTGTCCACACACGGAAAAAATAAAAAATCCATCACAATACTAATTTCTTTCGCCGATCTTATTCAATATTCCAGAATAATATCTGCTATTATTTTCTGTATCTACCTTGAAGTTCACAGTTCTTTCTAGATTTTTTCTTATAGATATAGATTCAAAGAATTTTCTTTTGAAAGTATTACTTTCAGCGTATAAAATTTTTGGGTCGTCAAATTTAAAATTATGAACCTTATCTACTGCATGTATGGCTAAACGCCGACACAAGATTTCCATGTATTACAGACTTCTCATGTTCTATCAATCTTGTCTTCAATTTTCTTTTGGTTTCACCAATATATATTTTTTCGCAGTCCTTACACTCTATCCTATATACCACATTATTTCTTTCATTCTTTTCTAGCTTGTCTTTGTTGTTATAAAATTGTTTTAATGGCTTATTACATTTAAAACCTATTTTAATATTGTGTTTTTTAAAAACATTTTTTATTTTATCTGATATATATGGTATATATATAATAGAGTGTTTATAATTTACCTGATCAGTTCTAGAATCAGCGTTAATCCTTTTTTGTCTTTTTTTATAATATATATTTTCCACATATTCACAAAAATCATCCGGATAACCATTATTTGTAGCTTTACTTTTTAGTTTTTCCATGTTCTTTCTTATATAACTTGGGTGGCATATTTTGTGTATTCTGTCTATTTCATTGTAAATGGTATTGATCTTATGTGCCATTGGATTATCTGAATTATAATTTAACATTCTGAGAGACTTTGTTTTCTTCTCATATATGTCGGTCAACAATCCATTCCTTCTCTTCACTATTTTAATGTCAAAGAAAGAGCTGATTCTAGAACTGATCAGGTAAATTATAAACACTCTATTATATATATACCATATATATCAGATAAAATAAAAAATGTTTTTAAAACACAATATTAAAATAGGTTTTAAATGTAATAAGCCATTAAAACAATTTTATAACAACAAAGACAAGCTAGAAAAGAATGAAAGAAATAATGTGGTATATAGGATAGAGTGTATAGGACTGCGAAAATATATATATTGGTGAAACCAAAAGAAAATTGAAGACAAGATTGATAGAACATGAGAAGTCTGTAATACATGGAAATCTTGTGTCGGCGTTAGCATACATGCAGTAGATAAGGTTCATAATTTGACTGACGACCAAAATTTTATACGCTGAAAGTAATACTTTCAAAGAAAATTCTTTGAATCTATATCTATAAGAAAAAATCTAGAAGAACTGTGAACTTCAAGGTAGATACAGAAAATAATAGCAGATATTATTCTGGAATATTGAATAAGATCAGCGAAGAAATTAGTATTGTGATGGATTTTTATTTTTTCCGTGTGTGGACAGAAGGACATTTTAATGTTTTTTGATTAAATTTTAGAATATTAGGGGGATACTGGAAGGTTTTTGGGTTATTAATACATTTTAGGGATTTAATGTTTTTGGAGTCCCAGGTTCGAGTCCGAGTCCCTGCATTGATATTTGACCGGCTATAATCTGATTCCTAGTCACCAATCCGTCTGGCAAGCGTGGTGACTTATGCCAACCCCCTTCCATTTGATGGAAGAGGCCTATATTCAGCAGTGGATTGTCGATATCGACAGGCTGATGATGATGATGATGAATGTTTCGGGATGTGTATTCACTGGTGCTTTGTGTGTTGAAAATTGGAGTTCTTTGTGTTATCGTATAGATCAGTAAATAGTAAAAATAGAAAAGGAAATAATTGTGATATGTATTCAGATGAATCAGAATGTGATTTGATTGGATCAAATAAATTTAAGATTGTTCAAGGTATGTTTGATGCTTTTTTGATGTAAGAAGAATGTAAATAATGTAAAAAGATGTGATGTGTTCATTTGTTTATAAAATTATAGATATTGGAAATAATGAAAGGATGGTTTTATTTTTAGGCTGATGATGACATGAATGTATATGTCGAAACGTCCCTTGATATAACAATAAAATAAAATAAATGAAAAAATATAACTGTGTTATTATTTTTTGCAAACAAAGAAAATCAACACCTATTCTAAAAGAGAATTAAGATCCTCGAAAAATAAATAAATAAAATAATAATAATAATAAAAATAAAGGATCGCACGAATTATTTGATCATATCTTGTATGGGAAATAATAATTGAATATACTTGAAAAATGCTGCCATGATTTGAAAGGCACTTAGACGAATTTCAGAATGATCTTTTTTCAAATTAAACATAACCAGATCAAAGCATCGTTGAACGTAGCCAAGAGATTTCCTAAAAAATTCATTTAGAATAATTGAATATTAATATAATATTTGTATGGTAACAAAAAGAACAATTTATATTTACTTGCAAATATTAGCTACATTTTCTAATTCTTGTTTGTTCAATGTTTTTTGGCCAGAATGTGTTAATTTCTCGATTGATTTGGCCATTGCAGTGCACAATTCTGCATCTAACGTTGCCATTTTTTGGACTTTTTATCTTTAAAAAGAAAAAAAACTGTGTTAAACTAAAGCAACGACGATGATAATTTATAATATGTAAAGCAACTAAATTATTTTCTTTATTGATATATTTTTAGAGAGTAAGTACATATATCGCCCTTGACTTGAAAAACCTCGTAAGTGTTTCAGAAATAAAACAAGCATCTTATCTTTGATTTTTGTGAAACCTACCTATAGTATTTTATATTTTAAATAATTTCTTAAATTTTTCAAAATTTTCTTTACTTGATTCATCATGAATGGCTGATTTACATGCAAAATAAAATGTCTGATTAAGTCAAAAAAAATTAATTCTTTCTAAAATGCAAAATTCAATTTAGATTTATAGATGTTTCAAATTGTTCAAAAAAAAAATGACACGTTCTGATGTGGCCATCCACTTGACTTTACCATACACTTTTGGTTGAGTTTGATACAAGGGCTTAGATTTTCATTTTATGACCCCCCATTTTGAGGGGTTTTTTCGCATTTATAGTGTTCTAGGGGCCCCACTGATTATGTATACAAAATTTGGTTGAGTTTGCTCAAATGGCCTAGATTTTTATCCCCCTCCCCCTAATTTCGGAGCCCAAAAAAAAATATTTTCGTTATTTTAGGTTCATTTTATAGTATATTTCATTTTTCTTGTTTTTTTAGTTTGAAAATAATATAATTTTAATTTTTAACCACCCTTTAATTTTGGGTCGATATGCACCAAAATCTAATTAGCTCTAACTCTTAATCTCAATGCACCAAAACTACCTGTGAAATTTGGTTTCGATATTCACACTCGTTTTTGACAATAAAAATTTGCTAATGCACAGACTAACAGACATTTTGACAAAATAATCAATATCTCGAAAAATATAATTTGTATTTATTAGGGCTTTTTTGTAGAGCGAAATGCCCTGGTTTCGCCCAATTTTTTTAATCAAAATAGTTTTAGTCGATTTTGAGATATTTCGAAAAAACAACTTTTTTCATGCACGATTACAATACTTGCCATATTCTGTATGGTAAAGTAAAAAAATCAGTTTCCAAATAAGTTAATGAAGAGGATTACTTGAAGAATTACACACCACATGTGGTGTAATAAATAATAATTTATCCACTATACTTACCACTTATAAGCATGATATAATAAAGAGCAAAGAAATTTAATTATTCCTTATTAAAACATACTTTGTATAGGTACAATATTTTCTTATTAATATTCGTAGAAAAATAGACGAAAGATCTGAAAATAAAGAAAAAAATAATTTATTCAAATCTTAAGGAATGTGAGATTTTACTATTCAAAAATTCGGAAAAAACAGAGTGAGCCAAGCCAAGTTCTGTACGCAGGCAACCAAATACCGTATTTAGCGGGTGAGTTTTTTATCTTTGAGACAGTCTTATAACTCAAAAACAATACATTATATGAAAAAAAGTTTATTTATATCGAGGGGGAAACTAAAATACGTTATTGTTTATCGACCTAAAAAAAGCTTTCAAGGGTATTTCAAGGTCAAGTTCTGTTTTTTAAATAAAAATCTATATGTTTCTGTACATATTCTTAATCTAGAAAAAAAACTGAACAACTTTTATTAGAACTATTTTTTATACGACATCAAATAAACAAAATATTAAATCAATTAGATCTCAAAAAATTCTAATAATTATATTTTTAACAATCATTCAACTTAATTATCAAATAATAATGATCAAATATTTAATTATTAAATAAATAATTTAATTATTTTTTGACTCTGTTCTGAGACATTCCAGAGTGTATCGCAAGTCTTCTGGATGAATTCCAGTTCCAATTTCGTTAATTATTTGGCCTACAACACGATAAAATGAAGCTCGTGAGGGTGTATCCTTATCAGGAAAACGATCAGCATTCATTTCAATGGCAGGCCCATAGCAATTCTTCCACATTCACCGCACAAATTAAGACCATTTCTATCTACTGGATTGACACGAGAAAAAAACTTTTTTAAACTCAAAAATTTTAAATATTTCTATTAAGTAGAAAACAATCTCTTAAATCTGTGTACCTATGTATAATGAAGTTTTAAGATCATTATAAACACTTATTTTCATATAATAATAAAACTTGAGCAAGATGCGAGGTAGGTTTCACAAAAAAAAATTGTGAAACCTACCTCTCCTGTTCTAGGTCGACAACCAATAGCGTAGTTTAGTTGCTACTTACGTATTAACGACACCGCAGCTAGATTTGGTGGTTTTTAAATTTCACCAATCTACACCTAAAATTTTGTTTGGGAACGCATTTTTGTATCTAATCAAATAGAGATTATAAACCGAACCTATTCAAGTTGTTTTTTGACAGAGGGAACTGATTTATTCTATTTTATGATTTATCTCAAAAATTTTAGGTGTAGATTGGCGGAATTTAAAAATCCGGCTCTAACCAACTCACTCGACTCCCTGGCTCACCGAAGAACCGTTTCTGCCCTTTCCCTGTACTACAGATACTATCACGGTGTCTGTTCAGTCGAGCTGAAATTACTTATCCCCCCTAATGCCCTCTTTAAGAGAAACACGCGGTTTTCTAACGCTCAGTACCCCTTCGCTGTCAAATTGGATAAAAGTCGAACAAGCGCTTTCGCCAACTCTTTTATCCCTTTGACCCCCAGAGACTGGAACTCGCTCCCTGCCACCATCTTTCCCGCGACTTATAACCTTCAGCTATTTAAGACCCGTATCACAGATACCTTCGATCCCCGCCCAGCCCATAAAATTCTTTCTCCTTCTTTTCACGATGGAGGGGCCAACCCAGGCCTTTAGGGGTTGCACCTTTTTGGTGTAACTCCTTCTCTCATCATTTTCCTAAAAAAAACCCCACCAATTTCAGCTGCGGTGGCGTTAATACGTAAGTACCGTTTAGTTTCCCCCTGATATAAATAAACTTTTGTTTGAAACTTTCTTTCATATAATGTTCATAATTGTTCTTGAGTTCTAAGACTGTCTCAAGATAAAAAACTCACCCGGTATATACAGTATTTGAGGCAAAAAAGTGCCTGCCAGGAGCACTAATTCTATATCAGGGGGAGGGGGGGTGAGTTTTAGCATTTCAAGGGTGGGAATTAATCTGGAAACAAATTTCAAAAAACGTATTAAAGAACTGGCAAAAAACAATGTCAACTTTTTCATTAAGTAGATACATACCTATTACTTACTTATCTATATCTCTAAATTAAAATATGATGCCTTGTATTGTAAAGAATTAGATAAAAACAGCGTTTAATTAGGCCTTTATTAATAATTTATAAAAATACCTAAATACAAAAACAATAAAGTAAAAAAAACAAAACTGGAATTACAACAATAGGCGAATAAATAAACAAACAGCGCATATATGATGATTAACTATTGAGTTTTAATAATATTTGTAATGAATTATTTGTGGGTTTTAAAATTAGAAAAAATCGCTCATTAATATAATGATAATATAATTAAATGTTATTTTTAATTGACTTACTTGATATATATGTTAATTTGATTATTTATTTTAATAAAACTTGAATGGATCTGTTTAATTTTTTCCTTGTTATATTGTGAATAGATAATTGACTTGATAGATAGAGGAGTGAAATATGACTATTAGGATAAGATATTCCTATTTTTTGGCTAGAGAGAGATACATCATAGATAAAAGATATATTATACATTAATTAAGTTTTTATTTGTCTGTCTGCTTTTGATATGACATTTCAATGATGAAGTTTTGTGATTTTGTTTTAGGTTAGAGGTCAGGAAGCACCCAGCCAATCAGATGAAAGTGGGCGTGGCCACAATTGCTGCCTGCTAATTTCAAACCAATTGAATTATGATGAAATTGTTGAGTAAAAGGCGTTAAATCAAAATGTATAATTTATACGATTATTTTTTTTTTTATTATTATTTACCTATTTATTTTTTTACAATGTTTATAAATATGAACGAATGTGGGCAAACGAGTAAACAAATATGCACATAATATGTGGACCACTAGAAAGCTAGAAATGCAAAAACTGAGTGCGGGGTGGGGATGGATGTGGGGGGTGCAGGAGGTGGGGTGCAGTTGTAGGGGATCCAGGGGCGTGGGTGGCATGGGGGTGCGAGGTGCGTGGTGTTCGTGGTGGCGGGGGGTCCAGAGGGCGTGTACTATATATATATATATATATATATATTTGTATTTTTTTAATTTGGTTACCGTGCACCGCTCGGTGGCTCCAGATACTAATATTTAAATAGAATCATAATTTTTTTAAAGCAATTTGAACCGCGAAAGTTAAATAATATGATCAATAATTTCTTATGTTAATTCTACATTTAGAAAATTATTTTATTATTTTTTGATTTTATTGAAAAGGAAAAATAAATTGAGCATCCGACGGGTTTCGAACCCGTATCTCTCTCCTTTACGCGAAGAGCGGCTTAACCAACTAGCCCACGGATTCTCCAGCCGAATAAGCTCTTAAGATCAGGCGCGGATCCAGACCTCTGATTTGGGGGGGGGGGGGTCGCCGGTATATAAGATCTATTTTTGATCTCGGAAGTGTGTCGCGATCGAATTGTCCAAGCGGGGGGAGGGGCAGGGACGCCCCCCATATAGAACTTTATTTTCTTCAATTTTAAAATTTTATGTTATAAAAAAATAAAAAATAAATAAATAAACATATAAAAAATGTTGATCTCCGATGCTTTGGGGGGGGGGGGGGGGCGGTCGCCCCGTCGTGGAGAATCCGTGGTTTAGTTGGTTAAGCCGCTCTTCGCGTAAAGAAGAGAGACACGAGTTCGAAACCCGTCGGATGCTCAATTTATTTTTCATTTTCAAATAAAAAAACATCAAAAAATAATAAAATAATTTTCTAAATGTAGAATTAACATAAGAAATTATTGATCATATTATTTAACTTTCGCGGCTCAAATTGCTTTGAAAAACGAAAAATTAAAACTTTAAGTTTAAAATCAATTTATCTGAGAATCATAATTCATTTGATTTGAAATAAACGGATATTGCGCCAAGCTTTCTTTCATCTGATTGGTTGGGTGCTTCCTGTCTTCTAACGTATGCTGCGCTCTCTGGTGTCCATTCTGACAAGTTTCCTATCAGTGAGTTTCTCGTTTCGGCCCATCTGCCATTATTTTCCTATCAGATGAATCTCTGATTCTAATTTAACTCTTAATCCAAGAGAGAGAGGAAAATTAATTTATCTAAAAAGGCCGAGCAAATTAACCAACAACAACATCAACATTTATTTATATACATATATGTATAAATTATTAACACGCAAAAATGGTATGTTAATGAATAATATTAAGACAATATTTTGATCAATCAATATATACCTATATATTATCTTTCAAATTTTGACAGATCCAAATAAATATTTGCCCTTAAAGTCAGAGGTCATTTGAAATACATAATTAAACATTTTTTTTCTTCTATTAAATAAATCAATGAATGTATGCCTACTGCAGCATTCAAATTAAGTATATTAAAAATTATATTTATTTATTAGTTTAAAACGAGGGGTGAACCGCGACCTAATATCGTGTACACCTACTTCCACCTCCACTTTCATTTCCAAGTAGAAGACAATAGATTATCTAATGAATTCCAAAGACACCTAATTCCAATCGCGGTTCACCCCTCGGTTTGAGAATAGTAGTGTTTCGAAGGCTTTACCCTCTTCTCCGGGCCATTATCAATATTTCATTTCATTTCTTTTTACTTTACCATACAGGTTATGGCCAAGTATTGTAATCGTAGATGAAAAAAAGTGTTTTTTTCCTTCTTTTTTTCAAAATATCTCAAAAACGGATCAAACTATTTTGATTAAAAAAATTGAGCGAAACCATGGCATTTCGCTCTACAAAAAACTCTTAAAAGTGAACATCGAAAAAATTATATTTTTTGAGATAATAATTGTTTTGTCAAAATGTCTGTCTGTTAGTCTGTGCGAAACCAGATTTTTGTGGACGAGCTAGCTCAAAAACTATTGTGAATATCGAAACCAAATTTCACACGTAGTTTTGGTCTATTGAGATTAAGAGCTGATTAGATTTTGGTGCATATCGACCCAAAATTAAGGTGGGGTGGAGGCTGGGTTAAAAATTAAAAATCAAGGCCATTTGAGCAAACTCAACCAAATTTTGTATACATAATCAGTGGGACCCCTGGAGTCTAAAAATGCAAAAACTAACCCCCTCCCCTACATGATTATAAATAATTTGATTAAATATTAAATATGAGGGCCCAGGTTGTATGGTAAAGTCAAGTGGATGGCCACATCAGAACACGTCAGCTTATTTTTTTAAATTATAGTTAAATTGACTTGTGGGTAAAACTTTCAATGTTCTAGGTCCCACATCATATGCGTAATCTTTATTATATCTTACCCTCACCTTTATATTTAAAAATAATCTGTAAGTATTGTAATCGCCTCCCGGTTTCCTGTCATTTTGACAGCTTCTGTCTTTAAGAGTGAAATAAGCTGACGTGTTCTGATGTGGCCATCCACTTGACTTTACCATACTACCTGGCCCCTAAAATTATTTATAATCATGTATGAGGGGCGGTTAGTTTTTGCATTTTTATACTTCTGGGGTCCCACTGATTATGTATACAAAATTTGGTTGAGTTTGGTAAATGGCCAAGATTTTCATTTTTGGACCCTACACCCCCCCCCCCATTTTGGGCGGTTAGTTTTTGCATTTTTAGACTTCTGGGGGTCCACTGATTATGTATACAAAATTTGATTGAGTTTGCTCAAACGGCCTAGATTTTTTAATTTTTAACTCCTCCTCCACCCCTTAATTTTGGGTCGATGTGCCCAAAATCTAATCAGCTCTTAATCTCAATAGGACCAAAACTACCTGTGAAATTTGATTTTGATATTCACACTAGTTTTTGAGCTAGCTCGTCCACAAAAATTTAGTAACGCACAGACTATGACAGACATTTTGACAAAACAATTATTATCTCGAAAAATATAATTTTTTTCGATGTTCACTTATTAGAGCTTTTTTGTAGAGCGAAATGCCATGGTTTCGCTCATTTTTTTAATCAAAATAGTTTCAGCCGTTTTTTAGATATTTCGAAAAAAAGAAGGAAAAAACGACTTTTTTCATGCACGATTACAATACTTGACCATACCCTGTATGGTAAAGTAAAAAATCGAGAAAAATTTTTTTGATGCTCAATTTCGATTTTAAAAAAGTACAAAAAAAATAACTTTAAATATCTCGATCATACAAATAAGATATTGAATGGAAAAGTATAATAAATTTCCTGGAAAACCTAGAATTATCAGGGAAATTTGAAATCATTTTTCTTTGGCCACCCTGTTCTAGATTGTTCCCTAAAAGATTTGTTTTATTTATCTTATCTTATTATATTAAACGAGCAAGTCTTGTATATATATATATATATATATATATATATATATTCTCGAAAATGGCTCCTAACGATTTGAATGAAATTCACGAGTTGGAGGGTTTTGTGTTGGACATTCGATCTGTCATTGTCTCATCTTCGACTAAGGTGTTTTTGATGGTTTTTTTGTTAATTGAATTAATTATTCACAGGTGGTTGTCTCGATTAAAATCTTTATTTACATTTTTATTCAATTTCCTTTTAATAAATAATTGGTTTTTTAATTTTATATCCCACAATAAGATTATTATAATTATTATTATATATTAAAAGTTGGGCAATGTAATTGATTGGAGAGAGAGGGAGGTTTACCACCAATCGACTTGATTGGGGAATAATGGTGTAAGGGGGCTACGGCCCTTAGCGAATATTTAGCCTGTAATTTATTTGTTAAGTTAAAGAAAGTCTAATTTGTTGGAATAGAGAGTAGCCTCAGTAAACTGCTGAGTTAGCGGCCAGACAGGTTGGCGCCATACCTAGATCCAGTATAGTGAATATTGGCCCCTGAACAAGGGAGTGGGAGAGAGACAGACGCTACCCTGGGCGAGAGGAGAAGAGACGCGGGAAGGAGGCGGGCCTGTCGGTGTATGAAGTGACCAACGGATAGGATAGTGTGAGTGCGTGCAAAAGATGAAGTCGCTGTCGGTGTGTCTCTGACGCAAAAGATGCAAATGTGTGGGTGACAGCGAGGACGCGGAACGACGGGCCAACACGGGGGAGTCGTCCTGAGGCTGGCACGACAGACATAACGGCTGGGGGGTGGCCAGCCGGCCGCCCCTGCGAGCGGGGGCAGATGTGAACGCGTGCGAGGGACTGTGTGACCACCCCCCGGGGGCGGGGTGCAGATGTGTGCTGTGGCCGCCCCAACCCCCGGGGGCGAGGTAGAGGTGCGGCGTGTGTGTGTACGACAATGTGCTAAGGACCGGGATGCCGCCTGGCGGGCTGTAGCCGGTGTTTCGGGGACACGGCCGCCTCGCGACTGTGTGAGCCTGCGGGCTGTCTAAGACGAGAGGACGAGGCCGCCCTGCGAGCTATGTGCACCGAGAGGTTGATAGCGTTGATGGTGTTGTGTCTGACGGAAATCCAGCCTTACAACTGCGGGCTGTCTAAGAAGAGCGACGTGGCCACCTTGCGAGCTTGTGAGGCCGTGGACCATGGGTGAAGATCGACGTGGCAGGTGCATGGCGGAGAGCAGGAAGGCTGCCCTGTCAGCTGTGTGAGGGAGGCGCTCTGCGAGCTTGAGCCGCTAGGGTGCTGGGCAGGAGCCCTACTTGTGTGGACAGCCAATGACCGTGAAGTCGAAGCGCGTGAGTAGTTCGGCCGAAACGTTTAACTATGATATCTGATCAGATAATCTTAATATTGTGTAGTATTAAGTTGTTTATTTGTGTTTCATATTACTGCTACTTTATTCGATTGTAACCATCAAATTATTTTGCTTCATATTATGGTTATTGAATTATAATCTATTGACTTAATATGATTTCCTTCCTCTTGTACTAAGCTATTAATTATTAAATGTAAATCTTAGGTTAAAAAATAATAATGTGTATTATTTTATCCCCAGCAAGGCCCCTTTTCAGGTCACACGTGAGTCCAGCCCTACAAATTGGTGTCGAGGTGTGGGGTAAACGATTTTAAAATTTTCAAAGTGCAATTTGGGGTAGATAATTTTGAAAAGGGAAATTTTGAAAATTTTGAAATCGGGCACTCGCTCGGCTCAGTCGAGAGTGCCGCCCGCGAATAATTGGGAAAAAGTTTAATATATATAGAAGGGAATTTTAAGGGCCAATTTCTGAAAATTTGGGAAATAAGAATTTAAGAGGATTTAAAGTGCATAAATAGGAAAACAAAAGTTATGATATATAGGTTGAGAGAATTCGGGCCAAATGTCGGGAAATTTTTGGAGAAGTAAAATTTTCGGGAAAAGTTTAAGGAGAAAATTTTAAAAGATAATTTCGAGCCATTTTTGAACAGAAGTTTGAAATAATTTTTGAGAGCGTCGCACGTACATAAATGTAAGAGAAAATTTTAAGGAGAGAATTTTAAAAAATAGTTTTTGAGGCATTTTGAGTCGATTTTTTTGTTTTGCTATTAAAGTGTAAGGAGAAAATTTTAAAAGATAATTTCGAGCCATTTCTGAACAGAAGTTTGAAATAATTTTGAGAGCGCCGCTCGGGTATAAATTTAGGAAAGAATTTGGGTCAAGTAAGGTTTTAAGAAAATTTTAAGGATAACATGATTAAACGATAAGTTTTGGAACCATTTTGATAGCTTTGAGCTATTGTGAATTTTTCTTTTTGCGAAGGAGCTAGGCCGTAAGGGCGGCAAACATGGCGGAGGGCCAGAAAGGGGGAGAGGGACAATACTCTCGAAAGCTTCAACGGATGATACAGGAATACCCAAGGTGGGGACACTGAGATAAGCACAGAAAGGGGATTGACGATTTCATTCAGAATTTCAGAGGGGAATTTATTTGGAGGTAAATAAGTTTAATTTTGGAGAGAGAAAATTTTTTTTTAAAGAGAAAATGTTAAAAATTTCAGAATAATTTGGGGTAGAATTTTATTTCAGAAAATGTACGAAATTTGTTTGAATTTTAAAATTCAAGGTTTGGATTACATATTTGTGAGCAAACATTTTATTTTCTATTTACTTTTGTGATTGAGGTCTAAATAGAAGTTGACGGGGTTGAAGGGAGTTTTGGACAAAATTTCTATTATATAAAATTTTTCAAAATATTAGTATCGGAAGCTCATAAAAGTGTTTTATTAATCCTGGAGTAATTGTTGAAGCGTACGAGGTGTATCTATATAGATTTGAATATTGCAAATTTTGGGAAAACCCGGAACATCATTTTATTTTGTTTTGCGTCTTGAGCCAGTATGGTGAATAAACTAGTATAATTTATGGGGTTAATAGTTGAGGAATTTTTAAAGAATTTTAAATAGATTTTGGACCTTTGGAGAGAGAAAATTTTTTTTTAAAGAGAAAATGTTAAAAATTTCAGAATAATTTGGGGTAGAATTTTATTTCAGAAAATGTACGAAATTTGTTTGAATTTTAAAATTCAAGGTTTGGATTACATATTTGTGAGCAAACATTTTATTTTCTATTTACTTTTGTGATTGAGGTCTAAATAGAAGTTGACGGGGTTGAGAGGAGTTTTGGACAAAATTTCTATTATATAAAATTTTTCAAAATATTAGTATCGGAAGCTCATAAAAGTGTTTTATTAATCCTGGAGTAATTGTTGAAGCGTACGAGGTGTATCTATATAGATTTGAATATTGCAAATTTTGGGAAAACCCGGAACATCATTTTATTTTGTTTTGCGTCTTGAGCCAGTATGGTGAATAAACTAGTATAATTTATGGGGTTAATAGTTGAGGAATTTTTAAAGAATTTTGAATAGATTTTGGACCGGGGGTAGTTTTGACAAAACTTTGGAGCGAAAGGGGATTTTGAGTGAATTTTGGGGTCAGGTATTTTGAACTAAGTGCTGAGGTTGCAGACGAAAGGATCGCTGCTCTAGAGGCGTTGGTCGCGAGGTTCACCACGGGAGAAATAATACAAAATTTTAGAGACTGCTTTGGGAGTGGTCAGGGACGTCTAAGGAGGAGAGTGGGGGTGAGAAAGGGAAAACCTGAGGCTTCAACCAATAAAAAAGAAATGTGTGACAAGGGGTCAGAAGGGAAAAGGAGGATCAGTAAAGGGGAAGGACTGTGCCAGGCCCCCGGTGTAAGAATGAGAAGGAGACCGAAAATGGAGTGTCTCGCCCTACATGGGGTGGTTACACGGGGAACTGGCCGTTAGCGGCGCCCCGGTGACCATCTTGGGAGGGGTTTCTTCCCGAATTCGCCCTGCCGGGGGTGGTGACACGGGGAATTGGCCGTGAGCGGCGCCCCGGTGACCCCCGAGCAGGGGAAGGCCTGGGCTAGGTCCTTAGGGTGAAAATAAGAAGAGCCTACCTAGGGTGGCGATACGGGGAACTGGCCGTTAGCGGCGCCCCGGTCACCATCCGGGAGGGGGCGGGAGGGCCTGTAAAGGTAAGGAACCGGGGTCAGGCCCTCGGAGTGGAAGGAAGGGATAACGAGAGGGGAAAATCACAAGACAGGATAAAGGGTTGAAGGGTTGAACTAGCAGAGAAGCAAACCGTGGTGAAGTAGAAGGGGAAGAAAACAGTAATGTCGGACAAGAAGTAATATAATACGGAACCTTAAATCTTTGGAATCTATTTGTGGACTGAATCTAATATCGTAAATATAAACAGCTTGGCCAGGTGCAACAGCTGGATAGACTTGTAAAATTGGTTGTTAATGGAACCTCTTCTCCTGAAGTTCCTAGTTTATTAATTGTGTTTCTTTGTGTGATTTGCATTATATTATTCGTAATTTGGTCAATACCTGCTTTCTTTTTCCTCAACGTTTTTATTTTTTAACAAACTGTAAGGCGTACATTTTATTTTAATTTTATGAAAAATAATGTTCCGGGTTGGATAACGGTAGCGGCAGTCGTTCTGGGAAGCCTAAGGGATGAGGAACCACCACCGCCCAGGATTGGGACGGGGAACTCGAGATCGGGGTCGACCGCCGGGCCGACCGCCGAAGAGAAAATTCTTTAATTTTTTGAAGCCCGCGTGTAAATTTTGAACTATTTTTTAGACAAATCCCGAGACCTTTTTCAGGAAAAATTTGAGCTATCTTTTAGTGAGAATCTGAGACGGTTTTTGTGGAAAGAATTTTGAGTTATTTTCGAGCAATTTTGAGCCATGTTTTGAGAAAATTTTGAGTCATTTTTCGAAGAAAATTGTGAGAGACGGTTTTTGAGGGAAGAATTTTGAGACAGATTTTGAGGGAAGAATTTTGAGTTATGTTTGAGGAAAATCCCGAGACCTTTTCCAAGGAAGATTTTGAGCCATCTTTGGGAGGAATCTTTGAGTCGTTTTTAAGGAGAAACTTCGAGACATTTTGAGTGAAATTTTGAGACAGTTTTTGAGGGAAGAATTTTGAATTATGTTTGAGGAAAATCCCGAGACCTTTTCCAAGGAATATTTTGAGCCATTTTTGGGGGGAATTTTCTGAGTCGTTTTCGTGGGAAAATTTTTTGAGTCATTTTTGAGAAAAACTTTGAGACATTTGGAGTGAAAGTTTGAGACAGTTTCTGAGGGAAGAATTTTGAGTTATTTTTGAGAAACATCCCGAGACCTTTTCCGAGGAAGATTTTGAGCCATTTTTGGGAGGAATTTTGAGTCATATTTTTTGGCAAGCTTTGAGCTGTCTACTGAGGGAAAACCAAGTGAGTGGGGAAATCACGAGATACCCGACCTGCAAATGGGGGTACGGAGGAGTTGGCCGTAAGCGGCGCCTCGACCACCACGGAAGCAGGGAGGGAGGTGCTGTAACGAGGAAGGGGCATCACTGTTAGAGATGTTTCCGGAACCGTCATCCCCGGAGAAGAAAATTGGTAGCACTAGGGTGAGAAAATTGTGGAATAGTCGTTTCCTATTTTTCTTGGTGTGTAGTAGAGGACATTTGGAATTGGGGCTAACGTATCTCGGGAGGAAGACCAAGGTGGTCGGGAGGAGTAGCCTAGGAGAAAAATAATCGAAATATTTAGGTGATCACTATGTGGAATAATTTACAAGCGCGGTAAATGCAAATTTTGGCTGTTTTAACGAGAAAAGTTTGAAGAGAAAATCCTTTAATTTTATGAAGGAGGGCGATGACACCGTGGACCTGAAGTGGGAGTCGCCTTGAACGAATTGGGGCCGTGGAGGGGAAGGTATCAGTCATCAGAGGGCGGGTAGATGCGTTAGAAGGTGACCGATACGCTCCCTTCTATGTGAGTTTAATCTACTTTATCGATGTATATCATGGCTACCGTAATTACGAGGCTACCCCCTGTACGCAAAGGTGTAGTCTCTCTAGAATTAAGCCTTAGATATAAGTGGTTCAGTTAGTTTTAAGTTGTGGATAAGTTCTATATGTAGTATAACGTTAAGTGACGGACCCCCGGGCGAACTGTAAAAGGATGTCTATGTCCAAGGACATAGACATCTTTTCTAAAACGGGGAAGGATGTAAGGGGGCTACGGCCCTTAGCGAATATTTAGCCTGTAATTTATTTGTTAAGTTAAAGAAAGTCTAATTTGTTGGAATAGAGAGTAGCCTCAGTAAACTGCTGAGTTAGCGGCCAGACAGGTTGGCGCCATACCTAGATCCAGTATAGTGAATATTGGCCCCGGAACAAGGGAGTGGGAGAGAGACAGACGCTACCCTGGGCGAGAGGAGAAGAGACGCGGGAAGGAGGCGGGCCTGTCGGTGTATGAAGTGACCAACGGATAGGATAGTGTGAGTGCGTGCAAAAGATGAAGTCGCTGTCGGTGTGTCTCTGACGCAAAGATGCAAATGTGTGGGTGACAGCGAGGACGCGGAACGACGGGCCAACACGGGGGAGTCGTCCTGAGGCTGGCACGACAGACATAACGGCTGGGGGTGGCCAGCCGGCCGCCCCTGCGAGCGGGGGCAGATGTGAACGCGTGCGAGGGACTGTGTGACCACCCCCGGGGCGGGGTGCAGATGTGTGCTGTGGCCGCCCCAGCCCCCGGGGGCGAGGTAGAGGTGCGGCGTGTGCGTACGACAATGTGCTAAGGACCGGGATGCCGCCTGGCGGGCTGTAGCCGGTGTTTCGGGGACACGGCC
The DNA here is from genome assembly GCA_024734495.1 of Forficula auricularia. NCBI lineage: Eukaryota > Metazoa > Arthropoda > Insecta > Dermaptera > Forficulidae > Forficula > Forficula auricularia. The sequence continues at coordinate 13,085,779 of JALMQS010000085.1, forward strand.
GCCTCGCGACTGTGTGAGCCTGCGGGCTGTCTAAGACGAGAGGACGAGGCCGCCCTGCAGAGCTATGTGCACCGAGAGGTTGATAGCGTTGATGGTGTTGTGTCTGACGGAAATCCAGCCTTACAACTGCGGGCTGTCTAAGAAGAGCGACGTGGCCACCTTGCGAGCTTGTGAGGCCGTGGACCATGGGTGAAGATCGACGTGGCAGGTGCATGGCGAGGAAGCAGGAAGGCTGCCCTGTCAGCTGTGTGAGGGAGGCGCTCTGCGAGCCAGGCCGCTAGGGTGCTGGGCAAGGGCCCTACTTGTGTGGACGTAATGACCGTGAAGTCGAAGCTGCGTGAGTAGTTCGGCCGAAACGTTTAACTATGATATCTGATCAGATAATCTTAATATTGTGTAGTATTAAGTTGTTTATTTGTGTTTCATATTACTGCTACTTTATTCGATTGTAACTTTCTCAAATTATTTTGCTTCATATTATGGTTATTGAATCATAATCTATTGACTTAATATGATTTCCTTCCTCTTGTACTAAGCTATTTAATTACATTAAATGTAAATCTTGATTTAAAAAATAATAATGTGTATTATTTTATCCCCAGCAAAATCCCTTTTCGAGTCACACGTGAGTCAGCCTTACAATGGAATTGAAATAATTATCGGAAAAGGGTTTTTTATCTAATTAGATTTTTCCTCTTATTAAAAACAAGGACTAAAGATGAATAAGGACACTCGATGGTGGAGAAGTTATCTCCGAAATCGAAGCAAAAAATACAATGTATACATTAATTAATGTAAAATAATTAGTTTAATAAAATTAAAAAAAAAAAAATGTAATTGATTAAAAATCGAGTTTTAAATCCCACAAATATTAATTTGACAATTTAATTGATGAACTCAAAAAATAGTTATTTAATTAAAAACAATAATTATACCGTATTTATTTATATACTATATATACATAATCTATGGGCCACTGAAGGTTAGAAATGCAAAAACTGTGGGCGTGGGCGGGGGTAGATGTGGGGTTTCAGATGGTGGGGGGGTACGGGGTTTCGGGGGTAGGGTGGGAGGGTGCAGGAGGTGGGGTGAAGTGGTGGGGGTCCGGGGGGGGCGAGGGGGTTTCTGGGGATTAATTTATAGCTATTAACTGAAGCAAAAGTTACCGAGCATCGCTCGGTGGCCAAGTACTTTACATTGAACGATCAATAAATTTTCATTATGTTTATTTATTTGCATCAAGCAGAGTCCTCTCTTGATTGATTTCTCTATAATCTATTGATGAATAATGAATGTTTTTTTGTTATCTCCTTCTTTCTAGCCGCTGACACCGCAAATTTCTCCTGCCGAAGAGCAAGACAAACTCCTTGATGAAGCAATGAGTATTGTCCGAGTTCAATCTCTTCATATGAAGAAATGTTTGGATGATGGCAAATTAATGGATGGCTTGAAACATGCATCCAATATGTTAGGAGAACTTCGCACCTCTCTACTCTCGCCTAAAAGCTATTATGAATTATATATCCTTTTTAAATATATTCATTAATGACAGAGATATACAAGTTTCCTCATAAAAAATATCTGTAATACAAGTTGAGATATCAGATACAAGATACTTTTGTAAATGGTATTTGAAATAAGTGGATATCGATGAGGCAGTCCAAAAAAAGAAGATAATTTACATTATCTTTTTATTCATCACACCGACGTTTCGGAGGCTATTCCCTCCTTCTTCAGGGTCTGTAATTAATTAAAATGGGCCATCATTACAAACAAGACTTTTACATATTCGAATTTTTTTGGGCATTTACTAATTATTTTTTCAATTAATATTCATTTTCTAAAAGAATCCGTCGTCAGATATCTAAGTTTACGTTTCCCATGTTATTTTTAACATCCTTCTTAAATAGTCCTGGAGCCGAGAAGCAAATAAGTTATCTCATCGAAACAAAAGGTTTGAATTTCTTGGCTGAAAGTACTTTTTATGTATATCCTAAAACCGGCGGTCTGCTGGGGCCCAGCGGTCAACTTCACGAATGACAGCTGGTCAAAAAAGCGAACAGGGGGGGGGGGGGTGGATATGTCCCGTTTTTTGGTTTTTCGCTTATATCTCAAAAACAATGGGCCGTAAGGAAAGAATTACTATTAGCATAATGAAAGATTATAGAAACTGAAGGTTTTCTACATTTGATTCAATCGCGAATCTAATGTAGGAATTTTTGTCAAATATTGAGTGAAAATAATATTTGAACTTATATATTTCTAACTTGAAATAATGATATTAAATAAATTTTAATTTTCCTCATTAATATATCAAAGAATAATTGATACGTCAACGAGGATTATTTTGATTAACAGATTAACATCTGAGATTTCAAATTCACTTGGTGATCCATCCGAATGTCCAGCGGGCTATACCCGAAATGACGTTGGATTGTAGCTAAGTGGATCACATCTTTTTCTCTCTTGGTCCAGACTTAATACTCCGCAGACTCCAATAGCGTAATCCGCAGTAGTCTCGCGAGATAAAAATATCTTTTTCAAATCAGCGCGGCCAAAATAATCCTCGTTGACGTATCCTAATTGACCGCTGGGGCCCGGCAGGGGATATAGATAAAAAGTACTTTCAGCCAAGAAACTCAAATCTTTTGTTTCGATGAGATAACTTATTTACTTCTCGGCTCCAGGACTAAAAGTCTCTTTGTTAAAATAAAGCTTTGAATTGCACGTTACGCTTGGTACTTTTACCTTAACAAATACTTGTAGATATGGCAATTACAGATCAATTAAGGCATTTAGAACACTATCTATTGGATGAATTTCAAAAAGGCCGCAAAGTGGCTGACCTATATGAATTAGTACAATACGCCGGAAATATTGTTCCTAGATTGTAAGTATAAAATATTTTATTTACATATTTTTTTAATATGAATTTTTATAATGAGAAAGATTATATTGTACACTACTTATATGGCGGAAATAGAAAATGAAATTGAAATTTTTTTAATTTGGCATATACCGGGCGAGTTTTTTATCTTGAGACATTCTTATAACTCAAAAACAGTGCACATTATATGAAAAAAGTTTCAAATATAAGTTTATTTATATCAGGGGGAAATTAAACTACGATATTGTTTGTCGACCTAGAACAAGATTTCAAGGGTATTTCAATGTCAAGTTCTGTTTTTTAAATGGAAACCTATATGTTTCTGTACAGTATTCTTAATCTTAAAAAAAAAAACTGAAGAACTTTCATAAGAACTATTTTTTTATCCGACATCAAATAAACAAAATATTAAATCAATTATTTAGATCTCAAAAAAAGTATCTAATAATTATTTTTAACAATTATTCAACTTATTAAGCAATATAACAATGATTAAATAATTAATTATCAAATAAATAATTATTAAATCGAAAAGTCACAACAATGAAAATAAGAGTTTATAATGATATTAAAACTTCATTAAATACACAGTTACAGAGATTATTTTCTACTTAATAGAACTACTTGAAATTCTAGAGTTTAAACAAGTTTATTTCTCGTGTCAATCCAGTAGATAGTTATATTGTATTACCGCATAATAAAAATGGATCATTTTTTGTTGAATAAATAATTGAAATGGTCTTAATTTATGCGGTAAACGTGGAAGAAGTGTTATGAGCTACCATTGAATGGATGCCGAGCGTTTTCCTGATAGGAATACACCCTCCAAAGCTTCATTTTATCGTCTTGTAAATCTGTTAAAAAAAACATGAAGTGTAAAGGTTACGCAGAAACTACAAAAGGCCAAAATAACGAAATTGGAACTGGAATTCATCCAAAAGACTTTAGTGATATACTCTGGAATGTCTAAGAACAGTGTCGCAAAATTATTAAATTATTAATTATTGTTAAATTATTTATTTGTATAATTATTTGATCATTATTATTTGATAATTAAGTTGAATGATTGTTAAAAATAATTATTAGAATTTTTTTGAGATCTAATGATTTAATATTTTTTATTATTTAATGTCGTATAAAAAATAGTTCTAATAAAAGTTGTTCTGTTTTTTTTGGAGATTCAGAATATGTACAGAAACATATAGGTTTCCATTTAAAAAACAGAACTTGACCTCGAAATACCCTTGAAAGCTTGTTCTAGGTCGAGAAACAATAGCGTAGTTTAGTTTCCCCCTGATATAAATAAACTTTTATTTGAAACTTTTTTTCATATAATGCACTGTTTTTGAGTTATAAGACTGTCTCAAGATAAAAAACTCACCCTGTGAATAAGAATTTACCCTTCCATTAAGCTTCACATTATTCACTAATTTTTTCTTTTATTAATTTTCAGATATCTACTTATAACTGTTGGCTTGGTCTATATCAAAACCAATAGTTGTTTGAAACGAGATCTTTTACGTGACTTGGTGGAAATGTGCCGCGGGGTGCAACACCCACTACGCGGCCTATTCCTAAGAAATTACCTTTTGCAATGTACAAGAAATGTTTTGCCTGATTGTATTGAACCTCTTGATGCAACCGAGGGAACGGTATTATATAATTAATTTTAGTTTTTTTTTAACTTTATCTTAAGAAATTTTCTTATAAATAATTTTATTATACTGTATATTTAGGCGAATATTTATACAATTCCAAAAAAATAAATAATTATGACACATCAGCTTAAAAATCAACTAGTACTTACATACATATACAGGGTGAGTCGGGAGAAAAGGACCCAAACTCCAGGGGTGCACTGTACATTTAAAAATAAAGTAAAATAAGCTAACGTGTTCTGATGTGGCCATCCACTTGACTTTACCATACAACTTGGCCCCTGACTTAAATTTAATATTTAACAAAATTATTTATAATCATGCAGGGTGGGGGGGGGGTATTTTTGCATTTTTACACTCCTGGAGTCCCACTGATTATGTATACAAAATTTTGTTGAGTTTGCTCAAATGGCCTAGATTTTTAATTTTTAACCCCCCTCCACCCCTCTCAATTTTGGGTCGATATACACCAAAATCTAATCAGCTCTTAATCTCAATGGACCAAAACTATCTGTGAAATTTGCTTTTGATATTCAAACTAGTTTTTGAGCTAGCTCGTCCACAAAAATTTGGTAACGCACAGACTAACTAACAGACATTTTGACAAAACAATTATTATTTTAAAAAATATAATTTTTTCGATGTTCACTTATTAGAGCTTTTTTGTAGAGCGAAATGCCATGGTTGAGCTCAATTTTTTTAATCAAAATAGTTTCAGCCGTTTTTGAGATATTTCGAAAAAAAGAAGGAAAAAACCACTTTTTTCATGCACGATTACAATACTTGACCATACCCTGTATGGTAAAGTCAAAAACTCAAATGTTGTTATCCGATTTTTATTTCCTTTCAAGTTATATGTTTAATTTAAAATAAACAAAATTTCATAAATCAACGTTTTGGTAATCATAGCGTTCTTATAATAAATGTTCAAAAATTCGCCTTAAACCAGGAGTGACAGTTATTTGACGTTCATTTTAAAGTTTGTAGGTATTATTAATAGTCTTAAGATCCCGACCTACACCTATCGAGTTTCCTAATGAAATTAATATTTTGATAATATAATGTATTAAGTACCTGGAGCCACCGAGCGATGCACGATAACCCCTGACCCCATACCCTCCCGAAACCACACACCTCGCCCCCACCCCACCCCAACCGCGCCTCCTAACCCCGGATCCCCCACAACTGCACCTTATTTCGTATCTTTGAAGGCGTTCTCAAGTGAATAAATAAGAAATAGAAATAGTACAAAAATACTAGAAAACGAAACTTGTAATTTGACCATTAGAGGTTCAGCCAGGAAGAATTGCACTGTTAATTAATGTTAAGACCGCTCCAGAAGTAGGGCTACCTATTTATAATTTTAACAACATAATCGAATATTATTACTTAATAAAGTAAAGGGTGTGTAGTTTCACAGTGAAACTTCACATACAAATTTGAATAAACCTCTTTGAGTTTTATTTCATTCATTGTGAAACTACACACCCTTTACTTTATTAATTAATATCATGTTTCACCTAAAACTTACACCACTTTCTCTATGTAAAAGAATATTATTACGCTAACTTACTTATAGTATTAGTGGGAAAAATTGTTTTTCCATCCTTTTTTTACATACAGGGTGCATAGGAAAGTCCCTTTAACCTGAAAATACTTGCGAACGGAGAGTGCTACATCCACGCAAGTGAGGTGACGGTATAGTGGAGCGACTATGCCCGACCTAATGCAAACGACACCAGCGCCCCTAGTGGCGAAATGTGGAAGTTAGCCATTGCAAATCGAAAACGAAAAGAGATAGAGCAAAATTTCCAATTAGAACGTTTTAGAGCATCAATTAATAAGTACGAAACGATATTTGGTTTACACGGAAAGGATAAATTAGTGCCTGTATCCAAAAATGTCCGTAATCTATGCGCGACTGTTCTACTCTACATATTTACATTTCGGAAATGTAGCAGTGTGCAAATGCAGTTTGTGACTTTGTACTGTAATGTAATGTCTGAAAACTTTAATTTCCAATGCATTTAAAATTTTAGTTTAAAAGGTGTTGGCGCTCGCTTGATACAAACAACATAATCTCATAGCATAATAATAGGCGCTAATTTATCTTATTCGTGTGAACCAAATATCGTTTCGTACTAATTAATTGATGCTCTAAAACTTTCTAATTGGAAATTTTGCTCTATCTCTTTTCGTTTTCGATTTGCAATGGTTAACTTCTACATTTCGCCACTAGGGGCGCTGGTGTCGTTTGCATTAGGTCGGGCATAGTCGCTTTACTATACCGTTGCCTCACTTGCGTGACTGTAGCACTCTCCGTTCGCAAGTATTTTCAGGTTAAAGGACTTTCCTATGCACCCTGTATATAATCTTTAAAGTTATAATTTAATGACCGCTTTCGAATTCCTCTTTTTACCATTTAAATAAATATTACATGATAAAATATTTTTTTGAAAAATCAGGTGCAGTGGCAGTCACTAGGCCCCTATCAAGGGGTACCCACTAAGGTTAACGATATTAAAATAATATATTAATTTTATTTCTTTAATATTTTATTTATTTTATTTTCAAAATAAAATATTATTTTGATTTTTTTTTTGTTTTTTTGTTTTCGATTAATATTTTATTTATAATAATGAGTAAGAATAATTTCTTATTTCAATTTTCTTCCCTTTTTTTTATATATATTTATAGAAATATTATCCTAAACGTGGCTTATAATGTGTGTTTTATCGATTTTGTTTGTTTTAGGTTAACGACTCGATTGATTTTGTTTTGATGAATTTCGCTGAAATGAACAAATTGTGGGTCCGAATGCAACACCAAGGGCACTCAAGGGAGAAAGAGCAAAGGGAAAGGGAACGAGCCGAGCTACGAATTCTTGTTGGCACGAATCTGGTTAGGCTCTCGCAACTGGAATCTGTCTCACTGGATAGATATCGCAAGGTGAAATTTAGTTTTTAAACTATTCATTAATTTAAAATAAGCTGATGTAGACATCCACATGATTTTACTATACATCTGCACCCTCTCTTATATTTAATAAATTTACTTGGTTTATGTCCATTATAATAATAAAGTACCTGGAGGCACCGCAGTGCTCGGTAACTTCTCCCTTCAGTTAAAATCTTTATTTTAATATTATTTTTAACCGACTTCAAAAAAGGAGGAGGTTCTCTATTCGAATGAATTTTTTTTTTTTTTTTTTTTTTGTGCCTATATTACCTCATATCTCCGCCAATTGTGAACCGATTTTGAAAATTTTTTTGCATTGGGTTAAGCCTACCTTCCGATTGGTCCCATTTTTTTTCATAGGTATTAGACCTTTTTTATTAGGTTTTTTTAGACCTAACTTCTTTGTTTATGAACCGATTTCGATGTTTCTTTTTTTATCCGATAGGGGGTGTCTTAGGGATGGTGTCATATTAATTTGGTCAAGTTCTGATGATATGATCACTATTAATAACATCACTAAAAAGAGAAAAATAAAAATAATTTTTAAGAAAAAATAAAAACCGACTTCAAAAAATTAAATGCAACAAATAAAATACACTAAAAGGTATAAAATAATTATTATCTTATTTAGTTACAACTAAACTACGAAATATTAACATGAAATTACTTTTTGAAGTCGGTGCCAAACATATTCCTTTTATGAATCGCACTCGACGGATCTTACTTAGTACGTTTGGAGGGTATGCTCGCTTATAGGTATAGTTTGTTTGGTACCAACTTCAAAAAGTAATTTCATGTTAATATTTCGTCGTTTAGTTGTAACTAAATAAGATAATAATTATTTTATACCTTTTAGTGTATTTTATTTGTTGCATTTAATTTTTTGAAGTCGGTTTTTATTTTTTCTTAAAAATTATTTTTATTAATTAAAAATTCTGATAAAAAGGTCGATTTTTATTTGAGAGCCGTTTTCAAATTAAAAAAAATACAAATATATCTATATAGTATTCGACCACTGTACCCTCCACCTCCACCCTGCTCGACCCCACCCCCGAAACCTCGCCCTACCCCCGGATCCCCCACCATCTGCCCCCCACATCCACCTCCGCTCAAAAAGATCGCTTTCTCATCCTCAAAACTTGTTAATAGAGTTTGTTTCATCAAAATCGTTAGAGCCGTTTAAAAAAAAAAATACAAATACTTATATACCTGGAAGACCGAGCTTTGTTCGGGTTTAGTTAATGCTTGACAACAACACACCACAATCACAATAGTCCTTCAAGGCCTTTGAGAACAATTAGCCCAACCCATTGTCTGTCTGGGTACAATAGTAAAAGGAAAACCTTTTTTAAAACCTTAAGAATGGAATTTTTCTACCTGAGAATAATTAATTTGATTACGATAAAACCCATCAAAAACAGTTTTGTCGAAGATGAGACCGTGACAGATCAATTCGTCACCCCAAAAACCCCCTAACACGTGAATTTCATCAATACTCGGTAAAGCCGTTTTCAAAATAAAAGATTGGTTTTGGACAATTTTTTTTATTAATGTTAAATATTAATTTTCGTTTCTTATTTTATCCAACAGTGTTTTTCCTTGTATAGCTCTGATGACCCTCAGTTGTTGTGTCCGCCCTCTCTTCGATTCCGTTTGTAAAGACTGGCCTCACGCACGTCTTATAGATTTTGGTTTTACTTTCTATGGACATATATTTATACCTTTTAATATTTGTTGCTTCAAGTCCCTATTGTTGGATATTTCAGCTCCGAGATATTTGAATTTAGAGACTTGCTCAATTAGAGACCCAGGAAGGTTGATATTGCAGGTCAGATGTTTCCTATTTACCACTAAGCATTTTGTTTTCGATGTTAATATCTGCATATTGAGGGATTCAGCAACGTAATTGAAGGCCTCTAAAAGATCTTGGAGACTTTCCTCGTTTTTTGCTACCAGAACCGCGTCATCTGCGTAACATACCAGCAGTATGGGTGTTCCGCCCATTTTGTAGCCCAGCCGAGTTGGAATGCCGACTATAATCCTGTCCATGACCACATTAAATAGCATAGGGCTAAGGAAACCCCCTGCCTAACTCCACGCGAAAGAGCAATAAGATCAGAATCTCCATGCTTGGATTTTATTTTAGCAACGCAATGGGTATTGATTTCGACTATTAATTTAACTAGTTGGGTTGGCACATTTCTTCTAAGCAAACAGTCTGGGACGTCTTGCAGACGAACTCTGTCAAAAGCTTTGCTAAGGTCCACAAATCAAAGGAAGCCCAGGTTTGTTAAACTCGATAGCCTTCTCGGCTATTTCTCTAACGATAAATATTGCATCGGTTGTTGATCTATTCCTGCGGAAACCCTGTTTCTCTTCTCTGGGTGATATATGGGTAAGCAGTTTATTCAGAACGGCAAGAGGAGTAGAGGGAGACCAAAAAAAGATGGTCCTATTCTTCCTTGGAAAAATAACAGGCTACTTAGCCTAGAAATAAGAAGAAGAGGAAGATTAATTTTCGTACGACGTTTCTTTTATATGAGATCAAAAAAAAAAAAAAATTAAATTAATTAGTTCTCAAAAAAAATCCTAATAATTATTTTTAACAATCATTCAACTTAATTATTAAATAAATATTTATTAAATCGAAAAGTCACAACAATGAAAATAAGTGTTTATAATGATCTTAAAACTTCATTATACACAGATTTAAGAGATTATTTTCTACTTTATAGATCCATTTAAAATTCTTGAGCTTAAAAAAAGTTTAATTCTCATGTCAATCCAGTTGATAGTTATATTGTATTATCATAATAATAATGGAGTATTTTTTGTTGAAGACAGAATTGAAATGGTCTTAATTTATGCGGTGAATGTGGAAGAAGTGTTATATGGCTGCCATTTAAATGAATGCCGAGCGTTTTCTGATAGGAACAAGGGCGGATCCAGGGGGGTGGCGGGCGGTGGGGGGGCGACCGCCCCCCATAGAGGCCGTGCCTGGCGGGGAGTGCAACACGTGCGCCGCACGCAGAGGCCAAAAAACGGCGGCCAAATCGACAGGGAATTTATAACATTTTTTTTTTTATTGAAAATAAAGTTCTATGTTTGTGGGGAGGGAGCGGCGTCTCTGCCCCCCCCCCCCCCCGCTTGGACAATTCGATCGCGACACACTTTCGAGATAAAAAGTAGATCTTATATACATCGGGCACCTTATATACATTCTCCCCCCCCCCCCATAAAAAATTCCTGTATCCGCCCTTGGATAGGAATACACCCTCACAAGCTTCATTTTATCGTGTTGTAAAATCTATTAAAAAACAAAAGAAATTGGAACTGAAATTCATCCAGAAGACTTGGGATACACTCTGGAATGTCTCAGAAAAGAGTCGCAAATTTATTAAATTATTAATTATTATTAAATTATTTATTTAATAATTAAATATTTGATTATTCGTCCTTTTCAAGTACTCAATTACTCAAAACATTAATCGCTGATAAAATAGAAAAATAATCGAGACAAGAAACAATATTTTCATAATATTATTATTAATATTTATAAGATTGGATCTGAGAATTTTATTTATATTAATTTATTTATTTATTTTTCGAGGATCTTAATTCTCTTTTAGAATAGGTGTTGATTTTCTAAAAATATAACTGTGTTATTATTTTTTGCAAACAAAGAAAATCAACACCTATTCTAAAAGAGAATTAAGATCCTCGAAAATAAATAAATAAATTATTATTAATTATTAGCATATATAACTCATATTTGGAATAAAGCACTAGAGACTGGTAAAGAGACTTTCGTAATAGGCTTAGACATTTCAAAGGCCTTCGATCATGTCTGACACAAAAATCTTCTTGCCAAATTACCTGCATTTGGCCTCCCCCGAGCCTCTGCAAGTTGCTTGAGAGCTTTCTCTCAAACCGCTCTATTAAAGTCGAGGTTGACGGAATATCATCCTCGTCCTTTAATACTAATGCTGGAGTTCCTCAGGGCTCAGTCATCTCTCCCACACTCTTTATTATCTATATTAATGACCTATTAAATCTGCCCTCCAATCCAATACATTGTTACGCTGACGATACCACCCTCCACAACGCTCAATCAATACTAGACAATCGCGCAAACATAGCCTCCTCAATAAATTCAGATTTAAGCATGCTTAAAAAATGGGGATCTCACAATTTGGTAAACTTTAATGCTGGCAAAACACAGTGCTGCCTAATTTCTAGGCGCGCAGATAGGAACCTTCCGGACATTTCCTTTGATTCGAGCTCATTGGAATTCCGTAATAAAATATCAATGTTAGGTGTCACCTTAGGTTCTGACCTCTCTTGGAATGACCATATTATCTCAGTAGCAAAAGCTGCAGCATGTAAGCTTGGCTTTCTTTTCCGAACCAAACGATTTTTCACCCCCACTCAACTCCTTATATTATACAAGGCTCAAATTCGCCCCTGTCTTGAATATTGCTCGCATTTGTGGAGAGGAGCCTCCAAGTATTCTCTTAATACCTTAGATGCAATTCAGAGGCGAGCTATCAGACTGATAGGCGATCCTACATTAACTGACACTCTCGACTCCTAGCCCATCGTAGATCTGTCTCCGCCCTATCCCTTTTTTATAGATATTACCATGGCTTTTGTTCTGACGAAATAAAATCGATAATCCCACCAAAGGCCTCATTTGCCCGAAATACACGATTTTCTAAAATTCAACACCCCTACGCGCTTAAACTAGATACTAATCGAACAAACGCATTCGCCAATTCATTTATCCCTATGACATCTAGAGACTGGAATTCTCTTCCCCCGACCGTCTTTCCAGCTACTTATAACCTTCAAACTTTCAAGACCAGCATCCACAGATACCTTCGACCTCTACCCAATCCCTAAATCTCCCCTTATCTTCACGTTACAAGGGTCCACCACGGACTTCAGAGGTTGTACCTTCTTGGTGCAACTTCTTCTTGTATCAATATCATTATAAAAAAAAAAATCTATCTTATAACAAGTTAGCACAACCAATTTATAAAAAAACAATCCTGATTGTAAATTGGGACCCCGACGTGTGTAAGCAAATATTTGTAAAATGTTATTCATGTACTATATGGAGGATTACAAGCCCTTATAAAAGAGCATGCGCCAAATTCCGATTATGTTCATTGTGCGGCACACGTATTAAATTTAATTTTAAATGATCCTGCTAACGTGTTCCTGGAGTGTCAATTTTTTTCGATAATTTGGAAAAAATATATAGTTTTTTGACAATAGTTTAAAACGCTGGTCAATGATGAGTAACCATCCATCTGAAAAATATAAAACTACCCTTAAAAAAGTATGCCCTACTAGATGGTCTTCAAGAAACGACGCTTTATTGTCTATAAGAAAAAAACATTCATTCATCTTAGTTACTACGTTCATTATTGTTGAATTTCATCTACTGTTAGTTGTTTAAAATATGTTGGTTTTGGAAAAATACATTTTTTTGTAATTTCAACTGATTCTTGCTATATTCAATTTACATTTTTTGTGAATGAAATGTAATCGATGGGGGGGGGGGGGGGGGTAATAGAAAATATTTATGATGAATAACAAATTGCTCTAACTTTTAAGGAGTTGGTTCTAGGTGAAACATTTTAATATAATAATAAAACTTGAGCAAGATGCGAGGTAGTTTTTTTCTTTTTTTTTTTTTTGTGAAACCCACCTTGCATCTTGCTCAAGTTTTATTATTATAACAAATTGCTCTTTTTGTTTTTAGTTGGTGTTGCCCGGCATCCTTGAACAAGTTGTCAGTTGTCGAGATGCAATTGCTCAAGAATATCTAATGGAATGCATCATTCAAGTAAGTTTGAAGTTATTTTTTTAATCAAGTTCAACTTATCCGCCTAGTTCCGGATTAGGGAAATATGGGGTGCTCTAGAACAGTGTTTCTCAAACTTTTCCGTTTGGAAGGTAAGCGTGGAACCCGATAAACTTGTGATGCGCATTAAAACGTTGTTATGAGAACATTTTTTTTTTTATAATTTATTTTCTGAACCAATAAATTTTTCAGGTATTTCCTGATGAATTCCATTTAGAAACGTTGAACGCCTTTTTAAAATCATGCGCAGAACTTCATGCGGGTGTCAATGTTAAAAATATTTTAATATCTCTGATTGACCGGCTTGCTTCATTTTCCCAAACAACTGATGGGCCGGCAAGTCCTGGACTTTTCCAGGTGTTTAGCGATCAGGTGGCAGCAATTATTCAGGTATTAATAATTATATAAAACAAACTTTGCTTATTTTTGCCCTTTACTTAATAATAATTTATTTTTCCAGACGCGGAAAGACCTGCCTACTGAAGATATGGTTTCTTTACAAGTTTCCCTTGTAAATCTCGCATTGAAATGTTACCCCGATAGGGTTGATTATGTAGATAAAGTTCTCGCAACTACAGTACAAATTCTTACCAAAATTGGACTAGAAAAGTAAGATTCGAATAGAATTCTATTTTCTCTATTATCAACGGTTAAAATTAAGTTAAGCAACATGAATCAGGGTTAGTTTTTAAATAGAGACATTCTAAGATATTTTAAAATTGAAAGATAATTTTGTAAAGAATACTGGTAATTTTTGTGTACTTTCTTTTATTAATTATCTAGCTGTCGTTTCGGCCCTTGTTAGGATAGGACCATTCTCAAAGCCGATGCCGTTCTTTCAATCAACAGCTATTTTCGATATACGAAATTGATTTGATTCGTAGTACAAACGTTAATGGTAGGTACAGGACATTGTAACAATGAGTTATTGTATAGGAATGTATAGTCGCAAGTGACGCGGTGAGGGGCGTAAACAGGGGAAATAACGGCTATACATACACTATATTACTATTACACTATTGTAGGAAATTAAGTGTTTAATTTAGTAATTCTTGATTTCTGTTTTATTAGAACATATGTTTGCCACATGTCCGTTTGGGCTTTCTGCCCTTGTGAAGGCGGCATTCTTTCTTTGTAGCGAGCCATTTGTGTTCAAGAGGGCTGGCCGGCTGACACTCATATGCATGTGTATATGTGTATGTGTTTCAGCTGAGAGGCAGTCGTTGACAAGGCGTTAGTTGGTTGAAAAGCGAGTGATGGTTAAGACATGTTTGTCGATGTGTTAGTTTGTTGTAACCAAAACGATGTATTAATTAACGATGTGTATTATGACGTTTAAAGATGACCCCTAGACACAAAAATGTATTAACCCCTCTTTGTAAATAAATATATATATAAAGAATGAATTAGTGTTTATTTTCACCCCTATGAGCCAAGGGTGAAACCCACCCCTTCTACACTATACATACATATACATATTACACTATACATTCCTATACAATAACTCATTGTTACAATGTCCTGTACCTACCATTAAAGTTTGTACCATGAATTCGGGACCACCCTACTGTTGATGGTTTATGCAGTCCCTTTTGCAGTGGCTGATTATAGGGTAAGGGGCTGCGGGGGCCTCGTGTTTGTAAGGGGCCCCAAAAAAGGTAATTGTGTTAAAGTGTTTTCTTAAATATTGTTTTATAACACTTGTATTCAATTTTAGAAACGTAACAACACTTCGATTTTTTTAATTCACTTCTAAATAAGGATTGTTTGTTTCAACAATCCAACTGAACTAATTTATACCAGGTGTATAAGTTTAAAACCGTGCATCGCTCATACTATGAGTTACTGAGCGTTTTAAGCTTCTTTACCGACATGTTATAACCTCTTTTTATGAGTTTGACATTTGCTTAAACATTAATGAGTGCAAATCACCATCAATTTCATACAACAACATACATTTTTCTTTAGTAATCATGTCTAGTTTCTTGTCAGAAAAAAAGCAAATGCTCTGATTTTCTGATTTAATTTGAAAAAATCGGTTGCCGAATCGCATCGAATGCTTGTGGAGGCATATGGTGACAGTGCTTTATCGGAAACAAAGTGCAGGGATTGGTTTCATCGGTTCAAACACGGCAATTTTGACCTGAGCGTCAAGAAGCGTGAAAATCGACCCAGGAACGTTGCGGACCATCAATTACAGTCCCTTTTGGGCCCAATCGCAAAAAATGCTCGCCGAACAATTGGGTGTTACTCAACCAGCCATTTCCATGCGCCTACGTGCCATAGAAAGGTTCACAAGATCGAAAAATGGGTGCCGCATGAATTGAACGATAGGCAGATGGAGCGACTCAAACCACATATGAAATCTTGCTCGCCAGCCTTCGGCGGCCTCTTGCTAGTCAAGGGGTACGCCCCCTGGACCCCCCCCCGAGCCCAACCCCCTCGACCCCCGCGCCCCGCCCCGCACCACCCACTTTGCCCCTTGGCCCTCACCTGAACCCCCTTCTCCACCACCACCCCCACCCCACCCCATGACCTCCACCCCCAGCACTCCACACCCCCGATTTGGTTAAGTTGGCTCTAAGGGTAAGAATTTTCATTTTTTGATCCCCCCCATTTTGAGTCGTTAGTTTTTTGCATTTCTAGCCTTCTAGTGACCCACAGATTATGTACTATATACAAAATTGGGTTGAGCTGGGTCCAAAAGCAAATTTTCATATTTTGACCTTCTCCCCATTTTTGGGTACTTTTTGGGGGAATTTTTTTAAACAAAAGTTGTCAGAAATCACACCCCCTACAACTTTGCTCATTTGAAAATTTCCCGTAGAGTTAATATTTGAGGAGTTATTTGATAATTTTCATTCACGTGCGCCCCCCAAACCCCACTTTTGGGGGTCAAAATATCAAAACGTTATATAGCTAAAAACGTAAGTTAGAAAACATCTTATGTAAATATGAAATTCCAAAATAATCCCTTCAGCCATTTTTACGTGAATCGTGAGCAACTTTTCGTGGAAACCACGGAAACAGACAGACAGACAGACAGGAATTTTGTTGAGGGTGTTTTCGTTCATAACTTTGCTTGAAACGTGTCCAACCAAAATTTGGCGTGATTTGGACCAATGTACAGAAAAAACTTTAATTTTATTTATATAGATGTTTTCAGCCTAAGATTAAATATTTAAGTAGGCTATCTCTGCTTCTTTACTGACATTCTGTCACACTCTCCAGAAATGCTTCAGCAGCGTTTCTAGCGAATCTAAAAGGTGGCAACTTCCCAATCTCTCTTTGTGCCTTCCCTAATAATTCCATTAGAATAAACCCTAGGCGACTGTGGGTCAGTGGTTAAAGTGTTGGCCGCTGATTCGAAGATTGCTGGTTCGAGACCGAGTCTCGGCAGATAGATATTTGCAGTTGCCTCCTCTTGGAAAGTAATGGCAACCTGCCAAGTATAATTGTCTAAGTAACCTCTCCAAATCAGCCGTTCGGAACCGGCGTTAAATAAAAATAATTTTTAAGAAAAAATAAAAACCGACTTCAAAAAATTAAATGCAACAAATAAAATACACTAAAAGATATAAAATAATTATTATCTTATTTAGTTACAACTAAACGACGAAATATTAACATGATACTTTTTGAAGTCGGTGCCAAACAAACTATACCTATAAGCGAGCGTACCACTCAAACGTACTAAATTAAGATCCGTCGAGTACGATTCATAAAAGGTATGTTTGGCACCAACTTCAAAAAGTAATTTCATGTTAATATTTCGTCGTTTAGTTGTAATAAATAAAGTAATAATTATTTTTATATCTTTAGTGTATTTTATTTGTTGCATTTAAAATTTTTTTAGTATGTTTTATTTTTTCTTAAAAATCTATTTTTTATTTTCTTTAGTGATGTCATTAATAGTGACTTAATATCATCAGAACTTGACCAAATTAATATGACACCATCCCTAAGACACCCCCTTTCGGATAAAAAAGAACCATCGAAATCGGTTCATAAACAAAGAGGTTAAGTCTAAACAAACCTAATAAAAAAGGTCTAATACCTATGGAAAAAAATCGAAAAAAATTGGGACAATCGGAAGCTAGACTGGACCCAATGCAAAAAAAATTTCAAAATCGGTTGACAATTGGCGGAGATATGAGGTAACATAGGCACAAAAAAAAAAAAAAAAAAAATTCAGTTGAATAGAGAACCTCCTCCTTTTTGAAGTCGGTTAAAAATAGGTCCCGTATATCTGTGTAAAAACAACTAAACACACTCAGCACAGATAAATGTGGAGAGGAGCCGACACCCGTTTCGGGTATTGCACTCGAAGAAGAAACCCTGGAACTGGAATTAGGATCGAGAAGGATGTGAGTAAGCCAGGGTCACCCACTTTAGAACAAACCGCATCACATGTTGCTTAACTTTGAATAACCTTTGGGAATATGCCAAGGCCATTTTCAACATTAAAAATATTTTATTATTATTTCAGAGTGGAATACAATAGTCCTGTATCTCGAGAATTAACGAGGCTGTTAAAAATTCCTGTTGATCATTATAACAATCTTCTCACTGTGCTTGAATTGAAACATTTTGCACCCCTTTTACACTTTTTCGACTTTCTTGGACGAAAAAACCTTGCTGCATATCTTGCCATCAATGCTTTAGATTACGAAACTCTCATTGGTAAACCAGAACATGTAAGTAGATTTCACATTTTAATTTTGTACGAGAATAAGTCAAAAATTACTTAAACTTTTCGTTCTACAACTTTATTAAACTAAGATAGGTGTACAACAGATACATTATTTTTCGATATAATCTCCACCTTTAGCAATGCACTTGGTCCAACGAGCCACAAGATTCCTGGTAGAAGGTTTTCGGTTGGTCATGAAACCACTTTTTGCACGGATCCCGAACGTCCATGTCACAGGCAAATCGACGACCTCTCAAAGCTTCTTGAGCAGTCCAAAGAGATGAAAGTCTGAGAGAACGAGATCTGGGCTGTAGGGAAGAGGTGTTCCAGGGTCTCAAAGTTGACGGTCGCCCAGCTCCCTCTTTTGTTTTAGCTCATTCGGCCACTTTTAAACATTTCGATCCATAAAAAAACGCTTTTACAAGATAAACTTTCCCCGTATTGTGACAAAAGTCTCCGGTGAATTTCAGCACCTTTCACACCACTCCCTCGTTGCTCCTCTTTGGTGCAATCTGATAGCGGAGCTGACATGCTTATGCTGTTATAGCTAGACGACAACTGACGCGATCGTGATTAAATTCCGCACACGTGACCACAGACGCGCCAACTCAACGCATGCGCATGCGGCCGCCTCCTATCTTAGTTTAATAAAGTTGTAGAACGAAAAGTGTAGGTAATTTTTGACTTATCTCATAGATAATCTCAAATATCATTTTTTTCACTCTATTAAATATTATATAATTTTTCATCTCTAGGTTGATTCTGTTTTATTGATGCTTAGTCCATTAATTCAAGATCAACCAGATCAGCCTAATTACAGAAGATCCGGAAGATTTCGCTGAAGAACAAGGACTTGTTGGAAGGTAAAATCATTTTAAAATAAATATTTATCTCTGATCTAAATTAAATTTAACATTAGTTTTTAATTTTTAAGTAAATGAATCGCGCATATTTAAGTCACATTATTAGTATAGCAAGTTCTACATACATAGAAATTATTTTTATTATTTTGAGAAGAAGTAAAAATGATAATTGAGCAAGCATCTGGAAGGATTCTAACCTTTGGTCATTCTTATATAGCCCAAGAATGTAGTTTAACACTAGAACGCGCCCGGATGCCGTCAATTTGACGACTTGCATTTTTCAACATTCAAACTAAATAAAATCATTCTGTTTCCTTTAATTTAATATTTTTTTTATTTTTTATAATAATAGATATAATTCTATCATCAATTTATATATTAAAAATACATATTAATATATTACATTTAATTTTTTAATAATCATTATGATATAAAATGAAAAATTAACATGCTATATTTAGTTTGCTCGACGACCAAGGGCGGATCCAGAGGGGGGGGGGGGGGGCCGCCCCCCCCCTTATAATAGAGGCCCGTGTCTGGCAAAAAAAATTCGTAAATTTTTAAAATTGAAAATAAAGTTCTATATGTGTGTGTGGGGGGGGGGGGGCCCCCCCCCTTGGACAATTCGATCGCGCGACACACTTCCGAGATAAAGTATATCTTATATACATCGGGCACTAGCCATTCTCTCCCCCCCCCCCCCATAAAAAATTCCTGGATCCGCCCTTGTCGACGACCAGGTATATTTTGATTATTTTCTAATGATAACCAAATTGTACCATCTGGAGCAACATGCTTTTCTTGGATAATATTTCCTTGATGGGAAGTACTGGGATTAGAAAATAAATCATCAGATGTAATTGTCCTTTTTTTTTAAAACATTTGCAGCCTCGCCCTCTTTATCAAAAAAAATTGGTTTATATAGACTATAGATCTAATGAAATATAAAATATGCCTATATTAGATATAAATCACTCACCTAAATATGGTTGAAATGAGGACTCATTTCTGAAATATCTCGCTACTTTCTGAAGTTACATGTTGAGCAACCAAAATATTTTCCTCTCCTGATTCAGCTAATGAATCTCCTTCTGGAATATCCGGTGTAATATTTATTAAAATTTCTAATATTTCAGCTTTACTGAGACCTTGTGCCATTATAAATAATTGAAATAACAAAAACAAATATACGAAAAAAACTCACGAGAAATTGAGAGAAAAATTTGTTGTTATTAATTCTAAAGGCGGAACAAAACTGAAATGTCAAGACTAGGGGCTCGTTATATATATATATGGATTTCAAAACAGTAGGTTCCCTCGAAATGTTGTAAAATAATAAAATTGAAACATCAAAAGATAAAAAAAGTGACATACAAAACATAATTTTTATTTTACCACAAGTTTTTCAAGGAAAGATTGTAAATTAAAAAAAAGCCAGAACAAAAAAATAATCCGAGGGTCGAAAAGTATGCAAATGTTCCAAAAAAGAATGGGAATTATACGTACTTGAAAAATTAATTTAAAATATAAAAATTGGGATAAAAAAAAAAAAGTTACCGTCAAATTGACGGCTTTTAGTAAATCTATAATTTTCTCCTAAATAAAAATTCATAAGTTGCTATTTTTTATTTTTTATTAGAAAACTATTCAAAAATGATTAAAAGTCAGCTAGTTTCAAAGTTCTAACTTAAATAGTAACTAAATGAAGAAATGAAATGTGAAAACCGTTAAATTGACGGCTTCGGTGTAAACCAAGTCACTGGTTCTCCTTTTTGCTAAGAGACCTTTAAGATCTATTATCATGTCTCTTTTTGGGGATTTTTTAAAATTATAAAACAATTTCTAGATATTTAGAATTAACTATCCAATTATTTAGAAAAAATTATCTTACATAAATATGCCGGATCATTTGCTTAAATAAAAATTAAAAACTAAGGTTAAAAAATAGTAAATTTTCTAAAATAAATAAGTAACTATACTTTAACCCAAATAAGCGCCAAAAAGGAGACATGACATTCGATCTTAAAGAACTCCCGGCAAGAGGAGAACCCGCGGCTTATTATGGGCTATACAAGACAGATCACAGGTTCAAGAAGCTACGCCCCTGGACTCCACATTCGGTTTAAAATAATAATTTAAATTTCCTAATTTTATTTATCATGAAGAATTAGTGGTTTTAAAATTAAATAAGCTGACGTGTTCTGAAATTTGGCCATCACTTGACTTTACCATACAACCTGGCCCCTCACCTATATTTAATATTTAATAAAATTATTTATAATCATTTAGGGGAGGGAGTTTTTGCATTTTTAGATTACTCTGGGCCCACTGATTATGTATACAAAATTTGGTTGTGTTTTGTACAAGGGGCCTAGATTTTTCATTTTTTGACCCCCTACCATTTTGGACGGTTAGTTTTTGCATTTAGACTTCTGGGGTCCCACTGATTATGTATACAAATTTGTATTAGATGAAGGAGGAGGTATCAGCCAAAGATGCAATCACTGGGTTCAATAAAACGCTAATAAAACGCTTCGGCCTGAATTTATTTGGCCATCTTCAGTTGAGTGGTAATCACAAATCGAATGCAGAAGAGATTGCACCAGTAAAGATGCAGCCCTATGGATCTCGAAAAGACCCTTGCATTACCGAAGAGAAAGTTGATTAAGTGAGAGGGTGTAGCGTAGGTGTCTATGTACTCCGGTTTTGAAGGTTTGAAGATTATAGGTGCTGGGAAAGATAGAGGGCTGGAAGAGAGTTCCAGTTCCTTGAAGTCATGGGGATACTTAGGTATTGGCGAATGAAGTGGTCCGGCACTTTTCTAGTTTGACCGCGAGAGAGTGTTGGGAGTCGGCAAAACGCGTGCTACGTGCAAAGCATGCTTTGGGGGGAATTATTGATTTTATCTCATCAGAGCACCTGCCGTGATAGTATCTATAGAAAAGGGAAAGGGCAGAGACATCTCTTCGATGAGCCAGCGAGTCGAGGGAGTCAGTGAGGGTAGAATCGTCAATTAGCCTAACGGCTCGTTTCAGAATTGCATCAAATTTAGCAAGAGAGTATTTTGAGGCTCCTCTCCATAGATGAGAGCCGTATTCAGAGAAGTTAAGGGGCAGGAGTTATACACAAAATGCTCTACATATATGTGATCGAACCAAGCCTTGTCAAAAATAAAAATTCTTTAAAAAAGAAAAATATTAAGTTCAAATCTTAAATAAGTTATTATTATTTTTTTTTTTTTCTTCAGATTAATCCACCATCTGAAATCTGATAATCCTGATCAACAATATTTAATTCTTGTGGCTGCAAGAAAGCATCTTGGGGCTGGAGGAAATCGACGTATTAAATACTCCATGCCTCCGCTTGTCTTCCAAGGGTATCAGCTGGCATACAAATACAAAGCACTCAGTGATCAGGTGAATTAAAAAAAAAAATATTTCTTCTCTTTATTTTATTTTAAATAATAATAAATTAAACATTATCTAGTGATTAACATAAATATAAACATTTGTTCATAAGAATTTTGCTGGCTTGGTGTGTACTGGATATATTAATTTTTTATTGTTAAACGATAAATAAATTGAATTGCTTCTTTCAGTAATTTATTTTATTATTCAAATGGTTAATCCAAATATTTCGAGAGCGCTTGCGGCATCTCTTCCTCAGTGGACCACACAAAAGGCAAGTCGTGAGTTATTATTAATTACAGATGTCAAAGGTACTCGCCTCTCGCACCCTTCGACAAAGAAATAAACATTTATGATTTTTATTAATTAATTCCGCGTGTCAAAACGTAGACAATATTGTGGCCGTTGACCTTGTCTTGACTAATCATTAATATTAATTGGTTCATATATTAAATATAAACCAGCTCGAATTCTACTAATTGTTTTAATTTCATTCAGACTTCATTGTGAATAGATGTACATAGTTGTATATACTCGTAAATGTTATCTCATTTTGTGAATTTGTATATATATATATATATATATATATATATATATATATATATATATATGGTGTTTAATCAAACTTGTATCCATTGTATAAACTGATGGGGTCGGCACATTGGTGGGGGAGTGAGTGAGTACCTTGGACATCTGTAATTGATAATAACTCACTGACTTGCCTTTTGTGCAGTTTCCACTGAGGAAGAGATGCCGCAAGCGCTCTCGAAAATATTTGGATTAACCATTTGAATAATAAAATAAATTACTGGAAAGAAGCAATTAAATTTATTTATCCTTTAACAATAAAAAAAAAAAATAATAATAAATAAACATTTGTATTTTTTAAGACTATAGTTTTACAGGATTTCAAGTTTTATCTTCTTTAGTTTTATTATAAATATTTCATAAAGGCAATTCAATACAGTTTGTCCTTTGCTTGATGCAAATAAACATATATACCATATTATACAGGGTGCATAGGAAAGTCCCTTTAACCTGAAAAATACTTGCAAACAGAGAGTGCTACAGCCACGCAAGTGAGGTAACGGTATAGTAAAGCGACTATGCCCGACGTAATGCAAACGACACCAGCGCCCTTAGTGGCGAAATATGAAAGTTAGCCATTGCAAATCGAAAACGAAAAGAGATAGAGCAAAAATTTCCAATTAAAGTTTTAGAGCATCAATTAATTAGTACGAAACGATATTTGGTTTACACGGATAAGATAAATTGACGCCTGTATACCCCAAAAAATATCCAAAATCGATGCGCGACTGTTTTACTCTACATATTTACATTTCGGAAATGTAGCAGTGTGCAAATGCAGTTTGTGACTTTGTACTGTACTGTAATGTCTGAAAACTTTAATTTCCAATGCATTTAAATTTTAGTTTAAAAGGTGTTGGCGCTCGCTTGATACAAACAACATAATCTCATAGCATAAAATTATTGATGGCAGACGATAATTTATCTTATCCGTGTAAACCAAATATCGTTTCGTACTAATTAAGTGATGCTCTAAAACTTTCTAATTGGAAATTTTGCTCTATCTCTTTTCGTTTTCGATTTGCAATAGCTAACTTCCACATTTCGCCACTAAGGGCGCTGGTGTCGTTTGCATTAGGTCGGGCATAGTCGCTTTTACTATACCGTTACCTCACTTGCGTGGCTGTAGCACTCTCCGTTCGCAAGTATTTTCAGGTTAAAAGGGACTTTCCTATGCACCCTGTATAAATGTGTAAATATATATATATATATATATATATATATTTAATGATATTGATACAAGAAGTTGCATCAAGAAGGTACAACCTCTGTAAGTCCCCAGTAGACCCTTGTATATAATAAGAAGAGATTTATGGATTGGGTCGGAGTTGAAAGGTATCTGTGGATACGGTTCTTGTAAAACTGAAGGTTTTATATGTAGCTGGAAAGACGGACAGAGGAAGAGAGTACCAGTCAGTAGAAGTCATAGGGATATATAATTTATTTATTTAAGACTATAGTTTCGAATGTTTGACCTTTATCATCAGCCTTTTTAATTAGAAATAGCTCAAGAGGTCAAAAAACTCGATTGGATATAGAATTTTTCGATGTTATAGCAAGCCGGGCAATAACAAACGATTAACCATTTTATGTGGCCTGCTTGCTATAAAAACGAAAGAATTTTTCCATATCTGTAGCGGCTCGCTGCTGCTTTGGCTGCAAGCCTTTAGACACGGCCGCTAGATGACTCAGTCAGATCGTTGCGACACTTTTGCATGACTGATAATATTTCAGTCATGCTATAAATGAAGCAATTCGATCTCGACTGAGCATCGAATGGAAGGAGGGGCCAACCACCAACTAGTTGCCCCTCCCCGCTAATTAAGCGGGTGGCGCCCAACCGGCACCACCAGGGCTTTTAAACAACGCCCTGCACAAATAATTGTTAGGACCCCATCAACTTGGTGGGGGGCGCGGACACGCACCATAACGCACTCAACCGAGGCCCTAACAATATCCAATCAGTATTTTGAGCCCTTGAGCTATTTCTAATTAAAAAGGCTGATGGTAAGGTCCGACATTCGAAACTATAGTCTCAAACAAATATATATATAAGAACGGGTTCTTACTAGTTAAAACGCGTTTCACTAAATACCTTTGTGGCAACTAGAATTTACTGATGTTGGTTGAGTTTGGTTCAAAGGTCTAGAATCTTCATTTTTGACCTTCCGGCTCATTTTGGGTGTTTATTTTCAAAAAACTTTAAACGAAAATGTCAAAAATTAGAAGCACTGTTGTAGAGGGTGTCAATTTTGACATTTTTCGTTTCAAAATTTTTGAAAATAAACTCCCAAAATGAGGCGGAAGGTCAAAAAATGAAGATTCTAGACCTTTGAACCAAACTCAATAACATCAGTAAACTCTAGTTGCCACAAAAGGTATTCAATTAGAAACGCGTTTAACTAAAAACATTAACAGAAAAATATAAAATAAATCAACTTAAAAATTGAAAACATAAAACATATATATATATATCTGTATGCGAGGGGTGAACCACGATTGGAATTAGGTGTACACGTCTTTGGAATTATTTTGGAATTCATTAGATAATGCCCCTTCATCTATTGTCTTCTACTTGGAAATGAAAGTGGAAGTCGTAGGTGTACACGATATTAGGACGCGGTTCACCCCTCGTATCTATGTGTTTATTTATAACAAGCGAAGGGCAACCTCAATTGTAATTTCTCTTTATGAATCAACAATTTGCTACTCTCGTCAAAACTAAATATTTCACATGATTTAATATAATTTTGGTCAAAATTAAGTTAAAATTTAATTATTTGTTTTTAGGATGAAATGTGGCAACAAAAATGTAAAAAAATATTCAAATTTTGCCATCAAAATATTATGGCTTTGATTAAAGCGGAATATGCAGAATTGCCATTACGATTATTTCTGCAAGGGGCTCTTGCCGTCGGGCAAATTGGTTTCGAAAACCATGAAACGGTCGCTTATGAATTCATGTCTCAGGTAATTTCATTTCCATTGATTAAATAAATCATTAATCTAATATACCGGGTGAGTTTTTTATTTTGAGACAGTCTTATAACTCAAAAACAGTGCATTATATGGAAAAAAAGTTTCAAATAAAAGTTTATTTATATCGAGGTGGAAACTAAACTAAGCTATTGTTTGTTGACATAAAACAAGCTTTCAAGGTATTTTAAGGTCAAGTTCTGTTTTTTAAATGGAAACCTATATGTTTCTGTTCATATTCTGAATCTACAAAAAAAAAACTGAACAACTTTTATTAAAACTATTTTTATACGATATCAAATAAAAAAATATTAAATCAAAATTATATCTAAAAAAATTCTAATAATTATTTTTAACAATCATTCAACTTAATTATCAAATAATAATAATTAAATATTTAATTATTAAATAAATAATTTACTAATTTTACCACATTGTTCTGAGACATTCCAGAGTGTATGAGTGTATCGCCAAGTCTTCTGGATGAATTCCAGTTCCAATTTATTATTTGGCCTTTTTAAGTTTCTTCATAGCCTTTACATTTTTTTTTGTTTTTAACAAATTTACAACACGATGAAATGAAGCTTATGAGGGTGTATCTCATCAGGAAAACGCTCGGCAACCATTTCAATGGCAGTCCCATAATAATACTTCTTCCACATTCACCATAAATTAAGACCATTTCAATTCTGTCTTAAAAAAAATACTCCATTTTTATTATCGTAATTCAATAAATATAACTATCTACTGGATTGACACGAGAAATAAACTTTTTTTTTAAACTCAAGACTTTTAAATAGATTTATTAAGTAGAATCTCTTAAATTTGAGTATAACGAAGAGAGTTTTAACATTATTATAAACACTTATTTTCATTGTTGTGACTTTTCTATTTATTAATTATTTATTTAATAATTAATTATTTGATCATTAATATTTGTTAATTAAGTTGAATAATTGTTAAAAATAATTGTACAAGGTTTTTTTGAGATCTAATTGATTTGTCTTTTTTTGTTTGATGTCGTATAAAAAATAGTTCTAATAAAAGTTGTTTAGTTTTTTTGTAGATTTTAAAATGTGAGCAGAAACATATTGGTTTCCCATTTAAAAAACAGAAGTTGACCTTAAAATGCCCTTGAAAGCTTGTTCTAGGTCGACAAACAATTGCGTAGTTTAGTTTCCCTCCTGATATAAATAAACTTTTTTTCATTTAATTTACTGTTTTTGAGTTATAAGACGTCTCAAGATAAAAAAGCTCACCCGGTATATATTTGAATTGCTCTCTAATTTGTGTCTTTAGGCATTCACGCTTTACGAGGAGGAAATCTCGGATTCGAAGGCTCAATTGGCGGCGATCACTCTGGTGGTGGCCACCCTTGAACGGACCCGATGTTTCAGCGAGGAGAATCACGAACCTTTGAGGACGCAAAGTGCTTTGGCTGCCAGTAAACTGCTCAAAAAACCTGACCAATGCAGAGGCGTCGCCACATGCTCACATTTATTCTGGAGCGCCAGGAATTCCGAAGGCAAAGATGTAAGATTAATTAATTAATATTTACTAGATGTTTATTGTTTTAATTTTATCTTTATATATCGTACTAGCTGCAAGGCCCGCTGGGAGGGTCAAAATATGAAAATGTTTGCTCTTGGACCAAACTCAACCAAATTTTGTATACATAATCTGTGGTCACTAGAAAGCTAGAAATTTAAAACTAACCACCCAAAATGGGGGGGGGGGGGGACAAAAGTAAAAATTCTTACCCTTAGAGCCAACTTAACAAAATTGTGTATACATAAGTTGTGGGTCACTAGAAGGCTAGAAATGCAAACACTGGGGGTGCGGGGGGGGGGGGGGGGGGGGTTCAGGTGAGGAACCAAAGTCTTAGTGGGCTGGGTGGAGGTGCGGGGGTGGAGCCTGGGGTGGATGGGGCGAGGTGGATGGAACGGGGAGGGGTCTAGGGGATGGTGGGTGCGGGGTGGAGTGGGGGTTCAGGTTAGGGTCCAGAGAGGTAGTGGGGGTAGTGGTATGGGGACTGGGGGTGATGGGTGTAGTCAGTGGGGGTGGGGGTATATGGGTGGGGTTCGTGGTTGAGGTCAGGGCGTGTCTAATGTAGAAGGACCGCCGAAGGCAGGCAACACAGCTAGTTAAATTATATACTTATCGATGAATAAAATATCATAATTAATAAGTTTCTAATCTTTTAATAAATTTAATTCTTTTTTTTTAATTTTAATGGAAATTCCTATCAGTGAACGTCCTATGGAGTCTACATGTCACATAATATTTTTATTAATTTCACTTTTTTCTTTCTCCATTTAGATGCGTGACGGAAAACGAGTATTGGAATGTTTGAAGAAAGGAGTTCGAATTGGCAGTCAATGCATGGATCCATCTGTTCAAGTGCAACTCTTCGTGGAACTTCTCAATCATTATATCTATTTCTTTGAAAAAGGAAACAATCAGGTAGAAAAAACATACCGTTACTTATATATTTATTATTTAATTTTTAAAAAATATTTTTAAATCGAAAAGCTAAGGGCGATAATACTTCAACTTTAACTCGGTGTTAATTTAATATTTTTGCTAATTTTACACATGGAAATGGCGCCTAAATGAAATGGATCTGTGATCTAAGTTATCGTAAATTCTGATGATTTCAAGGTCAAGTCTATTGGTTCTAAGCAGACCATGGTGAATATTTTGTTGGAATTTGTATTTTTGGCAATTCTACGGTAACTGTGCCGCCGCGATCTGACGATGGATTCTTATAGTACTCACAAAAATAAGACAAAAATGAAGAATACCATTTTCGAGATTTCATAGCTTTCGAGATATCGAGTTTAAAAAATATAGTTTTTGTATTTTTAATTTTCAATTGTTTTTTTATAGAAACCACGGAAACCTTAGTATCCCGGGTTCCGTGTGGCGCCGCTATTTGACGACGGATTAGCAAAAGCAGTTTGGTTCAAATCAATAAATTAATATTAATTAAAAAATAATTAGTAAATGCCCAAAAAAATTCGAACATGTGAAAGTTGTTTGCAGGTTCGGTTAAGATATATTCAGTTCGGCTCGTTTCGGCTCGTATATCTTAACCGAACGCTCAAAGCTGTTCGGGAACCCCTATTTTTATCTAAATGAACCGAGATGATGAATAGAACCTAAAAGTGAAAATTGCCAAAGCCCACTGGCGCTCTTTTGAGACAATTTGAGACATCACAGTCCATAAACTCAATTTCCGTTCAAATTTGTGGTTTAAAATTTTATTTTTACTTTCCTACTTATTTGTCTAGTTCTAAAAGAATTCCTCGTCAGTAGCGGCGCCACACGGAACCCCCGTAGTCACGGTTTCCGTGGTTTCTATAAAAAAACAATTGAAAAATAAAATAAAATAAAATAAAAAAAAACAGTATTTTTTAAAACGACTGGATATCCCGAAAACTAATGAAATCTCCGAAAAATGATATTCTTCATTTCTTCTTATTTTAGTACTATAAGAATCCATCATCAGATTTACCGTAGAATCATCGTATTTTTCATACAAGTACTTTAAAGCTTTGTATTAAGAAATTGTTGCAATATCAATAAGTATTTACGTCTTCTGGATGGGTGCTGGGTGGGTTTCGGGGGATGTGGTGGGAGTGGGGTGTGAGGGGTAGGGTTCGTAGGTTGGGGGTCAGGGCATGCCCCTACGCTATAGAGGGCCGCCGAAGGCGGCATCTAATTATTTATAAAATTTTACTGGAGAAGGACGACTATACAGGAACAAAACTCGCCAATCATGCCCTTTGGAGGATCTAACAGTCGTCCGGCTAATCCCTAAAGACCCTGAGGTTTACGACTTGAATTTTGCAATTTATAGGATCTTTATAAGTTTATTTTAAGCAAGGACTCAAAAAATGATCAAATTAATTAGTTTATACCTATGTTTACTTACCTATATAGATTCGAAATATTCCCAATATAAAATTTTTATTTAAATAAATAATCAATATAATTACTAACAATATAATAACATAAATAAAAATCAAAACAACATTTTCATTTTTCAACAATACAAGCAACTTTTTTCTATTTAATCATATTGCTGTTTGAGATCACGTGCTAACTTATTACATAGCGATTAAATTCACATTAAAAAAGTATTAAGATACCCGTTGTTTCAAAGATAAAGTAGATATCTATTTTATAGTACTAATTTTGTAAAGAATTCAATTATTTTTATATTTTTTTTATTAAATTTCCAGGTGACTGTTCAAATGTTAAATCAGCTGATTGTCAAGATTAAAGAAGAATTGCCAAATCTTGAGGCGAGTGAAGAAAGTGATCAAATTAATAAGCATTTATCTAACACTGTTGAACACTTGAAAGCAAGGCTTGCGAGTCCCGAATCAGACGGACCAAATTATGAAGGATTAGTTATTTAGGTAAATATTTAAAATATATACAAAAAAATGTATCCGCTGTTTAAAAGTCCATAACTAATTGATGGAGTTGTCTCATTTTTGGTGAAAGTGTAGCTTAAAGTCCAACTTAAAGATATCACTGTAGGTGTTTGAAATGGTCACCATTAACATCCACACACAAACGATGCCGCCGAACTGCAGCACGAACTACTGACTGCAACGTTTTCAGTTGGATATTTTCACATGAATGTACGAAGTTCATCCAATCTGCGTGGCTTTTGTCGATAAACGACGTCCTTTAGTGTTCCCCACAGGTAAAAGTCGAGCGGAGTTAGGTCTGGGGAACGTGGTGGATACTCCACAGCACTTCTACGGCCTATCCAGCTTCCTGGTAGATTTTCGTCGAGATAGACCCTAACACGATTTTGGTAGTGGGCGACGAATCGTTAAACGTGTCGGTGGCTCTGTTTGATACATATTTCGCCACTGCCGTTGAACCTCATTAATGTTTTCGTACTTAAAATACCACTTCCAAACTGACTTCCTTTCATCGAATGTAAGCCTTGCGCCAGCCATGTTTACTCGAGTAACTAGGTGCAACTAAGAACAAAACACTGACTATCTGGCGACTGTCATCTGACAAAACAAAACAACGCTTGTGTGGCGATTGCCGGAACTACAAACTATTACACTACCAAATGAGACAACTCCGTCAATTAGTTTGCAAGTTATTGACTTTTAAACAGTGGATACATTTTTTTGGACCCCTCTGTATATATATTAAGGTGGCCGTTAAAAATGGAAAGGTGAAAATTTTGCCCCCCCCCAAATCGGTTTTAGAATACAAAAAACTGAGCCTTGCTTAAGTTGTGACCGATTTTGATAGTAATAACCGAAGGGTGTGAAATTTAAATGCGATTTAACACAGGAAATCGTTCTTTTTGAGACTTTTGAATGTAATATTCTTATATTTCAATATTTTGGTATCAAAGTGTGTACTCTATAGTTTTTAGGGTCGCTGGACTCGAATCTAAATTTTTTTGACTTTTGACAACTGTCTTTTTTTTTAAATACAAACGCCTAAGAACTTTATTTGAAATCTTTAAGACTTTAAAAACGTAATTTAAAAAAATTGACTGTTGCGATGACAGTTGTTTGTCTACATTAGATTAGTGTCCAGCGACTCCAAAAACTATGTATAAGGTAAACATTTTGATACCAAAATATTGGAAAATAAGAGTGTTACTTTCAAAAGTCTCAAAAAGTAGCTACGATTTCACAAAATCAGTCATAATTTTACACAGCTCAGTTTGTTTGTATTCTAAACTGATTTTAGGAAGGGGGAGGGGGGGGGGGGCAAAAATTTTTACAGCTTCCATTTTAAAGGCCACCCTAATATATATATATATATATATATATATATATATATATATACCAGTAAGTTTTTTTTTATCTTAAAACAATCCTTATGTCAGAAAGTGCATTATATGAAATTTTTTTTCAAATGAAAGTATTTATATCAGGGGGAAACTAAAGTACGCCATTGTTTGTCGACCTAGAACGGGCTTTCAAGTGTATTTCGAGGTCAAGTTCTGTTTTTTAAATGGAAACCTATATGTTTCTGTACATATTCTGAATCTACAAAAAAAATGAAACTGAACAACTTTTATTAGGACTATTTTTTTATACGACATCAAATAAAAAAAATATTAAATTAATTAGATCTCAAAAAAAAATCCTAATAATTATTTTTAACAATTATTCAACATTATCAAATAATGATTAAATAATTAATTATTAAAAAAATAATTATTAAATGGTCACAACAATATAAATAAGTGTTTATAATGATCTTAAAACTTCATTATACTCAGATTTAAGAGATTATATTCTGCTTAATAGAACTAGTTCAAATTCTTGGTTTAAAAAAGTTTATTTCTCCTGTCAATCCAGTAGATAGTTATATTGTATTACCATATTAAAAATGGAGCATTCTTTTTGTTGAAGAAAGAATTGAAAGTCTTAATGTTATGGGGCTGCCATTGAAATTGATGCCGAGCGTTTTCTTGATAGGAATACACCCTCGCAAGCTTCATTTTATCGTGTTGTAAATCTGTTAAAAAAACAAACGAAATTGGAACTGAAAATTCATCCAGAAGACTTGCATACCCTCTGGAATGTCTCAGAATAGTGTCGAAAAATTATTAATTTATTTAATAATTAATTATTTGATCATTATTATTTGATAATTAAGTTGAATGATTGTTAAGAATAATTATTGGAATTTTTTTTGAGATCTAATTGATTTAATTTTTTTATTATTTGATGTCGTATAAAAAAATAGTTCTAATAAGACTGTTCAGATTTTTTTGTAGATTCAGAATATGTACAGAAACATATAGGTTTCCATTTAAAAACAGAACTTGACCTCGAAATACACTTGAAAGCTTATTTAAGATTGACAAAACAATAGCCTAGTTTAGTTTCTCATGATACCAATACTTTATTTCATATAATGCACTGTTTTTGAGTTATAAGATAGTCTCAAGATAGAAAACTCACCCGGTATATAAGGATAATAATAGTTTTTCATTAAATAAATATTCATGTGAATATTGAAAAACATCTTATACATACCTCTTTTATTTTAAGATTATGATTGATAGATTAATACATTTATTTCATTCCAAGGTTGAATATATACCATATATAGGCAACCCTTGTATTGCACGGAAGTTATACACTGCTGTGACCTGCTTTGACTTTTCTCGTCATGGGGAAGCGACGGGTGAACCGCGATTTTAATTAGGTGTACACCGTCTTTGGAATTACTTTGGAATTCATTAGATAATCTATTGTTATCTATTGTCTTCTATTTTGAAATGAAAGTGGAAGTGGAAGTAGGTGTACACGATTTTAGGTCGCGGTGCACCCGTCGTGGGGAAGCAATGCAAATCAAAATTACTTGTTACGTGTGAATAATGCAATATTAATCTTATTTGTAAATTATTATAGATTTAAAATGATGTTAACTTTTATATAGCTAATGAATGATTTTAATATCTAAATACAATATTAAAGGCATTATTTGTATTTGTTTGTTTTTTTGTTT
Organism: Forficula auricularia; assembly: GCA_024734495.1. NCBI lineage: Eukaryota > Metazoa > Arthropoda > Insecta > Dermaptera > Forficulidae > Forficula > Forficula auricularia. The sequence continues at coordinate 13,119,199 of JALMQS010000085.1, forward strand.
CTTCCAACTCTCAGCCTAAGACATTCAACGTCGATTCTTTGACCAGACATACAGACATACAGAGGACCGCAATGAAGATTAATTAATTATTTTTTAATATTCAAATACTCTTATTTAAAATCATCACTAGTTTTCAAATTGGGTTAAATTTATATATATATATATACCGTTGATTTTTATTTTGAGACAGTCTTTATAACTCAAAAAACAAAGCATTATATGAAAAAAGTTTATTTATATCGGGGTAACTAAACTAGGCTATTGTTTGTCGACCTGATAAGCTTTCAAGGAGTATTTTAGGGATTCAAGTTCTGTTTTTTGAATGGAAACCTATATGTTTCTGTACATATTCTTAATCTAGAAAAAAAATGAACAACTTTCATTACAACTATTTTTTTATACAACATCAAATAAAGAAAATATTGAATCAATTAGATCTCAAAAAAAGTCCTAAAAATTATTTTTAACAATCATTCAACTTAATTATCAAATAATAATGATCAAATATTTAATTATTAAATAAATAATTTAATAATTTTGCGACACTATTCTGAGACATTCCAGAGTGTATGAGTGTATTTATTGCAAGCCTTCTGGATGAATTCCAGTTCCAATTAATTAAATAATTATTATTAGATTATTTATTTGATAATTAAATATTTTTTCATTATTATTTAAAAGAGCCTTGAGGCGACCGAAAGGAGCCTTAGGGTCGTAACATGGGAGTTATATATCCCTAAAGTTTACTCAATTAACTGGCTATCTAATTCACAAATAATTTTTCAAATCGTAGTGGTTTTTCCCTAGTTATCTACTTTCAACATTTCAACATACAAGCATACAAACTTTCAGCTTTATATAGTGGTATAGATATGATATACTTTTATATTTATGGCACTATTCTCCGTATACATGAATTGAAAATAAAAATTTCTATTTATATTGAGGTAATAGCTAAAAAGTCCTCCGACTCCTGAGGTTTAACGTAAGAAATCAAAATGCATTTTGAGAACTGGAATGATAATATAGTGAATAATGATTTGAAAATTTGAATAATTTATTGAATGATTCAAGTAGCTCTGTAATTGAATTTATATCTCACATACCTTTAAAAATATACACATAATTATATAATTAATTTTATAATTTTCATTTCTGATAATATAAATTAAACATTAATAGTGGGGGTGATTTTTAAAATATATATTCAGGCTTAATATTGATAAATTGAATGATATCGTTTGTTATATCATTAGGTTTGCTTTTTATTGAAACAGAGTTCTCTAAATTCTTCTCTGGAAAGTCTTCAGCTCTTTCTATTGAAGAATTTAGAATTTGATCAAAAATAATGGATTTGAAAATAAATGTTATATTACTACAGAAATATTATTTAACTTATTTTGTTCACACATTCTTTCTTATAATATTTTTATGGAGAATATTTTTATAACACATAAATATTTTGGTATGTGAATATAAAGGTTCTTCTACCATGTAATGATCTCTACTAAGGAAAATTGATTCTTTTCTATAATAGAAGCTGGTATTAGTCACACTTTAGTCAAAAATGTAGGTAAATAGCTGGATATAGTAAAATTAATTTGAAAATAAAAGGTTTAAATATATTTTACTATCATACAGTTATGAATCAGAAAATATTATAGCAGTATGAAAAATTATTTTTTAATGGATAATGTTGATTAAAAATTGGTGAAAACTATGATGTTTTGATCTAAAATATCCTAATATTGAATAAATAATATTTTGAGTATTAATAATTTAAAATTTGATTAGTAGGTACCTACATGCAATTTATTTTGTGGACATACTAAACAAAATAGTATGAATATCATAATCTTCTGTATGAATTCATTACATTATATTAGCTTCTGATTGAATTTTGGTTAAAATCAGTCCAAAAATTAAGGAAGGTAAATTAGGCATTATAAGATTTTAAACTAAAAGAATGACAAGAAATGACTTTTATAATAAAAAAGGTTATTGTTGTTTTAAAGTTGTTCATTAGTGGAAATTCAAGAAATTCTAAATTTATCAATATAGTCTGACCTTTTTTTTTGTGTGTGGTAGAGAAGGAGTTCCACAGGGTGCAACCTAAAGAAGCTCAGTTGGCCCTCAGTTGAATTAATTTTGCTATGAATCTTATGCCATGCTGAAAATGACTCCTATGTTAGTGAGGTGGTGAGAGGGTTTTCTAAATATTTCACTTTCAATCAATTGATTGATATTTCTAATAATAGTCTCATATTAAAGTGATAAATTCATTAATAATTATAAATTCTTTAATTATTCTTCATCTGAGAGGACCAGGTGTATATTTAGTCATGATTCTTATCAGTTTCATTAAATGATTAAGTCCTTCTTTTCTAGACAGGTCAATCATCTAATTAACAATTAAATTAAAAAATACATTACTGGGTAATACCTTTCATCAATCCCTTTCTCTTGTTATTCAAAATGACTAGATTATTGGCAACAAACAGAAGACTATAATGAATTATTCAACATTTGGCATATCATTCAATATGAGGAGTATATTTTGAAAAAAATAATTTCTGCAATTTTTGTGGAAAGATTGTTCAATTTTAGTATGAAAACAAAAGTGGCTACTTGAAATTCTACTTTTAGTAAAAGTTTGGCGTCCATATGGCTGCTATCTAAAACACAGATCTCTCTCTCCCGGACCCTCACACTAATAATTATCCTATTCTAAATCAAGATTTCATTCTACAATAGTTTCCACTTTTATTTATACCTCTTTTTACTTATTTCTCTGTCTTTTTGAAAAAAAAAAAATAGAAATAATTATTAGTCCGTGGTTAATAATATGACTATATTTCTCAAACAGAGACATTTATACAAATTTAGTATTAACACTTTAAATGAAGTCATTTAAATTTGAGCTCTTTAGCATAATTTCTCAAGTTGTATATATGGGTTCTATTCTTAGGGAAATGATTTTGATATTTGAACTGCTCATTTGCCAAATTGATTAATTTCACAAAACAAAAAATAGTAAAAAATAAATAGTTACATTTATTATTTAAAATGTCTTTAAAATATAAATTCAAATTGAAGGAAAAGGTAAAAACTTTTTCAAAGGATCCGGAATGGTTCTTACCTATATTATAATTAGAGACCGTTTTTATTCGTGAAAACTGGCAAAATATGCAGTTAAAAAAATTTGAAATATGCAAGTAATATGCGAATACACGTTGAAATAAGCAAAATATTTTGCAGTAAAATTGGCAAAATAAATTTTTTTATGCCAAAAAATTAAAATTGAAGACAAAAAACTATATATTTGAAGGAGTGCTATGAAAGAAATAAAATGATAAAGTAGCTCTAGACACCAAGTGTCAAATATGTACTTTTATTGAGTAAAAAAATTTCTGAAATTCTTATTACTATTTAATATAATAAAAAATCTTTAAACTCAAAGAAATATTAGGTGCACTTGAATAAAATCAACATAATAAATATAATAATGTTTCAAAAAATGTTGACGAAAAAATACGGGAGGGGGTAGTTTTATTTAACAGAGAAGATTGTATTGTATTGCTTTTATTTTTTTATATTAACAAGCTATTCTTATAAACGTACAAATAATAAACTAATAAAAAATTGAAATATTTGTCCGGCTATAATCTAGATTTTCACTAATTTTACACACGCTTTCACACACATACACAAACACTCAATGGCCAAAATGGACTATAGTTACCGAAGGTCATTAAAAATAATAATAATAATAATAATAAAGAAATAATTAACAATCGATCTCAAAAATAATTAAAATTTGAGTGTAATTGTGAATAATTTATGTTTACAAGTATTTTTCTAAATTATCTTCAGGTTATTATGTCTACGGTCCCTTAAAATTGATTAATACGATGAAAAGGAGCGTCATCAGATGCTGTGGGGAATAATTTAAGGAACTTTATATATATATTTCTTCAATTTTTTCATTCTTTCTCCGAAAATTTACTTTTAAAAAATCTGTATTTGGCGGGAAATAGGCAATATTTGTCAACAAATCCTTCAAATATGCAATTTTATGCAATATTACTCAAATATGCAAAAATATGCAGTATAAAATTTAGCCCACAGTATCCTAGATGCATGATTAGGATAGATAATTGATCCCTGAGTCGTATGTGGCGGCAAATAAAATATGCAATGGCAGGAATCTGAATATCGATTTATAATATAATCTTAAAATCTCAATAAAAATAATGAACAAATTATGTTTCCTGCATTTTTGTACCTGAAGTTTTAAACTGTAAAACAAAATCTAAACGTGCTTCTGCATTAAAAATACAAACCTGTTATCATAATATGGAACTTTCTAATTGAGTTATCGTGAGTATTGGATCCATACAGATAGATTTTATTTAGAAAAATCATTTTTTTTTTTTTGATATTTTGAATTTAGAGATCTCAGTCAAGGGTTAAAAACCAAATAACAAAAGGGCAAGTTGCTGGATATCTATATGGTTTTGATGCAAACAAAATATAGCGAGCAAAAAATTTAAAGTACGAATTTAAAAAAAGACCTGCATACGTCCAGTGTTGACATATGCAGCAGAAACCCAGAGCATCAACAATTTCCGCCCAACAACTTCTCCGAATAACAGAGATGAGAATAATAAGGGGTATACTCCGGAAAAATGTTATAGGATAGATTCCGCAGCAAAAATCTGAGAGAACTAAGCGAAATTCAGGATATAGTTGATTGGATCGATGTGAGAAAGAGAGGATGGGGAGAACGTGTGTAACGAATGACAGATCGACAGACAGCCTTGCAAAAATTGTGATGGAAAATCCTCCACAGGGCACATGGAACAGAGGGCGGCGAAAAATTTAAAGATGTCGCATCAAGAAACTAATGTCTCTATTCTTTTTTTCTTATTGGAAGAACAGGTGGCAGCCATGGAGAAGATGAAGATATTTTGAATATTAGATAGAATATATAGTAATATGGGGGGGCACCAATTCAATTTAATGTTTAGGGTATCTTAGCCCTTAATCCAGTCATGCAAAAATCATAAAATACTAAAGAAAATATAATTTTGGAAGTCCTATGTACCAAGAGCAAAACTTTATCGTAATATTTAGACTTTCTCATTTGGGTAAGTAAAAATAAAATTTTGTTGATCTTAATTCTTTTATACTTCTCAAATTTCAATGTACTTTCTTTGGGAGTTTGAGATTATATATTAAAATAAAAAAGAGAGAGAGGTCCATTCATATATAGACTATGAAGTAGTGATGTTACGGAGCTTCGACTTCGACTCGAAAAGGTCCGAACTTTCGATTGATTTTACACCTCCGACTCCGACTTCAGCTCCGATAATTTTGAATCGGAGGTTGTAACGAATAGAAATATTCGATCGCGGCCAGCCAAAGCGCGCACCTACAAGTTTTCACTTGTCGGCCGAGAATCTAACAACTATCATGTTTTTTCTATTGTTGTGTGTTACTTAAGTATGTGTATTATTATTTATATTTGACTGATTAAAGAGATTGATTACTGAAATATATTTCTGTTATTTCATTAGGCCTGACCTTAACAGTTAAATACATCTCCTCTCTAATTATACTTTATTTCGACTCCGGTTCCGATAAATCAAATTTAAGATCTCCAATTCCGACTCCGGTTCCGGTAAACCCACCTCCGTAACATCCCTACTATGAAGTATGTACTTGCTTAAACATTTATAAATTTACATAATTAATCATTAAAATTATGTTTAATGTTCCGACAAAGTAAGTTCAAATTTTATTCATCTACTTTTGATTGAATGACTTTGTCCAGTTACCTGAGTATGACTTCTTCCCTTTGGCCTATAATATATAATTTCTAAATATGTATATAGTGCATAAATACTAAAATTAGCATTTATATTTTTAAATTGCAAAAATGCCGTTCATTCTGACATATAAAAGTCTAATGTAATTTCTAATTATAGACTATAGGCTTGAAGCTTCCTGATAAATTGCATTTTACAACCATTAGTTACAACTAAGCACACCCAACAGGTATTTATTTTGGGGTCTGTAAATAAAAAAAATAGACACAGGAATTTTATTTATGCATTCTTCTTGTAAAGAACAATCGTAAGACAAAATGAGAAAATGTAATTTTCTGGAACCGTGTTGTTGTTTTTAACGTTCAATGTTCATCTCTGAGACTAAGTAGCATTAAAAGTAGATTTTACTATAAATATTCATTTACTGGGAATTAAACTATAATTTGAAAAAATTTCATTTAAATAAGATTTTTTAATATATAGTTGGTTGGACATGAATATGAAATTAGAATGGAAATAAAAAAAATGGAGAACGGAATGCAGATATGGATGCAAAAATTACTATCATTACTTATAAATACAGTCATTTCTCCATAATTCGAACACGGTAATTCGAATTTTTCGATAGTCGAACTCTTCAGCTGTTAGCAGATGAAATCGAAAAAATGCTGTATTTTGATACGGTCGATAACTTAAAATCCTTTTCGTAACAAGATGAGGAGAGAATGTTCTATAATTCGAGCTAGGCAACCCTCTTTTATAATTCGAATTTTTCTAGCAAAAAACTATTCTTAATTTTTTTGGTATGTTATTATTTATTGCAATGTTAATATATATGTAATGTTAATTATATGTAACTTTTTTGTTTTTTTGTCGTTTTCATGATTTTACTTTTTTACTTAAGGCTATATATAAAATCTATGTAAGCTCACATTTATTTTCAAAAATATAATAAATACTCTTGGGAAAAAAATCCAATTCGAATTTTTTTACGTTTTGATTAGGAAATTTTATGATCAAATTAAACACGCCCAGCAGGCTTTAGCTTGCAAACTCCCGAGGAAATTTTATTAGAAAAAATAAATTATTAATTTTATTAAAACAATTTCGTATGAATTGGTTTTCTAAAATGAACACCCCATAATAAATATCTGTTAATTCTTATTTATTTGATTAAAAAATCTACATAATAAAAATAAATTCATTGTATATAATTATTTACTGAAAAAAATGTATTCGATAAATTTTTTTCTTCCCTTAAAAGCAAATGAAAAGAATTTACCAAAATTTCGAAAAAATAATTCCCTATTTAATTTAAAATTTTCTTGCAACGAAATTTTCTCTGGAAAGACGGACTGGTAGAAATTTTAAGTGAATGTAATGGAAGGCAGCCCAGAGGTAGTGAGGAAAAGAAAAAATTAACACATATAAAATACGGTGTAATTTATTGAAATCCTTCCTCCTTTCGCCTTTCAACCGACGTTTCGGAGGATTTTTCTCTCCTTCATTCATTTTGAGCTGAAGAAGGAGGGAAAAATCCTCCGAAAACATTATCGGTTTGAAAAGGAGAGGATTCCAATAAGTACCGTATTTTTATATGTGTTAATAACTCCTCACTTTAATTTAAAATATTTTAAAAACAATTAAAGATAAAGAATTAAAAAATAATAAATTCTCTGAAATGCAATTGTGGTAGAATGTCTCACCCTGGTATAGAAGAAGGTGCTAAATATAAGATTGGGCTCTTTTATTAGTAATCCCGGATACATGTCGATACAAGTCCGTCTCCATTTGGAGACATTGGAACAAGCTCAGGCGCGAAATAAAGAATTTTCTATTAATCAAGTATAGTACGAGTTTATCAATGAGAGTCTACTTCTCAACTATTTTAATACTAATAATAAAGAATTATGTAATAATATTGTCTATCAAATTAACTGTCTAGTCTAGATTGTCCACCAAATTCTAGCACCTACTATAGGGCAAAGTTCACGTTCACTAAAAATTAGGTTTTTTTTTTTTTTTATTTTATTTATTGTCCTCGGGAACATAGCCCATTTAGGCAGCACAGTATATTAATATTTTTTTTTTCAATTTAATATATAATTTTGCATTTCTTGAAAATTTTAATTTAAAAAATTAGGTTATATGAGCATAAAAAAATTAAGTGTTGAAATAAAAAAGAACACAGCACTATCAGCTGAACATAGTCGTCTTTTGATTACGATAATGAAATATTGGTCAAGATTGATAATTACTATAAAGATAGCTAGAAATGCTATATATAAAAATACCAGGTGACAAAGCTATCTATTTTAAAAGTTGTATGTTTCTATCAATATTTACACATCTATCTTGTGTGATATGAGCCAACAGCTCTTCTCTTATCTTAATATATAAATAAATAAATAAGGAAAAAATGCCTTTTTTGAGTTTTTAAAATGAGATAAACAATACATGTAAGAAATTGTATAAGTTGAATGGAGAGGAATGTATGTGAATTAAAAGTAATTTTTTATAAATTTTATTAAACCAATTATTTTACATTAATTAATGTATACCTTGTATTTTAGCTTCGATTTCGGAGATTTCTTCTCCACCATCAGTGTCCTTATTCATATTTAGTCCGTGTTTTTAATAAGAGGAAAAATCTAATTAGATAAAAAAACCTCTTTTCCGATAATTATTTTAAAATTCAAACATTTCTGATAAATCGATTGGTATCCTTCCTCCTCCCTTCCCCCTAAAGTAGTAAATTTTAAAATTTGGACTTTTGATTGTAAATAAATAATGATGAGATTTATGATGACCTCCCATAACGGTCAAATAGTTAATTATAATATAATATATATAGAAAAAAATTTATATAAGAAACTGTTATTTTCATTAAGGCTTTTTGGGGTCAGGCATTATAAATTTACATGAAGCTAAAAATTTTATTTTTGACAAGGCTTGGTTCGATCACATATGTGTACCGCATTTTGTGTATAACTGTAAGTTTAAACAACCAATTGGTCAACTTGTAAGATTTACTAAATTATATGATGGCATCTATTTGTAAATTTTGTAGCCTAATTAACAGAAGATGGCCAAATGAATTCAGGCTGAAACGTTTTATTAAAGGTGTTTTGTCAGATTTTCAGTGATTCCATCTTTGGCTGATACCTCCTCCTTCATCTAATACTAATAATAAAATTACTGTTTTATAAAGAAGGCGTTTTAATCCCTCTATTCACTAGGGATTAAAAGAAATGAATTGTTTAAAATCAACATGTGAAAGATTTATAGGGTTTGCTGTTAAAATTTCAAGTTTATTTAATTAAAAAAATAATCTACACGAATCTAATCAATGTGACTTTTAAAATATCAAAAGTATTTATAAAAAATCGATATAAATTCGAATAACCTAATGGCACAATTTCTTGAAAAACTCAAAATCTCTTCCATCTAAAGTTTAATAAAAAGAAATCCTTTTCCGTTGAATTTCATATTTCTATTGAAATCAACTTTATCGATTTTCCGTCATATAGTAAAAGGAACATCAAATTAAGTTTGACAAATCATTGAATTGGATGTTCTCCATAGAATATTATGAAAAATTTATTTGTAATACCAATACACATTCGGAGCAAGGATTATTGAAATTCAAGGCGCAAGAGATTTCCCACGATATTAAAAAATATTCAAGTCTTAATTCAACCTGAATTTCGCATTATTTCACTAATAATTAATTTTTTTCTTCTTTAAGTGTCAATCTTGCTTTTCTATAAATTTCAATACTAAATTATGAAAAAGTGAAAGCTTTTTAACCGACTTCAAAAGGAGGAGGTTCTCAATTTGACTGATTTTTTTTTTTTTTTTTTTTTTTTTTTTTTTTGTGTCTATGTTACCTCATATCTTCACGAATCGTGAACCGAGATTTTAATTATTTTTTGAATTGGACTCAGTCTAGGTTCCGATTGGCCCCATTTTTTTTCATTGGTATTGGACATTTTTTGATGTTTGTTCAGGCATAACTTCTTTCTTTATGAACCGATTTTAATGAGTCCTTTTTTTATTAGAAAGAGGGTACCTTAGGAGTGATACCTATTAATTTGGTCATGTTCTGATGATAAGATCAATGCAAAAATAACGGAAATCTCAATTCTTATGATCAAGTAATCGAAATTATAATAAATAAAATCTTTTATAAAAAAAAAATATTCAAAACATTGATTTAAAACCCAAAAACGTTTCGAGAAATTTCTATATTTATGAATAGAATTTTATTATCATTTTCTGATTCATTTGCCCGACGCTTTCTCTTACGAGATGGATGCAGGTAATATATTAAGTCACTATTAATAACATCACTAAAAGAAAAAAAGAAAAATACTTTATAAAAAAGTAAAACCGACTTCAAAAATTAAATGCAACAAATAAAATAATAATAACTTAAAAATAAAATAAAAATCCACTACAAAAGGTATAAAAATTATCTAATTTAGTTACAACTAAACGACGAAATATTTATATGAAATTACTTTTGAAGTCGGTGCCAATCATACATTTTATGAATCGCACTCGACGGATCTTACTTAGTACGTTTGGCGTATTTTTACTCGCTTATAAAGTTTGTTTGGCACCGACTTCAAAAATTAATTTCAGGTTAATATTTCGTCGTTTAGTTGTAACTAAATTAGATGGTATTTTATACCTTTTTAATTAACATTTTATTTGATTTTTAAGTTATTGTTATTTTATTTGTTGCATTTTTTAGTCAGTTTTTTTATAAAAATTATTTCAAGCTCTTTACGAAAATTTTTGTAATTTGGCAATTACTTTGTCTGATATCCTTTTGAGCTAGAAAGTTGAAACATGGTCCAGGGGTGCAGTTTATTATTACAAACACATTATGTGTCAAATTTCTGTTCCACCAACTCGCCATATAAAAAAAATCTGATTTATTTAATTTTTGAGCTGGAAATTGTGGAAATAAAAAGCCCAAAATCTAATCAGTTTCTTGTGTCGAAAATTTAAAAATTTTGGCACCTAAACTAAAGTCATTTTTGACTTTCCATTCTTGAAATTATCCGGCAGAAAGACACACTAACTTACGTCCCTTACATTATTTAGGAGGTGTGAAAATCTTATTCTTTATTTTCTAGAACAAAATTGAAAATTATTTTTCATGATATTTAGTGAATTCAAGAATAACATAGATACAGGAATTGAAATTAAAGGACAATATTTAATTTTGTACTCAAATGAATTTTTTATATTACCATACAGGGTATGGTCAAATATTGTAATCGTGCATGAAAAAAGTGGGTTTTTTTCTTCTTTTTTTTCGAAATATCTCTAAAACGGCTAAAACTATTTTTGATTAAAAAAATTGAGCGAAACCATCGCATTTCGCTTTCAAAGTTCTAATAAGTGAACAACGAAAAAATTATATTTTTAGAGATAATAATTGTTTTGTCGAAATACTGTTGGAAATTCTGGTTGTCTGGTTGTCTGTTTGTGTAGTTTGCCTGGTTGTCTGTCTGGTTGCCTGTTTGTCTGTGCGTTACCAAATTTTTTGTGGACTAGCTAGCTCAAAAACTAATGTGAATATCGAAACCAAATTTCACACCTAGTTTTGGTCCATGAGTTTAAAAGCTGATTAGATTTTGGTGCATATTGACTAAAATTAAGGGGTGTGGGTGGGGGTTAAAAATTAAAAATCTAGGCCATTTGAGCAAACTCAACCAAATTTTGTATACATAATCAGTGGGACCCCAGAAGTATAAAAATGCAAAAACTAACCCTCCTACAAGATTATAAATAATTTTAAGGGCCAGGTTGTAGGGTAAAGTCAAGTGGATGGCCACATCAGAACACGTCAGCTTATTTTTTTTAATAATAAGGGAATTAAATAAAATTACGAATTTTTTTTTTATAAAATTAGAGAGGACTGGAAAATTTAAGGAAGAAAAGTTTTCAGATAATAGGGCGCACTTTAAGACACAGAGGAGATTGCTAAGGGATATTTTTAAAGGGTAAAGTGAGAAACTAAAGGGAATAGAAGACCTAGATTAAATATTTTTCCCAGATAATTAAATATGTATATAGGATGTGATTCTTTTAGAATTTTGAGAAATGGAAGAGTTGGCATGGCATGGGATCCGAAAGGTTGAAATCAACTGATTTTGTCAAACTAGTCTTATTTAACTGTATATGCTCTATCATTCTATCCTGGTGATGATAAATAATCAACAATGATTTCCCATAAAGAAATATTTTTTCTCGGAAGGATGAAACGTCTCCGAAAAATATTTTCATACACATAAGCAAAAAATTGAAATTTTCATTTACATTTGAAATTAGTTTTATCTTTGATTCCAGAATTTAAACTAAAATCTTCTCACAAAATATAGTTCATTGTTTGTAGTAAGTAGTTAAAAAACATCTAGAGCTGTTTATTTTTTACTTGACTTTAAAAAAGGAGGAGGAGTTCTCAATTCGACTGAAATTTTTTGTGTTACCTCATATCTTCGCCAATTGTGAACCGAATTTGATGATTTTTTTGCATTGGTTCAGTCTAGTTTCCGATTGGTCCCGTTTTTTTCATTGGTATGGACCTTTTTGATATGTTTGTTGAGGCATAACTTCTTTGTTTGAACGTTTTAATGATTCTTTTTTATTGGAAGAGAGTACGTTAGGGTGGTACCATATTAATTTGGTCAAGTTCTGAAGTTATGATCAATAACAAAATAAGCAATCTCCAATTCATATAAGCGAATAATCGAATTTATAACAAATAAATCTTTTATAAAAAAATCTTAAAACATTCATTTAAAACGCAAACGTTCAGGAATTTTTATATTTATAATTTGAATTTTATTATCATTTCCTGATGGAAGAATGGAAATAATTATCGGAAAAAGAGGTTTTTTTATCTAATTAGATTTTTCCTCTTATTAAAAACAAGGACTAAAGATGAATAAGGACACTCGATGGTGGAGAAGCAATCTCGGGAATCGAAGCTAAAATACAAGGTATACATTAATTAATGTAAAATAATTGGTTTAATAAATTTATCATTTCCTGATTCTCTTACGAGATGCATGCAAGGTAATAAAATTAAGTCACTATTAATAACATCACTAAAAAAGAAAAATAAAAATAATTTTTATAAAAAAATTAAAACCGACTAAAAAAATAAATCCAACAAATAAAATAATAATAACTTAAAAATCAAATAAAATACACTAAAAGGTACCAAAATAATTATCTTATTTAGTTACAACTAAACGACGAAATATTAACATGAAATTACTTTTGAAGTCGGTGCCAAAAATATACATTTTATGAATCGCACTCGACGGATCTTACTTAGTACGTTTGGCCGGTACGTTCGCTTATATAGTTTGTTTAGCACCGACTTCAAAAAGTAATTTCATGTTAATATTTCGTCGTTTAGTTTACTATCTAAATTAGATAATTATTTTATACCTTTTAGTGTATTTTATTTTATTTTTTAAGTTATTATTATTTATTTGTTGCATTTAATTTTTTTGAAGTCGGTTTTATTTTTTATAAAAATTATTTGTGCAACTACATGAGTCACTGTCTGTAGTAGTCTCAAATATTTTGTACGCTTGGATCTTAAAGTGACGAATGGCCCAAATATTTTATTTTCTTTAGCTAAATTTTATGATATGAAATTTTGAATAGATGTATCGTTAAGTTGATGTATTAAAAAACCTATTTATCTCATTTGATGACGTAAGGAGTGAACATTTAAGGTATTTAGAGAAATCCAGTTCTACACAAATCCATCGAATTTAGGTGGACGCAATTAAATATGAATTGATTATTTTGACCACAGGCGGAGATCTTTTGAAGAATTTCAAAGAAACGTAAAAAAAATATATATAAATAATTCAAAATATTAAATTTCACTTAGCGATAATAGCATTCATTTTATATCCGTCATGTTAAATTGCATTATGTGAAAATTAATGTGCTTTCAACACAAAAGACAAGTTACACGCGTGTATTGAAACTTTTGAATGGATCAAACACGAATTCACGTATGCACTATTCTTTAAACAATAAACAAAATAACAACAAAAAATATATAGGTACATGTTTTAGTTTCTGTTTGTCATAATCATACAAATCTGGCTAAGAATAAAAAGAAATTAATTAAGCTTTATTAATTGAAAGGAGACAATAAAAAGTCTGTCTTTTGCTGGAATGAGTAAATTTTAATTTATTTATAACAATACTATAGTTTCTAGAGCTTTACCCAGACTTTATTTTATTGTCTCCTTCAATTCTCTCCTGCTACTCTCGGCAAAAAGAAACTTTCAATTTAAGCTTTATTAATTTGATAGTGAGAATTTTATTTTTCCTTTAAATGTATTATGTCTGCTAAGCTTAGACTGAAGACTACATTCAAAATATGCCAGCAAAACAATATTTCGCTTAACCCTTTTTCGTAATAAATCTACATTTTTTTTAAGGAGATTCTGCACAAAGGAGTCTAGTGAGAAGATTCAAACGTCTATAGATAATGATCATGAAAGATTTTTGCATTACCTAAAAGAAGACGTTGTTCAGAGGACTGATCGAGACGAAGGTCTTTGTGCAGTGGGTCTTTAAAGACTGAAGAATAGGACATCGGGAAATAGAAGAAGCAGAGAAAGTTTTCCATTTTAAGGGACAAATCAATTAATTCGATACTTCACTAATTTGATCGAATCACGGCTATTTTAAATATGAACCAAGAAAGCATTCGCAATTCATTTATTTTTACTTATACCCTCCCATATTATTAATGTTCTACACAGGTTAATTACTTCGACTTTGAGCTAAGTACTGAAATTGTCATCTTTTTCTTTTACTAGGAGTAATACTGACTTGTGTTTATAAACCTACACGATGAGATGTTTAAATATTTACAATATCATTACCAATATCAACTCTTAATAAAATATACTTACAATAAGTTTGCTCTAATCCGGTTTTTCTAATTAGTATGGTCAAATTGGTGTTCGAGAAACACTACTTAAAAAATCTCGAAAAATACTAATGTCTCTCAAAATATATTCCAATATAGTGAATAGATCACTGAGGTTTTCTAAAACCCCATTTACCATAATAATATATATTCTTTTCATGGAATGTAAACGCTCAATAGGTATTTACAGTAAGTTCTAAAATGAAGTTAACCGAATTTAGTTTCAATATATTGACATTCTACGTGTTTCCTCCTTTTTGATTGGCTTAAGCCATGAGCGTACTGTGTCATCAAAATTGCCATTTCTAAACCGTCTAAACCAGTTTTATATGTTTTAGTAAATAAGACTCTGAATAAGTTTTAATATTAAGATGAGTTTTTTCTCATTAAAGTAAAATAAAAATATTATCATTACTACTAATAAAATCCAATTCTATTTTGTGTAATAGAATTAAAACAAAAGCATAATAGAAATATAATGAAGAGAAAATGGTTTTTTTGAAAATTTCAACTACACTGATTCTAAAAGTACATTTAGTTTTTGTTCTCCATCAGACTAGATATTAAACTAACTTTGACATATGATAAAGTTGATTTGGATTTTAGTGAATTGAACTCTTTCCAAACCATTTCACACTATATTAGATATCTTTCAGCTTCTTAGTTAGTCCCATTTTCCCAGTAATTATTTCAAAATTTTGAAGGTGAATTAATTCTTCCTGATTTTCTAAAAATATAGCAGGCAGACTCCGGGTCCAAAATAATTCTGTTTTAATGTTAATTTAGAGAGTTCATTTGAAAAGTAAACTGATGTAGCCATCCACATAGACTTTACAAGCCTGGCATACGAGAGAGGGCTTTTGTATTTAATCTTGTAATTAAACATGCCAAAAGTTCTAACCTGGAAAGACGCATGGGTGAGAGCGCTATCTCTCAGAACGTGCTGACTGGAGGAATCCTTGCTGAAGAGTGTCGCTTTTGGGTTGCAGGGCCTCTCTGCTAGAATGGCACGGGCCCAAGTGAAGCATAGGGTGTGGACCTTGGACCCTGCAATAAATAATTGTAATATATAGTTATTATTGAAACACTGATATAGTTAAAAGGGAACTCTTATAAGAATCCGATAGAAAAATCTATTCCAATTTGATCAAACAAGTGGAGCTTGTTTTTTGATTCCTCTTGCTGATAAAACTAAATTTATCTTAATAAACTCAAACGAAAATATACATATATTAAAAAATTCCCTTTTAATAAATATTTTTTAGACGATATAGCTTTCTCTGCTTATTGAATAAAGCTTTGTAAAATATCCACCAGTAAATGAAATTGTAATATTAATATTAATACAAAATAAACTAGATTTTCATTTTTTGACCGTACACCCCCCCCTCCATTTTGGATGGTTAGTTTTTGAATTTTTTTTACTTCGGTGGTCCCACTGATTATGTATACAAAATTTGGGTTGTGTTGAGTAGAAGAGCCAAGATTTTCATTTTTTGACCCTACACCCCCTCCATTTTGGGAGGTTAGTTTTTTGCATTTTTAGACTTCTGATTTAGCCCAATGATTATGTATACAAAATTTGGTTGAGTTTGGTACCTAGTAAGGGACTAGATTTTTATTTTTTACCCTACACCCCCCCCCCCCCCATTTTGGCCTCAGGAAAAAAATATTTTTGTTATTATAGGTTCAGTTTTTAGTACCTATATTTCATTTTTCTTGTTTGTTTTTTTGAAAATTTATCATTTTAATTTCCCCCTCCTTTCCACTCTTAATTTCAATACACCAAAACTACATGTGAAATTTCGTTTTGATACACACTAGTTTTTGAGCAAGCTTGTCCACAAAAATTCGACAACTCACAGATCAACTAACAGACTAATAGTCATTTTGAAAAAACAGTTATTACCTCATGCAATATAATTTTTTCGGTGTTCACTAATCAGGCTTTTTTGTAGAACCAAATTGCCATGGTTTCGCCCAATGTTTTTAATTAAAATTGTTTCATATATTTCGAAAAAACGAAGCAAAAAAACACTTTATTACTTTATCCAATGCAAAGCATGGTGCAGTATTATAGTCGTTTCTCGGGGCAGCGTGGCTTAAAGGTCGTCAGGTAAAGACTACGGAACCCATGGACTCAATTAAAGTCACAAATTGTAGTAGTTCAATTAGGTTGAATTAGCACTTTAATTAGTATGAATTAGGCTTCAAGGGTCCTCAGGTAAAGACTACGGAACCCATGGACTCAATTAAAGTCACAAATTGTAGTATTCAATTAGGTTGAATTTTAGCACGTGACGGTTTTGCCAAAAATTACATGGGGTCTCGTCGAGAGGCCAAAAAGTGCGATTTTTTCATTTAGTGCGTGCGGATGGATGGATGGATGGATGGATGAATGTTATCGTTTTTTGGCCCACGATTTTTTCCACACCGTTGCACCGATTGAAATGAAATTGAAAACCTAGCATTCTTTTAACAAAATGAAGCGCTGATTAGTTTTTGGTACATATCGGCCCACAAACATTAGTACTTTATTTAAGTACTTTTTTAGTTTTTTCTAAATATCTTGAAAATGACTTAACCAATTTTTATGAAATTTAATATCCTAATTAAGTACCTTGGGGACCACAAAAAAGGTTAAATAAAGTTTTTAGTAAAATTATATTTTAAAGTACTTTACTCTAGAATAAAATAGTACTTTTTTAATTTGTTATTTTAAATTCTTTAAAATTTATTCATTTGATCGTTTTAAGATAGCTCATTTAACCTAACTTAAGTAAGAATGGTTAGGCTTCTCGCTGTGAAATGGTAAAAATTTGGGAGGAAATTTTATAAGTAACCATAGCAACTGCGTTGTTTTCTTATCCGTTACCCTTGCTTAAGACATAGAGAAATCGACTTTAAACCAAAAATAGCGATTGATTCTCATCTAATACTTGAGGAATAACCATTCTATATTGAATTTTTGACGTTTCGGTTTTTATTGGTAACCATTGCTGAAGACACAGAGAAATCGACTTTAAACCAAAAATAGCGATTGATTCTTATCTAATACTTGAGGAATAACCATTCTATATTGGATTTTTGACGTTTCGGTTTTTATTGGTAACCATTGCTGAAGACATAGAGAAATCGACTTTAAACCAAAAATAGCGATTGATTATCATCTAATACTTGAGGAATAACCATTCTATATTGAATTTTTGACGTTTCGGTTTTTATTGGTAACCATTGCTGAAGACACAGAGAAATCGACTTTAAACCAAAAATAGCGATTGATTCTCATCTAATACTTGAGGAATAACCATTCTATATTGGATTTTTGACATTTCGGTTTTTATTGGTAACCAGTGCTGAAGACATAGAAAAATCGACTTTAAACCTAAAATAGCGATTGATTCTCATCTAATACTTGAGGAAAAACCATTCTATATTGTAATTTTGACATTTCGGTTTTTATTGGTAACCATTGCTGAAGACATGGAGGAATCGACTTAAAATCAAAAATAGATTCTCATCTAATACTTGAGGAATAACAATTCTACATTAGGTTTTTGACGTTTCGATTATTATTGGTAACCATTGCTGAAGACATGGAGGAATCGACATAAAATCAAAAATAACGATCGATTCTCATCTAATACTATAGGAATAACCTTATTGCATTCCATTTTTGATGTTTTGACTATTAATGGCAACATTCAGTAGAGGTTGCCTTTAATAGTCAAAACATCAAAAATGGAATTCAATAAGGTTATTCCTCTAGTATTAGATAAGAATCGATCGTTATTTTTGATTTTAAGTCGTTTCCTCCATGTCTTCAGCAATGGTTACCAATAATAATCGAAACGTCAAAAACCTAATGTAGAATTGTTATTCCTCAAGTATTAGATGAGAATCGATGGCTATTTTTGATTTTAAGTCGATTCCTCCATGTCTTCAGCAATGGTTACCAATAAAAACCGAAACGTCAAAAATCCAATGTAGAATGGTTATTCCTCGACTCTTAAATGAGAATTATTTTTGAATTAATTTCAATATGAACTACAAATTGCAAGTGATATCTGATTAATAATAAAGGAACAAACATATTAATATTTCAAATGAATTTGGATAAAGTTTAGCAACGATCCGTTGCAGTTTATTCATACACGATTACAATACTTGACCATATCATACCCTGTATGATAAAGTAAAAAATTAACTGATAATCTCAAGAATTTATGCTCTTCGTTTTTTTGTTGTTGTAATATAATTATAGATTATATAATTAAAAATTTGGCGAGAAAAATATTAATTACTTAGTTAAACTGAAATCGTATACCTAGAAATTTAAGACACATAATTTAAATTTAAAAAGATTCTATTAAAATAATTAGATTTAACAATTAATTAGACTCCTTTGTAATTAACTAAAAATTAGAAAAATAACTATTTAGTAAGTATTTAACAGTGAAAAATACTCTTTGTTTTACTAATTCATGTTGAACAAATAAACAAAAATAAAATAATTATCTACCTATTTAAATTACCTACTTAGAAATAATTCATTACTAAATCAATTTTCAACGCCTAATTAATGTCTCGGACTTACGTCATAAATCATCCTATTATCCTTTTCTCATCTTTTTGAAATGGATACTTAAGTTGTTATATGGATAATGACACTACACTGAATTGAACTTATTTAACTTTCTACTGTACCATAGAGATTTACATATATATTCTCAAGGATTATTTGATAAAATAGTACTTCTTTTACAAGATATTCATTATTTTGTCAAAATTTATTTGAGTTAATAAGTTGGTTACTAAGTTTTGTGTACGTTCTAGATCAGCGCTCTCCAAAGTGGTTAATATCGACCCCACTTGTTGCCAGGGTTCGATTAGGGTTCATAGATCGATAAAAAAATCTAAAACATAAATATAATTTTAGATTTTATATATTATTTATTCCTCCTATCACATAAATTTTAAGTCAAAAACAAAAACGTATAAGTACCTTGACCGTAAGCAAATATAATTTTATACATATTATATACCTAATACACACTTCAATTATAAAATAAATAATACAAAAACTCACATAGGCATCTATTTTGTTTGTCATATTACGTAAGATAAGAGTGATTAAAATTTCTACTAGAGAGGGATATATTTTCATATAAACTTAATTTGCCAAAAAATTAAACAAAAAGATTAAATCTTACTTTGTGAAGCTACTCAATTCTAGACTTATATGTAAGGAATATTTTGATAAATTGTAATATTTCATGAAAAGTAAGCTAAATCATTAATTTAATTATTGTAACAAAATATTTTTATTAAATAAAAGAAAAAACTGTGTAAAAATAAATAAATTTTTTGAGGAAATAAAAAGATTTAGAGGCATGTCTAAGCCATTTAATTAATTAGTATTAAAGTAAACGTAAAATAAAACACTTCATATAAACAAAATTTCGCAACGATAAAATCTGCGGATCTTTAATTTGATAATATTTTTATTCATTTTATACAATTTTTAACCTTATGTCATCATCATCATTATTCTATAACTTTTCTTTATGTTAGATGAGGTTGCAGGTTTTTATGCGGTTTACTGTCTGGAAAAATATATTCCAGTAGAGTTTACTAGTACTACTATTTCGAAAAATCTAACTCTTAAAGAAACAAGATTTATAAGACCTTGAACACTCTTTACAAATTCTTGTTAGGCGATCATCACTTGGTGACCTGAATATTTTAGAACGAATCACAATGTTTGAATTTAGAGATTAATGTATTATTGAATTTCTATATTAATTCAAAGACAATAACATTTTCAATTCACATGTTTTATGTATTCACCAAAGAAAGACATAAGTTTGCGCTTTGGAACATCGTGTAACAGGATGTCCCCAGTAGTACCTATTACAGTCGAAACAATTTCAATCATGATGCTTGTACCTATTTCTAGAATCGATCAGTGAAACTTAAAGTTTAAAACTTGGAGATGGAACTATATTTGCTTATAAAAATATAAAATACATATTATATGTATTATATTATTATTAAATATTCTAGTAAGTATATTATTAATTTAAAAAAACGAGTCACTTCATTGGTGTCGTATACAGGCCCTGCCGGGGGTCGTTTTTGACGATTTTCTTTCTTCAGCCCATAGTTTCAGTCAAATTTTTCTGTAAACATTGCTATTCATCTTAGGGCCGGTTGTATGTCGCAAAGTAAATGCTTTTTACAAGTGACAAAGGGTAGTTGGTAAATGGAGGGACTGGGATGGCCAATCAGATGACAGACATACAACCGGCCCTTAGAGTTTGAGTGACTTATCAACGCAGTATTCAGTTCTTCTAGTAGGAATTCGTGCTTTTTGACAAAAATTGAAACTTTTTGAATCACCACTGGCTGTACTTTCCTTGGTATGTAGAAAAAACGCTTAAAACTTGGCTGTTTGACGATTTAACTGGAAATGTATCCAACAAAAGAGACACAGAAATATTTTGTTAAGATGTGCAACAAGCTACCTGAAGAAGTTGATGCCATTTTACAAGACTAGGAAGAGCACGTCACAAAAATCACTTTACCAGCGGCAAATATATTCTGAAACAGTTGAAAAATCATTCATCAAAAACATTGGTAATTGAAGAACATAACATAAAAAAAGAGAAATAATTATGAAATAAATTTATCTAATAGAAATAATTCATAATAGTAAAAATATAATAATAGTATAAGTCTAATAATAATAGCATAGTTTAATTAATAATATCAATGTTAAATCGCAAAACAGAACACTTTTAAAAAGTTTCAAAATAAGGGTCACCCTAATATACGCGAATATGTTCATATAAATAATAATTTCTCACAAATGATTAATTGCATCAGAGTCAGAAAGAAACAAAATTACAAAGCATATCGTCAGATTCGCATTTTTTTTTCAATGGAATTTATCTTAGCTCTCAGGATGATTTAAAAATCTTTAACTTGTTCACGTTTCGAGCAAAAGTAAGTTAAAATTACATTTTACTTGTGAATATAGTTTTTCAAACTTTTTATCACTAATATCTTATTTTGATATTCTATGTTTAAGTCCGTTTTCATGGGTAATTTCATTAAGAGTATCTATTTCTAGAAATTTGTTTCTTTCACGTCTTATCTATCTATAAGCTAAATCTAAATTTTAGAAAAGGTATTTGTATAAATAATTTTAAATAATCTGAAACCGAGATGATTTCATAGATCCATCCAAAATACAATGGATTAACTAACTCAAATCGGATTGAACAAATGCTTTGTCCAGAACATAGGTTGTTCATTAGTTTTCTCTTTATGTTCCTATAACATGTTTGGTTATTCGACAACATCTTACACCCTTCCTTAAACAAATAGAATACATACATAACATATTAGTCTCTGTTTATTTACCTTAATTAGTAAAATAGCTAGAAAAGCTCCATTAAGCTCATTATCTACCTCTCTTCTGAATTCCAGTTCAGTGATAGTTATCATTTAACACCAGATTAATTGTTTAATAAAATATATAATCAAGTATAATACTTAGGTTTACTTAATTTAAAAATAAATATTAGCAATCTTTTTTTACATCAAATATAATATTTTAGGCTTTTTATTATTACTGTCTTTATTAGAATTCTATTCAGTGTAATTGTAATAAAACTAAAATATAATATCATTTTTATTTGGTTAATTTACATTAGAACCTGAAGTCATTTCTTGATTTTTTTAACAGGTGTATATTGTAATGATAAATTACTCCGTATTAGAGTTGAATACTAAAGCACATTTAATCTCCGTTTCTTTTATTTATTATAAGTAAATTACACATTTACTTAAATACAAATGGCTCATATAATAAAATTAAAATATTAACTGATTACATAAATAACAAGAATAAAAAAAAAAAATTTAATTATTCATATGTAATGTTAATAAATAATCGTATATTGTATATTATTTTGCCCGACCTCGCTTTTCATGAGCATTCACGTAGCACCAATGTTTTGCATCCGGTTATAAATAAAGAAAATATTGCAAAAGGTGCTTAGAAAGAAGCATCACCTGAGGAATAATTATCGAGCTATATTTATTTAGTCTAGAAGAATTAAAAAATAAATAAAAATAAATATTAAAGAAATGATTTATGATAGATGTAATGTGATCAAATTAATAATTAAATTACATAATTCCATAAGCTTAAAAAATAATTGAAATTTTTTTGAGATTAGGTATGATGTGTGCAAAATTGTTGGTGTTGACAAGTCTGCCAACGTTTTAAGCAAGGAATGTGGAATTTGAGGGAAAAGTGGGACTTATTAACATAAACTTTTATGCCAAAACAGCTGTTGATGAGCTTCTCATCTAATGATTTGATTTTTGTCTAAATTTCAGCACTCTTCTTTTTAATAATAAGAAATTAAGTAAAATTACGAGGTGGGTTTCACATAAAATATTTTATGTGAAACTCACCTTGTAATTTTATTTTATTTCTTATCATTAAAAAATGTTTCACCTTGAACCAACACCTATCTCCTTAAAAGCCTACTCTTCTTTTTAAATTATGCAGCTAGCAAGCTCAAAATGTGAACAGCTCTTTATTTTGTAAATACCAAACATTTTGTACCTAGAACAAATTTTATAGAAACTTAGGTCCCTAGTTATAGTGGGTTTCGGATCAAGAAATACAGACAGATAGAAGAAAAATCATGCTTGTAAATGTTTCGTTCCGCAAATACTATTTAAAATTTTAACGGACTATAAGCTGACTACATAATCACACACAAACGCAAAAAGACATTTGTACTAGCCAAAAATGTACTATTCAATAATCTAAATGTAATTAAATTAAAAAATTAATATCTTTGATTCCCATTTTTGAAGTGACCTTAAAAATGAAGAAATTATCAATTAGAAAAATGTTTTTCTATCGAACATGAATTTTTGTAAAGCAATCTTGATTTTTTTCGTAAACATGTTAAGTACTTCTTCAGCCTATAAATTAGGCTGCAAAATACTTAAGACAACGGATCCTGGTTGTATTAATAAACAGGAACTAGTTACTGGGTGACTAACGCCCGAAATCACAAACAAAACTTGATCTAATGTAAATTAACCTCAAACCATATTTTAAGTTAAATTATATTTCCTCTAAACATCATTGATTAAATATATCTTAAAATTTGAGTTGAGGTTAATTTAGTTGGTGGAAACGAGCATAGGTCGTGTACCCTGGTTGTTATTTCCTTTGAGAAGATATTATTTCTGAGGAATTATTTTATTTACTTTGTAGAGCGCAAAAATTTACGAACATTTCATATAAAGTTTCTGTGATAAGTGTTAGCAAAACGCTTGTAAATATTTGAATCTAGAACATTAAAATGATAAAATATAATATAAAAAATTATTTAAATAAAAATTTAAGAATAAAAACTATAGGTGGAAAATGTATGGAAATTATTTAAGTTAAATTAATTTAGGCGGGGATTGAGCTCTCTGACCCTCCCTGCCCAGGCTGCTTCTAAATCAACACAAACAGCTCGATTTAAAAAAGGATTCGATGCATCTTCGTCCACAGGATCTTGCCATGTCTAAAAAAAGTCAATAAGGAATAAATAACTTATAAATTTTAAACGCTCATTTCACAATTACATCGAAGCAATGCTGCCGTTACAGTATAAATGTAATATTTACAGTTCATTTTTGCTTGAAATATATAATACAATAGTACATTAATATTAAAATAATTTAGTTTCTAGTACAATCCATAAAATTTCTCAATGGTAGTAGATTTATGATACATTACAGTCCTAAAAAATATCAATTAAATTAAATTTTTTTTTTTTTGGGCGTAGTTATGTACAAAAATTTAAAGCAAACGATATTGCTACTTCAAAACCGTTTACCTTTGGAATGTCTTCCAATGCAAATTTTAATGAAGATGAAAAGGAATTGTCCTCTTCTAGTGAACAACAGAATGTAAGCAAATCGCTTAAGAGAAAGAAATACACGCATCAATACACAGTATGGATAGTCGAATTTAAGTGATGTGAGCAATCAAAATTTAATAAATCCTTTGCATACTGCAGGTGAGGTAAGCAACGAAGAAATTGAGAAATCGAACACATTTAAAAAGGCACTAAGAAAACAATATTCATAAAAATAGTTTGTCTCAAAAACAGAATGTGGTTCCTATTGTTAAGTTATTTTCCTTTTTCGATTGAAAAAATTGGTCGCAAACTATGGCATTTTGGTCTACAAAAAAGCCCTAATAAGTGAACATCGAAAAATTATATTTTGCCAGATAATAACTGTTTTGTCAAAATGTCTGTTACTATGTGCGTTACCAAATTTTTGTGGACGCTCTAGCTCAATACTAGTGTAAATATCAAAACGAAATTTCACATGTAGCTTTGATACAAGATTAAGAGCTGATTAGATTTTGGTTGAAATCGAACCAAAAATTAAGGGGGGCGGGGGTTAAAAATTAAAATTATAAGATTTTCAATCTAAAAAAAAAACAAGAAAAATGAAATATACCATAAAATGAACCAATAATAATAAAATAAGAGTTATAATTTTTTTCGGGAGCCAAAATTGGGTGGGTACAAAAAAATATAACTAATCAATATAAGTCTTAGACTCTTTAATGAAAGACGAAATTTCACACATGCTCACTATACCTACGACTATTTGAAAATGACCCACACCATGTGAATTTGATAGTGACCCAAAAGAGAGTGGGGGGGGGGGGGGGGGGTCAAAAATATGTTCATAAAAAAATTAAAGAAAGGTGATATTTCTGATAAAATAATCTCATAATTAAAATAAGATATTATTAATTGATAATGGACCCGAAATTAATAAGGGTTCTTTCGTAATTAATCATAAAATAATAAATTGGCTCGATTTTTTAACTCTTTTCAGTTTATTTTACTAAAATGATTAGTACATTAAAATAAAAGCTAGCGGCAGCATTGCACCGAAGGTAATATTTTATAAAAATTATCTTTCATTTATTTAATCCCATAATAAAGACAACTAGCCCCGGCAAACGGCAGTTATCAAATTGGTTCCTTTCTACTTATTAGTCCTTATATAGACGTTTAGGTTTGTTGCTCTCATTCTGTGAGAACCAACCGTAGAGTGCCAATGAAAAACAAAATATTATCGTCTGCTTTGCTTTTTATTTTTGTTCAATTTCATGAGAATTACACAAATTCTCATCCTCATTCTATCATAGCTATTATTATTGACGAATATCAAAGGATTGTATTCCGGCATATAATTTTTATGCTTTATATTTTGAGAATATGCAAATTTTATAGACACCACATATTTTTATTTTCATTATGGATGAAATTTTAGGAAAAATATTTGCTTTCTTGTATCACAATCAAGTAATAAATCATAAAAATAGGATGATGAAAAGGGTCAAATTTCTCTGGGATCTCAATATTACTATTATTATTAGTAATGTTAATATTTTGTTTTAATTTCTTTAATGAATTCTACAATTAAATTTAATTTCGGTAGTTACGTTTTGAAATAGACAATTTAAGTGTGACTAAAATAAATAATTAAATTAATCAAAGTCTCAGAGTTTGAGAGAATAGAAAATAACAGTGCAGTATGTATAGAAGAATTTTGAATTCATCTTTAAATGTATAATGCTATTTTAGTCAAATTGTATTCTAATTATAAAGTTTCAATAAAATACCTACCTATTTGTTTTTATGAAGTGAAAATTAATCGACATCGACATCAGATATAAAGTTTAAAAATATAAATTTCTAGGAGACACAACTCGAAGAAAGAACAAAAAATCTTGCAGATTTTCATTCTGACCACTGTAGATCCATGGGGGGAAGGGGCACGGATCAGTAGTTGGGTGGCTACAACAATAAATTGCGAATTCTTCTTCTTCCGAAATGCCAAGTCTCCATAAAAATTAGGGACAACTTTTCAAGAAAGAGCACTCCTGTAGCAGAGCCTAAGGATCAGTTATGCCTTAAATACATACCTACTATAACTCTGAATTTTGGATCATTTCGAAATGTGTTTCTTAAAGATTAAAATTTAAAAAGAGTTTCTCAAGTTAAATTTTGTTTTTAATTAATTTTTAAATAATTGGACTGCGCAAGTTTAAATAACTTCTATAAATGCAAATTATGCAGTTCGATAAATCTTTTCATTATTTATGTAATTTTTGTTTTTCAGAGGATGAGGAACAAAATAAGTGTTTATTTATGACTTATCAATTGCAACGTTTCGCCACTTTTATTGCAGCTTCTTCAGGCTCTTGATAAATAAATCTCCAAACACTTTGTCATTTTTTTTAAAGCTCTGCCATTAATATACACACAGACACTGGAATACATCACTATTTTGTCATCAACAACTCAAAAACACCAATATCAAAAAATTACATTTATAAATTATGGAACTGAATCCCAATGATGACTTTTCATTATTATTTTTGATTGAAAAGGAAAAATGAAATTGAGCATCCGGCAGGATTCGAATCCGCGTCCCCCTCTTAGCCGTGGGTGCGCTAACCAACTTCGCTACGTATGAATCCTGACGGAGAAGCTCTTTTAGATCAATGTCATTTTTCTTTTTTGGCGGTTATCTTCTAGAATAGTCTAGTATAACTTTTTTTTTATTTATTTAATGTCACCGGGAACAAAGCCCATTTAGACAGCTCATAAGTAGAGTGTTAGTAGGGTTAGTGAGGGAGCCGAGTTTTCAGCCGGTAGAAATTTTTATTTGCCAGCTAGGATCGAACCCCGGACCTCCACTTCAACATCGTCATAATCGATCGATGCCGAAGCGAAGCCAGTGCGTTAGCTGACTGAGCTACCTGACTCCCCTAGTATAACTTTTGATTTATTTTTGTTTTTATCTAACTTGGTTCACTTGAAATTGATTTTTAAATAATTGGACCGCGCAAGTTTAAATGTTTGCTTTTAATAGCTAAATATACCAATTTTTGAAAATTCCATATCCTAAAACAGAGAGCAGTCCCAATGTCCCATTTACAAAAAATACTTGTATTTATTACTGAAACGGACTTTTAATGACTTAACAAGAAAATAAATAGTAAGTATATCCCTTTGTGTTGGTAAAATGCCGGGTCACAGAAGCTAAGCAGAATGTGACGTGGATTATTTTGAAGTGGGATTCTATCAGGCGGAGTTTCATTTTTACAGCTTTTCTACCCCAGTAGTGTTGTATTCATCTGCATCCAAATATAATTAAATTGTAAGATCTAAAGAAAGATAGTGCGAGTTACAAGACTAGCTTTGGTAGAAAATTAACGATTATACTATTTAAAAGAATATGGCTATTGTCAGCATAGGTAGAGAAGCTGGTCAATATGTTTTCACATTCCCAAATATATGTACCTATCTACTCTAAAAATAAACCTAAACTAAAATAAATTGTCTAAGGTGAATCGATGTAAAAGTAAAACATTTGAAATATGGTAATTAGTTCATCTTCAATTAAACACTGTAACCTGTAACTACGATAAAATAAATTCTTTTAATTTCTTCATCTTTTTGTACAATGCTGAATTATAGTCATGGCCGTCGCCTCCAGTGTAGTCAACCGAAAGAACAGTTCATATTTATTTTCTTGTTTTTTAAGTTGTCTGCATTGCTATTGGTAAAAACGGAATTTTTATCCACCAATATAACTAGCTACCCTTTAAAGATGCAATTTGAATTAAATATTATTTACTTGTCTATCTGAATTCTTATACCCACGATAACTCAAGACCTTAAGGTCGTAGAAAGTTGGCTTGGTGGAGAAAATATTTTTATTCTTAGAAATGATTAGATGTTAGGCTTTCTACTTTTATAATTTATTGTTCAAAAGGCGAAAAATGAGAAAAGATTGAATTTTTTAATAGGGGGCTACATTTTAGCTAATGAGTTAAAATTTGATACACATGTTTGTATTAATAAACTGGGTCAAGTTTTAATTTTTTAGCTTTACTATTTGCCCTCCAAAAAACTGAATCACTTAATAGGTAGATCTTGAAATATTTTTCAAGTTTTACTCTATTTGCGTTTAGGAACTTTTATCTGAAAATCTATTTCTCCTTTTTTTTTAGTTTTAAAATGTTAGTTTATTCAGCAATTATGTACATATGGTTTTTTATTAGGTCCCCTAACATTTTGGGATCTGGTGTTATTGAATTTCATTTAACTCACATTGCCTTGGATGACATTCGGAGTTATTACATTTTTTATTTTTTTGTATTTTTTTTTTCATAAACAATATTATTTTACAAAACTTTTTTTACAAAGAGAAAATTATTAATTAAGTATTGGAATACTTTTGGCGAGGAAAAAGCTGAGAACCTCGCCGGATCTATTTCTCCTTTCGATACGTAGTCCAGTCAAATTGTGCACAAATGGGCCCCTATGGGGAAAGTTTTGGGGTAGTTCTGATTTTTTGATTATATATGTATATAGGCCGCTGAATCCAAATCTGAGGTCTCCCACCAAAATTTCTTGATGGATCATTGTAGAAATTGCTAAAAAGTGTAAAAATTTCTATTTTTGGTGGTTTTTTGATAATAACTCAAAAACTATCAACTTTTCGTAAATAACCTTCCTATTCAAAATGAAAGTTCATAAAATTTCGTACAAATTTTATTAATTAGGTTTTTCAGACCAACCGTTCGGGATCAAGCGAAAAATCCAAGTTTTCGACCTCGGCAGCCCCCCCTCCCCCCGGATCACCCCAAAACTTGCATTTTTTCGATATTTTCCCATTTTGACCATGAAGGAGCACGTTTTCGACAAAGACCACTCTATACATTTTTAAACTAGATTAAATTTGCTACAATACAAACAAAGTTTTTTCTTAATTGGATAAATGGTAATCCGTGCCGCAATGAGGTTGAAGTTTTGAAAAATGCAATTTTCCCTTCATAAAATGAAAACCACTCATTCTAGAAACTTGATTCCGATCTCATTCTTTAGGAAATTTTGTTGACTTGAACGTTTACTTGTACCACTTTTTTTGTTAAAACTCTTAAATTTATAGATATCCAGCATTTTCCATAATATTAACTAAAGTTTTAATCAAAATAAATGAAGATAACACTTGTTTCTGAATATCGAATAATATTTATAAATGAATAATAAATAAAAAAAAAAAAAAGATAAACTATTCTTGACTTAGGTTGTTTTAAACATTAAACGACGAGTTCGGGGTACTGTTTGAAGAGGAAGGAATGTACTGACGGGGATGGTTTTTATTCAGATTTTGGGTTTATCTTTAAGAAAGTGTTCGCGACACAAAAAGCATGTTTGAAAAATATTATATGTGGTTTTTGAAATAACCGATTCAATTGTAAAGATTAAAAAAATATTTTTTATTTAACTTTTTTTCTTGTATTATTAATAAAGATATTTAGAAATCCAGTTCTTTAAACAAGGTTTTATGTACTAATCCTATTCCCATTAATAAATTAGATAAAATTTCAAGTGTTCTACCTAACATTAAACATTTATCATAAATTATGGTTTCCGTTTAATGCGAATTAGAGGCCATTTTTTGTTTTTTAATTTTTATTTTACTACTCAGTGTTGAAGATCTTCTGTACAATCTCATTGGGAGGCAAGGTTTGAACGTCAAATATGTGAACAGGAAGTCGAGCACTCGACCTCTTCGGAATTATAGAAGCGTTTAAATATGCTAAAGAATCTTTTCATTTCAAATCATTATGTGAGAGTACCAATTTATATTTTAATACAAATGGTTTATAGCACTCATGACAGAGCTTAAAACAACATTAGCCAGGTTCTGCAATGATGAGCAGCTGGCCAGGCCGAAGTTACGCTTCGAGATTGTTCAAGAAA
Organism: Forficula auricularia; assembly: GCA_024734495.1. Classification (NCBI taxonomy): domain Eukaryota; kingdom Metazoa; phylum Arthropoda; class Insecta; order Dermaptera; family Forficulidae; genus Forficula; species Forficula auricularia. The sequence goes on from JALMQS010000085.1 coordinate 13,149,915, forward strand.
GGCGAGATTACAAAGCCGCATGACATTTAAAAGCTGTCGAAAAACCGGTTAAAATCAAATCTTCCCGTTGAGGCTATTAAACGTTTAGCTTTAGCTTCTATTTAATTTAATCTTGCTTATGAATAAATACACGAGTAGATTATTATGTATATTAAATTTATATATTATCCTTAACTAAATAATAAATTAATTATAGGATATTTTTTAAATTATTTAAGATTATTTAATTATTTGTTAAAATATTTTTATTAATGTATTAATATGCCTAATATGTGGGAATATGAACAAAAGAATTGCAAATCGATGATTAGATTATGAAAATCTAAACATAGTGGCCTAAATAACGCCACCGCCAAAAGTTTTGTTTGGGGACTCATTGTGAATAAATAAATAAAAATATAAAATAAAGGGGCTTAGGGAGGAGATGTCCTTCCTGAATACGTTGGCATGGGAAAATATGTGCTCATGATACTTTAGTTAATTAATAAAGTAAAGGGAGTGTAGTTTCACAATGAATGAAATAATACTCAAAGAGGTTTATACAGACTCAAAATATTTTGGGTTATTAGTCCATCATCAGGAGTTTACAGATTAAAAACTGTTTTTATTGTCTATATAAACCTCTTTCAGTTTTATTTCATTCATTGTGAAACTACAGTCCCTTTACTTTATTAATTAATATCATGTTTCACCTAAAACTTACACCACTTTCCCTAAGTAAAAAATACTTTAGATATTTTTCTTCAAAGGGTGCAAAAATATGTTTTTTCGAGATAATTTACCGAAATTAAATATGTTTATATAAAATTCTCATTTGAATAAAAGTTTATATTTTGGAATTTAAATTTCATTTCCAAAAGAGGGGTACCTTTGTAAAATTTACGAAGAAGGAAAAAGGGTCAATCCATTTCAAATCACCCAGGTAATGTTGGTCATGATTTTATATTTTTCTGATTTTTTTATCATGAGTTCCCTATAGATAGACAGCCACAAAACAGTACTTGAAAAAAATTTATGTCATGGTTTTTTTTTGGCAGGCATTTTAAAATGGTGTTTGGCTATTTTTTAATAAAAAACGTGGTTTGCGGAAAGTTTAATTGCCAAGCTATTTATAAAGATAGCAGAATAATTAAAAAACCAGTGTGTTTAGCTTGAAATGAACTTCAGATATACATTATTTTAATTTTTCTATCATGCAAAAGAGTCAGACAAACTCTTCCTGTAAAAACTCGGAAAAAATGTTTAAATCGTTACTTTTTAAATCCATAAATTTTATGAAGAAAAAGAGACTCACTAATAATAAGTTATTTCTGTGTTGTATACTTATAGATATAACTACATGCATTATAAGTTGTAGTCCTGAGAATGCACTCGTTTTTTTCTAGAGCTTTTCAAAAATGACCGAAACCCTTTAAATGTCAATTTTCACAGGCAATATCTGAAAAGGGAGTTAATGAAAAAAATTGAAAATATTACAGAATGTTCTTTATACAAATAGGAATATTTCACAAAAAAATTATGACCAAGACTCAACTACATTTAGAGTAATAGTGCAGTGAATTTCAGTAAAAACGCTACCCTTCTACACGCTCATGCAGTGCCAAGTTAGCAAATAAGGGCTTGAAATTATTACAATTGACATTGGTATAATTTTATTTAAATTTGGCTATTTGAAATGGATTGACCCAAAAGATATTTTTTTTTCTAGATTTTTAGCGAATAATTATTTTTTTCATCTTTATATAAAATAATCATTTAAAAATATCGGGGTTTGGGAGAAGAGCACACAGGCGAAGATAACCCTAGCTACGTCATTTTTATAATTTTTTCGAAGATCTTGGTTTCGAAAAAATTAAATTAAAATTAAAAAACTAATAAACTTTTAAAAATTTAATTTAAAAATATTGTATTATTTGTTCGTGTACAATAAATAATTATAATTAATTATGTGTGATTTAAATAAAAATTCAAAATTTAATCAAATTAATCACAACAATAAAAGCTTCAACAGTTTCATTACTAAGAAAAGTATAATTTTGGGTAAAATCATTACAACATACTATACAGATTTCAAGTCGGTTTCTTTTTAGAATACAAACTACAATATTATTTCAACCCTGAACGGAAACCTAAAAAAAATACATTTTTACATTTTTTAATAAATTTAATATTAAATCAAACATTTATATATGGTCTTTTTTTATAGCTTTTAGTTTCTTTAAATAAAGTTTATTATATTAATACAATATTTGTTTCATTTAATATCTTAAAGTTGCTGTTAAAAAGTCTAGAGGGTTGATTCCGCAATCGTTGAAAAATTTTCTGAGACTTCCGTGACCAAAATATTTTGGTAATCCCTCATCTAATTACTTTTTCGTTACGAAAATACAAATATTTTGTCAGAAGAACAAATTTTCTACGAATTTAATTTTTGATATCGTTATGGGTAACGGAATTCAGACATGCACAGACAGAAGAAAATAAACCTTGAAAATTTTTTAGCACCCATAAGCAAAATAAAACTAAGAATTTTCAGTGAATTCAATAATCCGAACACTCGCATAACCCATAAAGAATTAATTATTGTATGTATATTTGGTAATAATTAACAAAACTATCTTTTGCAATCATAAATTTATTAAAAATAAGAAAATCTTCTTGAGAAAATATTCTGAGCGATGATGATTTTTGTCCTGATGGGACAAATTTTGAGGTCTAATGCTTCACTTATTTCTGCCGTTACATCTGCATATTTTCACTAAGTTTCGGGGCTAAGCTCGTTTGCATAATTTTCGATAGAGCTGTGGATAAGCACACCAGCACACCAGCCAGCACAATTTATCATAAGGTGTCATACGGCTAATTACCGATCTAATGGCCCCTCGTGACCTGCCACCCTATCATACACTAGACCAACATCTTGACTCTAGATGAACGGTGCTGAATGCAAAAACATCTTAGTCTCAGTCCGTCATTCCAACTTTAATTAAAATATTAATTCAGTTTAGAATTTGTAACACGGTTCGAAAAAGGAAGCAATAATGTTGAATTCACACAAAAGAAAATGGCCTCGTCTTGTATTCAGATGGTAAGCAGCCATTGTGTGAGATCGCATTATGCATTCGAGGCATGTCTAATCGAATTATTACGCGGTCCACACCGTTGCTATTATTTCTTATTGTGTCCCTTCCTAGCAGGTCATTACGACCGACAACACCTTGAAGCCTGCTCAAGTAGTCAAATAATTTTCTACTATTAATCAATTCCTTTAACAATTTGTGCATTATTAAATGAATGATTATACCTCCAAAAGACTTCACTCATTGTTTATTTCTTAAGATTAGAAAATAAAGAGTTACTTAGGAGAAATAGGTTCTTTTTCTTCTAGACAAATTAAGAAATTACTTCAGGTTCTCATTAGAACCTGAAGTTTATATTTGAGTTTCATTGCAATTACACTGAATATAATCCTAATAAAGGCAGTAATAATAAATAGCTGAAAATATTAGATTTGATGTAAAAAAAAAGATTGCTAATATTTATTTTTATATTAATTAAACCTAATATAAGTACTTGATGATATATTTTATTGAAACAATTAACTTGAAGTTAAATCAAATGATAACTATCACTGAACTGGGATTCAGAAGAGAGAGAGATAATGAGTTTAATGGAGCTTTTCTAGTTATTTTACTAATTAAGGTAAATAAACTGAGAATAATATGTCATCACCTGAAAATATAAAATGAAATATCTACTCCTTGATTTTTCTATGACAAAGGAATATTGGACCAGAATAATATCAATAAATCTTTATTGGCTCAATATTCTAAGTCAGCAGCTCATCAAATTTAATTTGTCTTAACTACTTCTTTTTTTTATTTTGAAAATACACTATTTTGCGTAGCTATACCGAATTGCGCCTATCTACGGTCGAGAACATCATTCCACACGTTATACCATCTAAAAAAGATAATATAAGCACACCCCTTCATTGATATTATTTTGACTAAAATTTCAGCTATATTGTTGCACAAATTAATGATAAATAAAAATCCAAGAAATTGCAACACTTCAATCATCATTGAGTCGTTATTCTAGATTCTAAAAGGTAGATTTCAGAAACGTACTCCCCTGCCCGTCCCATTTTTATCATTAAGTTGACATTAAATACAAATCCATGAAAATATGTCATGGAAAATGCTAGATATCTATAAATCTAAGAGTTTTAAAAAAAGTGTTCCAAGTAAACGTCAAGTGAACAAAATTTAGTAGAGAATGATTTCTGAGATATCTATCTCAGAAATCAAGTTTCTAGGATGAATCGTTTTCATTTTATGAAGGAAAAATTACGATTTTTTAAAACAATAGATCATTTCCTGTCATGGAAAATGCTAGATATCTATATGTTTAAGAATTTGAACAAAAAAGTGGTCCAAGTAAACGTTGAGATCAACAAAATTTCCTTCAGAATGAAATAGGAATCAAGTTTCTACGATGAGTGGTTTTCATTTTATAAAGGAAAAACTGCGATTTTTTGCATAAAATTTAAATCTTTCAAAATTTCAATCTCATTGCGTCACGGGTTATCATTATCCAATTAAGATGATATTTTGTTTCAATTGTATCAAATTTAATCTAGTTTAAAAGTGTATATAGTGGTCTTTGTCGAAAACATGCTCCTTCATTGTCAAAATAGAAAAAAATTAGAAAAAAGTCCGAGTTTTTGGGATAGGTATTCAAAAGTGATCAGGGGAGCTGTTTTTGAATCCCTATAAAAAATCGAACTACTAGACTAATTTTCTATTTTTTTTTACTCTACGTGAAATTTTGTCCTCTTTAATTAAACGCGGATTGAATGATCTTCTTTCTTAAAAGCTTAACCATTGCAAGGATGCCAAATACAAATCAAAGTTATAGTCTAGAAAAATATTAAAGTTAAAAAGTTTAGTATAATAACTTTTTCTATGACCCTATTACCATTAAATTCTCATCTTATAATAAAACAATCAATCGTATCATTTAAATAAATTCTTTAAAATTCTTAATTTTCTTTTTGAATGACATTCTCCTAAGGCATTATTTATTTAATAATATAATTATTTATTCGATACTACTAATATAATAATTGTTTTCGGAATCCTGGAACGAGTCCTTGTCGCCATTCTCAGTGCAGTAGTTTTATAATAATAATATTTATTTATTTTTGAATAGACTGTCAATACAAATACAGGATACAATATTTATATAGGCATATTAAATTTAAAGATTTAGAAATTTGAAGATCTGAAAAGATTAATTTATTTCAAAACTGTAGACGGTACCAGTAATTTTGGGTGAATTTATTATAATCAGAAAAATCATTTTTAAAATTCAATATATGAGATATCACCACCGAATGTCTTGATGGAAGCTTCTCTGACGTGATCCCTATTCCGAGAGGCTTGTGTCTCTGTGATTTATAAATAAGAAAGAAACGATCTTAGTTTATCGATTTAATCTATGTGAAGATACAAGTAATAATTATAATATAAGATGCATTTCAATTAAGAATTTTGTAGTTTAAATGAAATGTTATGAAAACATTCAGTTTCTTCACTGGTGCAGGAAGTCGAGTAAAAATGGCAAAAGGGTTTAATTTTTCCCCCATCACATATTTAATTAAATATTATGGTTTTTATTAGAATATTTGCATTTTAAGGGGAAGTTTATTTGAAGTCTAATTTAAATAAACGCTAATTACTACTTTGAAATAATTTTTAAAAATATGAAATTAATAAATATTATAAAATCATCGATTAGTAATAATTATATGCAATTTTGAACGAAATTGATTGATTAGTTTTTAAGAAAATGGAAAAAAGCTAGAAAACCGTAACAAATGCCTCCCTGATGCCGGGTGATTTGCGACCCAGCCTCTCGATATAACAGTACAAAAGAATTATAAGTAAGAAAAAAATCGATCTTATTTTATCGATTTAATCTATTTGGAGGTTCTCAGTATCTGTCTAATATTCATTTGTATTTTCATCAAGAATTTTTTAGTTTAAAAGAAATTGTATGAAAAAATTCAATTTCTTCTCTTCGGGGGCGAATGAACTAGAAATGGCAAAATGTTTTATTTTTTTTCTCTTTAGATATTTATTCAAATCTTATAAAAATATCATATCTGGGTGTTATTTTCATTTATCTTTTATATTGAATAATTATTATTAGGAAATTTGAATTTTAAAGTGTAGTTTATTTGAAGTCCAATTTGAATAAACGCTAATAACTCCGTTGAAAATTTTTTTAAAAATATCAAATTAATAGATATTATAAAGCAATTGATTATTAATTGGTTATTTCAATTTTGAACGAAATCGCTTCAGTAATTTTTGAGAAAATGATCAAAAACCATCTGAGCCGTCTCAAAAACGATGCTTTTTGAAAGCACGAGATACCTCTGAAAAAAGTTGAAAAAGTCATATGAAACGAAACATTGACTTGTGACATGGAGGTGGATTTTTGGGTGCACTCTAAAACGGCCTTTCATAGACGGGTTTTGGGTTTTTGACGATTTTCTCAAAAAGTACTGAAGCGATTTCGTTCAAAATTAAACTAAATGATTAATTGTTTTATAATATCTATTAATTGCATATTTTAAAAAAAAATTTATCGGAGTTATTAGCGATTTTTCAAATTGACTTCAAATAAACTACCCTTTACAATTCAAATTTCCTAATAATAATCACATAAAAGATAAATGAGCCTAACACACAGATATTACATACATTTCCATAGATTTAAATAAATATCTAATGAGAAAAAAAATAAAACTTTTTGCCATTTCTAGTTGATTCTCTCCCGGAAAGAAGAAATTGAAAATTTTCATAAAATTTCTTTTAATCTACAAAATTCTTAACCAAATTGCTATTTTCTTATATTAGACAGATACTGTGAACATCCAGGTAGATTAAATCGATAAAATAAGATCGATTTCTTTCTCATTTATAATTATTTTCGAGAGATTGTGTCGAGATCAGAGACACATTATTTGTTATTAATTCATAAAGTCCATTCACTCTACAATATTGGAATCTCTGTTTTAACTCGTAACCTTTTATTTTAGACATTTCTCTAATATGAACTTTTCTGTTGGAAATTAAATTTTGTTTAATAAAGGTCATTTTATAAATTTGTGTAACTCAAAGGGTTAGGCACTTATGGTGAAATTTAAGATGAAAGTTGGATAAATATTGCTCTAACGCCCTAGGTATTCTAAATAATAAAAAAACTTTAATGAAGAAATATTTTGATATTTTAATTTCCTAAAAGAAATATAAGTGAAAATTAAGATAAATACTCCCTACAAAACTCATTGTTTTCTCTAGAAAAATCCGGCATCTTTTATGTATCTCTCACAAAATAATTTCGTTACTCCCAAAATTTGTCAATCCCCCTGAACATGGTACAACATATTGGTTACAACACGACAATCAATTTCGTAACTCGCCGTTGAAGGTTAGGAGTTAAATTGAATCCCCTATTTTTTTTTAATACATTAAATATTAATAAAACAAATAGCATAATTCCTTTTTGTTTATTTTTTTATTAACTTAATTTTATTTTTATAGTATTCACTATGCATCAATTTGTTTTTGGAACGAAGTTCCTTATGGGACGCCTCGGAGTGGGACCCTAGCCGGTGAAAAATGTCCGTAACGTTAAATAAAAACAAGCGAGCCAATGCTCATGCGCGCGCATCCACTCAGCCACTCTGGAGGCGGGGCCTCTGGCTTGTGCTCTGGTCGGGAATCGATGCTGTTCGATGTTGAATCCTTCGATTCAACAGGTTAGTATTTCATTACCCTCCTCTACCTCTCTGCTTCTATTTATCGAAATAATCCTCTTTAAAAATTTTATTAATTTAATAGACAGAATAATAGAATTCAATAAAATGGCATCGAATTCAGAGACAGAACATTCAGAACATTTCGTTATTCAGCAACAAATAACAAAGGTGTGCTTACTTAATTAATAAATAAATGAAAATGAAATGAAAATAAATAAAAGAATATTGCAATAATTCTACTAATTTATTTATTATATATCCAGCTAATAGAAGAAAATAATCAATTAAAAAAAAATCTACTAAAGGTAAGCGTTATATATTAATCGTGGGTGTATGTGTAAAATCCCCGTGAATCCCTAATTGATTTCATAACTAATTCCTATAATTTATTTATTTATTTAATTAATTGAATTTTATTATTTATTTATTCTATTTAAGGAAATAAAAATTAAAGAAGAAGAAAAAATTCCTTGGAATTTGATTTCCAACGAGGAAACGACGGAAAGGTTACTTACAGAATTCAAAAGGTTATCATTAAATTCTTTACATACAAGAGCAAGAACAATCGTAGATTTCATTAGTAATAAAAAAGGTGTTTCAACTTTGACATTTAACGTTCAAAGTTTAAAGAGTCATCGCTTGGATTTAACTGATTCAGTTACTCAAAAAACAAACATTTTATTACTATCTGAGACAAATATGGACAATGATCAGCTATATGAAATACCGAATTTTAATTGTATCGTCCATTATAAAAGAGGTAATGTTCGATCAGGTGGAGTTGCGATTTACCAATCGAATGACGACACTGTTAATATTGTTTCACCAAATATGGACATAATAATGAGAAATGCTAATGACTTTGGTTTTAGACATTCACCTGTTGGAGATATTTGTTCTGCTATTTGCAAGATGGAAAACGGCGTTGAAATCGTAATGGTAGTCGTTTACATTGCACAGAAACAGAAGTTAATAGACATACAAGGATTCATACATCGATCACTGTTGGAGTATTCTGCAGCATCTACAGCATTACTTGAAGAGTATGGTACCAATTATGACCAACTTCCACTAATTTTGGCAGGTGACTTCAATATTAACTTCAAAGATAAGCAATCAGAGTCATTTAAAACTTTTCTGAAAAATACATTTGATTTAAATATGAACAATAATGAAGATGAATCCACTACGAGAGACAATACTACTATCGATGCTGTTTTCTCGAGATATTTGGCAAAAATCGAATCACAAATATATATATCTTATTTTAGTTACCATAAAGCTATAGTTTCTATGATAGAACATAATTAGGCTTAATTATTATTATTCATATAAATACCTGTTTCTTTTTGTATATTATTATTATTATATATTATATATTTTTATAAATCATTGTAAATAAAATAAAGGTGTTAAGATAATTTTATAAAGTAGTTTCTTTGCTTTTTATCGATAAAAAAATCATAATAAAAAATGTATACCCGAATAATTATTTTTCTTTATACCTAGAATAGAACTTAAAATTAATATTTTTATAATAAGGAACTTCGTTCCTATCCGGTGTCCTACGACACAGATCTATTTAACATTTTTACTTTGGGTTTTTTAGACTGGGGGCTTTACAAGGGTACCAGAGGTATCCAACCTTTTGGCGTAAGCGAGCCACATTTGAAGAAAAAAAATTGTCTCGGACTGAAGACAAAATATTATAATTCTAATGATATTTGTTATTCAAAAACTTATTACAATACTTTTCGTAAATTTTATACTTGAAAATAGCTTCTCATATATATAAATACATACCTACATACTTACACTAAGTGATATTATGTATTAGTATTTGTTTATATTTTTTCCCGGCTAGATAATTAATATAAAATTCTAATAAAGGGACAAAATTCAATTTTTCTTTCAGGTCAGTATCTAATTGTTGTTCTAGATTCTATATCAATGTTTTTCAACCTGTGGGTCGCGACCCCCTGCGAAGCTTCATTAAAAAATAAAAAAAAACAAAGTTTAAAAATATATTTATTTGTAGGTTAACACAAATCAACAAATTAAATATGAGTCACATTCACATTAATGTTTTTAGTTGACAAATTTCTCCCATCGTGTATCCGTATACATAATTATATTTTTGTTCTTAATTTATATCAGGATTTATAAAAATATATAATAAATAAATACTTTTTTACTGTTTTTATGTGTTTTTTACTATTAAAAAATAATTAAAAATTGTACACAAATTCACGAGCCGGGCCTCTCAAATAGCGTGGGATAAGAGGTCGCGAAATTTTTCTTCATAGTAAGGCGGTCGCGTCATGAAAAAGGTTTAAAAACGCTGTTCTAGAACATTCAATTAGAAAGTTTGGAAGTAGAAAATTTATTTCTAATGAAAATGTAGTCGAAAATAGACCAAAATGATGTTTATATGTAAGTTTTTTTGTTAAGGCTTTGGTCCAACACGGTGAGGGTTTTGGGTACTTGAGAAAAACATTTCCTAAACTCAATGGTAGTAAGGTAAAAGAAGGCATATTTATTGGGCTGCAAATCCGTGAGAGAGAAATGCGTATGGTTAGCTTTCAGACAAGTATGCTGTAATTTTTTTGGAAATGTGATGGCTGACAACTACAAGGAACTTGTTAAGAACTTGTTGAAATGTTATCAGTGCATAGGGTGCAATATGACCTTGAAAATTCATTTTTTTTTTTTTTTTTTTTTACATTCGCATTTGACTTGGGCGCGATTAGGGCCGGTTGTATGTCGCAAAGTAAATGCTTTTTAACACTAACAAACGGTAGATGGTAAATTGAGCTACTGGGACGGTCAATCACTGAGGCCCGGTTGTATGTCGCAAAGTAAATGCTTTTTACCACTAACCAAGGTAGATGGTAAAAAGCATTTACTTTGCGACATACAACCGGGCCTGAAAGTGCCTGTCATCTGATTGGCCATCCCAGTGGCTCCATTTACCATCTACCGTTTGTTAGTGGTAAAAAGCATTTACTTTGCGACATACAACCGGCCCTTAGTGTAGAATGCGGCGGGAGATTTCACCAGGATATTTCTATCATGGAGAAACGATATGCAGGAAAATCGGTACAAAACATGTTAGCAGACATATTGGGACCTCAAGAGAGAGATTTCTGCTGGCAATTACAAACCGCAGAGTTCAAGAAAGAAATTTTGAAAATGCTAGTAAAAATGTGTTTTATCCTTTTTTTTTTTGCATGAAATTTCTTCATTGAACAGTCAAAATCGGTCCTATATATATTTTTTAATTTTTTCATATTTCATAGTTATTCACTTAAATATTTAAATCCTATTTCATGAGCAAACATGAAATAGCTGAAAATAGTAGATATTTTTTAAAATAAATATTCTATTATTTTTTTTTTTAAGAAGATAATTTGCTGCCGGGACAGAGGTCATCCATCCATTCTTAGGCTTGTTTCACACCTACCCGGCTGTCGTTTAAACGACATCTAGCCGACATGTAGACGACAAGAAAGTGGATCATTTTCATGTCTAGCCGACATATAGCCAACGACGACTCGCGTTCAGTCCTTCATTTTATTAGTACACGTTGGCTTTGCATGGTATGAGTTTATTATATTGAATAGATATTTTTTTAATTTTTTATCCTTATTTATCAAAAATTATTATTTTACAATTAATTCTTTTTTACAATAAATACATCGTGATGCTAAAATTCTAAAAAATTAAAAAGAAATCATTTTTTCACCAAGGTGTTTACTTCAATATGAAGTGTATTTATTTTTTATTTATTTTTTTTTTTTAACTATTTTCAAATGAGTATATTGTAAGTTCATTTCAGGTGGATTTTCCATTGTGGTAATTATTTTATTCAAAAGCACCAACATGTAACCGTCAGGCATTAGAGTCCCTTGAGAATTTATACAGATAAAGAATAGTATCCAAGAGAAGGGGCCCCTTCACTTAAGGTGTTGCTCCGACAATGCAGTAATCTATTGTTATTATAGAATTTTTTAAAATAGTTCTCTGCCTTGGGCAAAAGTAGATTCAATCTTATGCCTAATTCTATTCAATTTTTAGCTTCGTATAAAATATTACTTTAATTGAAAGAGCTGTCTTTTTTTGCTAGTGGAGGGAGAGAACTTCTAATTTTATAGAGGTATATATTATACAAAGTATTATATATTATATTAAATACTCTTTTAACTCTGTACTACTTAAAATGAGTTTCGTTTTTTGAAAATTAATCTTTTTTTTCCTAAAAATTCTCCATCAATTTGATAAGGGTCTTCTCTTTGCATACATTTCCCTTTAAAAAGACGGGTAAAGAAGTAATTATTTTTCGAGATATTCAAACAAAAATATACTCTTTTAATTCTTTAAAAAAATATACCATTTATAATGAGTTTAGTTTTTTCAAAATTAATATTTTTTTTTCTTAAAAATTCTAAATTAAGTTGACAAGGGTCTCCCTTTTGTATCAATGTCCCTCTTAAAAGAGGGTGCAAAAAGTTTTTTTTCAGAGATATTAAAACGAACGTATACACTTTTACCTCTTTATAAAATATAGATATTATAAATAATTGTATTAATAAAATTAAATAAGGAATATATAATCAAGGTAAAATTTTCTTTTTCCTAAAAATTATTCATCAAGTTGATAAGGGTCCTCCCTTTCCATGGATGTCCATTTAAAACGACAAGAAATTATTTTCGAGATATTCAAACGAAAATATATATTTTTTACTGCTTAATAAATATAGTATTGATAATGAGTTTCGTTTTTTGAAAATTGATCTTTTTTTTCCTAAAAATTTTCAATCAAGTTGATAAGGGTCCCCTCATTACATGCATTTCCGTTTAATACAACCATTCTAAAATTAATCATTTTCGATATATTCCAACAAAAATATATATTTTTTACTGCTTAATAAATATACAACTTAAAATAAGTTTCGTTTTTTGAAAATTAAAAAAAAAAAATTTCCTAAAAATTCTCCATCAAGTTGATAAGGGTCTTCCTTTGCATGCATGTCCCTTTAAAAAGACGAATGAAAAAGTAATTGTTTTCTGGATATTCAAATGAAAATATATATTTTTTACTCCTTAATAAATATAATATTTAAAATGAATTTCGTTTTTTAAAAATAAATATTTTTTTTCCTGAAAATTCTTCATCAAGTTGAAAGGGTCCCCCCTTTGCATGAATTTCTCTTTAAAAAGACGGGGAAAAAGTAATTATTTTCGAGATATTCAAACGAAAATATATATTTTTTACTGCTTAATAAATATAGTATTTAAAATAAGTTTCGTTTTTTGAAAATTAATCTTTTTTTTTTCCCCGGGAGTAGAGACAAATTTGAAAAATAAATATATAGTATCGTAAAGTGGCTTATGGCTAAAAAGGCCGAAAAGCCCAAAAAAAAAAAAAAAAAAAAAAAAAAATCTTTTTTTTCCTAAAAATTCTCCATCAATTTGATAAGGGTCTTCCTTATGCATATATTTCCATTTAAAAAGACGGGTAAAGAAGTAATTATTTTCCGAGAAATTCAAACAAAAATATATTCTTTTAATTCTTTAAAAAAATATACCATTTAAAATGAGTTTAGTTTTTTCAAAATTAATATATTTTTTTTCTTAAAAATTCTAAATTAAGTTGACAAGGGTACCCTCTTTGTATCAATGTCCCTCTTAAAAGAGGGTGCAAAAAGTTTTTTTTTCAGAGATATTAAAACGAACGTATACACTTTTAACTCTGTAAAATATAGATATTATAAATAATTGTATTAATAAAATTAAATAAAGAATATATAATCAAGGTAAAATGATCATTAAATTTTATTTGAAAGTGATTAAAATAATAATGATATTTATACATATGAATTAAATAATTTGATGAAACCCCATTTCAGGTGGTGGTCGTCACGGTTGAGTGAGTGAACCTACATTAAAGCCCAGAGCTCCGGGGTTTTCACCTGCTGTTTAATCTGATTCTAGGGACAAACAGAAGGGACCCAAAAAGTTGTTCAATATACTGGACATTAAACATAATCTAACTAAGTATCTTTCAATCCAATGTTTAATTTAACCAAATTTCCGACAGCTAAGATCTTTTTTATAATATATTAATCAATTCAAAGATGATTTTCAAATTTCGTAATCAATGATCAAGTTTTGTTAAGGCAATAAAATTTTTTTATACTAATCCTATATTGAGAATAAGATTAGTATAATAATCTTTTTATTGATTTATCTTAGAAGAAGATGACCATACAGATTTAAAAATAATTTTTATAAAAAAATAATAAAACCGACTTCAAAAAAATGAAATGCCACAAATAAAATAATAAAACTCAAAAATAAAATAAAATGCACTAAAAGGTAAAAAATAATTATCTAATTTAGTTACAATTTAAACGACAAAATATTAACATGAAATCACTTTTTGAAGTCGGTGCCAAACATATACGAATCAAACTCGACGGATTTTACTTAGTACGATTACGCTCGCTCATATAGTTTGTTTAGCACCGACTTCAAAAAGTGATTTCATATAAATATTTCGTCGTTTAATTGTAACTAAATTAGATAATTATTTTATACCTTTTAGAGGATTTTATTTTATTTTTTTAGTTTTATTATTCTATTTGTTGCATTTAATTTTTTTGAAGTCGGTTTTATTTTTTTTTATAAAAATTATTTTTATTTTTCTCTTTTTAGTGATGTTATTAATAGTGACTTAATATAATACCTTGCATGCATCTCGTAAAAGAAAGGGGGGGGACGAATGAATCAGAAAATAATTTTTTTTTTGAAATTTTATTAAACCAATTATTTTACATGAATTAATGTATACATTGTATTTGACCTTCGACTCCGAAGATTACTTCTCCACCATCGAGTGTCTTGATCATCTTTTGAGTTCTTGTTTTTAATAAGAGGAAAAAACTAATTAAATAAAAAACCTCTTTTCCGATATTATTTGTTTCCAAATTTCGTCCCCATTCCCAGAAAATGATAATAAAATTAAATTCATAAATATAGAAATTCTCTAGAAACGTTTACGGGTTTTAAATGAATGTTTGCAGATTGATTTTTTTATAAAAGATTTTATTTATTATAATTCCGATTATTTGCTCATAAGAATTGGATATTTACATTAATTCCTCATTGATCATATCATCAGAACTTGACCAAATTAATATGGGCCCACCCCTAAGGTATCCTCTTTCCAATATAAAAAGAATCATCGAAATCGGTTAATAAACAAAGAAGTTATTCCTAAACAAATATAGCAAAAAATGTCCAATACCATTGAAAAAAAACGGGACCAATCGGAAACTAGACTGAACCCATTGCAAAAAAATCATCAAAATCGGTTCACAATTGGCGAAGATATGAGGTAACATAGACAAAAAAATTTCAGTCGAATTGAGAACCTCCTCCTTTTTTGAAGTCGGTTAAAAATATATATTCATTGGTAGATTCATTAATTAGAATAAGAAAAATAGTTAAAAATACCTATTGAAACGTAACGATGATTATTCAGATCAAACTCGATTCAAAATAGTTGTTTAAAGAATTTTTTCATTTCATCTTCTCCTGAGACCTACTACAGGACATAATGTTTGTAACTAAAAAGTCAATGAAAAATATTTTGGCAAGAAAGGAAAGTGCACTCCTGTTGGGTTCTAGCGAGGGGTGAACCGCGGTTGGATTTTCGTGTACACCATCTTTGGAATTATATGGAATTATTTTGGAATTCATTAGAAAATGCCCCTTCATCTATTGTCTTCTAATTGGAAATGAAAGTGAAAGTAAGTTTACACGATATTAGGTCGCGGTTCACTCCTCGGGTTCTAGTAACCGAATACAAATTTTAATAACTTTTAAGGAGTTCGGTGTTGGTTCTAGGTGAAACATTTTAATATAATAATAAAACTAAGATACGAGGTAGGTTTGACCCTGAAACCTACCTCGTATCTTAGTTTTATTATTACAAATTTTAATATTTTTTTAGGAAATAATCTATTTTAATAACACTGATTTCATGAAAAAAATGACGTTAAAGTATGTATGTAAATTCCTGTTCGCTTCTCGTCCCCGGATTCAAATTTTAAAAATTTTGAGAAAATAATTTTTTTATTTTGGGACCCCAATGTTTTCTCCATAATACGTTTCATTGTTAAGTAAAATTATTAAAAAGTGATAAAATCGGCAACTCGAGAAATAAAAAAAAAATTTTAAAACCGATTTCACAACGATTGTATGATTCGCGAGATGAAACTTAATTCTATAGCTGCTTAAATAAATGTTATCATTTCACCTACTCCTGGGTCAGACAGAATTTTTGTTGCTAAAAAGTCGATTTAAAATTATATTAAAATAATATTTTAAATCTTAATCATTTTGGAGTTGGTTTCTTTATAATACTAGCATTATTGTTTGCCATGGCTCCCTCAAGGGGTTCCAAGTGAACCCGTGGGTCCCGGAACCTGAATCATAACTATGTGCGACGCCTGTTTTCGACGGACCTCTTGCTAACCACGCGACTACGCCCCCTGGACCTCCACACCTAACCCCTCATCTCTCAACCCTGGAGCACCACCTCTCCACTGGACCCCAACCCCCGCCCCTGTACAATCTCTCTATCTCCACCCACTCTCCACCCACGAACCCTCTCCCTGATCCCGGAATTATGGTACCTAATCTTTGAGTCAATTTCGTTTTTTTTTTTTTTTTTTTTAATTTTATTAAACCAATTATCTTACATGAAATAATGTATACATTGTATTTGAACTTCGACTACGGAGATTACTTCCCCACCATCGACTGACCTTGATCATCTTTTTAGTCCTTGTTTTTAATAAGAGGAAAAAATTAATTAAATAAAAAAACCTCTTTTCCGATAATTATTCCAATTCCATATTTTCATTCCTCCCTCATCTTCCTCAATTGTTTTTTTTTTTTTTTTAAATTTTATTAAACCAATTATTTTACATGAATTTATGCATACATTGTTTTTGAGCTTCGATTCCGGAGATTCCTTCTCCACCATCGAGTGTCCTTGATCATCTTTTAGTCCTTGTTTTTAATAAGAGGAAAAAACTAATTAAAGAAAAAAACCTCTTTTCCGATAATTATTCCAATTCCATATTTCTCCCAAACCATCATCCTCAATTGGTTTTTTAAAATAAATTTTTATTTTTTTACTTTTATAGAGGAGGGAGAGAGAAGATCCAATCGATTTGATTGGGGAATAATGGAATTAAAATAATTATCGGAAAAGAGGTTTTTTTATCTAATTAGATTTTTCCTCTTATTAAAAATAAGGACTAAAGATAAATAAGGACACTCGATGGTGGAGAAACAATCTCCGGAATCGAAGCTAAAATACATGGTATACATTAATTAATGTAAAATAATTGGTTTAATAAATTTTTACTTTTATAGAGAAATGTTTTCGGAATTTAATCGAATCAAATGTTTTTATTTTTATATTATTTCATTTAAATTGGTAACCATGACTACTGTTTTTTTAGGGGACGGACATACATAGGTACATACGAATGTACACAAATGACCTTTAGTAGTATGTGATAAGGGGCCAGCTTTAGATTTTGGGTTCCGGCCATGCCCTAGCTCTGCAAGTCCTTGGATGTCTTCTTTTTATATTTATAATATCACTGTCAATTGAGTACAATATGAATTCGTCAAAATAAATATATCAAAATATATAAATATATATATATGTAGGTGTTTATAAAAAAAAAAAAAAAAAAAATACAAATGTCGTCTCCAAATAACAAAAAATGGACTTAGGCCACTTTCAAAATAAACGGCTCATTTATATGATGTTAATATGTAGATTAAAAAAGCAAGGAGCATTTATTATAATATTAATGTCATTTCGTGAATTAAATTTAAAAACTGAAGATGATTGCAAAGAAACTGATAAGATTTTATTATGTGGATAATATTCATTATTTTTCCTTCATTGTTTTTTAGATGTTAGATTCGAAATGACTCTCCCAAATAGCGTGTTTCTTGCGGCTTATCATTTCTTTCCTCTCAAATATAATTATACATTTAATTATGACGTTAGCTTCCGGCCGTTAACTCTTAACGAGTCTAGAGTGAGCTATAACAAAACATCGGTGGCTGCAGTAGCTGAGCGCCAACCGGGTATCTTGTAACGAAAGGTTTACTATTTTTATATTATTATAATCCAACAAATCACTAAACTTGATACTAATATTCTTGGTGTAGCTTTTAACTATTACTCTTTCGAAAATGTTGTGAACTTTTTTCAAGGTGAGTACCATAAAGATGCAGCCTCTATGGATCTCAAAAGACCCTTACATTACCGAAGAGATGGAGAAATTGATCAAGCGAAATGGTTGAGACGTAGTTATCTGTGCACTCGAGTCTTAAATGTTTGAAGTTTATAACTGTCAGAAAAGACGCAGGCCTTAAGAAAGTTCCAGTTCTGTGATGTCGTGGGAACAAACGTATTGGCAAATGAAGGTGTCTGGTACTCTTAAAATTTAACTTCGAAGGAATGTTGGGAGTTCGTGAACGTCAAAAGTGGGCTTTTGGGGAAATTATTGACTTCATCTCATTAAAACACTTAGGGCCGGTTCTATGTCGCAAAGTAAATGCTTTTTACAACTAACAAAGAAAGGGTAGATGGTAAATGGAGGGACTGGGATGGCCAATCAGATGACAGGGACTGAAAGTGGCTGTCATCTGATTGGCCATCCCAGTCCCTCCATTTACCATCTACCCTTTGTTAGTTGTAAAAAGCATTTACTTTGCGGCATACAACCGGGCCTAACTGTGATAGGATCTTTAAAATGGGGAAAGAGAGGAAACTTTTCTTCGGTAGACCAGCGAGTCGAGGGAAGCTGTAACAATCGGATCTCCTATTATTCTGATAGCACGTTTATGTATTCAGGGTGTCAAGTTTCCTCTCAACAGATGTGAATCGTAATCGGTACAGGGGCGGAATGGGCCTTGTAGACGGTGAAAACCTGCAGAAACGTGAAAAATCGCCTATAATAATTTTATAGGTACAGTAAAACCTCATTTATCCGGCCCTTATTTATCTGGATCGAATTTGTAGACATTTTTATTTTAATAAATGTTCACATAGGTAATAATTTTTAACCTGATAGGAAGAATGTAATTATAATTTCACCAAAAATGAATTTTTTTAAACAATTCTTTGAAATTTTGATATAAAGATGTATTTTTTTTTACCGTAATAAATTCAAATTCGCTTATTTGAGGATTGTTTTGTTTTTATTACCCATATATCCAGATTATCCGGATTTTCGATTATCCGGTTTGCCTTTGATCCCAGTTAGTCCGGATAAACGAGGTTCTACTGTATTAGATTATGTTTTAGCTGGATTCATAAATGCTTGATGATAACCCGAGTCAAGATATTAATTCAAAAAAAAAAAAAAAAAAAAAAAAAAAAATTGATCCTGAATTTGATTAAAACACATTCTCTTAATAAGTATGTACTTATAAAATAATGTAATACATGTAGCTATAAAAGTTATACAATTATGTTTATATTATATTTTATGTGTAATATCCAAGATTATATCAAACTTGAAAAAATAAAGAAAACAATTAAAGTTACTTTGTAAGATTAATCTTTAAAATAACTTTCTAATTAATCATAATTAGTAAAATAAGATATTTTAATATAAAATAATTGTTTTTGAAAATAATCTTTATATGATATACTAAAAACTAAATACTCGTATATTTCATTGTCTTGAATGTCTTGATTTGGTAATTTGCTTTTATAATTAACAGAATAGGTTATATAGTAGAAAACTTCAGCCTGAACTTTCAATATTTATAGGGGTTTCAAGGGTTATAGCTTATGTATTTATAGTTGAGAGAGAGTAGTAGCTTTCGCTAATTATCTACCAATTCATCACCATCAATCACATCCAGACTTGTTAAATTATGGAAAAGGTGATCATAAAAAACCTTCGGTACTTCGAAATTAACAAAATAACTGTCAACAGGCGTTTGTAATAAACAAAATGTTTTGCTTATGAGGTCTCTATCTAATTTAGAGAAACATTTAGAAACATAGTATCTAATTTAGGGCCAGTTTGTATATTTTGATTTTTCTCCTTTGATTTTATGTTATTTAGATCCCTAAATTATTTTTTCTATATGCACTATTTTTTCTAATGTTCTCTTTCTTCCCCATCTGTTACTAGTTGTTAATTTAAATTTAATTTAATTTAATTTGTTTCAGACCTACAATCTTCCTTTGTTTTCCGGTTCTAAGCCACCATACAAATTATATTATTATTATACGAAATAAAAAACTTAGCTAACATAACAAAAACAAACAAGCATAATATAATAAGGATAATAATTAAATAAATAAATATATAAAACAAATAGAATAATGTTAATGAATGAGAGATTTTTATTAGAATTTTTTTTTACTATTTTTCACCAACTTTCGGCTTCCAATTCTCAAGGTATAATCTATTAACTAGATTCTAGTGATGAAACTCAAGTAACATAAAACCAGGGTTAAAGTAGGTCCGACACCCTTTTATTAAATATTTATTAAACTATATTATTGTTGGAGATCGTGGCTCTGATAAATTTGTACTAGGTTGACTCATCTCTGAATATTGGGCTCCTCAGAACACAAAATATATGAAGTTAAATTTCTTATTATTGACAAAACCAGGAACAATCACATGAATACTTATGATTATATGTGTATAATTCCCAATAATGCCCTATAAATTCAGGCCGAAACCTCTTTATTCTGGAAATTTTATTAGACCTTGCTTTGGCTGAATAACTCCTTCAACCCACTACAAACGATATTATTTACATATTTTTTAACAAAAATATTTAATGTAAGTTGAAAATTAAAAAATGCTGTATATAAATGTACAAAAATTCAAAATAACTTCTTTGGGGAATACTCGGGGCCTCTTTCAGAGATCGACCTCCAGGCATACAGTCTATTGCTTCACCCCTGGACACCTCTGCGTATCAGGTGTTCCAAAGTTGAGAAAGATATAAAGCACAGTTAGTCGATAAATATAGCATTTGATTCAGCTAGGGCAGTGGTCGGCAACCTGCGGCTCTTTCGATGTCAAGATGCGGCTCTCCACTTCCATGCGCAAATATTAATAATTATATTATTTTATTTTCAAAACAACAAATTATGATTCAGATTTAACCAAACTTTCAAAACGCATGCAAGGCCAATGCTCTCATTGATGTAACTATCTATTATTCAATAATTATAGTTATATTATTTGATTACTAATTTTATTAATCTAGAAGAGCTAGATAAAATACTTTAATACATTTGTATGTTTTTATATGAATAAATATTATTTTATTATTAAAACTATTTATTTTAAATCAAAAATCAAATTTATATAGCTAATCCTAATCAAATTCCATAAAATTGAAACAAAAATGTTAGTGGCTCTTTGAAAACTTGGAAATTTTGAAAATTGTAACTTTTGGTTCTTCCGTCTCAAAAGGTTGCCGACCCCTGAGCTAGGGGCTTCCTGCACTTTTCAGATGGAAAAAAGTACAATTCAGAAATACCCTTAAGTGTTCATATTGCTAATCGATTTTTTCGCTTAATTCGAAATGAGAGATATATTTGAAATTTCACTACACTGAGAACAATTTGAGTCTCTAATGCTTAGATTGATGGTAGTGCTGCCGCGAGCTTTTATTCGAATGTACTATTACTTTTATTAAAATGTACTGTAATGGGTTAAAAAATCGAGCTACTTTATTATTATTATTATTATTTATTATTATGGTTAAGAATTTTGTGTGGTTAGTATTTACTCTTTTAGAACTATGGGCAAAGTGAGAATAAATGTTTCTCACCAAAACTTCAACACCCTTTGGTAGTTTTTGACACGCATATGAAGAACATAGATTGAAAGAATGGAATGTGCAACCTACAATAATTATATGTGGATGTTCTTCTAATAAAATACTTTGAATTCCATTTTATTGTCCCATCATAGTCGCACAAATCCAACTAGATTTTGTAAATTAACTCGCCCAGAAACTAAATAACCTCTTAAAACTTAATAAATACCCTTTATGTTTTATATGGATATTTTGAAGCTTGTATTTTTTAGGACTGTAATGAATCATAAATGTACTACTTTTGAGATATTTTATGGAATGTATTAGAAACTAAATTATTTTAATGTTTATGTACAAATGTACTTTTCATGGAAAAATGTATTGTAAATAATACATTTGTACTGTAGCGGCAGCACTGATTGTTGGTTCAAGAAACTTTCGAAACATGAGGCTGGGGGCGAACCGCAACCCGCAATACAGATAAGAACAAGAACAGAATTTATCAACAGATAAGAACATGGCTCAGAATCAATCATAAAATTATCGCTATAGAGCAAAACTTTAAATTTCAATCTTTAGCAGGACCAAGATAAATACTTATCCTTGGATAATGATATGAGTTTTTTTTACCGACTAGAAATTTAAAAAAAGAAGAAAAAGATCTGAAATTTAGAAAGGTTCAAATAGAGGCAAAGGATACATTTCCTCATTGAATCCAATTTGATACGGAATATCATAACGTGATAAATATTCGCCAGTAAGACGATAGGAATTTCAAAAAAATGTTAGCTTTTTTTTAAAAATTTGTTCAAAACTGTTGCAAGATTAAGATTATTTCTTAAAAATCATATGTTATTGAATTTAGTAGCAACTTTTTTACTGTTTTCTTTACTAGCGAGAATTACTTTTTGTTTTTGGTTCTCTCAGTATAAAGAGTATATTATACACACAACGCTCGGCGTATACAACTCGTCAGGTAGCCGGAGTATTGAATTCATTTAAATTTAATTAAGTTAATTTAAAGGAAACAATAAAAGAGCTGGAATAATAAATTTTTTAATTTATTTATGTAACGAGACTATAGTTTTATTGTCTTCTTTAATTTATAAAAATTCAGCTACTCTCGGCAAAAAGAAACTTTCAATTTAAGGTAATTTAGTTAGATGTGTGCTTAGTCCTGTATAGAAATGTCTAAAATGTAGAGAAAAATCATTTTCAGAAATATTTTTTTTTTCTTTGTGTGTCGCGATTCTTTTTTTCAGGATAAGTCAAAAATTGTAAAAAATTCCCCCCGGACTAGAATGAAAGTTATACAAAACAAAGAATAAACTAGATTTTTGGCTTCTAGCTTTATGAAAAAGAAATCGAATCCTTTTACAAGGGCCTTTTGAGAGCTATATAAATAAGCTAAATTTTGTATTCAAAAACTGCACGTTTTTGCTAAGTTTCGGCTATATTATCCAAATAATTCACAGAGAAAAAAATGCCTAATTATTAAAATTTGTTGAGGGTACCGAGTTTTTAAAATGTTTTCACTTTTACCTCTCAGTGATTTATTTGCGTCCTGATGAAATAGAATTTTCTTACACTTAATAGATATTAGTTAATGAGTACATAAGGGTCAAAAGTTTATCAAAATTATCCATCAATTTTCAAATAATATACAACTTGAGTTCTTTCAGATTAGGTATTAAAATTCATTGTATAATTTCATTTATAAATTATATTTTCTCCCTCTCATTCTTTCTCTAATTCACCTAGATAATATACATATATTTACCTGTGTAATTTTACTTGAGATTCTATATTTGGAAGTATTTTTCAATTCGCTATCTTTTCAGATTATCGCTTGCTTAAGAACAAGTTAATACTCCTAGCATGATAGGGGTATTTAATAAATACCGAATAATTGACAATATGCACAATTGCTAAGGTTAGTTAATTCTAAATTACCTTCAGCCCGCCCAAGCAGACAACAAACGAATTACCTGATGGCGGTCATAATTATAAAAGTATAATTACCTTGCAACTTATATATGGATGCGAATTACTTGTTCTCTTAACTGGAATTGTAGCCAAGAGAGAAATAAAGAAGGCATGCCCCTTCCGGAAAGCTAATTGTCATAAGGATATATTTTATAAGTATACCCATTATAACACATCATAAATTAATTATTTGACACTGGAAAATTGAAATTCGAAAGAAATGTGGATGGACTAACTAAATAATGTCTATGTTGGGTGTCTCAATTCAATCTGTTTTTTCTTGGTAAGAGCAAATTTTCTGTGCTGCGAAATTTGCCTCAAGGAAGTTTGCCTTGCAAATGTCAACTTTGCATCTAAATTTATAGAAAAACAACACTATTAAGTAATAATAACATAACAAGAAAAAGCTTTTTTATAGATAACGAATTTTGTTTTAATTATATATTACCTTTACAGAGAACCTAATCGTCGATGGCCAGGATTTGGAGATGTGCACCGTAGCAAAAAGCTCTTATAATTGGATGCTGCGCCCAGGAGTCATTAAGAACATCAGATTTATAGAATTTTGTAGGCTAAGATTGGGGTTCCTTCCTTCAGCCGTAAGAACCAGCAGGGGAAGACGGCCGGAGGGTCCCCCGATGTGCCGGGCTGGGTGCAGACGAACTGAGACAACGGCGTACATTATCCAATGTTGCGATAGGACCGCGGATGGGCGGGTTAAGAGGCATGACGCTGTGATACTATCTCCAACCGACGATCTGATCAAAAAGGGAATGAGTGTCGAGTTGGAGTACTTGTACTCCAGCTCGGCGCGCAATAGAAAGCCAGACATCGTGGTGAAGGATGTGTCGGGGGTGGTTTGGGTTTTGGACGTGCAGATCGTCACTGCACTTGCAGGACTGGGTGTTGCCCACCGAAACAAAATTGAAAAATATAGGGGCAGCTCCAGTCTGATGGATAATATTGCGGAGCAATTTGGCGTCGGGGCGGGTTTGGCCAGGGTCGAGGCCATTACACTCTAATAAAGGGAGTGTGGTGGCATAAAGCGGCGGAGTCCCTCATCGCCCTGGGTATATCCCAAAAAACAATAAACGATTTGACATATAGGGCGATGAGGGGATCTCTCCTTAATTTTTACACTTTCAGCTGAAGAACATATAGAGCGGGTGCCGTATAATTATTTTATTGTAAATACTAAAAAAAAAGAAATGTGAAATGTGAGTCAGAATTAATCCTGGGTCTCTCAGCCACCCGTTCTGAATCTGAATTTATTTGTTCTCAAGCTGAAAGTGTGAAGTTTGTAAATAAATTTATGTATATATTTTTTTTCTTTGTAAAAGGCGGACCGCTCCTCGGAGGCCTAATAAACAAAATATTACCTAATATATAGGTATATATCAGTGGCGTGCAGTCCATGGATGCTGTGGATACGGCGCATCGCGCGAATTCCAAAATCCCAAGAGTATTTTCATATGTGTTATATTTGAAAATTTTTGAAATTTAAAAACAATTTCAATAAATAATATAGAACTAATTCATTTAAAGATATATAAATTTAAAATTTACGAAGCTATTTAACGTTAGCAAATTGAAAGAATATGAAAATATTAAAAAAAAAAAAAAAACTAAAAAATATGCTTCTAAAAAGTACAAAATAATGTAATACTTAATCAAAAATCGTGGGGCGCAGAAGCATGTAGTTTTAATTAATTTCGACAAAGTGGCCCACGCATTTTGATTAAGTATTACATTATTTTGTACTTATTAGAAGCATGTTTTTTAGTTTTTAACAGATTTCAAAAAAGGAGGAGGTTCTCAATTCGACTGAATTTTCGTTTGTCTATGTTACCTGATATCTTCGCAAATTGTGAACCGATTTTGATGATTTTCTCTGGTTGGTCCCGTTTTTTTTCATTGGTATTGGACCTTTTTTGCTATGTTTGTTCAGGAATAACTTCTTTGTTTATGAACCGATTTCGATGATTATTTTTATATTGGAAAGAGGGTATCTTAGGGGTGGTCCCATATTAATTTGGTCAAGTTCGGATGATATGATCAATGACGAATTAACCTAAATTTCCAATGCTTATGAGCAAATAATCGAAATTATAATAAATAAAATCTTTTATAAAAAAATCAATCTTAAAACGTTCATTTAAAACCCGCAAACGTTTCTAGAGAATTTCTATATTTATGAATTTAATTTTATTATCATTTTGTGATTCAGTCGCCCGACGCTTTCTCTTACGAGATGCATGCAAGGTATTATATTAAGTCACTATTAATAACATCACTAAAAAGTGAAAAATAAAAATAATTTTTATAAAAAAAAATAAAACCGACTTCAAAAATATTAAATGCAATAAATAAAATAATAACTCAAAAATAAAATAAAATGCACTAAAAGGTATAAAATAATTATCTAATTTAGTTACAACTAAACGATGAAATATTTACATGAAATCAATTTTTGAAGTCGGTGCCAAACATACTACTCTATATAAGCCAGCCTACCCGCCAATCGTGCTGATCATTGTCGAAGATAGTGGATTTTCATCTCTGAGACTGTGTAGTTCAAGTCACAAGAATTTATTTCTGACTCCTATGCTCACTCACACAAAGCAGTATCCGTTTGGGAGCGAAAGTCCCAAAATATATTTTTTTTTAATCTATTGTTAAATTTGAAAAATAACAAAAATGATGCCGTATTCGATGAAATTTGAAAAAAAAAAAAAAACATTAAAATACAATTTCAAAAAAATGAAGGGTACTTTTTTGAACAGCATCCACTGGTTGAAAAGTCACCAACCGCCACTGATATACGACGTAATTTTTTGCCAATAACAGTTATCAACAGTTTCTAAATGTCTTCGTTAAATGAAAATGAAAATGCGCCTACCTGGCTACCTACTATTGACAAACTTTGTAGAAAAAAACCCAATTAATTCACAATTAATAAAATAAAGGTGTTTATTTTTTAAGATACAAAAAGAATTGCTTAAAAAAATTAGAACTATCGTTTAAAATATCGTTTTAAATACAAGAAGAAGGTTACCCCAACAAGGGAACCCATAATATTGTTTGGAAATTCATATAATGGAGCTTGAAATTTTAAGCTAGAATTTACGGTAAAATAAGTTTTTTCAAAATCTCTTCGGAGGGGGTGGACTGAATGTTTTTGACCTCAACCCCCCCCCCCCCTCCCTCTCCGGGTCTATGTCTTTGATTGTGAATACAATATTTTTTTTTCATTAATATGTTCTATACCTACCTATTGGGCGGTATTATATAAAAACGCATTGTCCATCCTATTAGACTAATTATTATATTTTAATTGATGAATATCTAATTAGGCTTGATTCTATATTTATTAATAATAGTTTAAAACTATCAGATACATGTGCAGTTTCTTTTACACCAGCGATAAAAGGAAATCGGCATGAAACTACAGGAAACTACTGCAGAAGCTAACTTATTTATGATATTCTCTTCTATAATTGAAAAAATAATGAAGGTGGATTGAAAGGAGACCACCTTCTTACTTACACTACATACCCTGTATGGTAAAGTATTGTAATCGTTCATGAAAAAGTGGTTTTTTCCTTCTTTTTTTCGAAAGATCTCAAAAACGGCTGACACTATTTTGATTATGAAAAAGTGAGCGAAACCATGGTATTTCGCTCTACAAAAAAGCCCTAATAAGTAAACATCGAAAAAATTATATTTTTCGAGATAATAATTGTTTTGTCAAAATATCTGTTAGTGCGTCTGGTTGTTCGGTTGTCCCATAGTCTGTGCGTTATCAAATTTTTGTGAACGAATTATCTCAAAAACTAGTGTGAATATCAAAACCAAATTTCACACGTAGTTTTGGTCCATTGAGATTAAGAGCTGATTAGATTTTGGTGCATATCGACCCAAAATTAAGGGGTGGAGGGGGGGTTAAAAACTAAAAATCTAGGCCGTTTGAGCAAACTAAACCAAATTTTGTATACATAATCAGTGGACGCCCAGAAGTCCAAAAATGCAAAAACTAACCGCCCAAAATGGGGGGGGGTGTAGGGTCAAAAAATGAAAATTTTGCCCATTTACCAAACTCAACCAAATTTTGTATACATAATCAGTTGGACCCCAGGGGCCTAAAAATGCAAAAACTAACCGCACAAAATGGGGGGGGGGGTCAAAAAATGAAAATTTTGCCCATTTACCAAACTCAACCAAATTTTGTATACATAATCAGAGGGACAGCAGAAGTATAAAAATGCAAAAACTACCCCCCCCCCTACATGATTATAAATAATTTTAGGGGCCAGGATGTATGGTAAAGTCAAGTGGATGGCCACATCAGAAGACGTCAGCCTATTTTTGAGTACCATGTAGTTATCTGAATAATTTAGGTATGTAGTTTTTCTAAGAAAGGACTTTGTCACAACAGCTTAAGAAATAGCAAACCAGACCTGTATATTTATATAGAATAAGAAATAAGCATTTAGTATAAAAATAACAGGAAACACTTTTTTATAGAATAACAAATTTTATGTCTTAATTATATTTTGAATTGCCAGAAAATATCTTTATGGAGATTATTCGAAATAATTAAGGAATTATTTATTTATTTGTTTTGGTAAGGAAGTTCGAATATTTTTTGTGGAGTTTGTGGTTGTTGTTGACACTTAGTAGAAGATAATTTGTCTAATTATTATTTCTAACAAATAATAAGGATTCTAATTGCATTGGAAAAATTTACAATTTTTTGAATTTTTAGAATTATATATTTAAGCTGCGAAAGAATAAAATTGTGTTAGTTCTCTGTTAATCACCATCAATTAATCATTCTGCACGTTTGTCCTTTCTATCTTTTTACTTTATCCAATGCAAAGCATGGGTAAAGTATCGTAATCGCTCTCGGGGCAAGCGTGGCTTCAAAGGGTCCTCAGGTAAAGACTACGGAACCCATGGACTCAATTAAAGTCACAAATTGTAGTATTCAATTAGGTTGAATTTTAGCACGTGACGGTTTTGCCAAAAATTACAAGGGGTCTCGTCGAGAGGCCAAAAAGTGCGATTTTTTCATTTAGTGCGTGCGGATGGATTGATGGATGTATGGATGTGATAGTTTTTTTGGCCCACGAATTTTCCACACCGTTGCACCGATTGAAATGAAATTGAAAACCTACCATTAGTTTAACAAAATGAAGCTGATTAGTTTTTGGTACATATCGGTCCACAAACATTAGTACTTTATTTCAGTACTTTTTTAGTTTTTTCTAAATATTTTGAAATTGACACAACCAATTTTGATTAAATTTAATATCCTAATTAAGTACCTTGGGGACCACAAAAAAGGTTAAATAAAGTTTTTAGTAAAATTATATTTTAAAGTACTTTACTCTAGAGTAAGATGGTACTTTTTTTAATTTTTTAAATTCTTTAAAATTTATTCATTTGAAAGTTTTAATATAGCTCATTTAGCCTTGCTTAAGTAAGAATGGATAGGCTTCTCTCTGTGAAATGCTAAAAATTTGGGAGGAATTTTTATGAGTAACCATAGCAACTGCGTTGTTTTCTTATCCGTTACCTTTGCTGAAGACAGAGAAATCGATTTTAAACCAAAAATAGCGATTGATTCTCATCTAGTACTTGAGGAATAATCATTCTATATTGGATTTTTGACGTTTCGGTTTTTATTAGTAACCATTGCTGAAGACATAGAGAAATCGACTTTAAACCAAAAATAGCGATTGATTCTCATCAAGCTTGAGTTGTTTGCCATAAAAGAATTTAGTCTTTTTGATTTTAAGTCGATTCTTCTACATTTTCAGTAGAGGTTTCCATTAATAGTCAAAACATCAAAAATCCAATGCAATAAGGTTATTCCTCCAGTATTAGATAAGAATCGATCGCTATTTTTGATTTTAAGTCGATTCCTCCATGTCTTCAGAAATGGTTACCAATAATAATCGAAACGTCAAAAACCTAATGTAGAATTGTTATTCCTCAAGTATTAGATGAGAATCGATGGCTATTTTTGATTTTAAGTCGATTCCTCTATGTCTTCAGCAATGGTTACAATAATAACCGAAATGTCAAAAATCCAATATAGAATGGTTATTCCTCGACTCTTAAATGAGAATTATGTTTGAATTAATGTCAATATGAACTACAAATTGCAAGTGATATCTGATTAATAATAAAGGAACAAACATATTAATATTTCAAATGAATTTGGATAAAGTTTAGCAACGATCCGTTGCAGTTTATTTTTTTAAATGAATATCTATTATTCATATCTTTATATATCTTTAAATCAAAGAGTGCCCTTCACTTGTTTTGAGACACCCAAAAGTTGAAAATTTCTCAGGATTAATTTTTGACCCAATTTCCCAGTTGTGATCTGTTAGGGGAATTTTCTATTATAAGTAGTTAAATCTGAAATACCTGGAGATAATTAAATTAAAATTAATTAATTTTCTCATGCTATAATTTATGCTGAAAATGCTTCGTTTTCGAATAACTTGACAAAGCTATTATAAATTCCTTCCTATTCAAATGTTTGAGTCATTAATAACGCGGTCGTCTTCAAATGATAATTAACCAGAACTGTATATATTTTAAATAAATCTTATCTTGCTTCCTTAAGAATTAAACCACTAAGCATAGAGGAAAAAGGTGATATTTTGTATTATCCCTTTAATTCTTCAACAGTAATTGCAATTGGGATTATAGCAGAGTAAGTTAATAACCTAAAAGACCCAGCTTAAAAACAAATAGTAGATACATATGTTATACTTAAATTCTTTGATCAAAAACCAGTTTTCGATTAGAAAAAACAACGTAAGAGATTTTTTTGTTCAAAAAAATGCAACTCAAAACCGTTACAATAATACTATCAAAGAGACTATGGTTTTTAAGGAATTTGGTGTTGGTACTTGGTGAAATATTTTTAAAATTATTAGATAAAAATACTTAGTAAGTATCATCTTAATGTGAAACCTACCAAGTATTTTTATCTAATAATTTTAAAGAGACTATGTGTCATACAAAAGAGTATTTTTACCCTACGGCTCCAGAGAGCAAGCTTTGCTACCTAAAATCTAGGAGGACCTTTAGCGATACACATTGCTACCGTTACAGTACAAATGTATTATTTACAGTATATTTTTGCTTAAAAAATACTACATTAACATTAAAAAATTTAGTTTACCTATAATACATTCCATAAAATATCTCAAAGGTTGTATATTTATGATATATTACAGCCCTAAAAAATATAATCTTCAAATTGATTATATCAATATAAAGCAAGTAACATAGAACGAAAACTTGAATGAAATAAATCGACACGTTCTGATGTGGCCATCCACTTGACTTTACCATACACTTCTGGTTGAGTTTGGAACAAGGGCCAAGATTTTAATTTTTTGACCCTACAACCCCCCCCCCCCCCCCCATTTTAGCCGTTTACTTTTTGCATTTTTAGTCTTCTGGTAGTCCACTGATCATGTATACAAAATTTGATTGAATTTGGTCCAAGGGCCTAGATTTTCATTTTTGACCCCCCCCCTCCCATTTCGGGCGGTTTGTTTTTATATTTTTGGTGTTCTGGTAGCCCAATGATTATGTATATAAAATATGGTTGAGTTTGCTCAAATGGCCTAGATCAGTGTTTCTTAACCTTTTTTGGTTGACGGCACACTAAAAATATCTGGAATTATTAGCGACACACAAAATAAATTTAAAAATATTGTTTAGTGAATCGTATCCATAATTTAATTAATTTAGCTATAAGATCTAAAGAAATTGGATAAATAATTTGATTTCAGAGTTTTATATTAAATAAGACAGGCGTTTCGTCACTATATTTGGGACTACTTTTGTACTTTATGTGGTTATTTGTTTTAGCTTTGATGAAAAATTAAGGTGTTTAAAAATAAAATAAATTAAAAATAAAAATAGAATGTTCGTATACTATAATAATATCAGACAATAGAGTTGAAGGATAAGTCGCTGAAGAAATGTCCGTCTTTTTCAATATAAAACTCTGAATTCAATTTATTTTTCCTATTTTGTAAGATCTTATAAATTAATTTAAAAATAATTTTTTAGTAACTGTTGAGATAATTACAAATACCTAGGTACTATTTTAAAGTTACAAAACAAATGCAATTTTAATTATTTGTCAAAAACATTTGCGGCACATTTGGCAATCTCTCAGGGCATAATTGTGTGCCGCGTCACACAAGTTGAGAAACACTGGCCTAGATTTTTATTTTTTGACTCCCCCCTTAATTTTGGCGCCAGAAAACAAAATATTTTCATTATTATGGTTTCATTTTATAGTATATTTCATTTTTCTTGTTTTTTAGTTTGAAAATATTATAATTTTAAATTTTAACCCCCCCCCCTTTAATTTTGGGTCGATATGCACCAAAACCTAATTCAACCACCAAAACTACGTGTGAAATTTGGTTTTGATATTCACACTAGTTTTTGAGCTAGCTCGTCCACAAAATTCGATAACGCACAGCCTAACAGACTAACAGCCATTTTGATAAAACAGTTATTATCTCGAAAAATATAATTTTATCGATGTTTACTTATTAGAGCTTTTTTGTAGGCCGAAATGTCATGGTTTCGCCCAATTTTTTTAATCAAAATAGTTTCAGCCGTTTTTGAAATATTTTGAAAAAAAGAAGCAAAAAACAACACTTTTTTCATGCACGGTTACAATACTTGAACATACCCTGTATGGTAAAGTAAAAATAGGACTATATGTTACGAAAAAATTGTTCCCTTTTTGGGAAATTCGTGAGGTTTATTTAACCCCAGAGATGGTTGAAGATCCTCAAAAAAAAAATTTAAAGAAAAAATATATATACTTATGTTCTTTCTTTGTTTTAGTTAAATTTATAAATCTAAAAAATTTAGTTAGGCCTGTTCAACCTGTCATCATCAGTCTGGAAGACATGAAATTATATAAGGAAAATTACAGTACTATAATTAGAGGTAACACATATAACCTAACAGCTTTAAATAAACACATGTTCAATACTGTAATTTTCCTTATATAATTTCGTGTCTTCCAGACTGATGATGGCAGGTTGAACCGGCCGAAACTGTTTCGATTTATAAATTTGATGACTAAAATAAAGAAAGAGCATTAGTATATGGTGTATATTTTTTATTTTAATTTTTTGAGGAACTCCAACCACCTCTGGGGTTAAATAAACCTCACGAATTTCCCAAAAGGGAAATCTCTACATAATATAGCCATCTCTGTGCATCTACATGTAAACATTTTTTTATTAGACAAGTCCGTTGTTTCGTCTATGATTATTGAGAAAAATGTTGTGTTAACAAGAGATACAATTTTTTCGTAACATATAGTCCTATTTTTACTTTACCATACAGGGTATGTTCAAGTATTGTAATCGTGCATGAAAAAATAAAACTCACGAATTCCCAAAAAAAGGGGAATTTCTACAAAAAATGTTTAACTATTTTGTTAATTCATCCGAAACCAAAAATTATGTGATTCGTTTTTAGGGTTAGTAGAATTAGATTGGTAGTTCTGTAGCAGGTATTTATCAAGTTTTAAAAGGTTATTTAGTTTAAATAAAATGGCTTGATTTTTTTAACTCATTACAGTGCATTTTACTAAAATCAATAAATAGTAAGGTACATTAGAATAAATGCTCGCGGCAGCACTGGCCATATAGTACTACTTACCCTATGACCGCAGGGAGCAAACTAACTCTACCGTTACATCTTAATATCCAGAAGTCTGTAAGTCATATTCGCGGCAGCACTGGCCATATAGTACTACTTACCCTATGACCGCAGGGAGCAAACTAACTCTACCGTTACATCTTAATATCCAGAAGTCTGTAAGTCATATTCCATAACTACTCGACCGCCAGCATCAAAATATAACACTTTTCCGTTGGATCGGTATACCCAGGAGGGCGTGAACCAAACTTCTCACCCTACGGCCTTGTATCGCAAGGAAAATTCATCGCGTACATATTCATCGTATTTTTTTTCAAAGTGATTTTAAAATATATATTTTAAAATTATAATGTACATTTTACCATATATTTAAAGGATAAAAATCAAACCAAAAATGAAGGGATTCTTAATGAAAAAAATAAATGGTCAAAAGATGAAAATATAGGCTCTTGTACCAAACTCAACAAAATTTTGTATACATAATCAGTGGACCCCCAGGAGTCTAAAAATCATAAAACTAACCCCCTACATGATTATAATTAATTTTATTAAATATTAAATATAAGTGAGGGGTCAGGTTGTATGGTAAAGTCAAGTGGATGGCCACATCAGAACACGTCAGCTTATTTATTATAATATTATTTATATTTTTATTTTATTAGAAAATAAACTATCCGAATCAGGGGAGTTGGCATCTTAATATTCAGATCCTGAATCATAGTCACTAGCCCTGCTGCAGACAATAAGAGTAATTGTCCAGTATTTCATTAAAAAAACTTTGCTATTTTTCAATTTAGAAAAAATATCTAGTTTGATATTGAAGGATACAATAAAAGAGCGTGTCTTCTGCTGGAATTATAAATTTTATTTATTTATAACGAGACTATAGTTTCGAGGGCTTTGCCCTCTTCATCAGTCTATTTACAAGGGATTCACAGAAATATATTTATGAATTCCAGCAGAAGACACACTCTTTTATTGTCTGCTTCAATATATAAAAATTCTGCTACTCTCGGAAAAAAACTTTCAATTTATCTAGTTTGATGTTTTCGAATATCTTACGCAACAATCCGATTCTCATTACTTTTTTCTAAATAATTCGAAACTTTAGTATAGCTCCCTTATTGACTATAAAAATGAATTATTGGAATTAAAAATAAAACAAAAAAAAACTTACTAAAGTTTCTTGAACTTTCCATATGTTAGTGAATGAATGGATGCGAGGATCAGATAATCATTACGGGAAAAGTGTTTGTTCATAAATGGGATTCGGACGCGACCCTGAGTCTCTCACTAAGTGGTGAAGAGTTGCACTGGGAGAACAAAAGCAAGTCTACTCTCTGGAACATTCTTATAAATTATTAATTTTCTTTTACATTAATTTAAAATTTGACTCGGTCATTAGATATTATTTAAATTATGTAAAGCAAGATTTATTACTTGAAAACAATAAACACAGCGAATAGAAAGGAGAATGCATTTCTAATTATCTGATGCATTTCTGTTTGAATTCAAACGGCCGTCTTTCGATTTTACCAGAATCGGATTAGGGCTAATGGTACTACTGGAAAATAAATAGATGTTTGAATAATTTAGACAATGTGATAAATATTTTGGGGGATTTTCTTATATTTTACTACTATTGTGGCCATTGGCCCTGGAGTTTAATTTTTTTGGCTGTGGGGGGGGGGGCTTAAATAAAATAACGTGACAATAAAGTAGAACTGAAAAACTTTAATAAAATAAAAATATTTTTAAGTATTATAATAGATATTATTATATCACATACTAATAAAGGGCATTTGTGCCAGCCTCTGTACTTACCTACCTATGTCCGTCCCCCACAGGCGTTGGAAGGTGGGGAGTCCAGGGGTGGGGTTGGGAGGTGGGGTCCAGGGTAATACTAAAGGGCATTTGTCCCTGTCTCTGTATGTACCTATGTTTTTATGTTTGTATGTCCCCAGGGATGAGGGATCGAGGGGGTACGGTCTAAGGGTGGGAAGTCATGGGGTGGGGGTCCCGGGGTCTACTAAGAGGGATTTGTGCCTATGTCTGTACCTATATATATATATATATATATATCTTCATTGAGGTTTCCGCGAAAGGTTCTATGTCATTAGAGATTTTTCGGGTTTCTCCGCGTGGGTTTGAGAGTTTTTCTCGACGTTTCGGTTCTCCTTTTTGGAGCCATTTTCAAGAGAGGGAGTGGGTGGTCTACGTGGTCTTAGCCTCGTTGTCCAGGATCGTTTGCGTTTTGGGGAGTATCTTCAGAGTGAATTTCTTTTTCGGAAGACTTGGTGGATTGGGAGATTTAGGAGGTTTTGGGTGTTTTGTGGTTGAGGGGCTTCGAGAACACTGGGCACTGTCGATATGTTCACTGTCACTGTTTCGAGAACACTGGGCACTGTCGATACGTTCACTGTCACTGTTCAGTGAAAAAGGGTGAAGGGCGGGGGAGGGGGGATACAAATATGCTGAGAACTATTGGCTTAAGGTAGTTGTATCACCAAATGCATTTTCTTAGAATTTTTTTGAAATTTAGACACAGATTAAAATAATTCTCCATCGATTGGTGCAAAACGAAATTTATGAAAAAATTACTTTAGTTCCGGAGATATTAAATTCCAAAGACAGAGTTTTTCAGATTCTTATACATTGCACTATACGGGATACCGGAAAGTTTACATACATATATAATTATAATTAAGAAGATCTTCTTACGATTGTTATAAATAACTATTTAAACCAACATTAAACAATAACTAGTACATTTTTTAACAAAGTTTTAATTCATAGTTATAACACAGTTTTTGAGATAATAATTGATAAATAATTAAAAATTTACAGTAAAAACAATCTGGCAACAACGCACTTATTTAACCCTATATAGTACATTTTTTTGACGTTTCTTCGCTTCAGCCATTGTCGCAACAGCTTTCAATCGCTTATTAAGAACTTTTTGTTTAATAAATCTTCCTTTATAATGTACTTTATCTGACATATCTATGATAAAATATATACAAGCACGGACAGTGTGGCCAGATTTTTCCAACGAGCAGTTAGTTGTACGGGATTGGCTAGTAGTGTTACATAAGCATCAAAAAGTTTTGGGCTTATGAATTATGAATCCTAACTGTCTGTACTATATACTCTAGCATTAACTTTTTGATATAATACTACTGTCGCTATACAACTACCTTAACAGCAACGTTAAAATGTTAACTCTAACTATAGACTCTCAAAAACTTAAAAACGATTATCGAACTAGGTGTCGGCCAATCAATTTTTAAACCAAAAAAAAATAAGCTGACGGGTTCTGATGTGGCCATTCACTTGACTTTACCATACAACCTGGCCCCTCGCTTTTATTTAATATTTAATAAAATTATTTATAATCATGTAGGCGAGGGGGTTAGTTTTTCCATTCTTCTGGGGTCCCACTGATTATGTATACAAAATTTGGTTGAGTTTGTTCAAAAGGCCTAGATTTTTAATTTTTACCCCTCCCTCCACACCCCTTAATTTTGCAGTCGATATATACCAAAATCTAATCAGCTCTTAATCTCAATGGACCAAAACTACGTCTGTAATTTGGTTTCGATATTCACAATGGTTTTTGAGCTAGCTCGTCCACAAAAATTTGGTATCGCACAGACTAACAGAAAACGAGATTAACAGACATTTTGACAAAACAATTATTATCTCGAAAAATATAATTTTTTCAATGTTCACTTATTAAGCGCTTTTTTGTAGAGCGAAATGCCATGGCTTTAGCTCAATTTTTTTAATCAAAATAGTTTCAGCCGTTTTTGAGATATTTCGAAAAAAGAAGGAAGAAAACACTTTCTGCATGCACGATTACAATTCTTGACCATACCCTGTATGGTAAAGTAAAAATCAAATGATATAAGTTTAAATATTTGAACCTTTGGTGTATTTATTATTTTGACATTTTTATTCATATATATCCCAACTCTAGTTATAACGAATTTGCAGCGATCGATTGGTTTATTAGAGGCAAACAGTTCGAATTTCATCCTGAGGTGGCCACGTGTCCGGCACGTGGCTTCCTAAGAGGATTCTCCTAATTAATTCACGGGGAGACTAGGCTGATTGATAAAAAACCCCGGGCCGCTGACAGGTTACCCTGGCTCTGTTCGTTACGACCCCGTTGACGGATCTCGATGGTGATTAGCTCCGGGTGCGCCCCGAAAAATCATACCGAAGGAAATTCAAGATTACCCCTTCACCCCCTCGCCGCACTTCTTTCAACTAATCCCTTGATGATTTACAAAATATTTATTAGATGAACGAGGGGAAAAAAAGATTTGACACGTTTATCAACGGCTGCAAAATTAATTCTAAAATAAACAAATTGGTCCACCCTCCCTTCTGCTAGCTCTATCTCTTTCTCTCGTTATATTTTTTCAGACTTTGAAATTTGATCGGATCCTTTAATATGTACTATATATATAAATATATATTTTACTCTTAAATCAAACAGTGATTTTTTTTCAAAATCATTAATGAATAAAAAAAGAAAAATCTCTTTGATAAAATGAATGAATCTAATTTAGCTTTGAAGAAAACGCGGGTTTATAATTATTTGTATTAAAGTAAAATTAAATGAGAGAGATATGCTTTTTAAATAAATGTTAATTCATGGTACCTAATATTAATAAGTTGAAATTTCGCCATCAGAGTTCATTTTGAGGTCTTCCAAATCATAGGGAGAAGTAGGCAAATTCCTACCTGTCAATAAAATCGTACCACATTCAAATTTCGCTTAGGTTCACGGTTACTATCAGTAACTTTTACCACCTATCCATATTTATTTCAAATTAATCTAAAATAGTGTAAAAAAGTAATATACAGAATCTCTTTGAATTGAAAAAATAGGTAAGTCTACTATACAATTTTGATCATATTGTAGTTGGATTGGGTCTCCTAATAACAGATATATTTTATTTATTTTTACATTAGTAACAATTCTTCAATCACCTTAAAATTCACTTTGAAATTAAATATAACGAAATTTCAAAGTATATGCTGAGAAGCCAAAATTGTACTGTTGTGTAGTTTTAAAAATCTTACCACTACTATTTAACCAACAGATTAATCTTTTAAAAATACAATACAATATAACATTATACAATGTTCAAGATGTTCTATTTGGGTACATGAGGCCTATGCACGTGTCACAAAAACGACCAAATGTTATTATTTCTCTCACTGTTAAATAAAATTAGTTTAATATTTATGAGGTACGATTTTGAACATGTCTGAGAATTTAGCTTAGCTATTCTATAAAATTGGTAAGCTAAATTCTCAGACAGACTTGTCATCACTTTACATTATCCATAATTCTGAACATGTCTGAGAATTTGAAATTAGCTATTCTATAAAATTGGTAAGCTAAATTCTCAGACAGACTTACCATAACTTTACATTATCCATAATTTGTTAAGTGGTAGGATTTTTCCAACTTTCCCCTAATTCGATTAGAATTACTTTCATTCTTTACGTGCTTTTATTTTTCTGTCATTTATTTATTTTGTATTTATTTTGTTTATCTGAGTAGAATCTTATAATCGAATTTTAAGCTACTCCTCCGGGAACCAATTTCCTTGAGTTTGTGATGACTCTACAACATTCGATCAATTCCAGAAAATAATATAGAAAATTATAGAAATAAAATTCATTGATGCAGCCATTCAATTAACGGCCTAGCCATTTAACTAAATGTTGTCGTTCAACCAAGCCTAAATCACGTTTAGCCTTTTAGTCAAAAGTCTAACCAAATTAGTGAATGGCACTTCGACGTTTAATGACATGTCTGATAAAATTCTGCCAATTTATTGAAATTTCGTTCTTCTTTTTCTGACTTTGAGGCTAAAAGACATACTGCCATAGGAATGCCCTAATAAGGGATGAGACAAAGATGCTATTTTTTTTAATATTAACAGAAATGATGTTTCAGTTATTGAGTATCAGATGATGACTTTAAGGTACCTAAATAAAAATTATAATCTATAATAAATTAATAATTCATTTTAAACAATAATATATATCAGACAGGAAAGAAAAGGGAAGGGCCAGATTAGAATATTTCGACCAAATAATTAGGGATATGGGATGCGAGACATTTAGGGCCAGTTGTATTTTGGTTGGTAAAGTCTTTGTAAAAGTTGACAAAGGGTAAAACCTTAGAATTCACCTTGTTCCCGACGGGATGGCCAATCAGATGTCACGCACTTTCATCTGATTGGCCATCCCGCCGGGAACAAGGTGAATTCTAAGGTTTTACCCTTTGTCAACTTTTACAAAGACTTTACCAACCAAAATACAACTGGCCCTTAGAGAGGTCACACAACTGGCATGGGACAGAGCCGAGTGGAGACGGGTGGTTGTGTCACCCCAGTCTTAGGACTGTGTAGTCAATGATGATGATATATCAAAATAAAATATAAAATATGTATAGGGAATGATAAATAAAATTAGCAAAATATATCATTTGATGTTATTCAACTGTTTAAATTATTAAAGGTATAGCTATAATTCATATTTCATAGTAAAATATGTTGTCCATTATTATAAGATCTTGAGAAAAAATAGATATTTTTATATATATTATTAAATTAAATTAGAAAAAATATTTTTAAATTAAAATTAAAAAATAAAATTAATATTTTAATATTATTATAATCGTAAGAAATAAAATAAATTAAAAAAAAATTATTTATATTATGCTCACCATCTTCTATGGTTGTGGCTTAGCATTGACCAGCGGGTTTGTTAAATGTTCTATTAACTATTAAACAAGTTGCCGGAACGTTATTTAGTTTGAACTGCCACATTTAGTTAAATAGCTAGGCCGTTAATTGAATGGCTAATTCAACCAGTTGTCCTCGACATAAATATTAAGACGAAGTCTCTAAAATGACAAAACAGAAAAATTTGCAGCGTTCCTTCAATTTTTTTTTTTACAATTTTATCTCACACACCACAAATAATATCAGAAGTATTACAGTATAAGAATGATTTATGGAATGTTTAAAAAAAACTAAACATGTAAAGGCCTTGACAGTCGGAAAGTACACTATTATATTTTATAGATCTTGGAAGTTGAGTGACATGTGGCGTGGTTAGTTTTTTTGATTGTTTGGAACAAGATCTGTTGGTTTATCAAACTATTATGATCCGGTTCGTGTTGAGTAATAATTGATATGGTCCAAATAGAGATACCAAGAGTTTGCAATGTAACTCCTTAAAAACGAACAGGTGACATTTTCACTGATTGTGCAAGTGGTTGTGGAAATAGGAAAATCAGTACAATTTACAGCTAAATCAATAATAACGGTTCAATTATCGCGCTAAATAAAATTATCATATTGAATCGATTAATTATATTGAAAATTATCTTTTACCAAAATAGTAAATTGGCATTTTTGCACTAATAAAATAGATTGAAAATACTCAGTAATTTTCAGTGCCATATTTATAATTGAAATAATTAGTGAGTATATATACTGAGAATCAGTGGATATAGTATTTACTGATTATTTTTCGAGGATATATTTCCAAGAGAGAATAACACCAACTACGCCCCATATTAGATGTCATTGCCACGAGAGGGGAGAAATCAGCCAATAATAATAAAGATTAAGATTCAATTAAGTGGGAGATATATTTAAACCTAATTTATCGAACGGAGAATCTACCACTGCTCGAAGCCCCTAAAAACTTAGTAAATTGGATATTGGATTGTATCTAACTTTCTGAGATTTAGCTCGTGATCCCGGCTTCTTTCCTTCTACTCTGTTCTTTTCACGATGGAGGGGCCATCGCATACAGGCCTCTAGGGGATGCACCTTCTGGTGTATCTCTTCTCACATCAATATCATTAAAAAAAAAAAAAAAAAAAAAAGAGAACTCGAGAGGAACAAAAAGTATTTTCCCAAAAGTAAAGAAATCTCATAATGCTTATTTAAGAAGTTAGAAGCGTAAACTAGTAGTGCTATCCATAGCTTTTAAAATTCATTTAGTGTACTCAGTTCAAGCCTGACTCGCTTCAAATATTTGAAAGGCTATAATCTGATTCCTTCAGAGGAAGCCAATGGAAAACCACGCCTGTGAAAAATTTCCTCAAGGAAAATTACTATGGAGAGGATACTTGAAGAAGAAGAAGTAAGCTGTATAAAATGATTAAAGGAAAAGTAAACAAAAATCTTCATAACTGAATTTGTGAATGATTACGTCAATCTATTTTAAAAAAAGGTGAATTTTGGTTTATTTAAGTTTCCAATTTGATTATCGATTCAAGGATTAATTAATCTTGTGCATCTACCTATACTAAAATAAATTAATTCTGAAATCGTATTGTGTGATTGATTCTAGTTGAGTTTTGGATTATTTTAAATAATTTTTCGAATTTCTCTCGGCGGTTTCTTAGTTTGCATCATGCCCGGAGCGCCTGCTCTGCACTTCGCGATAACCTCTGCAGAGTTCATCCGGTTCATCCGATGTTTGTCTGGGGGCCACGCGTCTCCAGAGAAAAGAGGAAAGCGCACATTCCAACAGAATCTCGACTCTTCACTTTTTATATTGATTTTCTGTTTTTGACAAGTAAATTTGAGTTTATGTTTTCCAAATGATTGTTTCTAACCCTATTTGTTTTTTCAATTCCCTCAATTACTTTTCATTTTACAAATATGAAATACCGAAGAATTTACCTACTAAAGTCAATAAAATTTGAATTTGCATTTTTTCTTTAAATGATTGTAATTTTTACTTTACCATACAGGGTATGGTCAAGTATTGTAATAGTGCATGAAAAAAGTGGGGTTTTTCCTTCTTTTTTTTCGAAATATCTCAAAAACGGCTGAAACTATTTTGATTAAAAAAAATTGAGCGAAACCATGGCATTTCGCTCTACAAAAAGCTCTAATAAGTAAAGATCAAAAAAAATTATATTTTATAACAAATTTTTGTGGACGAGCTAGCTCAAAAACTAGTCTGAATAACGAAACCAAATTTTACACGTCGTTTTGGTTCATTGAGATTAAGAGCTGATTAGATTTTGGTCCATATCAAACAAAATTAAGGGGGGTGGAGGGGGGAGGGTTAAAAATTAAAAATCTAGACTATTTGAGCAAACTCAACCAAATTTTGTATACATAATCAGTGCGACCCCAGAAGTCTAAAAATGCAAAAACTAACCGCCCAGAATTGGTGGGGGGAGGGAGGTGTAGGGTCAAAAAATGAAAATATAGGTTCTTGTTCCAAACTCAACCAAATTTTGTATACATAATCAGTGGGCACACAGTAATCTAAAAATGCAAAACTAACCCCCCCCCCCTA
Source organism: Forficula auricularia (assembly GCA_024734495.1). NCBI lineage: Eukaryota > Metazoa > Arthropoda > Insecta > Dermaptera > Forficulidae > Forficula > Forficula auricularia. The sequence goes on from JALMQS010000085.1 coordinate 13,192,726, forward strand.
CTTGATTATAAATAATTTTATTAAATATTAAATATAAGTGAGAGGCCAGGTTATATGGTAAAGTCAAGTGGATGGCCACATCAGAACACGTCAGCTTATTTTTGTATCTGTTTTATTTTGTTTTTTGATTTTTTTTAGTTTCTCAAATGTATATTTTTTCTGCTCCATGAGGCAAACTATTTCAGAGCACTTGTTTGTATATAAATAAATAAATTCACGATTTAAAATTCAGTGAATAAGATAAAATCAATTTCGGCCATTCATGACTGTTGGACCTTGAAATGTATAATAAGTAAAAACAGTGAAACCCCGATATTTCAATAAAATTTGATACTGGATATGTTACAGACTATAAAAATACTGATCGGTACATTTTATTCAATAATCGATCAAAATATTGAATAATATTTTATTTATTTATCTATTTTTTATTCATCTTTAGAAATATCTAAAAAAATAAAAATCAATCTCAAACAATTTTTTTAGTTTGCCTATTTGTGATTCTATATAGGTATTTATTTGGATTATGATATGCAAGGACCCAAGTACTAAATAAAAAAAAAAAACAGTTCATTCTTCTTCTTCTTTTCACATTGCAAAAAACTGATTAGATTTCAAGATTTCTAGCTTCAGAACTTCTAAATTAAAAATCCTAAATAGCATAAAAAGTCGGTTTCTTATATAGAAGCTTATTTGCTTAAAATGCTTGTTCCTAACGAGCTGAAATTCGACATACAAATTCATATTATGTATTACGCTCTAGCTTTAAGAGTTTTAACTTTCTAGCCCAAACTGTTTTATAATTTTAAAATGTTATTTATTTAATAGATTTTCTAGCATCATGAAAGAATGGTCTTTTCTAGACTTTGGCAGGTGGAGCTAACAAATTTTAATTAAACCCAAAATACGCCCCCCTTTGCTATTATTTGTTGATTTAGCATGATGACATTTAACAAATTATAATGTATTATAAGTTCTTTTGTTATATAAATTTTTTCGAAATAAATTTTGTTTTTACTTATTTCTTATTTGAGGACGTATGGATGAGGGCACCAAGTATTCCAGGCTAAGTGATGTACTGGGTCAAATGAATCATCTTCACAGACACACCAGACATTATGGTCATCGAGTCCGAGAAATCAGCCACAATCATTGATGACGCCAACCTTATAGCAGATAACATCCCGTCCACAAAAATAGAAAAAAATTAGAATGTAGACCTGTCCATTCAAATGAAATCAATTCGGAAATCTCAAAGTTTCAATATCTTCCCCTTGACAAACTCCACATTAGCAGTTGTTGCATGAAATTTTCAAAGGAATTTGGCCAAGAATGGTATGCCCAAATAGGTCTTCAATATAACGTAAAAGATTGTGATTCTCCAAATATTGTGCCTTATTTTATAATCTGAAAATTATCTGAAGAATAAATCATGTGACTACGGTGAATTCACTTTCCACATCAGTCGAACCTAATCCCAAGTTCTAAAGAGATGGGAGAAATTTTCCCAGCGTATAAGCTGATAAAGTGAATTAATTCGGATAATAATAATTCAAAAATTTAGATTAACGCTTTTATTTCAAAATGCACCAAAAAGTAGAAAATAATATTTTCTTCAATAACTATCTAAAATATTTTCATACTAAAAATAAAAGAATCGAAATCTGATTGGTCAAAAGGAGAGGAAGAATTATTAAATCGAGCTCCATGAAGATCTAACAAATGAGATATTTCCTTTATTTTTAATTTCATTTCCTTTTGTCTTTTGCAATATACCAACCAGTACATACATACATAGTTATGTGTATAGGTATTTGATGTTTTGAACTACTAGAATGCAATTAAAATCATCTAAATTTGAATCTAATGTCTTATTGCCTCCACTTAATCTAATTAAGAACTCACCTCCGATTAGCATAGAATGCACTTGGTCAGTATAAAGGGTTCGAATGAGGATCATTTGTTATGTTCCCTCGGCATGGGGCCCGCCTAAATGGTTTTCGACTAATTCCAAAAAGTGTTATTTGTATTTGTTCAACTGTATCAATGTGTGAATCCGAGCAACGAGATCATTTGTCATCGCTGTTCATAACATTCTAATTGCGCCCTCGATTAACTTAATTAACACCAGGCCACTGTCCTCAACACAATCCAGACACGCTCTCACCAAACAACCTCGACGCTATGATCATATACAAATTTAGATCAAGAAAAATGTACAGAGATAATAGTGCGGAAGGAGGGAGTGAGAGAAAGAACACCTACACTGATCTTCTTCGCTGCTTCAGATATAAATTCTCAACTGCACTGATTTTTATTTAAGCAAAAAACTTTGTGCATTTCTTGTTAATGTGTGGATTTAAAGGTGTGGTTCTCGAGTCCTTTTCGTACCACTGTAAATTTATTTACCTTTTCTTAATGTAATGAGTGAAATCACCACGTTAAGGCCTAATTAAAAGTATTGTAAAAACAGTCTTAAATAGTAAACATCGAAAAAATGATAGTGAGTTTAAAGATGGTGGTATTTCACTGTAGATACTGTGAAACACCAGTAACTTCAAACTCTCTATAATTTTAAAAAAGTTTCACTATCAACCAACACGTTTTCTGTTTTATCGAATATATACTTATATATATATCAGTGGCGGAGGGTGATTTTCAACCAGGGTATGCTGTCCAAAAATAGACCTTCATTTTTTTTTATTATTTTATTCTTCACTCCTTTTTGAAAAATTTATTGATAACTGTATCATAGTGGCATAGGTATCTGTGCACACGGGTCTTAGTGGTCTGAAGATTAGAAGTGTCGGAAAAAAAGTTAGATTGGAGAGCTTCCCAGTTCCTAGAAATCATGGGGATAAACGTATTGGAGAATGAAGTGGACCTGCACTTATCCAATTTAACCACTAAGGGATGTTGAGAATTTGGCGACGCGTAAAGCAGTCTTTGGAGGAAATGATTGACTTGAACTCAAACTATTTGAGATATTAAATTCATTCTTATTTGACATTGAAAAAGAAGGCTTAAGTGAATATTCGGAATATTTTTAAGTGATTGAATAAAATTGAGAGATTGCATAAGACATAATTAAAAATGCTTTGCACCTTCATTTTAAATTAAAATAAATTAAAAAATAAATTGACATGTTATGATATGGCCATCACTGGGCTTTACCATACACTTCTGGTTGAGTTTGGTATAAGGGAATAGATTTTAATTTTTTGACCCTACAACCCCCCCCCCCCCATTTTGGACGGTTAGTTTTTATATTTTTAGTCTTCTGGTAGCCCACTGATTATGTATACAAAATTTGGTTGAGTTTGCTCAAATGGCCTAGATTTTTATTTTTTGCCCCCCCCCCCCCTAATTATGGCGCCAAAAAAAAATATTTTCGTTTTTATAGGTTCATTTTATAGCATATTTCATTTTTATTGTTTTGTTTTTTTTTTTTTACTTAAAAATATTATAATTTTAAATTTTAACCCCCCCCCCCCCCTTAATTTTGGTTCGATATGCATCAAAATCTAATCAGCTCTTAATCTCAATGCACCAAAACTACGTGTGAAATTTGGTTTTGATATTCAGACTAGTTTTTGAGCTAGTCACAAAATTTGGTAACGCACGTAAACTAACAAGACTAACAGACATTTTGAAAAAACAGTTATTATATCAAAAAATGTAATTTTTTCGATGTTCACTTATAAGAGCTTTTTTATAGAGCGAAATGCCATAGTTTCGCCCAATTTTTTTAATCAAAATAGTTTGAGTTGTTTTTGAGATATTTCCAAAAAAAGAAGCAAAAAACTACTTTTTTCATGCGCGATTACAATACTTGACCATGCCCTGTATTGTAAAGTAAAATAAAAAAATAAAAAAAGATAATTCTACTTAAAGAAATCTTTTTACAAAGATACCTCACATTCTATGATAAAATTTTGTTTTTTATTCTTCATACTACATAAAATACGACTCATCCTAAAATAATCATGTAATTTTAATATAATTTTTGATTTACGAGAATATCAATAAACATAACTTCTAAATTTCAAGTTTTTATTCTAATTAGTTTACGAGCTATAATGCTTTGACAGACAGGTAGATATAGTAAATTATGACAACAGTAATATGTATAGAGTCCCGTACGATCGTTGTACGAACCCCCAAAAAGCATAAAATATATCAAGATAATATGCCCATTGGCTAATGTCACATACAAGTTTATGTACTAAAAAAAATATACCTTTTTTATTGGTAGGCGTAACATCTATATTATTGCTCTAGAAAATTGAGATTTTTTTTTATAAAATTCACTTTTCTTCTATTCCAATCTGGTCAAAATTATTATATACCATCATGAGAGAATAAACAAAATATCATGATTTTAAATATTTCTTTAAATTAATCTTTTGCCATGATTATTCAAAAGCCTGATTCGAACAAATGCTGGTGACATTTGCCTGTTTCTAATTATTACCAAATAAAGATCCTTGAAAATTATTTTCCATAAACTTCAATTTTTTGAAATTTCTTAGAATCTTGAAAATGAGAGGATGTCTTTCTCAATAGAGCAAACACTTCTCTTAGAAAGACATTTTCAGATTAATGTTTCAAATCCAAGGATATCTTTAAAATATAATCCTTGAAAAACAATCATTTCAATTGAACTATGAGACTTAAGATTTCATAACTAGTAGGTATTAAATTGAAAAGCTTAGTAAAATCGCTCTTTGATGCAAGCCATCTTAATGACAAAACAAAATGGAAATTATGGTAACAGGTGATTTCACAAAAACAGTTATACGAATCTATAGAAATAATATATGTTTAGATTTATTGACAAAATACCTACAAAGATCTTCTAAAAAAGGAGAGGCGTTTTAAGTCAGTTATACAAAATTCATAATCAAATAAAATTATTAAAAAATTAAAGACAAATTATGAACTATTGAATTATATATTGATAATATATATTCTTCATAAATTTAAATAGTACTTAACGGAGTTGAATTCATTATTAACATATTCTTGACAGAAATCCCATTTTACACACAAAGCTGACGTTTCATTTACCACAGGAATGGATGTTATCATCTTTAATCTGTTATAAAGAAGAATAGGGAAATGAATTATAGTTTTAAGTTAGAATACTGAGTATATTTCTTTATGTAGAAGCCTTCCCCGTCAAGAAGGTTATAATTATTATATAATAAAAACTATATTATAAGCCAGAATGTAAAATATAGATTGGAAGAAAACGTCAGTGCTCTAAACAGATGTTTATTAGCTTGATACTAAGAGTCATGTCGTGAAAGAAGAATGTAATAAAGAATTTAATAAATTTTAAAAATCACTGCACGGATCGAGCGACCCACGATAGAAGTAAAATTTCCAGCATGTATTTAAATATTTGTCAGCTTGGTTTAATCTTAATTGTAAATATTTCAGCTCATTAAGGTCATTTTAATAAGATTACATTCTAAATTAAATGAGTTGATTTTGGTCCAAACTACCAGAATTTTTTGGATTTTGAATCGCCTTATATTTATTTAAAACAATTAATTTTCAGATTATCGTGCAATATGTTTATTATTGACGCCTGAAGGGTCCCTGAATGCCGAGGGCCTTAATACTTTGAACCCTCTTGTCTTATGGTAGCTACGCGCATGCCTGGATAGAATTCAGAAACGAGCCACAGACTAATAAACTCTTACGACTCCATTGACTTGCAGGACCATAGGAGAGGTGTCTCGGCTCTTTCCCCTTTTTTATATCCGATAAAATAAAATCAATGATTTGCCAACTCCCAACAACCCTTCACGATCAGATCTGAAAAATTCCGAACAACTTAATTACCGTGAAAGATATTAATTTGCCGATGGTAATAGATTCAAATTTACTAGAAAATCATAAGATGGTGTCATCTAATAAATCCGATGGAATGGAATATTTTTAATTATATGTCAGAGGGGTTGTTTTTCACCCTCTCGGGAATCGAACCCGAGTGCCAGTAACAGCAATCCGGGCCACCTGGCTCACCTGCGGGATACGAACCTCTCTGACATATGCAAACGCGTAAAATATTTTACTCAAAGATTGTTATCTTAATTTGTAAAATTTCGCGATATAGTGATTCTAAATTTAAACATATAGCCATGCCATATAATTTAAATAAAGGTGGTTGAGTGTTTCGAATTTTGAAGAAATTCAAAATTCGAAGGGCAATGGAATGACTTTTCCTAATTTAATATGAAAGATATTAATTTGCCGATGGTAATAGATTCAAATTTACTAGAGGAGGCCAGGTGGCCCGGATTGCTGTTACTGGCACTCGGGTTCGATTCCCGAGGGGGTGAAAAACAACCCCTCTGACATATAATTAAAAATATTCCATTCCATCTGATTTAAGAGATGACACCATCTTATGATTTTCTAGTAGGTAAATTTGAATCTATTACCATCGGCAAATTAATATCTTTCATATTAAATTAGGAAAAGTCATTCCATTGCCCTTCGAATTTTGAATTTCTTCAAAATTCGAAACACTCAACCACTTTTATTTAAATTATATGGCATGGCTATATGTTTAAATTTAGAATCACTATATCGCGAAATTTTACAAATTAAGATAACAATCTTTGAGTAAAATATTTTACGCGTTTGCATATGTCAGAGAGGTTCGTATCCCGCAGGTGGCCCAGATTGCTGTTACTGGCACTCGGGTTCGATTCCCGAGGGGTGAAAAACAACCCCTCTGACATATAATTAAAAATATTCCATTCCATCTGATTTAATAGATGACACCATCTTATGATTTTCTAGGAAACTTAATTACCCATTACGTTTATCCCCATATCTTGTATACTTCACTACTTCAATACTTGTGTTCAGTGCATAAACATCTTGGTTTTCACCGCTTCTTTTAGTCACTCTCTTCTTTCCGGAAATGTGAAAATCTGTCAGGACCTTAGGTTCTGTATTGTCCCGCTATGTTCGATTACTTTAACAAAAAAAAAATCAAATTTTGAAGAAAATAAGTTACGATGCGTAAAACCAATTTTAAGGTAAAATTTTTAATTGAGATACTCATTTTGAAATTTTCTTTTCTGAAATTTCAAAAATTTAAATGGACACTAATGACACATTTAATTACGAATCGAGAATCAGGGCCAGATAAGTCCCGTGTTTATATTACAATTAATTTCCTATTAACACCACAAGGGTGGTCTAAGCTGAGAACCTCTTCAAAATCTTTCAACCATTTATTCATTAGGAGCAGTTGGTCTCATTTAACTTAGGAAGAAACTTTCATTGTTTTGCCTAAAACAAACACATGCAAATGTTTCATTAATGAAAATTATATAGTACAACAAAGGAAGGGAAAAATATCTAAAACTAACCATAAGATAATCTTATCAATCAAGCAGTTGATGAGGCCGAGACATGCTAGCATTAACTAAACTTACTGCCTATTCAGTGAATCCGAGCGAGTTGCTTCTTCCCATTAGAAATTTTACATTTAAGTATCTTAAATGTTATTTCTTATCTTTTAACACTAATACTCTAAATTAATTTTTTTTTAAGAAAAATGAAGAGGAATTTCTTTTATAATAATCGACAAGCTTTTTGCATATTTCAGTGATTTGGCAATTTTTCTTTTGCTGAAGTTTTATAGAGGAAAGTCAAAACTTCGTGCAAAGACCCAGGATGTTTAGACAAGCTTGTATGCCAAATTTCAGCTCATTAGGTAGAGTCATATCAGGAGCTTTCTCTATTAGAATTCGATTTATTTCTGTGCTTTTTAAGGGGAAGTTCTGAGGCTCAGAACTCTAAATCTAATCGCTTCTTATAAATGTACTTTGGTATATATGCACGAGAACTAATTTTCGACGAGTTTCAATTTTTGTATTATCCCAAGTGACAAAACCGTTTGAAAATGAGTTTTCTCTACTTTTCAGACATTTTCAAACATGAATAAGTAAAAAAATTGTCCAAAATTCATTGGGAAATACTTGAACACCCAAGCTACAGACATTTCTTTATTGTAACCTATGAAATTTACTAACATTTCAATTTGTTTTTTAGTAGTTCTTGGACTTCTCAGCTTTTTTGCCGTCAAAAATTTTTACTGTTAAAATAAGATTTATTACAATTTTTGCTTTTGTTTAGTTTAGGAGTAATATTTAAACTTACAGTTTTGAGACAAAATAAATTTTTTTTATTAATTTATTAAAAATAGCTGAAATACTAGATTGAGAAAAACAAATCATGCTATAGAGCTTCGCGCGCTATCGAGGACTGTCAAAAAACATGGCGAAAACACGAACAAGCAGAAAACGTAGCTATCTTCATATGAATGGTAAGCACTCTGGAGTTAAAAAGTAAAAGGTTAACGCTGCTGTTAAAACTTGGTTTAGAGAATAGCATTTTTTAACGCTAGTGTTATTACTTTACTTTTTAACACTCAATTTAAGATGTTAAATTTTAACGTCTGTTTTTAGAGAATAGACCTGACTATGAGCTAAAAAAATAATAAAGTTCTTATTTCTACATTATTATATTATTAACTATCTCTTTTGAATAAAAAATATCAATAGAATTATAATATTTTATCCGCGGTTCGAGACAATTTTTTTTCTTCAAATGTGCCCGTGTAAGTCAAAAGGTTGCACACCCCTAGTTAAAGGTATAAGTAGAAGTTGGCCAATAAATATTGGATATTAGGACAAAACTTGAATTAGAGGTTATATTCCAACGTTTAAGATAAATGGTGTGGACCGAGGGGTGAACCGCAACCTAAAATCGCGTACACCTACTTCCACTTCCACTTTCATTTCCAAGTAGAAGACAATAGATGACAATAGATTATCTAATGAATTCCAAAGTAATTCCAAAGACGGTGTACACCTAATTCCAATCGCGATTCACCCCTCGGTGTGGACTAAAGCACTCTTGAATCAAACCGATATACTTATATTTTTCAATTTTTAGCTCCATTATTACGATCATTTTAATTAAGAACTCGTAATCTCATTTAAAACATTTATTTAACAACAATATATAAATATAAATATAAACAATAGAAAGATTAACAATACATCAAGTAAGCTTTGTACGCATCAATTCTCCCCTCCTTAGAACACGGACGCAGCTTCCCACAGGATCATTCTTCTTTCTTCCTAGGTTTAAAATAACTCGAATGATATTTAACTAACCTTCCCCTTTCTTGACTGTTTTCAATAATTTTTGCTCCATCCATCGATTTTTCTAAATATAATTTTATTTGATGAAGTAACTCTTCCTTATTTTGATTTAATTTCATCTGACCAGCATCTAGTTTCTCCTCTTCCATTATATTCAACTCATCCTCCTTGACTTCCTTCAACCAGTACGGAATTAAATCATCTTCATTAGTTAATGCCCTTCTACTTTCCTCTATTTGTAATTCCATTGATGGACTAATGATTTCCGAAAATTTATTCACACAACAAATAATATGACTACCGATCTCACTTTCTATTCCTACTTTCTTAGGGAATCCTACTGCTTTTTGGACAAGGAACTCCCTTTTTCCTTGCCCCTCCACTCGTTTCCCTTCTTGAAGCAAGTGTCTTCCCCATGTCCTTCCCGCCTACAGAATCCACAAAAACGTCTATCCTGAATGCAACTTCTATCCTGAGTGGGACTTGTCTTCTCTTCTTTATCCATATCCTTTAAATCCCTTTCTATTTCTTCTACCGTCTGCATAAACCCTTCAATATCAGTGAATTTCATTCCCCTAATGGACGATCTAACACGTGGAGTAATCATCTCCACTAAAACTTGAAGGATTGAACCAGCATCTTCGTCCGGAAAAACTCTCTTATATAAAGCCATCTTATTCTCAATAAATAACCTTATAGGTTCGTCTTTTCTTTGTTTCTCCTCATAAAACATAACCTTTAACTTTGAGACTACGATTAAACTATCGTATTCTCGGAGAAATTTCATTTTAAAATCTTTCCAATCCAACGCTGGAAATTGATTGACCACCCGCCACCATGTCTTGGCCTTATCTAACAACTGATCCGAAACCACCACGAGCCAAACATCTTCCGGTACTTTATATTTTAATAGAGTATTCTCGACCTTTTTTAAAAATAACTTCGGATCTTCCTCTGGGAGAGCTCTAAACACCGGAAGGAATTTTCCCACGTCTGCTAATTGAATATTCCTATTAATCTCGAAATCACTTCCCTTTTCCGAATTTTCCTTCCTTTTTATTATTTCTTCCAACTCTATCCTCTTGTTTTTTTCCTCTTCCAAATCATCTTTTAATTTTTTTATTATTTTTTCGAATTCATTTTTTAATTTATTCACCTCCTCTTCCAAATCCATTACTCTATGCTCACCTTTTTTTATATGATCCTTGATCTTCGATATCTCCTCCCTCGTTATTTCCATATTCGCAAAATCATTTTTCTTATTCCTCTTCGCTAGTGGTCTACTAGGTTTTCTTATCATTTTCACATTGTTCGGGCGCCAATATTACGATCATTTTAATTAAGAACTCGTAATCTCATTTAAAACATTTATTTAACAACAATATATAAATATAAATATAAACAATAGAAAGATTAACAATACATCAAGTAAGCTTTGTACGCATCACCATCATAATTAAAAAACATCTAATTATATAAAATAATAGTTTTTATCAGCACATTGTAGGTTCTAGTTACCAAAACCTGAACTCAATTAAAAGTTTAATTTTTATACCAATTTTATACTTAAAAGAAGCAATTATCAGAAGGGTTTAATTACAAAGATAATACTTGCATTAATACCACGATGGTTTTTTAGAGATTATATCTCTTGACAAGCTGTAAAGAATCCAGTATATTTCATTATATGATAGTTGGTTTGGAAATACCTCTTATGCCCTCTAAATAAACCATTTGCCTTTTTTAAATAAATAATTTTATTGAACGCATAAATATTTCAAAATTATATATAATTTAGTAAAAATATTAATAAACAAATTTTGTCCTTCTAAAAGTGGATAATGATTTAAAACTAAGAGCTGATTCGCGTGCTAAAATAAGGTTAATTAATTTCGATTGTCTAACTCTTAAGTAAAAGCATTAATCCCCTTCCCCGTCTTGAAATAAATTGAGAAAGATAGTAAATTAACTGCGCTAATTGAACTTGTAATTATTTGTAATTAATGTATTTTTTCTATAATGTTAGTAGAGTGAAACAGTTCTTCTTAAAGCAAATATTGGACTGAGTGGTTATTAATAGATAGGAATCAGAATCTTTTGAGATGGACTGTGAAATCTATACATGCATAACAAGAACTCGAGGGATGGATTCTTGGAAACCAAGATTGCATCTCCAAAGTGAAACATTCATTTAAAATGTAATTAAAAATATAACAGGCCTTCTATTTAGAGGAGTTTCTTGAAAAGAAAGCCAACAAAAGCCATTTGTCCTGGGATGCTGTCACTCCATAACTGCCTGATGTGATCAATATAGTAGAATGCACACTATCCGTCTTACACGTGTCTCAATTTTAAAAAATAAACAAATATAATCCACTATATAAAATAAACCAAGCAGCCAAAACCAATAGTGAACACATCGAATTTCTGCCTGTCTCGAATATGGCCCTCATCTAGAGAGGAACCTCCAGTCACACTTTTTCAGCCCTAGATACAATTCAGAGATGAAAAATAAGTTTAATAGGAGATCATTCTTGACTAAATCATCACATCTCCGCCATTTTCCTTTATTATTGATACTACCATGGTTATATGTTTCAATAATTCACCCTTAAGACTTAATTTTTTTAAGTGGAAGATAAATTTAACCTAATTTATCAAACGGAGAATTTACCACTGCAACTACTCGAAGTCCTTAAAAAAACTTAGTAAATTGGATTGTATCTAACTTTCTGAGATTTGGCTTGTGATCCCGGCTTCTTTCCTTCTACTCTGTTCTTTTCACGATGGAGGGGCCATCCCATACAGGCCTTTAGGGGATGCACCTTCTGATGTATCTCCTTCTCACATCAATATCATTTAAAAAAAATTACCGGAAACACACGATTTTTTAACAGTCAATATCTCTTCACAGTCAAAAAGGTATACATGTTGCAGTAAAAACCCACTTTTTTATTAAGAACGGGCTCTTACTAGTTAAAACGCGTTTCACTGAATACCTTTGTGGCAACTAGAATCTATGATGTTAGTTGAGTTTGGTTAAATGGTCTAGAATCTTCATTTTTGACCTTCCGCCTCATTTTGGGTGTTTATTTTCAAAAAGTTTTAAACAAAAATGTCAAAAATTAGAAGCCAAAGTTGTAGAGGATGAGATTTTTAACATTTTCGTTTAAAAAGTTTTGGAAATAAACACCCAAAATCAGGCAGGTCAAAAATGAAGATTCTAGCCATTTGAATCAAGCTCAGCCAACATCAGTAAATTCTAGTTGCCACAAAGGTATTAAGCGAAACACGTTTTAACTAGTTAGAACCGGTCCTGCTAAAAATGGGGTTTTACTGCAACATACATACAACAAAGGTATTTACCAATTCATTTATCCCTTTGATTACTAGATTAGAGCTTGGTTCCCGCTTCCATCTATTCGCTGACCTGGGACCTTCAATCTTTTTAAGAGTTTTATCCACAGCTAATTTATAATATAGGTACTCCAATTTAACCCTTGAAATATTTTACGATGATAGAAACAAATTTTTTTACTATTTAAAAATTTTCGAATTTTCAAAATTCAAAAAAATAGTATATATTCAGCACATCATGTGATATAAGCATTTTCCCAAGCAGTTTGGATATTAAGATAATTTAATATTTTTCATTATATAACAAATATATTTACTATATTAATCCAGATATTATATTCCTCCCTGTCAAAATCTGTTCACTTTTAATTTATTCAAAAAAGTTTATTTAAATTAAATGCTCCAGTGTCTATATTAAAAGCTGTTTTAATATTCGTATCTCGGTTTAATGATTTTTAATAAAATCTTAAATATTGAAATGGTCTAATTAAAAAAAAAAAAATTTAAACTCAAATTCAAGACTTACAAAAAATTATTATATAGTAGTATTTTAAAAATGGTATTATACTACTAATAAGGTAGGTATAGATATATAGATATTTTTTTACTTTTTAGTGACTTAAATTTTATCAGCTCTTTATCTTAAAGTCGATAACTAAATATGAAATATTCTTAATGGTATTTGTTGGAGAGTGCAAAAAATTTGGGTGCTTAAATTTCGAACGGCTCCTAAGAGATACTCAATTAGACAGACTTACGCACATAAATATGGCTTTAGGCAGTACCAGTCTACGGGCGGCATTCTAGCATGTAACTCATATCTGGAATAAAAACCTCGAGGCCGAAAATGAGATTTTCGCTGTAGCTTTAGACATTTCAAATGGTTTTGAATTAGACTTGGACAAAAATATTCTTGCCAAATTGCCATTGGCCTTATGCCGAAACTATATAAGTCGTTTGAAAGTTTTCTTTCAGACCATGATGGATAATCCCCTCTTCCTTCTATAATAACGCTGGAATTTCTCAGGGATCGGTCATACCCCAACGCTCTATAACAAATACCTTCTAACCAAGTAGACCCGGGTTCGAATCCGGCTCGAGGCATCCGGCTAAAATCTGACCCCCGGGGCAGAGACAAATTTAAAAAAATAAATAGTATCATAAATTGGCTTATGGCTAGAAAGGCCGAAAAGCCAAAAAACAAACAAAAAAAACTACCTTCTAATCTTGTTCATTGTTACGCAGATGACAGCACACTTTATAACGTCCCTACATTGCATAAAAACCGCCTAGACGCTTTCTCAATTAATTTAGAATTACGCAGCCTTTAAAAGTGGAGATCTCAAAACTTTGTTAACTTTAATGCAGTCAAAACAGTTGCCTAAATTCTAGGCGATCAAATGTTAAGCGCCTCCATCCACTGCTCTATGGGTGCCTAAAACATCTACAAAGAAAATTTATTCTCCACGTTTGGAACATTTCTACACCCAAATAAGCAAAGATTCAGTCGAATTGAGAACCTCCTCCTTTTTTGAAGTCGATTAAAAAACAAAATTTGAATTTTTTGACTTGTATTAAGAATTCACTACTCTGAAGTCGCTCTGCGTTTTTAGTAATACTCGTTTTAAAAATGCTTTGTTGTACTCATACTTTTTGAAAATAATATACCTACACTAAAGAAAAGCCAGGCTGTTTTAATAAATATGGGTCGTCATTTTTGATATACAAATCTGATCTTTTTAATTTTCCTTCTACTATTAATAATGAGATCAAATGTAAGAGATATATTATTGCCATTTTTATTGGTGCTTTTTACGATCATGTATTAAGTTTACGAACATAACTCCGAGTCATTCAAACAGATAAGACACGTTGTTGAATGTCAGGTGGTCACAATGTAAATATAAATGGGATCAATAATGTTCATGTTTCTTTCTTACTACATAACTCAAACGAAATCTAGACCAGTCGAATAAATGATTGTCGAAATGAAACGAACAAAAGCCATTGCGAAAAGTCGATGTAATTGGAGGTGGAAGTAGAGGATCCGGGGAGACGCTGGCGCTGGAGCTGTCTGGCGCCGCTTCAGACCATCCATCACCCAGATGATGAATGTTCAATGGCGCTTATTAACTCTCCCATTCAGTCAGATTAATGGGTCAGACTACATTTCATCCGAGTCTTATCAAAAAATGTTTCCTATATCTTAACATAAATACAAGTATATCTTCTCTGGGTGAATTCGTTGCTCTGTCGAATATACTACAAAATATTTTTTAATTATACAAGAGAATGAGTTCCAAATCAATCATGATGTATTTACCTAAAAAACAACAATTTTTATACTCATTTAGGAACATCAATCATATTTTCATCAGGATATATAGAATGAACATAAAATAATCTTTGTATTAAGCCTGCTGCACATGAGGCTCTACCTGTTTTTGGGGTGGGAGCTCTCTGATTGCAATTTGGAGGCCCGTGGCGTCGAAATGCGAAAACGTCACTGCTTGCTGTCTTTCTGGCTAGCTTGCTTGATTTAAAAGATAGGACATGTTCTATTTCCCGGCTTGGTCCTGGGAAGCCATCTGCTAGCAGCAAGCAGACAAAAAATTATTAAAACAAGCCTCGTGTGCAGCGGCTTTGTATACCCGGCAGCCGAATTGAAAAATCGATTTGTCGTATGGGAAGCTGAAATTTGGCATGCAAGTTTGTATTATTATAATAAACTATATCTCTTTGAGTCAAGCTTGATCTTTTTAGCTCAAACCATTTGCTGTCAAAAAAATTGCCATATCACTAAGATTTATTGAAGCGTCTTGAAAAAGTTTTCACTAGTTCTTTTAAATTATTTTTCTATTTTTATGATCATTTCTAGTTATGGTAAGCCTATTTTAAAAAAATGAGTATTCATCTTAGAAATAAAATTAAGAAGCAATTCAAACAGTATCTTGTGAGAGCGTTGTTGTTCTACAGAAAAATAAAATTAAGATAGAAATTTTGAGCGAAAAGAGTAAGTTCCAAAATTTATTCCAAGTATTAGAGGGTTTTGGAATGCCATCAAATTCAGGAGGAACAAAGAGCGTATTCTTTTTTAAATTTTATTTCTCCTATACTTTATTCTAGAACAGTGTTCTTCAACCTTTGTCATCCCGCGGAACCGTTTTTTGAGATAATTTTTTATGCGAACCTTTCGTACAGTAGCACACCCAGATTTGATTTTAGGAGGGGGGAGTATCCTATTACATATTACATGTTAGATACAAGGTGACTAGGTAACTATTATATAATATGTTATAAAAACTCGAGGGGTGAACCGCGACCTAATATGCTGTACACCTACTTCCACTTGTACTTTCAAATATTTCCAAGTAATTCCAAATATTTCCAAGTAATTCCAAATATTTCCAAGTAATTCCAAATATTTCCAAGTACTTCCAAATATTCCCAAGTACTACCAAATATTTCCAAGTACTTCCAAATATTTCCAAGTACTTCCAAATATTTCCAAGTACTTCCAAAATACTTCCAAAGAGATGTACGCCTACTTCCAATCGCGAATCACCCCTCGTAAAAACTTAATATAAATTTGCATTTATTCAAAAAAAAGATAAATATTCCATATAAAATATAAAGTATTTGTATTATACATATATATGTAATTGAAAAAAATGAAAAATAAAATAAAAAAATATTTTAAAAAATTAATGACTTTGTTGTGCTTGTTTATACTACCGAATTTATCAATATCTGGGGGTTCACGTTCGAATTTTAGCATTGACTCGCGGAACCCCTAAAGCGTTTGAGTGGAACCCTACGGTTCCGCGGTATACAGGTTGAAGAACACTGTTCTAGAATATCTAATAAATAGAATGCTTATTTTTTAAAATGGACCTTCAATATTAAGAAATATTCTCGAAAATAGTATGTTCCTTAGACCAAGACCATTTTGAACAGTGTACCTACCGCAATTTATAATTATTGTCCTGATAAAGTTATCGAGAAGTCACGACGAATCCTCTGTTTCATGTGTTTTTCAAATGGTTCTAGGCCAGGGTCGGCAACCTGCGGCTCGCGAGCCGCAGGTGCTCCCTTTAGATGTCAAGATGCGGCTCTCCAGTAGTCCGCTAATATTAATAATTATATTATTTTATTTTCAAAACTCATAAAAACTGCAAGTAAAGTAAGAGGCCAACTAACAAATAAAAATCTAGAGGCGTGCTTGAAACTGAAAACAACAAGTTATGAGCCAGATTTAACCAAACTTTCAAAAGGCATGCAAGACCAATGCTCCCATTGATGTAACTATCTATTATTCAATAATTATAGTTATATTATTTGATTAAAAATTTTATTATTCTAGCAGAGCTAGCTTAAATACTTTAATATGTTTTGTGCGAAACATTTGTATGTTTTTATATAATAAATATTATTATTTATATATTATTTTTATATAATAAAATATTATTTCATATTTAAAGATATTTATTTTAAATCAAAAATCAAATTTATATACCTAATCCTAATCAAATACCATATTATTGAAACAAAAATGTTAGTGGCTCTTTAAAAACTGGGAAATTTTGTAATTTGTAACTTTTGGCTCTTCCGTTTTAAAAGGTTGCCGATCCCTGTTCTAGGCTAAACACCGAGCTCTTCCTTTTGTAGATCAAGTTTTTTCAGCAGTCAAACTTCACTTTGTTTCTATTTATTCATAGATACTAAAAAATTCCAATTAAACATACCGATAAATTTCTTTCATTTTCAATTATGGAATTTAGAATTAAATTTAAATTATCTGCAAATTAGAGGCAATAGAACTCTCTTTGAAAATTTTGTAAGATAACACGATTGTCTAATAAATAATTTAATCAAGCCCGAGAGAAATCCCTCGAGACTTAAGTGACTTGACAAAGCCCAGGCGCTGCATGGATAAGCCTATTAAAGACCATAAGACTACTTTTAAAACACCATCTCTCCCTAATCATATAAAGTATAAGTATTACTCTTAAAAATTCAATGATGTCTATAGTTTTTAATTGAAGATGCTTTCTATATAATTCATTCAATAATACTGCTGAACTGATAACTAAACTTTATGTCATTTAGATGGGTCTCTCTGCCCAACCTATTGGCGAAAATTACTATAAGGGTGACATCCTTTCGAGTTATAATATAGATTTAATAAATAATGTATCTAAATGTAATGAAATTGCGAATTCACCCCTCCTGATATCTGGTGGCAAATAGTTAATATTGAAATAATTTTAATTCTCATAAGAACAAACCATTTACTTCCCTGATAACTAGCTGCTATGGTTTTCACCGAGGGGTGAACCGCGACCTAATATGCTGTACACCTACTTCCACTTGTACTTCCAAATATTTCCAAGTATTTCCAAATATTTCCAAGTACTTCCAAATATTTCCAAGTACTTTCAAATATTTCCAAGTACTTCCAAATATTTCCAAGCACCTTCAAATATTTCCAAGTACTTCCAAATATTTCCAAGTGCCTTTAAATATTTCCAAGTACTTCCAAATATTTCCAAGTACTTCCAAATATTTCCAAGTACTTCCAAAATACTTCCAAAGAGGTGTACACCTACTTCCAGTTGCGGATCACCCCTCGGTTTTCACCTATAGAAGGATTTAACTCAATTTTTTTTTTTTTTTTTTTAATGCAATCGAATGCAAGAAGGGGTGCACCAGTAAAGATGTAGCCCCTATGGATCTCGAAAGACCCTTGCATTACCGAAGAGAAGGGAAAGTTGTTTAAGTGAGAGGGTGTAGACGTAGGTGTCTATGCACCCTGGTTTGAAGGTTTGAAGATCATAGGTGCTGGGAAAGATAGAGGCTGGGAGAGAGTTCCAGTTCCTTGAAGTCATGGGGATATATGAATTCGCGAATGAAGTGGTCCGGCACTTTTCTAATTTGACCGCGAAAGAGTGTTGGGAGTCGGCAAAACGTGTGCTGCGTGCAAAGCATGCTTTGGGGGGAATTATTGATTTTATCTCATCAGAGCACCTGCCGTGATAGTATCTATAGAAAAGGGAAAGGGCGGAGACATCTCTTCGATGAGCCAGCGAGTCGAGGGAGTCGGTGAGGGTAGAATCGTCAATTAGCCTGACGGCTCGTTTCTGAATTGCATCAAGGGTAGCAAGAGAATATTTTGAGGCTCCTCTCCACAGATGAGAGCCGTATTCGAGACAGGGGCGGATTTGGGCCTTGTAGATGGTGAGAAGTTGTGGGGGTTTGTAAAATCGCTTGGACCTGAATAAGAAGCCAATCTTCCTTGCTGCAGATTTCGCCACAGAGGAGATGTGTTCATTCCAAGACAGGTCAGATGCGACAGAGACGCCCAACATGGATAGGCTGTCACACATTTTCAGGGTATTCGAATCGAAGTGAATATCAGGGAAATCTCTATTTTCGCGCCTAGAAATTAGACAACATTGAGTCTTGTTTGAATTGAAGTTAACTAAATTTTGAGAGCCCCATTTATTCAGTTTGTCTAGGTCGAGAGTAATTGAGGAGGCAATATTGATTCGATTATTCGGGAGAGAGGGTTTGCCGTGTAGAGTGCTATCGTCGGCGTAACAATGAGTGGGGTTTGCCGTTTGATCAATAAGGTCGTTTATATAAATAAGGAAGAGTGTGGAGGAGATTACAGAGCCTTGGGGAACACCAGAGTTTGTGGAGAACGATTCAGAAGATGTTCCATCCACCACAACTTTTATACTTCGGTTTGTCAGAAAGCTTTCAATCCATTTGCGAAGTGTTGGTGTGAATCCAAAGGCTGGTAGTTTGGCAAGAAGATTTTTGTGCCAAACCTGGTCAAAAGCTTTGGAGATATCAAGGGCTACAGCGAGGGTTTCTTTTCCGGCCTCTAGAGTATTGTTCAAGGTGTGGGTGACATAGGTTAAGATGTCGCCTGTGGAACGATTTTGTCTGAATCCATATTGCCTATCGTGAATTAATTTATTGTTTTCTAAGTGATGAAGGACGTGTTGGTTTATGACTAATTCCATTAATTTGGAAAGAACAGAGGTGATCGAGATAGGCCTGTAATTAGAGATTTGTGATGTGTCTCCTTTTTTAGGAATAGGTGTTACTCTGGCTATTTTCCAGCTTTTGGGGAATATGCCCGACTCGTAAGAGAGTTGGAATAGCTTGGATAAGATAGGGGCAAGTTCAGGGGCGCATTTTTTAATGAGAATTGGTGGGATGTTATCCGGGCCTGCGGCGGATTTGGAATTTAATTTATTAATGGCTTTTATGATTATTTGGGGCCTGAAAATTATTTTGCCCATGAGGTTGGTTTGGGGGTATAAGTGGGCGGGTTAAGCCCTTTGTCATCTAAAGTGGAGTTAGTTGCGAAATAGGATGCTAGTGATTCGGCTTTTTCAGCGGGGGTCGTGGCTACTGAACCATTTGGGTGAAAGAGGGGCGGAAGTGAGGGGGACGCGAAATTTCTATTTATTGCCTTGTGCTTAACGAAAAGGCCCGTTTTCCATTGGGGCAAGATGCGAGACAGTCAGCTATCCTCTGGTCGAATGATTTCTTTGCCTCAGAGATTCCCCTCAATTACTCAATCAATCCAATTTTCAACCTAAATTTCTCACTTCATTTCTCTAATAGCCAAAATTGAATTATGAAATTGTTAGTGTCCTCTCTGTCTCTGAGAAAAAAATTAATTTATATCTGGAGAAAAACAATGTTAATCAATGATTAGTAAGAACCAGCTTATAAATACATATTTTAACTTCTAACTTTGGGTGCATATACACATGGCTGACAGTATCTGATTTAATAAAAGAAAAGTAAAAATATATTATTTTTTTTGGAAAATTATTATTTACTATTTGTTATTCACTAGGTCATTTGTTTCACGTGTAAGAAATGAAAGAGAGAGAGAGAAGAGAGGTTTTTCAATATATATGTTACTGTAATAACCCGTTTTTAACCGACTTTTTAGTAAGATCGGGTTCTCACTAGTTAAAACGCGTTTCACTTAATACTTTTGTGGCAACTAGAATTTACTGATGTTGGTTGAATTTGATCCAAAGTTTTAGAATGTTAATTTCTGACCTTCCGCCTCATTTTGGGTGTTTATTTTCAAAAAAATTTTAAACAAAAATGTCAAAAACAACTTTGCTTCTAATGAGGATGTAATTTTTGACATTTTCTTTTAAAATTTTTTTTGAAAATAAACACCCAAAATGAGGCGGAATGTCAAAAATGAAGATTCTAGACCTTTGGACCAAACTCAACAAACATTCAGTAAATTCTAGTTGCCACAAAGGTATTCAGTGAAACGCGTTTTAACTAGTAGAGAACCCGTTCTTATTAAAAAATTGGGTTTCGACTGTAACATATATATTTTCGGGTTGTCAATCCATCATCAGGAGATACAGAAAATGATTCAGTTATTTTCTGTATCATCTGATGATGGGTTGACAGCCCAAAATATATATATTGAGAAAACTCTCTCTTTTTATTTCTTAGAATTGAAACAAGCGACCTAATGAATAATTCATAGTAAATAATAATTTTCCGAAAAAATATATATTTTTACTTTTCTTTTATTAAAATATTTTTCACCTCGCACCAACACTAGAGCCTCTAAAAATTAGTATCTGATTTAACTGATAATCAAATATATCTGATTATTTGACTTGAGATGGAGTAGATTTAATTTCAAAATTCAGAAGATATCAGAGATGTTCTTTAAGAAAGTAGGTCTGGTTAAGCAAGAAGGTTGAATAGGATATTTAAAAATTAATTCATTGAGCTGAGGTGCTTCAGTTGTACCTTTTCAAAAGATAGTTGATAAGAAAACATGTCTTCTCGTCCGAAGACAAACGTTCTTAAGACTCGACATCACTATCGTGTTTATCAAACTTGCACCCCTTGCCATCCGACGAAGATGGTGTTTTTATTAGAAGATAGTAAAAAAACGAGTTTTGAGTCTGTTCAATGATGGAGCGATCAAGTTTATGAAGCTTTGCTTATCGCCTATGGGCTGTCATCGAGTGTCACTGAGCATTACGACGCTTGTTCGTTAACAACGTAATCAACTTCAATAGAACATGCGAATGTCTTTTGGCAGCCAAATTAAAAACTAAATCAATCACTTGTAGGATAATATCATTAAGTATAAAAAATTAAGATATGTGATTGGAAGAAAATCATTGTCTTTATTTTTTTCAAGCTTATATTTAAGGTAGTTCTTTCACAAATGCAAAAATTCAAGAAGTCTTTGAAACTTGGAATATAAATCATTAAAAGCATATTACAAATACTGTTAAAATTTGAAGAAGATTTACCACATCAAACATGAAATAATTGCAATTAAAAATGACATTTTTAACATAGGGTAGATAGGGAAAGAGTGAGGATATGATCATTATTTTATTTTTTTTCATTGAAGAACTTTCACCATCTTGATGAAAAACTAATATTTGTTAAAATAATATATTCGAGGTAACTTAAAAAAAAATTGAAATTATTTACCACGTAGTTTTGATAAAAAACAAAAAAAAACATTTTGGCGATTATTTTTAGTGGAGGGGATATATAAGCACAATGGCTTGGAAACGATCCGGTAGATGTGTGTATACATATAGAGATTTCGTAGTGTGTGTGGACAGTCAGGTTAAAAAACATAACCTAAAATTTTAGTTCCGTTCATATTTATAGAGTGGTTACGAGGCTAAAACTTTTTGTGTGGATTGTCACGAAAGAACCTCCTTAACGAAGTATTTGAAAATATGAACCCAGGTAAAAATTAAATCTTTTAAATTAGAGATGAAATGTTTTAAAACTCAAAGTCTAAATGACTGGGCGCGAACCGGGTTTTAAATTAAGATTCATTAAAAGTTTTTAAAATCTTTTCCTTTCTTGTTTGGAAACGTCTGAATGTTAAAGAAAAATCATTTTCAACTTTTTTCCTATCTCTCTTGTGGGAAGTCTGCGGCTAAATTTTAATTATATGCCCAATATCAAACAAAAGAACTGTTTTTTTGTTTTTTTTTTTAATCTAATCATATCATATATATTTTATTACAAAAGTCTAGAATTTTCATTTTTGACTCTGCCCCTAATTTTGGATGGGTGGTTTTTGCATTTCTATAAAGTTCCCTAGGGATTATGTCTAGAAAATTTATTTGAGTTGTATGCGTTTTCTTTTTAAAGAAAAAACAAGATTTATAAGGCCTTGAATTTCCATTTTTGCACCCCCTCCCCCATCCATTTTGGGCATTAGTTTTTCCATTCCTAATCCCTTAGAGGTCCAGAGAATATGTATACAAAATTTGGTTGAGTTTGGTCCAAAGTTCTAGAATTTTCATTTTTGCCCCCACTCCCCCAATTTCGGGTATTGATTTTTGCATTTCTATAAAGTTCCCTAGGGGTCCACCGATTATGTCTACAAAATTTATTTGAGTTGTATGCGTTTTCTTTTTTAAGACAAAACAAGATTTTCAAACTTGCGTGACGTGATAAATAAGTCCTGGAGTAGCTGGTAAGTAATAGTAGGTAAAAATGGCTCGGAGTGCAAAGGGTTAATATTCATTACTCATAAGGACGTCTCTCGCATTTAGAATTTAATAAATCTGCAAATGAGTTATTCTTTCATTAGAATCTGATCGAGGAAAATCGACTAAAAAAAGGCAAGGATAGAATAATTTCTCTTCCTTTCGAGTTAAGACATGCAACTATGCCAAATACAAGTTCAGACCTGTTTCAGATTATTAGAGATTAATTTCTTAATTTCTATTATTCTAGGAAAGGCCATTTGACTTGTGCACTTGGACCATTATGATAGAACACTTTTTTTAGAGAGAGAATATTCATCACGAGAAATCAATAAGGTTGTCTTCTGCTTGATGCAAATAAACATAAATACCTATATTTATGTTATAATTATGTCATTATCAAACTTTTTTGACTTTATCATCTTTATAGATTATAACTTTGAATTTATCTATATTAGTTTTAATAAATCTGCAAATTAAGTCGCAATTGCGAAATTAAATAATATTATCAAAACTTACATTCATTTCTAAAAAAAAAAAAAAAAACGAAATACAATTTATTGGATGAGATTCTAAATTTTAATGTTTAACTTTCTTTATTATATTTATGTTGGCGAGAGTAGCAGAGTTGCTGAATCATAAAGAGAAACAAAGAGGTTGTCCTCTGCTTGATGCAAATATACATACAAATTACACACATATATTATTCTTCTGAACTTATAGTTTCAGGGATTAAGGATGTTTTGAACTAAGTTTCAAGGCAGCACACGTTCGAATTTTTGAACGTTCAGAAGACATACATCACAGACTTAGAGGAAGTCTTTAATATTGGCAGCAAATAGACGTAACTGATCCTAAAGACGTCTTAAATTCCAAAACCGAAGTTTGTACTAAAACCACTTAAATTAAAAAATAGTATAAGATATTTCTAGGAGAATACACAACAAACATGTTCTCATTCCTAGTTTACTATAGCTTTAAAAACCACTCGGAAATTTTTATACTTTACCATACAGAGTATGGTCAAATATTGTAATCGTACATGGCAAAAAATGTTTTTTTTATTCGTTTTTTAGAAATATCTGTAACTACATAAATTTTGATTAAAAAAATTGGGCTAAACCATAGCATTTCATTCAGTCTGCAAAAAGCCCTAATAGGTGAACATAGAAAAAATTATATTTTTTGAGATAATAACTGATTTGTCAAAATGTCTGTTAGTACGTTAGTATGTGAGTGCTTTATCAAATTTTTTAATTGGTCATTTATTTATTTAATTAGATAAAGTTACTATGATTGTTTATTTTATTATAATAATCAAAATGAGGCTTTTTTAAAAACACATGGAAAACGTTGGTCGTTCCCTTATGGACAGGAGAAAGGTCAATTATAACACATATCTTCTTTTCATAAGATTTTAATAATTCCCACCATGGAGACAGTTTCGGCCGATATTTTCATGCCATCTTCAGTCTAAAATCAATATCAACAAACAATTGCATACAAGAAACATTATAACATAATTACATCATATTAAAACGTTTTCCATGTGTTTTTAAAAAGCCTCATTTTGATTATTATAATATTTATTTAATGTCTTAAAAATATGTATATATAAAAGTAAGATAAAACTTTTAATCGAATATTACTTATCATCCCTATCTTAGAATTAACCTGAGTTGAGATGAATTGGATTAAATTAATGACGATGAAAAAATTAGAATAAAAATAATGTAATAAATTATTATATATACATATAATAATTATTTAATTATTAATTAAACTTCATAGAATTGAGAAAATATTATATAGTTTAATTTATATATTAACAACAATATTTCATAAAAAGAAATCATTAGTCCAATCATATTTAATTTAAGGATCATGTGCAATCATTTTTGTTGTGTATTCTGATAGAAGTATCCTAAAAAATAATCCAATTTAAGTGGTTTTACATTTACATAGTTGAAACAGTAGCTGTTAAAACTAGAGTATGTTTCATTATAAATTCAAATACTGAAATAAATAATGTAATTCTTTGAGAAAACTTATTTTCTAAGATTCTAATTCAATAAAATTTTGAATTGCTTATGGGTTATTTATTTTCAACCCCTCAGCAAAATTTTCTTTTTTATTTATTCTCTCAAGCGTTTAAGAAAACTATCAATATATTGAATTTACTTTTAAAAAGAAACTTGGCCCCCCTCTTTGGATCTTTTGTTTGCGATTTTTTTTTCTTTTTGCATTCGAATTCTCCACACTCATTTTAGCTTTGAACACAAATAACTCAGCTCCCCTACTACCCTCTTCACAATTTGTATTGATATATTTGTTGAGAGAGTGAATTATTCAAGTTAACCAAACGGAAAGATTTACATGGTGTCTTGCAGTTAATCTAGGAGGAACCCTGCCGACTGCCCCCCTGGTTTTTGAACGGGAAGGAGGGTTTCGTGTTCTTTGGTGACTGCGGCTCTAATTCCTTGATGGTGTCTGCCAAGCAACCGTGAAACGTGATATTCTCGCGGTCACAAACACCACACAGGCTGTGCAATGACACGGCCCATTACCGACGTCCATTACCTAAGGTGCATGAGTGCATGGTATATTATTTTCTGAATCCCGGGTGTAAAAGGTGCTTTCTTACCTGCACGCCAATTGCTTACCACCTTTATTCCCACTCTCTTTAGATTATAATTAAATTAGAAGAAATGACACACAGCTTATAGGTATTTAGTGAAGCGAAATGACTTAGTCAACAAAGGAAGAATTTAATCAACCCAAATTCCTTGATTACATTCTTGTTTAATTCAAGTTATTAAAATACAAAAATATAAAAATTCTATTAAACATATTTTTTCATTTTGATAATTTTAATGGAATCATATCAAATGCTCAAAAATCTATTTTTTCAAATTTATTTTTTTTTTTAATTTTATAATCAGTCGAAAATTATAAATAATTGACTTTTCATTGAATCAACAATGCGATAAATTCTACAGAGATAATAACCATTGCGGTTCTATAGAAATTAACAACTCCCAATATTTTTATTTAGATCAACAGCCTTTCCAATCCCAATCGTCTTGGATAAATTCATTATTTTATTAAAATTGGTTGAAAAAAGGTAGTAAGAGTGCAACCCTCTCTCTATCTTAAGGTAGTTCTTTTGCGACAATCCACACAAAAATTTTTAGGCTCGTAACCACTCTATACAAATGAACGGTACTAAAATTTTAGGTTAAGTTTTTTAACGTGACTGTACTTCTCACACTACTATAATCTCTTTATAAATGGATCGTTTCCAAGCTATTGTTCTTATATCCCCTCCACTAAAAATAATCGCCCAAATATGTTTTTTTTGTTTTTTATCAAAACTACGTGGTAAATAATTTCAATTTTTTTTTAAGTTACTCCGAATATATTATTCTAACAAATATTAGTTTTTCATCAAGATGGTGAAAGTCCTTCAATGAAAAAAAATAAAATAATGATCATATCCCTACCCTTTCCCTATCTACCCTATGTTAAAAATGTCATTTTTAATTGCAATTATTTCATGTTTGGTGTGGTAAATCGTCTTCAAATTTTAACAGTATGTGTATTATGCTTTTAATGACTTATATTCCAAGTTTCGAAGACTTCTTGAATTTTTGCATTTGCTGAAAGAACTACCATAACTAGAAGCACAACGACTATACTGTTTTAGACTATAGCTATATGGCATTGCTTCTTGTATAAGCAGAAGCATATATATATATATATATATATATATATATATATATATATATATATATATATATTATATGTATAAATCGATTTAAGATTAATACAACATAATTGATGTCCTATGTTAATTATTTTAACAGCATACAGCGTTTCAGGAAGATTAGATAACTATTTTCGGTTGCGGTTTGTGCTGGTCTCCTGTAAAATTTAGCTAGGAATCAACTTTGGCTTTGAGTGCAAATAGCTGTCAAACTTTTTTCATGCTTGGCCCTAAAGTAGGTGGTTTTACACATATCTGATGCTTTGTTCTTTAAACGCAGTCGAACAAATACTGTATCTAGACCGGAAGGGGAGAAAAACAGGCTTATTTTGTTTATTAAGAACATCGTTAATACATTGTTGTCTACCTAGTCATCTTACTTAAGAATCAAAAAATTAAATGGTCTTTTTTGAGTTTTATAAAACCAGAATAATAGACATTTTTGAACTTGGCTAGTATCTCTTCGTATAGTCAATTTTAATAATCTATTTTTTAAAACTGTAATTCAATGTTTGTTTAATGATTTGTGCCTGTCCTTTTTAATGATATGTAATTGCTTGTATATAAAATATATTCAATTATGTAGAAAGCACTCAATCACATTGATTTCGTAAGTTTTAAGCTGTATGTGACTCTTTCGTTCTTGTATGAATGGCATTTCGCAGTGTAGACCTATCATCATATTACAATTTAATCTACTAAGTACAAAAAAAGCATACTGAAGAGAGTTGCTCAACTATAATTCTAACTCGTATACCACTTTAGGATATATATGTATGGCTATAACATTTTTAAAAGGTTGGACAATATAATAAATTATTTATCCCAATCAAAATTAATTGATGAAAACTTTAAAAAGAAAATCCATAAAATTCATATTTCGACACCTGAATAAAACCCTTTTAAAAAAGATTGCAATTGTATTTTAAAAGTATAAACAATCAGTGCTCTTTGGTATTTTGCCTCCTCTTTTTCCCTACTAAAAATGTCGTTATTCTATAAAATTGAAAGCAAGAGAACTTGTTGGCTGCCCTGGACGTTGTTACGTTCTTGATGAATGAATTGAATAGTCTTCGGGCTTGTCTGATGGATGGATGGCCCCATAGAAACAACCCAAGTACACCGCCCCTGTGGGAGGTCCCGGCTTTAAAAGGGGCCCCCGCGAACCCTTTGCCTTCAGGGCTGCGCCCCACCGTCACACACAATATTACTATTACAAGCATTGAGCCTATATTTTATCCGCTATTTTATACATAGTTACTCATTCTTCATTTGAAGGGAACAATAATCGACTTTTCAAATTCATTATATTCGTGGTCTATTCTACTATGCAAACGATTTTCAATTCACCTCTAATATTCGATTAATTGGGAAATATATTTATGTGGCCACAATTATGCTAACCTTCTTTAAAAATCAAACCTAATGAGTTGGAAATATAAAATTTTTTGAAGTGTTTATATACATTTTCAAAAGGCATCAGTGGAATCATTATTTTTTATTTTACACCTGCTGAAAATTGAATTTTCGACCTTGTTCATGCACACAAAACTTTACTTGGATATATTGAAATTCTAGAATTATAGATAAATAAATAAATAAATAATAATAATAATAAATTTTATGGAATCAATTAAATTTTAAGTTTCTTGGTAAGGTGTGAGTTGAATAAATGCTGAAATTACTTTACCATCATTCAATGAATTGATGCACAGTATTTTAGTGATATTGATAATGCTCTCGAAGTTGATAAACAGTTTCTAGTAAACGAGCATTTTTCGCTATTGGCTAAAAGTTGGTAATAGAATGGGGCTGAAAGCAGGACTACTTGCTATTGAAACTAGCAATGCAATTTAGTATTTAGTCGTCCATATGTACAAGGTCGTGACAGCGAAGGTGCCAATGCCTTAAAGGCGCTGACAGGCCACCATTGACCATAAGCTATATTTTTCAGATCAAATGAATAAATTTTAAAGAATTAAAAAAAGTACCATCTTAGTAGGGTAAAGCAATTTAAAATATAATTTTACTAAAAACATAATATTACCCTTTAAAATTTAAAAGTACTTAAATAAAGTACTAATGTTTGTGGACCGATATGTACCAAAAACTAATCAGCTCTTATTTTTGTTAAAGTAATGGTAGGTTTTCAATTTCATTTCAATCGGTTAAACGGTTTGGAAAAAATCGTTGACAAATAAAAAGGGTAACATACGTATATCCATCCATCTCCACGCACTAAACGAAAAAATCACATTTTTTGGCCTCTGAACGAGAGCCCTATGTAATTTTTGGCAAAACCGTTACATGCTAACTAAATGAATACTACAATTTGTGACTTTGATTGAGAGCATGGTTTCAATAGTCTTTACCTGAGTATACTTTGAAGTCACGAGAGAGACCGATCCAATACTTTATCTGCTTCGCATTGGATAAAGTAAAAACGGGAAAATGGCTTGCGCCTTTTTTTGCAAGCTAGTCATTCCCTTAACTGATCTACCAATTTAGTTGTCTAACTAGCAGGGGATTCCATTATACGAGATCTACCTATTAAATGACCTGACTGATTCTGCTACTGGCAAACAACCTCTAGTTCAAAAGTGCAGAAAATAAAAAAAAAAAATATTTACATATTGAGTTGTTGTAATAAGAAAATCATTATCAATTTAGATAAAAGGTAGAAATTTAGCAGACACGTTTGTATTAATTATCTGCTTTGTTTATTTTAAGCCTCAGATTACAAACTCGAAAAATATTACAGCTAAATTATTAATAAAACCACCTGCGAAGCCCGCCTTTGGCGGGAATCTTACTGGCCAGGCCCTAGACTCTGTAGTGGGTTTTAAAATAATAATTTGAATCTCCTAATTTTAATAAATTTTATTTGTCATGAACTATTAGTGAAGACACCCAAGCCGATTATTATCATAATAGGTATATTGAAGGAGACAATAAAAGAGTGTGTCTTCTGCTGGAATTATAAATTATATTTATAACGAGACTATAGTTAAATATTATTGTCTCCTTCAATATATAAAAATTCTGCTACATTCGGTACAAAAACTTCCAATAATAAGTATAGATAGATATAGATTAGTAGAGAGCGTAGGAAGTCTTTAAAAAATATTTTCATTTTCTCTTTCTATTTTTAACAAAAGAAACAATATTTTAATGTTCAACTGAGGTAAATGAAAATATAATCTCAGGTTTTTCTCTTTAGAAAGGCTAATATTTGATCGTATGGGTTGTTCAATAGCAAATGTTATAAAAACTAATTGTTAGCCACCCTAAAGCATATATTGACGCTTTTACCTACTTTTGACGCTTACCGTCTTCTTTTCTTTTTATGTATTATGTGTATATGTCTAGAGGCAAAAAATCCATTGAGAGAAGCGTTTGAACAGCCACTGACCAGAATCATGAGGGTAGACAAATCTTTTATTTATTTATTTTTTTCAAAAATAGCTCCCCTGCAGCTCCCTTGACATCCCTTTCCAGAGCTGACATAATGTCTCTCCTTTCTAACTGTATTATTTCTATTGAATACTTTTTCCGTGTATTCACAACGGATTACCATAACAGCACGCGTTGCTACATGTGCATTTTACGGTTATTGCGTTCCCGTATTTATTCTATATTATAGAAATATAGATTGGAAGGAGTGGCAAGTTGAATGCCCTGTACAGAAAAATGGATAAAAAAGTAAAAAAAGAAAAAGAAGAAATAATAATAATAAAAAGCAGGGCTTTGATCTCAATTTAACATTAATGGTCACTAGTACATACTGTATAATTTCTTGTCATGATGATGAATATATATTCCTTTCACAACAGAATATTAAAAATATTAATACATTTATTAAATTTTGATGATTAATTTATTATGACTTGGGAACTAAAAATGAAAAAATTTAGAACTGAATACAGTTGTTTGAGTTTATATTTTTGTTAAATATTAGTACTTAGAAGAATATATATGAAATTTTCTATAAATCACAGTACGTTTAGGAAAATAAAATATTGTTACTTTTTCCACTTTCGGTCAAACTACGGGATATATTTGACTGGCAGTTAAATAAGCAAACCTTCAGATATGTATAGAACCGTACAAAGCGAATCAAAATTGGTCTTAGCCTATGGTAACAGCGATTTTGACTGAAGCCATGTTTACCTAATAGTAGTATAATACAAATCGCCTATATAAGCACGGGCAAGTAGATTGCTCCCAGTAAGATTAACAAATTATGCAATAAAACTAGATTTCTTGTTTACAGTTTTATTCACTATTATTGATTTAATTTTTTTAATTTCATATATCAAATTTTTAATAAAGAAAGAAAAAGAAAAAAAATAGGTGTGTGTATACAATTAGTACACTCGTTTGAAGTGTAACTTCCGTACCTAACTTTTCTCATTTTAGTTTCTCTTTATGTTAATAGATTATTATTAAAAATAGTACAGAGTAGGAAATCAATCCAGGAATTTTTTTAATTATATAAGATATATTGGTAATAATTTTTATTTACATTTAAGTGTGCATTAATTTATTAACTTATAGAAATTGCCTTAAAGATATTATTATAAATAACGAGCTTTTCGTGTATGTCGAAGGTCAAATCATCATAGATGGAATTTAAAATGGTTATTCCTGAATAGATGACAATCGATCGCTATTACTTTACCATTCAGGGTATGGTCAAGTATTGTATGGTAATCGTGCATGAAAAAAGTGTTGTCTTTTTTGCATCTTTTTTTTCGAAATATCTCAAAAACGGCTGAAACTATTTAAATTAAAAAAATTGGGCGAAACCATGGCATTTCGGTATACAATAAAGCTCTAATAAGTTACCATCGAAAAAATTATATTTTTCGAGATAATACTTTGAAATATACGGGTAAAAGCTTGACGAAAACTATTTGAAAAACAAATAGATTAAATATAAATATAATTACTATTTTTATTTTAATCAGTTTTCAAAATTCCACCCGTTTAGATTTATTTATTAAATTCATTCAAAATAAATATTTAGATACAGATCACTATAAAGCGACAAGAGAGCATCGTTTCGTTTTTACTGAGATGTTCTTCTCATAGTTAAAAAAGAAACATAAAAATAAGACCTTTTTTTGATTTTTCGTTAATTTTATTTCCTAATAAATTTGTTGAAATGTTCTCTTCAAGCCCGTGTGAATTTTTTTTTCATTCTTCAAGGTTAATCAGTTAGATAATCACTATTGATTACGTTTTGTACCTTTTGTTTTTACGTGGTCTATTTTTTTTTTTTTTTTTTTGAAAAACACTTTTATTGCTGACTTTTTGTTCGGGATCGATTTGTCCCTCGGTCCACCCCCACACATCTCCTGGATACATCCTCACTCGCTCGGGTTTTCGACATTAAATGTTTCGTCGATTTATGACCGGTTGGTCCAAAACAGATGTGACACGGTTGCCCAATACGAGACATCTCTATTTTTCCCAATCGAAAGGGCGGAGGAGAAAAAGGGGAAGCAAAAGCAATGCTTCGGTTTTCAAAGGTTTTGCTCTCTTCTTTATAGCAGCGCTCAAGTTTGTTGTCAAAGAAAAAAAGAAAGCCTCCCTCCCCTGTATTTCTTTCTTCGAGTTGCGGACAAGGTACTTAGCCTTAAGCACCCTGCGGGTGGCTTTCCAGACAGCCCCTCTCTGGAATCTATACAATGAGTAACAAAGTCAAATCAGGCCGTCTTAACATTCCACACTTTTCGAGTATGATGTGGATGTATTCTATGGAAACCCTCGGCTTACTACCTTCCGAGGGGTGCTTATATAGGGGCTGTTACGTCAATGGAGCTCCGCGTGCCGGACCCTGGTCACGAGGGTATTAACTTCCCCTGAAAGTGCGATTAGTGATGCAGAATTTCCCACAGTATTATTATAGGATTACCACAAGTAACGCTAGATTGCGAGATTAGTCGAAAACCTAAGTAGCAAAACAAAAGCATATTTTTTATAGTCAAGTGGTCATTTTGATCTCGAACCGAGGGGAATGTTTATGTATTTAAATTAGTAACCGTTTTGGTTCCCATTACCATAAAATTAATTCCATTCAACATTCTTATTTGTCAAAATCAACCCCTAAATGCTTATCAAGATTTTTCTAAACTGAAAATTATTTCCGCATCATCATTAGGTTTAAAATGATAATCAATGACTTAAAATAAGCTTTATATAAAAAAGTTCTTTTAGTAGTGTTTATTAAAATGCTTAGATCGAGATTGTGAAACTATAGCACCTTGAACTAAAGATTTTTTTTACAATTTCAGATATAATCTTGATATAAGCGTATAATGGGTAAAAAATGAATTCGTTGAGAACATATGTCCCTTTTAATGAAGAGAAAAAGCCGCTATTTAATATTGTCACTGTGTGAGGTCGAGACCTTAAATAAGTTAGATAAGTTGGCTAGAGTTTAATTGACCTAACCTTAATAAATAATAAGTAGCCTCCCATTAAAAACAAGTTCATTATAATTATAAGCCTAGAATTTTTATATCGAAGGTGTGTCGAATATGCTCTATATATAGTACGGTGGTCAGGGAAAAAAAGGGTTGGATCAGTGCAAATGAATAAGTAACCTGTAATTACAAATCATCTTCGGGCATGGTTGATGCTCAGGTGGCGACAGAATGGCGGAACAGCAGGTCGTCTTGCAGACAGAGGTAGTTAGCAAAGCCGGAGGGTTCCCGTAGGACATTATCTTGAAGAATAGAATTTGGAAAGAAGTTTTTCGAACAAGTGGGAAAGAAAAGATAGGTTCAAGAAAGGGGCATAGAGGATGAATGGAGACATTGATTTTTATCGTAAAGAATTGAATAATAGTAGTTCGGAAGTTGGCTTCCTGTAAAGAGTTACCGTTATTTAGAAAATATTACAGCATATTGTTTTCTAAAAACAAATTTTTCTTTATAAAATTAATAATACAATTAAATTTAGTGGATATTGATGAGACAGTCCAAAAAAAAGAAGAAGAGGGGAATGCCGCATTGGATTTCCTTCACTGACTTTTCAAAACCCTGAAGGACGGAATAGCCTCCGAAACGTCAGTTTATGAATAAAAAGTTAATACAAATTATCTTCTTCTTTTTTTGGACTGCCTCATCAATATCCACTCAATTTCATAAT
Organism: Forficula auricularia; assembly: GCA_024734495.1. Taxonomy (NCBI): domain Eukaryota; kingdom Metazoa; phylum Arthropoda; class Insecta; order Dermaptera; family Forficulidae; genus Forficula; species Forficula auricularia. The sequence continues at coordinate 13,226,745 of JALMQS010000085.1, forward strand.
TATAATTATAAAACACATCAGTACCAGTGATGTGCGGTCCGTGGATGATGTGGATGAGGCGCATCCCTAAAATTTCAAAATATTGAGAGTATTTTCATACCGTGTCATAAAAAAATATACTATTAAATTTGAAAAATAACGTGAAATTCTATGATGTCGTATTTGATGAAATTTTCAAATGGGAGCTAAAATAAAATTTAAAAAAAAATTGAAGGTTTTTTTTGACAGCATCCCCTGGTTGAAAAGTCACCGCCTGCCACTGATATGTACATATTTTTAACCGACTTCAAAAAAGGAGGAGGTTCTCTATTCGACTGAATTTTTTTGTGCCTATGTTACCTCATATCTCCGCCAATTGTTAACCGATTTTGAAAATTTTTTTGCATTGGGTCGAGTCTAGCTTCCGATTGGTCTCATTTTTTTCATAGGTATTAGACCTTTTTTCTTAGACCTTTTAACTTCTTTGTTTATTAACAGATTTCGATGATTCTTTTTTTATTCGAAAGGGGGTATCTTAGGGATGGTGCCATATTAATTTGGTCAAGTTCTGATGATATGATCACTATTAATAACATCACTAAAAAGAGAAAAATAAAAATAATTTTTAAGAAAAAAATAAAACCGACTTCAAAGAATTAAATGCAACAAATAAAATACACTAAAAGGTATAAAATAATTATTATCTTATTTAGTTACAGCTAAACGACGAAATATTAACATGAAATTACTTTTTGAAATCGGTACCAAACAAAATATGCCTATAAGCGAGCATACCCTCCAAACGTACTAAGTAAGATCCGTCGAATGCGATTCATAAAAGTTATATGTTTGGCACCGACTTCAAAAAGTAATTTCATGTTAATATTTCGTCGTTTAGTTGTAACTAAATAAGATAATAATTATTTTATACCTTTTAGTGTATTTTATTTGTTGCATTTAATTTTTTGAAGTGTGTTTTATTTTTTCTTAAAAATTATTTTTGTAAAAATAATTTGATTAGAATTTGAGGTAAGTTATAATTGTACAACTTTTTTTTTTCAATTTCACCCACAAACTTTATATTGAATGCGTGCTCGCCCGACATGATTCCCTCAATGACAGGAGGCGCACAAGGAACTCAACTGACGGTCGACCTGCCTGGCAAGTTGCCTGTAACTGCTAGAATACGCATAGGATATGCGTCTCTTGGGAATGGCTTAGTTTGTGTCTCCACACTACTTAACATTGGAAGTGGATTCTAAGATACTTCCAGGTTACTCGAGTTTCAGTTGCGTCACCTGTGGGAAGATGGCCTTAATCTTTAAATGTTCATATATGATTTTCATAAAAATAGTTGTGTGTGCTTTTTTATGATATTTATACAAGGGGGGTGAAACTCGATTGGAATTAGGTGTACACCGTCTTTGGGATTATTTGGAATTACTTTGGAATTCATTAGATAATTTATTGATATCTATTGTCTTCTACTTGGAAATGAAATTGGAAGTGGAAGTAGGTGTACAGGATTTTAGGTCGCGGTTCACCTCTCGTTTATAGATACCGTTTAGGTGCTCCTAAATTTGCTTAGAGCGCCAGATGTCCTTGAGCCAGCTCTGCAAATATTCATTGAATAAAGAAATTACCTACTTATGAAGAAATGTGTCGTTTTTGAGAGACGGCCATTTTCTTTTTCTACTCTCTCTTTCTAACGAATGTATTTTTTATTCAAATGATATCGCTATATTTTTATTGAAATTGTCTATTAAATTTCTGATTATCTAATGGAATCGATATATTCTTGTCAGTGGAGAACATGGCTGATGCTCTTTGATCTTGTTGTATCTCGCTAATCTCAGGACAACTTTCAGATGTTAGCTCTTGGTGCGTTGACAGATCGAGTTTTTGTCAGCGATCAAGTCGGACAGGAGATTTCCGCGACGGCGACGGCGCACCTGCATCGGCATCGGCATCGGCTTCCTTTCCAGAAGAAACTCGCCTTCAAGCCCAGTGATCAATAATCTTCCCTCTCCTCAAGGCAAATCAAAAACCTCCTCTATCCTCTGTCTGGAAACAAGTCAGATCAACAACATGATTCCTATTTCAATCTCAATGACTTCATCTCTAATATTTAATTAAATTTTTAGTTCTAAAGAATTAAATACAATTTTTTAGTAAAATCTATATTTTCTTTCCTTCTCATCACTTTGTATATTTATATAAAATCACTACTCTCTCAATCTTTTACAAATTTAATTATTAATACATTCATACATCAGGAAAATTACAGGTGTGAAATTTAAACGAGTACATACAAAAACCTAATTTATCGATCGGGGAATTTACCACTGCTCGAAGCCCCTAAAAACTTAGTAAATTGGATATTGGATTGTATCTAACTTTCTGAGATTTGGCACGTGATCCCGGCTTCTTTCCTTCTACTCTGTTCTTTTCACGGTGGAGGGACCAGTCCATACAGGCCTTTAGGGGATGGACCTTCTGGTGTATCTCCTTCTCGCATCAATATCATTAAAAAAAAAATAATAATAATGACTAATGAGCAAATCGATCGAACAGTCTGGGAACTTATTGGGATAATTCTATTTTTTTGAAAGCCTATGCCCATTTCGTACCTGAAAGAAATATTCGCATTTTTATATACCTATACATAAAATCATTTCATAGTAGTTAATTTCATCTTTCTTTTTTCTTGATTGAGAAATTTGACAATTTCATTTTGTTAAGAACCCTCCCTTTAATTTCGAGACCGATTTCAACTAAAATCTAACCAATATATTAAAAAAAAACAATCGAGGAAAATTACTAAAAAGGAAGTAAATTATAATTTTTTTCTCGTTAATATATCAAAGAATAATTGATACGTCACGAGAATTATTTTGACCGCACTGATTTGAAAAAGATATTTTTATCTCGCAAGACTACTGCGGATTACGCTATTGGAGTCTGCGGAGTATTAAGTCTGGACCAAGAGAGAAAAAGATGTGATCCACTTAGCTACATTCTGTTAAAAAGGAAGTAGATAGAATTATCTAATTTCTTCCTTTATAGCGAAGGAAATGTAAGGATTCAAAAGACAAGTCAAAACCTGTTCAGACCATTAAATATTCAATTTTTAATTTCAATTATTCTAGGTCTGGGACAAGAATAATGGCATTTTGCTCATGGATCAAAATTATACTCGTTGTATCGAGAGCAAATATTTAATTGAACTTCAATAAAATGTGAAAAAATACTTGTTTTTAACTGGCAAACGTGAAAAAACTTTACTTTTTTCATCATTTTTATCATTCAATAGAAAAATTAAATCAATAAAATATAATTTCTTTCTTTGAGACTATAGTTTCGAAGGTTTGATTTTTATCATCAGTATTTTTAATTTTAAATATTTGATCTGTTATTTCCGAAACGAATTGATCAGTGACCTGCTTATTATCAGGACAAAACTAATTTATATAAAATTTAAATAGAATCGATCAACTGGTTAGTCTTTGGATTTTCAACTGTGATGGAAAATAGCTATCCCAAAGGGACAGTCCATAAATTACGTCAGACAGTAAGGGGGGAGGGGCATCTCAGATTTGTGACTAAATGTGATTGGGGGTCCGGTGATCTTAAAAATTGTGATGTCACAAAAGTCAAATTAAATTTTTTTAAAAATTTTCATATATTTTTTTTAGATTTCAGATTATTATTAGTGATTGTGTGACGTCACAATACAGGGGGGCTCAATGAAAATGTGACAGATTGTGACCCAGGGGGATCTAAAAATCTTGAAATTCCTGTGATATAATTTATGGACGGTCCCATATTATGTTTGGAGTACTAGTTTATTCATCTTCACTGTAAACCATTATTTTTCATTTTAATTAATATTGTTAAGCAATCTTCATATTTTTTCTTTATCATTAAAATTATGATACATAATGGAACATGTTCATATTTAAAATATTATACATCTGTGTAATTTTATCGAAGACAAAGAAAGATAAAGATGATAAGAAGGTTTATAAAAATATTTTACGTTATTTTTGTAAAGTATATTATCTTAATATATCGGTAAATTTTTTCATTATATACCATAAAGTGATATTACCTGTACAAGTATTTGTTTATATTTTTTTCTGTCTAGATTCTTCTTCTTCCAGTGCCATACCCGAAACGGGTGTCGGCGCCTCTCCACATATACCTGTGCTGAGTGTGTTTAGTTGTTTTACACAGATATACGGGACCTACTTTTTAAGGCCGGTCCCGAACGGCTAATTTGGAGAGGTGACTAGGCAATTATACTCATGGTAGGTTGCCATTACTTTCCAAGAGGAGGCGACTGCAAATATCTATCTGCCGAGACCAGCGATCTCCGAGTCAGCGACCCAACACTCTATCCACAGACCCACAGTCGCCACCTGGCAAGATTATTAATAGAAAATTCTAATAAAGAGACAATATTCATATTTTCTTTCAGGTCGGTATCTAATTGTTGTTCTAGAACATTCTATCAGAAAGTTTGCAAGTAGAAGATTTATTTCTAATTTAAAATGAAGTAAAAAATAGACCAAAATAATGATTATTTTTTCGAAAATCTTGAAATCTAATTGAAAATAGGGGGCAGGCACCCCTTTTTTTAGTAAACATGAAGCAACGAACAAACATTTGGCTGTTTTCTTTTTGTCATTGCACAATTTGAGTTAGAAAATAAAAAAGTAGTTTATCTGGTGTTCTCAAAATGGCAAGACCTGTCTACGACTTGGCTCGCTTATGCCATCATTTGATTTTCCCTGGAGAAAACATTGACTTTTACGTTTTATTATTCAAATTACTTTCATTGCTGATCTAGCCTCCGCTTGAGTTTAATTTATTTCTGAATTATTCCATATCGTTATTTTAATTTCCAGAATGCAAAATTCCTTAATCTTCATTACCCACTTCGATTCTTTTGATATTCTTTTTCGTTTGCTTTTTATGCTTATAAATTATTACATCAAAATCTTAAATTAAAATTTTAAGAATTAATTAAAGTATTAACGAAAAATTTACAAATGTTTTAGCTGTAATAAAATTCAATCCGATATTTTTTAATTTTTGAAAAAACTTGCTTCAACTAACCGGTATATTCTTCGTTTAAAGATATTTAAAAAAAATTACAATCCACAAGAATTTAAATTTTTCTTCTTATTATGGTAGTTATTTTCTTATTCATATTTATTTTACAACAAATCTAATAAATTTTGAAACGAAAACCAAACACTTGATCGGAAGGATTTTATATATATATATATATTGTTGCACTCCTTATAATAAAAATTGAATATTTATTAACGTTATTTTGAATTTGATTAAAATTTAATAAAAAATTTTAATATTCGAGCAAGTTTTTTAATTATTGTTTTTAATATTTATTTAATTCATTCAAAGAATTGCCGTTTATGTGGCATTTTTCAAATATTTCATACTCGATGGTATTTTTTTTAAAACAGAATAATCTTAGGTTCGATTCCGTGCTCGGTCAGATTTTTATCTCATTTTCTAGAATTTTAAACTATTCAGGTGAATTCATTTTCATAATGCATAATTTTAGAATTAATATAAAAATTCTTCAACTTAATCTTAGATTCTTTTGTTCTTTGTCTAATCGAGAATTATATTAATTTATATCTTCGTGTATACTGTTGTTATGGTATAGTACCTACTAGTATAAGTAAAAAGTTTTAATCGTTATTCACACCTTAAAAATCAGTGAAACTAAAAAATTTGCATAATACTATGTCTGAACAAATCATCTTCTTTTGCAAGTGGTATTTGCATGTTTATACTCTTTATACTTTTAGTGAACGCTCTTGGAAGCAGGGTGTTTAATTAATTTCAAAGATTAATCAATATATTGGTGTTGTTATCGTCCAAGAAGAATATTTTTCTTTGTGGCTGGTTATTGGGTACTTGGAAATAAAATTAG